>CM074735.1:11591929-12191929 GCA_037367245.1 Phrynocephalus guinanensis
TTAGCAGTATTCCGTTTCCGTTACTCGTATCCGTTACTCTACGGAAACGGTAACGGGAATTACTCCGCCAGAATTCGAGCTCGAACCGACGAACGAACAATTTGGTCTGATTTGTCGTGCTCGTTACTTGCATCGTGGCGATCGCGCAATGTCAAGCGGCACAGAAAAAAAGTTTTTAAAAGTTAAAAAAAATGATTCCCGGCCCTAAAAGTAGGCGAAAACTGTCTGAGGGCACCTACCAGGCCAGAAGGGTGTTTTATTTGGGGGGGGGGGTTCCCCCCTCCCCCCTCTCCTTGGCTATTGCTACTGCTGCGCTGCTGGTACCAGGCTGGGAGGGCGCATCCATTTGCCATGCAGTGCGGGGGATCCAAAATGGCGACCGCAATATTTTTTTTGAAATTGTTGCCCCAAACCCCACCAAAGCACCACAGAAACATGCGAAAATTAGCTATTTTAAATGTTTGAATTTTTACAGTAGCAGCAGTGGGTTTTTCTTGCAAAAAAAAGTCTCCGTTGATTTTATTTTATTTTATTTTATTTTATTTTATTTTATTACACCTGCGCATTCGCAATGATGGGCTCGCCCATGGGAGTGGACCATGCAAAGTTTTGGAGCCATTCCACCAATCGCATGGCCAGGTTTTGCTGACTGTACCAGGCTGGGAGGGTGCATCCATTTGCCATGCAGTACGGGGGATCCAAAATGGGCGGCAAACGCAATATTTTTTTTGAAATCGTTGCCCAAAAACCCACCAAAGCACCACAGAAACATGCGAAAATTAGCTATTTTAAATGCTTGAATTTTTACAGTAGCAGCAGTGGGTTTTTTCTTGCAAAAAATGTCTCTCCGTTGATTTCCTTATTTTATTTTATTTTATTTTATTTTATTTTATTTATTTTATTTTATTTTTTTACACCTGCACATTCGCAATGATGGGCTCGCCCATGGGAGTGGACCATGCAAATTTTCCACCAATCGCATGGCCACTTGGCCAGGTTGACCACAGAGACTTCTGGGATGTGCCAATCGGGCATAAACAGCCCACTAATCGTAGCCCAAACCCGAACCCTAAGCCTAAGCCTAACCCATACGCCAGTACACTGTCCTTCTAAGTGGGTCAGAGGTGCACCCCAATACTCACCCTAACCTCACCCGTAACTAGCCTAACTCTAGCCCTTGCGCTAACCCGTCTTAACCCTAAGCCAGATCTACTTGCATTGCACTACATGCAAGTACGTGAGACACAGTGGGTGCAAAGAGTCTGCCAGTCCGTCACTTGTGGCTCTGGCTGACTCCTGCAGCTCCCTCCAGGAGCCCGCTACCCCCCAAACCAGTACTAACGACAACGAAAAAACGAACCGACTAATTTTTGCGAAATTTCGCGAAAACCGGAAACGAGCCAAAACGGACTGCCTCCGACACACGACAACTCGAAAACGTCATTTTCCCTAGTCGTGCCCATCTCTAATCTCTAAAACATTTGTCAACTTAACATGGCACGGTAATTCTTAGAACCAAGGAAGAAGAGGAGGAGGTGATTTAGCTGCTAGGAGTACCATAAATGTTCCCATGTTTTCCAACAAGAGAACATGCCAAAGAGGGCAAAAAGCAGGGTCCCCTGTAAGGAGCTCACAAGATCATGCTGGGGTTTTTAATTACAGGTTCTTATGTTATTGTCGTCCTATTGGCTATTGCCACTGAGAGAAGGCAAATTACTACAGTATGATGTAGCTATTTGTGTGTGCAACTTCAAGTATGATTTAAAAATTGATTTAAGCTTTGGGAAAATCAGAACATTCCCTAATAAGGATCAAATTGCTACGCTGTCCCAATTACAGAAGTATGGTCAGAATCTTACAATGTAATTTAAATGACCTGGCATTTCCTGTGGAATGCCACTGTACTGTATATTGAAAATAACAAGATGGACTCTATGCCCCACATGAAACTTACCAACGTATGAACATACCAGCTATAGCAGAGGTGTATAGATTTTGGGGCAAGTGGGGATCCCCTAGCCACATTTTGATGTACATTTCGATCCTGGAAAGCTTACAATGAAATAAATCTGTCAGTCTTAAAGGTGCCACAGCGTCTGCTAAGACAGACTAAAACGGTGAAGTCTTTGGAGATGTTTATGAAACTGTTGTTAATGTTCTTTGGATAACTTGTTTCTAGCTTTTATTTGGCTGTATTTTCTTTTCTCCACTTGTATGCTTAAGCTTTTTCCAGTTCTTTTATTTCTCTTTCTATTGTGTATTTTTGTAACCATAAAACCGAGCAGTGGGAATACTGATGCTATTTTGCGGGGGGGGGGGTCTTGACAGAACATCCATATACCCCCAAGGCAGTTCAATCCAATTTTGATTCAAATGCTACCAAATAATGAGATCATTGAGTTTAATGCATCCAAACCTTAAATATCATGCATATTTTTCACTCAGCTTTAAAGCAAATTCCAAAGCTGGTCATTTAAACAGCAATTTCCACAGCACAACAAATTGTGCCAATATACTTGGTGTGGGGTGTTGAACCTAGGAAAAAAGAAAATGAAAAAGAGGAGACTAAATCCTAGCCCACATACACAACATTTTAAAATCAGAAAAAGTATACAACTTTTCTATAAAGAAAAGGTGACATCACATACTCCAGGGCTGTCCAACTTTGAACAGGCAGAGGTCTACTTTTTACAGACGAAAGTACCTGAGGGCTACTATACTAAAACCTCTACTTATGAACTTTATCTGTTCTGAGAGTATGCTCATAAGTAAAAAAATTGTAAGTAGAGCAGCGATTTCCCATAGGAACGCATTGAAAATCAATTAATCCTTTCTGGAGGGAACATATTTCAATGCATTCCTATTAGACATGGGCACGACTCCGCGAAATTGTCGTTTCTGTTACGTAACGGAAACGGTAACGATAATTAAGCCATCAGAACTCAAACTCGAACCGAAAAAAAAATTTGGTTGGGTTTTTTGTTTCCGTTTGTGGCATCGCGGCGATCGCGCAATCCGAAGCACAGAAAAAGTTTTTAAAAGGTTTTTTTAAAAAAACCCGACTCCCAGCCAAAAAAGCAGGTGAAAATATGCCTGCCTGAGGCTTTGCCACCTACCAGAGGGGTGGTTTCTGGGGGGTCCCCGGCCTTTTCCACCCTCTTCTGTCCTGGGCTGCTTGCACCAGGCTGGGGGGGTCATCCTTGTCATCTCGCCATGCCATGCGGTGGGGGCGATCCAAAATGGCGACCACAATTTTTCTTTTGAAATCGTGGTCAAAAAACACACCAAATCACCACAGAAACATGTGAAATTTATTTATTTTAAATGCCTGAATTTTAATAGTAGCAGCAGTGGGTTTTTTAATAGCAATAAAACGTCGTATTGATTTTATTTTATTTTATTTTTTATTTTTTATTTTTTATTTTTTAGACCTGCCCATTTGGGCTGGGCATGGGATGGGACCATGCAAATTTTTTGAACCATTTCACCAATGGCATCGCTAGGTTTTTTACTGACACTTCTGGATGTCTCGGAGGGCATAAAAAGCCGAGGCACCTTCCAGAAATCGCAGTCGGGTGTGGATGTGGTTGAGGGAGGAGGGCTGGCTGCTGGTGCTGGTGTGATCCGATCGAGATTGAGGGGGGAGCCTGGAGGCTTTAGGATTTAAGTTAGGCAGGCAGGGAGGGAATTGAATTTAGAAAATAATTTCTTTGATTCCCTGCAGCTTTGTCTGCTGAAGGGAATAGCAGTTTATTCTTTATTTCTTCTCTGGCAGTTTGTGAGGATTTTTTCTGATATTGGATAAAGGGGGAGGTTCGACTGGGAATGGGAGGTGTGGATTTATTTTAAAAATATATACTACCATTTATTTTCTATTTTCCCAACTTCAATTTGCTTGCACACACACACATTTGGGGTGCAAGCCAAGAACAGAACCTCTATCCTACATGATATCCTAAATGCCCACTCGCCTGTTCGCCCACGCCACCACCCGTCTGCGGCCTGTGCCGCCGCCCACCCACTCGCCTGCCCACGCCCGCCGCCCGCCCATGGCCCCCCCCGCCACCGCCGCCCGCCCACCCCTCCCCCCTCCCCCCGCCCCGCCCGCCACCTAGGGCGCAAAAACACCTAGCGCTGGCCCTGATTGCGGGACACCCCTATGCTCTGGGAAGTCAAATTGCGCTAAATCGCGGTGGAAATGACAAACGACAAACGGAAACGACAAATTTTTGAAAAAATTCGCGACAAACGGAAACGACCCAAAACGCACCTGTTCCAACAAACGAAAACTCGAAACGTCATTTTTTCTGGTCGTGGCCATGTCTAATTCCTATGGTAAGGCTGACCATACACATGCTTCCCTTACACCCTCTTGAGCTGGTGTGGATGGGTGCAAATGAGGCACGTGCATGATTGCACAGATAGCCCCTTCCGCTTGCCCAGGCTGTTGGAAGACTTTTTAAAAAAGGTGCACTTTCCCTCCCAACCTGCCCGAGGCCTGACTTGACTCTACTTCTCCTGTTTCCCCCCTTCTCCCTTCCAGCCCCCTCGCTGCCACTGCTGCTGCTGCCCATAGCTCTCACTCACTTCTGCCATGTTATCTGTGCAGCTGGGATGGGCCAAGCCAGCAGCAGGGCAATCACATCGCCATGGCAGTGCAAGGAGGGGGGAATGGCTCAGAAGGGCAGGAGGAGGAGGAGCAGGTCACAGTCTCTGTGAGGCAGCTGTGGGGGTGGGAGGAGGAGGAGGAGGAGGATGGGACGAAGGAATTCTCCAGGGGGGAGAAGAGGGGGACGTCACCACACAAAAGAGGTGGGCACGCCCATGACCCCGCCCCTCGCTGTCCCCTCGACTCCCCTTCCTCTGCTCTGCACCAACAACTCAATTGGTCACGAGACAGTGGCACACTGATCATCTGGCCGGTAGGGAGAGCAGGGGACTGTGCCATGGCCCTTGAACTGCCCTGCTCAGCTGAGACATGGCTGGCAGATCCAGAGCTTTGCTGGGGTAGTGGAGGTCCTTGGGTTGGGGGAGGTAGAGGTGGAGAACTTATCCCCTCACATTTTTATTGATGGCTGGCGGGCTACTTTTGAACTCTTCACAGGCTACTGGTAGCCCCCGGTCTACCTGTTGGACAGGCCTGACATACTCCTTCCTTAGGATACCTGTCCCCTGCCTTATAAAGAGGATTGTTTTATAGAAAGAGAGATCACAGACTTAAAAAAAATACAGTTAGCAAACAATACGTGCAATTTAATGTACCTAGGGTAGAAAAAACCTACTAGCAGTTAGAATGCAAATGCAAAATTATTTAACTAGTATCTCTCAAAATCTGGAAATAACATTTCACGCCTGCCAATAAGAGCACAAAAAGCAACAACAAAAAAGCAATTCCAAGAATAAAAAGCATTGCAGATAAAATGATAAGTTATTTCAAAACATAAATAGAGAATGTGAAGTGTTCTACAGAAAATTATACAAATCAGAGATGACACAGATTTGTGACTACAATTTTTAATTGTTCTTTTTCAGCATTATGATAATTTTTTACAACTCTTTCCAGGTCTTGTATTTGAAAAGTACATAGAGCTTATCCAACTTTTGTTTCATGTTGTATAGCCTGTGTGATTCCTGTATTGGCTAACAGGTGGTACCTGTGTTGTTGTTGTTGTTGTTGTTGTTGTTGTTGTTGTTGTTGTTGTTGTTGTTGTTGTTGTTGTTGTTGTTGTTGTGTTATTACAGTTGTGATTGACTCTTTGTGACCCCATGTCCATGGAGTTTTCTTGGCAGGAAAACTGGAGTGGTTTGCCAGTTCCTACTCCAGGCCCATACAACACCTGGTATTCCCTGGTGGTTGCCCATCCAAGTACTTGCCAGGCCCAACCCTGCTTAGCTTTGGAGATCAGGCGAGACTGGATGTGCTCAGGGCATCTTGGCAACTGGTACCTCTGTGTGCAATAAAACAAATGGAGACGTTTACTGCAAAGCTTTTCAAATCAACCAAATTAGTTCAGCTAACTAGAGGAAATGAAATAATGGCACAATTACCCCAAGAGGGAAAGATAATACTGTACTGTATTAGTTGTGTCCAGTAAAACATTCCTTACTCTCTTCTTAAAGACACATTACTAAGCTGGTGGACTTAGCCTGCAGTTGGGGTGCCAGCATTCTACCATTTGCATTCCTTGGTGCACCATTTAAATTTTTCCTTTAATGATAAAAAAGTCTTTAAAGTATGAGAGATAACATCTATAGAATAAAAGGCTACATGGATCTTAACATTCAATTGGGAGAGAGATAACGATGAGTTGCCTACAAGTTATACAAGCATTTAATTTTGTTTACACGCTACTGGAGAAATCTGGTAGGCCCTCAGAAATATGAACTGTGTTTCTCATCTGCTCATAAAACTGAAGGGCAAACCTTCTGGTTCACCAAGACTCAATAGGCTTTAAAACCAGAAACCAAAATAGCTCGAGAAAGAGACCTGAGAATAAACATATCTGATGCTCAAGGGAATCCTGTATGAACATCTGTTCCGTTCAAATCAATATTGGCAGCAATTGCATCAGCCAGCTACGATAAATAAAAGGTTGCAACTAATCTAACGGAGACAATGCAATAGCCAAGGATTTTTAATTGACGTATAGCTGGTGTGTGCCAAGCTAAAGCAATTCTGGAAAGAGGTTATCAAAAGGCTTGAAAAGAGTACAGAGCTTTCTGTGGTGCGCTAGTTCTGCTTTGGATTTACACCAAAATATATGCTTTTTATTTACTCTTGTTTTATTTACACTGTTTCACTTTTGATTTAAATTCTTGATCTCTCTCAGGGTTTCCACAGCCCACTTAGAAGTACCTAGATCAGTGGTTCTCAACCTTGTTAATGCCGCGACCCTTTTATACAGTTCCTCATGTTGTGGTGACCCCTTGACCTGCTTGGAAGAGGCCACAAGCCCCCTTTGGCAGGTCACTGCCGTGGGTGCCATAGAGAACCTCCCCCTACAGGCACCCTTAGCCAATTGCTGCCTCCGGTGCCATTGACTGACATCCCTTCCAACCTATCAAGCTGTAACCCACTCTTCCCCCCTTCCTCCTCCAGACCCAAGCCGTTTATGCCTTTTTCTTCACTGGCTCATGACAACCCCTGTGAAATGGTCATTCAACCCCCAAAAGGGGTCCCGACCCCCAGGTTTGGAACCACTGACCTAGAGGATGAAAAATATATATGAGATAAATTTAAATACAGGGTCAGTGGCTTACATACTTGGCAGTAAAGCCAGAAGTTGGGAGTTCAACACACACACACACACACACACACACACACACACACACACACACACACACACACACACACACACACATATACACACACACAGCGCCTCTAGGAGCAGAACCATTATCTAGAAAAACCTGGAGAATGTTGGCTCCGCTGCCGCTTGTTGGCCTGCGGAGCTTCTTTGCCCCCCCCCCCCATGCGAAGCCTCGCGAGAGGGAGGCAACGAGATTGCCGGGCCTGGGCAGGGCAGCCCTATAAGTGCTGCGCCCGCCCAGGCACAAGCCTCTTTCGGCGTTGAGCGTCCTCGGAAACGGACGCTCAGACGGATCGTCGGGGGAGCAGTGGCAGGCGAGTGGCGGGTGCCATTTTGTGGTGCAGTCGCCATTTTGTTTTAGGCAGGAGCGGGGTGGGGGCTTCTGTGGGGCCGCGGGTAGCTGTTTTTTGGACCGATTGCGGCCCAGCGGGGGTCCTGCTTTGGCTTTGGCTTTTGCCCGGTAGCAGGGCTTGGGGGTGGGTGCTCCAGCTTCGCTCGTGGGCGGCTCCAGTGAGGGGTGTGAGGGTGGCGGGTGCCATTTTGTGGATTGGGAGCTGGCAAATGCGCGCCATTTGGGGGGCTGCATTTTGAGCTGCTTCCACCTCTTGCTGGGGCTGTGGTGCGGGCGGGGTTTGGGGGTGCTGGCCTGGGGGGGAGTTTATTTTTGGGCTTTGCCTTCCCTGGGGTGTTTATTTCGTCTTGGTGGCTTTATATTGGGTCCTCACATAGGGGTCCCCTCCCTGTGCACTGTTGGTTGGTTGGGTGGCAGTGTTTTTTCTTGGGCTCTTGTGGAGGTACGGAGGTCATTATGGCCCCTTTAAGGCAAAAACTAATAGAAAAGGTAAGCAGCCGGCTCTCAGGGTGCCTTCACAGTTATCACCCCCCGGTTCCTCGCCGGATGAGGATGACTGGCCCGTGTGGGAGCAGCTGAGGGCCAAGATTGAGGCCTTGGAGAAGGCAAGGGGGGCGGTGCCTAGTGGGTTGCAGCCTATGGTGGGTAATAAAGGTGATGGGCCTCAGAGGACTTCATCCCGCCCGTCAAAGGCGCGGAAGAGGGCCCGTCTGAGGGATATGGCCACTGATCTGTTATCTCGTGCAGCTGCCTTGGAGACCCATGATGACCAGATGGTTGCTGCTGCTCAGGTGCCAGCCATGGGGGAAAGGTCTGCGGAGGCGGCCCAGCCTGAAGTACAGCTAGTGCAGTGGTGATGATCGGCGTGGTGCTGATGGTTGGCAGAACAACTATGCCGTGGTCTCCTCTTCGGCGGATGCTTTAAATCGTGAGTTGGCAGTAGCACCGGAGGCTAGCTCATGGTCGGGGGCGCAGGCGCAGCTTGCGGGCCTGGGGTCATGGCAGGTGCCGCCTGGTTGGCGGGGTGGACCCTGGAGCCCGGCTCCGGGCGCGCTGCATTCTGGGGTGGCTGGGGGTGCTTTGGTCCCGTGGCCTGGCTCTCCAGCTTGGCAGGGCAGCTCACAAGGCGTGCAGTGGCCGGCTGGGGTGGCGGGTGGGGCTGCAGCATCGCAGCTTCCTGGGCAGCCTGGCATTGCAGGGTCGGCGCAGGGTCCTGCCCCTGGGGCCTGGAATCAAGTGGCGCCGCAACCGGCGTTGGGTTGGTCGGCAGGTGTGCCGGCTGTGGGTCATTGGGGATCGGGGGCCGTTTATGCTGGTGTCCCTTACACGGCGATGCCTTACGCGGATTACGATACCCCGCTGGGTGACCACCTCGCACAGGGTACGAGCAAGAAGATATGGCGGGGGGATTATATTGATATCTTTAGCCTCCTAAATAGAGAGCTGGACCAGAAGGAGATTGATAAGGAAGACCCGAAGGATCGGGAGCGGCGCCTCAGGAGAAAGCCTGATAGGTGCCGGGCGAATTGGCTCTGGCTTACTGTATTTACATGTCTACGGTTCTCCAAGCACACCCGTGGCGTATGCAGTCAATGATAAAATATCAAGATATGATTTATAAAGCTTACGTTGACTTTCCGGGTTTTGCTTGGTTGACATATGACGAAAAATTTAGAATGAAGGCGGCTACACAGCCACACCTCCAGTGGGATGAGCCCCTTTTGCATTTGTGGCTGCAGTTTATGACCCCAGTCAGGCCGGCGTTGGGGGAGCACTTTGATAGCGGTCACCTCATTCGGAAGCAAGCTGCGGGGGTGGCTTCTCATCCATCGGGCAGCCAGCAAGTACAACCGAGGCTGGTTTGTTGGGATTATAATGGGCAGGGAGTGTGCAACCGCAAACCCTGTCGTTTTCGCCATGAATGTTCCGTTTGTGGCGCACAGCACCCTTCCATTAACTGCAGTCGGGCAAAGGGGCAGCAGTCAGGGGGAAGGGATGGGGGTACTTCCAAGAAGCCACCAGGTGGTCCCGCGGTGGCCAAGGGGCCCCAGCCCAATTAAGCTGGGGTCTCTTTGTGACTGGTTGCGGCACTATCCCAACAGAATAGCAGCACAGTTTTTGTTGGATGGTTTTCAGTTCGGTTTTAGGATACAGTTTGAGGGTGCACGCATTCCGACCACTGCGCAGAACCTTAAATATTTGAGGGGAATGGAGCACATAGCCTTGGAAAAAACCGAGAAAGAAAGATTGGAGGGCAGGGTGCTGGGCCCATTTGATTTTCCTCCTGCGCAGAACTTTAGGGTTTCTCCTTTGGGTCTGGTTCCTAAGAAGGCTTCAGGAGAGTATAGGCTCATTCATCACTTATCGTACCCTGAGGGCCTGTCGGTGAACGATGGTATACCGCACGAAGTTTGCTCCGTGCGGTATACGTCCTTTGATGAGGCCATTCGGAAGATCAGGGCCTGTGGTGTTGGGGCTGAGTAGGCAAAGTGTGATATTAAATCAGCTTTTCGCCTCTTGCCAGTTCATCCCGATGATTTCGAGCTTTTGGGGTTCCAGTTTCAGGGAAAATTCTATATGGATAGGGCGCTCCCCTTTGGTTGCTCCGTGTCTTGTGCCACCTTTGAAACGTTCAGCACTTTTCTGGAGTGGAAGGTGAGGGAATACACGGGGCTGCCGGGGGGTGCGCATTACCTTGATGATTTTCTTTTTTTGCGGGCAGAAGGGGACCGGGACCTGCCATTTTCTTCTGCATACTTTCCAAGGACTGGTGGAGGAGCTTAGCTTGCCCTTGGCAGAGGATAAGACGGAGGGGCCAGTACATGTTTTGACCTTCTTGGGCATTGATATCGACACCTGGGAGCAGGTGTGTAGATTGCCTGGGGATAAACTGGCTGCCCTTAGAGAATGATTGGCCACCCTTATGGGGCGTCTCAAGGTTACCTTGAAGGAGCTTCAGGAACTGGTTGGACATTTAAATTTTGCATGCAGGGTGGTCGCACCTGGAAGGCCTTTCTACGCCGTTTTTGCGTAGCCATGCAGGGCCTGAGGAAGCCGCATCATCGGGTCAGGATTTCGGAGGGCATGCACGCAGACCTGCGGGTTTGGCTGCAGTTCTTGCAGGATTTCAATTGGGTTTCATTTTGGTGGTCTGAGATGCACATGGGCCCCGATTTCCAGGTCCAGACTGATGCAGCTGGATCTCTGGGTTATGGGATTTACTGGAAGGGCAGGTAGTGCTATGGCACGTGGCCGTCTGAGTGGGTGCAGAAGGGTATAACGAGGGATTTGACCTTTTTAGAACTGTTTCCCATTGTGGGGGCCCTTTGGTTGTGGTCCGAGGCCTGGTCTAATTCCGTCGTCCGTTTTTGGTGTGACAACATGGCCGTGGTCCACACCATTAATAACCAATCTTCTAGATCGGAAAGGGTTATGGGTCTTGTTAGGGCCCTCACGCTGCGCGCCCTGCAGTATAACATCGTTTTGCATGCCCATCACGTACCTGGCCTTTCTAACACCTTGGCTAATGCTCTTTCGCGCCAACAGGTCGACCGTTTCAGGGCTTTGGCCCCAGGAGCGTGCGACCTGCCGGAGACCCTGCCCGAGGAGGTATGGCTAATTGGTGGGAAGAGGCCGACCGGGCTCTAGGCCTGGCTCTGGCGCCCAGGACGAGGAAGGGCTATGAGGTGGCTGTAAGGAAATTTGAGAACTTTAGGTCTGAGTATGGTTCCACCTTGCATGGCTGATTTCCCTTGATCATCTGCGGCAATTTTTGGTATATCGTCATCAAAAGGGCCTGGCTCCAGGCTCCATGCAGGACAAGCTGGCGGCGCTGGCCTTTCAGGTGAAGGCGGGTGGCTACCAGGATGCTACGACTGACTTTAGACTGCGTAAAATGTTAGAGGGTTGGGCTAAGGAAGTTAGGCGTGCGCCGGATGATCGAGCCCCTATAACACCGGCCATGCTAGTTAAGATTGCTGCTCAGTGGCCGCTATTGTGTACAGATGAGTATGAGGCTGCGCTGTTCCATGTAGTGTCCCTGTTGGCCTTTTGGGGGGCCTTCAGGGTCAGTGAGCTGGTTGCAGCTTCTAAGACTGACTCGTCTCGGGGGGCATTACAGCTGAATGACATCACCAGACACGGGGATGGGATTTATGTGTGGGTGCGAAGATCAAAGACCGATCAGTGGGGTAAGGGGCAGGGGAATCACTTTGGGGCCCTGTTCTGATGCGGCCATTTGTCCGGTTAAGGCATTGGATGCGTATTTGGTCCTTAGGGGGCCAGGGGAGGGCTTCTTGCTTCGCCATATGGATGGTAGTCCCCTTAACAAATATCAGTTTTGGAGGCTCACCAGTTTGGCCTTGGGGGGGGGGGCGTGGGAGTGGCTCATCTGCAATTTGGAACACATTCTTTTAGAATTGGGGCGGCATCATCGGCTGCTGCCCTGGGATACGGCCCACAAGCCATAAAGGCTATTGGAAGATGGTCATCTAGAAGGTATGCAGGGTATGTTCGAACGCTAAGCACCGATTAACATGTTCTTTGTTTCTTTGCAGGGCCTATGTCTGATGTTTCCAGGCGTAGGATCCTGTTCGTTGAACATAGTTATGTGTTTTGGG
Organism: Phrynocephalus guinanensis; assembly: GCA_037367245.1. NCBI lineage: Eukaryota > Metazoa > Chordata > Lepidosauria > Squamata > Agamidae > Phrynocephalus > Phrynocephalus guinanensis. Next base: position 11,604,211 of record CM074735.1, read on the forward strand.
CCGAGAAGCATGCCAGCCGAACTGCCTGGGGGGTTAACCTGGGCCTGAGGGCTAGGGCCACGATTGAATGGAGGGGTACGAGGGGCATGCGATGGAATCAGTTCTGGCAGGCTGCCTCATCCGCCGCAGTCGGTGGACCTCCTGATATTTTGTTGATTCACTTGGGGGGGGGGAAATGACTTGACCACTCAGTCTGGCAAATCCTTAATTAAGGGTATTTTGGAGGATTTGGCCAAGTGGAGGGCATCTTTTCCTAGTTCTCGGGTGGTTTGGTCAACTATTATCCCTAGATTTCGATGGCGAGCGGATTGCCCTGCGCAGTGTATTAATACTTCTAGAAGGAAAGTGAATCGGGAGGTGTGCAGGGCAGTTATTGCGGAGGGGGGTGTTGTGATTGGGCACCCCACGATTAACTTGACACGCCCGGAGCTTTATCGACAGGATGGGGTCCACCTCTCTGAGCTTGGCATGGAATTTTTCTTGGATGATATTATGAGGGGCCTGCATCAGCTTATAGCTTGTGTGCGGGGGGGAGTCAGGGGTCATAGCAAGCTAGGCACCTGACTGTGGCGGTAGCGCTGGGGGGTTAGAGCCGGCAAGTTATATTCTCAGATCTCCTGTGGGGCATCCTGCTCTGATCGCTGCGGATTGAGAGGTCACAGCGTGGGGCATGGATCCCTCTAACAGGCCTTGCTTGGGCCGTGGGGAGCAGGTAAAGCTCCCTGGGGACCCAGGCAAGGGGTGGGAATTTGCCGGCCCTGCAGATCTGCTGAGGTAGCAAATCTGCAGGGGTATGACTTGCCCGAATGCTCTTGAGTCGGAAGGGTCCTGGGGGACCCTCTGGCGCCGACTCTAACCTGCGCTTCTGCAGGCCCCTTAAGGTTATGTTGTTGTTATGCTGTTTTCCTTGAAGTGTTCAATAAAGTGTGGCCCTAGTTCAACCCATATATCGGTCTCGCGTGGTCTTTCACCGTGGGGGGGGGGGCAAAGTGACAATGAGTCAGATTCAACTTGACAGCATGTGATTATTATTATTGCAACACAATAGTGTTTATTTATATTTTAAAAGATCCTTAGCTGAAAATTCATATATGGGTAGCTCAGTTTTTGACCATTTTGTTCTCAAAGAAGAATATTAAGGAGGACTTAGAGGTTCTTTGGTGATATGTTGGATACATACAATGTTTTTGATCAGCATGAATTGCTTGGTCCAGATTTATATTTCTTTTCCAGCCAGCACTGACATACCTCAATCTGTTAACTGTGGTGGCAAGGTGTTAATATCTTCTGAAGGTAGCATGTGGAGAAGCTTCTTAAACTGCAGTGTATTAGCTTTCCTATCACGTCTGTGTGCCGTCACAACAGATGTGTCACAGAAAATCAGACGAGACAATCTGAAGAACATGCATTTCAAAGCTGCATTGAAATATGTATTACAAAATATGGAAATAAACATATCAGGCAAAATGAATTCTTGCATATTAATTAGACTGAGTGTCCTGAATCAGTGGATATCTCCACTGTACAACCTATCGGGCAATCACATTTGTGGTCTTTATATGTTGAGAAAACATGACTATAATTACGTCTGTGAAGATTCTCAGTCATCCAGGTGCGTTTATCTGGGAGTTGAGTCATGGCTACTGGACTTCTTTTTTGAGAGATAGAAACGTTTCGCTGTTCATCCAAACAGCTTCATCGGTCTGAATGCAGCTGGTGCAAACCCTGACTCTTATAGGCAGCTTTGACCTCTAGTCACCCTGGCCTCACTTAGGCTCATCAGATGAACTAAATAGGCTCGTTAGGGAGACAATGGTATCCTTAGCCTTGAGGTGAACCATGGCTTAAGGTGCTGAAACCTATCAAGAAAGGGTCGTTAATGGGTCGTTAGCTGTGGCCTTGGTGGTAAAGGCTTTTTGATTTGTCTTGGTAGTGTGGAAAGCACAGCTTGATAAGTAGCAGATACAGTAGTTGAAAAATAATTCACATTGTTGAAAGTATGTTTTTGGCGGGGGGAAAGATGCAGGGGAGTATAGTCAAGATCTGCATGAATCCCCTGGGAATTAAACCTGATTGAGTGACTGTTTAAAAATGAATATGGGATAAAAGGATTGTTACATTCCATTCAGGTGAACAATGGGAATGAAGTGGAGACCCAAGTATTTCCCCCACTAATTTTTCTACCCCCAACTAGATACCTTTCCCCACCCCCACCCTTGGCAAGAAGAGAGGAGGAAGCTTTCAAAGTAATACTTAAACCTTGCAGATCTTGCCCATTCACTGTTTTTTACATTATCATCTGCTTCTCTTCTTCCACTCTTATATCTTGCGTTCCATTACTCCACCCAGTAAAACTTGTGAACAGTAGTTCGTTGTCAACGTTCATGTTCATGAACCACCACCTGTAGTCCATGCTTCCTTCTGAGGCTTGCCCACTCCATAGCCAGTAAAATCTTTTCTCTGAAAACAGCCCATCTAAAAGGTTATCTGTGCTGCCATCTTTCAAATCCTTTTCTCTGTTTGGACTCGAGCATAAACACATGCATATCTTTAGTCACATTAGGTGAAGGGAGGAACATATTGACAATGAGTATCTCTGGAAATGGAGATGCCATAGCATCTTCCGCTTGTTAAACTTTCCTAGTAATAGCCTTTTGAGTAAAAGCTTACTTCTGCAAAGCACTGATTGAAACACCAGGCTGTGATTTGTACTAGCCAATATGCTGGTGAAGGGAATAGTGGGTTTGAGGCTACTTGCAAATGTGATGCTTCTGTTGTAGTCCTCATGAGGAATCATCTTACATTGCTTTGAGCTGTAGATGACCAAGTTAAGCAAGAGTAAAAAAGCTGATCTACACTGATGCAGTTATAAGAAATTCTTACATTACTCTTTGTGTCTGTGGTGTTTGAAGACATACGTGATACAGGAAACTACATTTTAAAATGGCCATGCTCTTTTTCCATTCTGCTTTGCTCCAAACAAAAAAGTGTAAATAAACTTAAATTGATGTGATACGATATTTATGAAAAAGCTTATGGGAATTCAAGATAAAGAGGGGATAGAACTTTTATTTCTAATAAATGTGAATGTCAATAAAATGAAGAAAGATAACAGACGTAGATAACTAATGTTGCAGGGTGCAATGAAAGGTGGAGAATATACTTGGATTGGTGTTTATTTACCAAATTATCATCAAGGGAATTGTTTTTAAAAAGTGTTTAAACAGAAAAAAATACAGAAGGGGGTTGTGATAGTGGTTGGAGATGTTGATGCATTTAAAATCAAGGAAGGACAAATCAATTCTGACTCAGAACGAGAAAAAGAATAAAATTACAGTTTTCAATGGCATGATAAGGAAAACCAATTTGACAGATGCTTGAAAAGAATTAAAGGAAGATGCTAAAAACTTTGATTTTTATTCTTTGGTGCATATAGCTACTCCATGACATATTTGTATAAATATTTGGCTTCTATGCTGATTAATACTGATATGGATATTATAAAGGTAATTAATTATGCTTGGTTGAATACAAATATTAAAATTATATTGGATTAGAAAGAAGCTGAAAGATGTAGGATAGATTTCAAGTATTCTTCAGCATAAAAATATAGTAGATAAAATAGAAAAAGAAATAAGGGAAATTAATGAGAAAAGTTTACAATGAGAGTATTGTTTGGAATGTAATGTATTAGAGATTAGGGATTATGTAATACAGATTATGTATTAAAGAATCATAATTTAGTAGTTCCCAACTGACAACCTCTAGATGCCTAGATGCTCTAAGCCATGGGTCCTCAACCTAAGGCCCCGGGCCCGGATGCAGGCCCCTCAAGGTCCTGAATCCGGCCCCCGGGACCAACTGCAACCCCCCCCCACCTACCCGCTGCTTTGCGAGCAAGCCAGCCTCCACAGCTGCTTCTATTGCTGAGGCAGTTCAAAGCGATGGGCTATGTCGCTCCTCCCACTCCCCCAACTATCACCCAGATGATCAGCATGCTGGCTAGTGGGGCATTCAGAGTGGGAGGCCTACGGCAAGGTCCCCCCCCCATGCTCCCCACCACCACCCAGATGGTTGGGGCAGCGGGTGCAGCCGAGTGGGGCAATTTAAAACAGGAAGGCTGCGGCAAGGTCTCCTACTCCCTCCATGGCCCTGAGGCCCCACCACTGCTCTTCCTCCACCCTGACCACCTGCTTGTGGTCCGGCCCCCAGTGGTGTCTGGGGCATGGTGGACCGGCCCACTGTTCAAAAACTTTGAGGACCCCTGCTCTAAGCACATCTGATCTCACCTGATTTCGGAAGCTAAGCAGGCTCAATCCTAGTTAGTACTTGGATGGGAGACCACCAGGGAATACCAGGTGCTGTAGGCACCTGGAGTAGGAACTGGCAAACCACTCCAGTATTCCTGCCAAGAAAACTCCATGGACATGGAGTCATGAAGAGTCGGTCACAACTGTAACGACACAACACCCACACCCACATAACCTAGCATTTCAAAAGCATGTAAATGCAAGCAGATAAATATGTACCGCCATTAAAAGCAGGAATGTAAAAAAAAAAACAGTGTTTCCTTGCTGCCATGCTGGCCACGTGGCCATAGACTTGCACAATACTGGGTATTCGGCTTGAATACGGAGGTGAGCACTGCCCCTAGAGTCGAACACAACTAGCATGCATGTGAGGGGGGAACCTTTACCTTGACTTTAACCTTGTATAACCCAGGTGGTTTTGAAGCCTTCACCACCATAATGTGCTAGCTTGGATTTCTGGGGCTATAGCAGTTCAAGAACATTTGTGTTACCTAAAGTTGAGAACCACTGGTTTAAAAAAAAAGAATATATATATATATATATATATGAAAAAGCTTGAGGAAGAAATAATAGTGTTTGAGGTAAATATATAAAAGATAAAGACATAAAATATTATCTTAAATACAAGCAAAGAGAAAAGAGTTGAAGAATATTAAAACTGACAAATTCCTAGAAATTGAATATATCTAAGAGAGATCATTTTGATTTAGTGATAAGAACTTAATTATTGAGCCCACACTCTCAGGTAGCTTTATCCCTTCCTATTTGATAATTCTTTTGTACATTTTCCTTAAATTGCCATCTTTTCCCATGGCTCAGCAGCTAGGGTGGGATCTCGCCTCTTTTACGATCAGATAATCCATCTGCTCCGAAAGCCTTTCTTACTTTATTTGACCAAAACAAGAGAAACAAAAACTATTTCTTCTTTAAAAGGCTGTTCCCTCCATCAAATCTCTGTGCATATCTTGAAGTCTTTTCTCCCTATTTTTCACAAAAGTACAACATATTTAGGGGGAAATAACAATAACAACCCAATGAAGATCAAATATGTTTAGCAACTAACGTCAAGCTGACAATGTTGATAGCTGGGGCAAAAAAGCAGAAGTAAGAGGAATGAAATGAAGCTGCCGGCACAGTTGGCACTTGCAGCATTTTGTTACAAGCCCCAGCTGTAAGTATTATACATACTGCCCAAACAGGACCAACTGTGTAACGGTATTAGATGTCTGTTCTGAGGATAAACCACAGGGGAAGACTTTTGCTTGGGTGTCTTGCTGATGTAAACTAAAGGCTGGATATTTGGATCTGAGTTTGGACTGATCTGGCAGGGCTCTTCCGAATTTCTTTCCGACTGAAGATGGGCGATAGTGAAAACCTGACAGTGCCCTCAGAAGAAGTGAGTATCTAGACAAAGACTTGCCAGGTCCAGCTTAAAAGAAGCATGGTCTTCACTAGACTTTTCATGTTGAAATGGAGTGACTGGTTTGGAGTGAGAGACTAAGTAAACTTTACTGTTTTTTTCAAAAAAGAAAACCATGAGCAGGTCATTCTCAGGCTGTTCTTGTTACTCAGTGTCAAATCTTTAGTACTATATTCTGAAACAGAGCAGTGTTGATAATATTGATATTATACTGACATAATTTTGGAGGGAAACATGTAAGAATTCATTGGACTATATAGCCTGGGGAGAGGGTGCTTCTGTATGATGATTTTATTGTGTAATCAGATCTCCAGAATTTAACAGGATGTTTGATGCCCCTTCCAAGGATCTTGAACTTGAAACAGTCCGAGAACTAGTTTGTTTGCTTTAATATTCCTGCTCCCACACTGTGTCTTGGGCTTATCTTTTTTATATCAAGACATCGTGTCAGTCATTCAATAACCTCTGGCATGTTTATTTGAAAGCTCTTACGTTTCAAATTCACAAGTTGCTTTGTACCGGCAGGTTCTTGCTTCTGGGTCGCAGTGCTGAATGGAGACGTGGTAGGCATTGTGGCGGCAAGAGGCAACGAAGAAGACAACACTGTGGAGCTGCGTCGCATGTCTGTGGACTCTAAATACCGTGGCAAAGGGATCGCCAAAGCGCTGGGCCGCAAGGTGCTGGAGTTTGCCGTGGTCAATAACTATTCGTCGGTTGTCCTGGGAACCACAGCGGTAAAGGTGGCAGCCCACAAGTTGTATGAGTCTTTGGGATTTGAGCATGTGGGTGTCATTGAACATTACGCTCTGCCTGGGATGACACATTCCATTTTAGAAAGAATGTTTTTCCAGCTTCGCTACCACCGCTACTGCCTGCAGCTGCGTGAAGAGTAAAAAAAAAGGCTCCCCCTCTTTCCTTCCCCAGATCTTCCTTGCCCATGTTTTATGGGAGATTTTGTCATTGTTTCTTTTGCTGATTTCCTTTTAATTTTTATGGTTCTTAATTTCGTTTTGTTCATTTGCTTTCTCGGGATTCCCTTTGCGAACAAAAGGGGTTCTTCTCTCCTGACATGCTTTTAGAGTGACGAGTGCTGGTGCTACTGCTGGGGACATGGCTGGCCGGCCTGGATGCTTATTTGTGTGTTCAGTGGCCAACGAGAGGTCAGAATAAGCATCCTTTTCTTCCCCTCTCCCGGTCTTGCCCAGATTACCCACGTAAGCACAGAAACTATAAATATGTAACGATATTGCTTGTCTGGTGTGCGTTGTACATAGTTTCCCCTGCCCTGGAATATTTTTTTAAAAAAGCAGTGAAATCTTACGATACAGCTCCATGTGGAAGTTTTACTTGAATGCATTTCTCAGTATTTCATGGACAAGAATGCATTCATGATATATTGGTTAATAATTTCGAAAGAAAATGTGAAAAACCTGCTTGCTAAAAATGCATGAAGAGGAAGTTTTTGCATGCATTCAAACACACAGCACTGCCAAGTAGGCTCTGATATTGCACTTCTTTGGATGTACCTCATTCTGCCAAACAGTCTGCAAGAATCATGGTGCATCCAATACCTTGTTCTTTTATTCTCGTTTCCTTCTTCAGCCAGCAAATATAAACCCTGAGCCCAGTGTAAAATATGTAAATTACCGAAATGTCATCTGCTCTGATGTATATATAACCTGCTGTCCTATGCCAGACATCTCCATACGCAGGAGAATTTAATTTAATCTTCACATGTAATTTCGTTCATTGTCTTTGCTTGCTTTCTTCAAGCTCTGGCTTTTGCTGACTGGTTTCACAGAGGCAAATTCAGCCTTCTGTTTCTGTGGCAACAAATCAGTATGCTCGTATGCACACCAAACCTAAATGCTTCAGAAATGCAATATGCAAAAGACTGATGTTGCAAAATGGGCGGAAGGACGCAGGGAAAGCCAAGATGTTGCTTTCATAGGTTGGGAGCAGATCAAACACAGACAGCTTGCTCTAAAAAGTAACTGCTGCTTTAATGATGCCACATTTGTGAATTGTACAGTACCATGCAAACCGAAATGCAACACAGAGTTGGCATGTGTCTGTACAATACCAGCTGTCAAAATAACTAAGCTTACAACTTCTGTCTTAAAATATTTTTTTTGAAATTCTATAACATTTCAAGAAACAGCAACGTTTCACAAAGTGTATCTTGAGGGATCTCTGGAATTTGAATTCATTTTTTTTAAAAAATTGTAATCGAACAGTTCTGTTTGCACTTACGGATGAGGAACTAAGCTTTTTAAAGATAAGTCTCATTTAAAGGTTCATCATTTAAGAACAAAATAACACTTAGACAAAAACATCATATGGGCAGCACTTCAGAGAGGAGATGCTGGTGAACTCCTATGCAAATGAGGGAGTGGCAGAGAAATCATTGTATAGTGTTGAAGGGCATTGATGGTTGTTAACCCAGATCCCTTCTGTTGGTGCTTCTTGAATTCATCAGCTCAAGACAAATGAGCTGGGCGAGCTTTCTCAGTGACATGAATGCTATACTCTGCTTCAGAAGGGAAACTAGTAGAACAATAACCAAGGTGAGAACTAACAGTGCCATCAGTAGTCCTTGTCCAAGCCATCTTGAGGATGATGACAACACATTCCTCAGCATGCTTTTGGAAAAACAAACAAAAAAAGCTTCTCCGTCCTCATTTAGGAGAGAGCTTGTTTAATGGAAGATTAATGCCTACTCCTAGCACAGAGAAAGAGGAACCACTGCACCACTAATAATAATAATTATATTACAACCAAATATAATGATAAGAAGAGAAAGCTCCCCCCCTTTTTTTTTACTTGCTCATGCCTTGCCCATATTAGTATTCTTCCTGCTTCAGATGGTGCCATATCGAAAAATTAGAGAATCAAACTGTGTCCGAGCAATAAATCAAATTGTTCAGTGGTACAGATTAAGTTTGATTTACAGAATGTATCTGTTGGAATTGAGTGTGTGTGGATTTGGAATGTATTTTTTTAAAAAAATTTCTATGCTCTACATTTCTCTTGAAGGTAAAATATGTACTGTGGGATGGTGTAGGATAGAGATGTATAGTGTACAGAAATTGGTATAATATTTTCTAGCTGTTTTCAGTATTTTCATTAAATTGCAAAACATAGAATATTATAAAGTATTAGGGGAAAGTGAAAGAAAATAATTGTTTGTGCCTTTTGTTTATTTAATCATCTCATTTTATTTTTGTTCCTGTCTTACCACTGGACTGTATTATTTCTGGAGACTCTTATCATGATGTTATATGTAGCTTAATTGGTTGGCAGTGAAAGGATGTGGGTGGTATCTAATCTTAACTGAATATTATTTATTTTTATAGAGGCACTTTAAGAACATGACTGGTTTTGATTCCTGTACCTTTGTAGTTTTCTTCCTTGGTAGCTATATGAAAATCATAGAATATGCAAGTTCTACCTAGCTGAAATGTTTCTGTATAAGATCGCTTGTGAAGTTGCGTGGGGTGGGGGGGACGACACCCTTTTGAAAGTGCAGTGGTACCCCGACTTAAGAGCAGCTCGACTTAAGAGCAATTGGACTTAAGAACGGAAAACTGTTGGCATTTTAACTGCCGCCTTACAAATTTTAGATATGGTCTGCTCGACTTACAAATATTTTTTCATTTTTTTTGATTTCTTAACTTACTTTTTCAATTTTTTAGATAGGTACCCCGACTTAAGAGTCGTTCGACTTAAGAGCATGCATTCAGAACGGATTAAATTCATCAGTCGAGGTACCACTGCACATGGTTTTTCAAGTACAGTATTTTTATTTCATTTCTGCTGAAGATGGTACTTCAGAATAATGCATTCTGTGCCCATATAGACAGGCAACAAACTCCTCTCTTTTGTTCATCTACTTACATTAGATTCTTTATACTATAAATTGGATTTGCTGTTTCTGAGGTGGAAATTATAGAAAGGGTAATATCATCTCCCACATGCGGACCTGGTGTAAAACAAACAAACCAAGTTCTATGAGTATTCCAGGGTGGTTTAGGCCTAAAGGAGACTACACTTTTTCAGAGAAGGCATATTTTAATCATTTCCATAACTAGTTTTAAATATACAGTGGTACCTCGGATAACTGCCCCAGATAACGAATAATTCGGATAACAACTGCAAATTTCTGGGTATAGGGCTGCCTCTGATAACGAATTTTCTCTATGGGCTGCCTCAGATAACGAATCGCAATTCCTAGGTATAGGTCTGCCTTGGAAAACGAATTTTCTCTATGGGCTGCCTTGGATAACGAATCTTCCTATGGGCTGCTTCGGATAAAGAATTTTCCCTATGGACTGCCTCAGATAATGAATTTCTAGCATGCATCAGTAAAAAAGTTATCCCAGGTGAAATTGCATCTGTACCTTTAAAGTGCACTTTTTAAAGAGTTTTGAGCAAAAAACCAGGTGTCTGTGCCTTTTTCCTAGGCTCCAGAATGGATTCCCATTCCTATGGGAAACTGCGTTTTGGATAACGACGTGTTTTGGATAACAAGTAACCTCGGAGAACGAATTACCGTCGTTATCCGAGGCACCACTGTATAGGAAATGGGGAGAAAGCATCAGGCATTAGTTTATCTTTATATTATCTATTTAATTTTTTGGCTTGCTTTTACTGTATCTATTTATTGCCCATCTGGCAACAAGGCCAGTCTGGGCTGTTTACAACAAGGCAAACAACAAAAAAACAGTAAAACATAATTAAATCTAAAAGGCAATATTAAATGTCTAAAATCAATCAATTAAATTACATGATTCCCATTTAATATTTGAATCTCTGGCTTGTACAAGGGGAAGTGAACTAGGTGTGTACATGCACGCACACACGCGCGCGCACACACACACGCACACACACATTTTGCTGTATATGTGCAAGGTAACTTCTCAAAGGGAAGAATTAGAAGTCTGCTGTGAGTGTTTCATAGAAATAGTGAGAACAGGAAATTTCAATCAGCAAATTAAACAAAAGGGTCACAGGAGACATTGCATACAAAAAGGGATTCAGTGGTCAATATCCTGTGCCCTAGTGCAGCAAATTGCACTAGAGTAGGCCCTTTGAATCAAATGGGGATTTTGTGAGTCACCTCCTCCATACATTCAAATGATTCAAATGGATCTACACTAAAAATGACTTACAGTGTTTTTCCATTTATAAGACTATTTTTGCCTAAAATTGTTAGACTAAAAATTGAGATTCATCTTATATACAGAAGTAAGCTAAGGAGAGGACTGTGCAGTTGTAAAACTGCAATTTTGGGTTGGGAAGGCGAGGGTTGTCTTATACATGGGGGTGTCTTATAGACAGCAAATTTATGGGTACTTTAGTGTAGAAAACTGCAGTTAGGATAGGCCCACTTGAATCAATGGAGCTTATAGAGGAACTGACTCATTAAACCCCCTATTGATTCAATGATTCACTAAACCCCCCCATTGATATTGAAGTGACATTTACTGCACTAAGGAGGAAGATTTTGGCCTCTGTGTAGTTGTATATAATGATGATCATTAATGATAACTGGAAGAAAAAGTTACTAGATTATGAATATTTAGAACAAGAACAGAATGGCAGAAAAGATCAGATGTATCAATAATAACAATGACTCCCCCCCCCAAAAAAAAAGAGGATTAAGCCTCTATCAATGCAAACAAAAGGGACAAAATAGATAAAGGAACAAATTGTATTGCACATTTTACTTTTACTTTAAATGTGACATATGTAATAGGATGTAACAAGGAAATTGAATTATCCATGGAGTCATTACAGGAAGAATTTGTATAGCTCCAAGAAAACCTGACTATAGCCAGTCTAAACTTCTCACTGTAAGAACTAGTGGAAATATTTGGTTCAGTATTTTATGGTTATAGAATGCAGCAATCTAATGCTGAGCTTGTCACTAGTGGAAAAAGAATAACCAGTCTGGAAACAACCAATAAGTCAAAAACAAAACAAAACAAAAACCCTTAGTGCTTATTAACTCAGGGATTCCATTTCTTGGTCCTGTCGGTGGAAAATACAGTATAACTAAACTTTGCTGACGTAACTGATGGCCATAATGGCAGGCCCACTGCACTCATTAAGGTAAAGAAGCAAGAGATCACGTCAGAGAAAGGAGAAAGGGATCGTAAAAATACCAATTTGCACATAGATTTAGAAAATACAAGAGGAAAACGTGCACAGGTCCATATATTTCCCCAATGCCTCCAGCACCAGTGATTCAGATATTTTGCAACAATCACGGGTGCTATATCCTGACAGTTGTTTGAGGGCTCGTCTGCCTAGTTACAGAGTGCTTCTCACAAAGCAAAGGTCTAACCAAAATTCAGCTGTTTCCAACTATGCTGTGATGTGTGGTGTCCAAAACATCTAAAAAATACAGTCGCTCCTGCATAATTATGTCTTTGCAATTTACTTAACATCCATTTTTAAAACACTTATTAGATTGCTCAAATTCTGCTAATAGCAAGCTCAGTTCAGTGTACGCAAAACAGAATGGCTGCATATGAATTGGTATCTATGCAAACATGAATGTCTCCAAAGACATTGTGCCAGCGTGGAAGTACTTGAATGGTGTAGCTGAGTTCTTCACAGAGTGTGTCACTTCATGTATGCAATCAGTGGTCACTGGGATATAAACCCAATCACAGTGTCCTAACGATCTGGGCTGATGGTTATTCACAGCTATCTTGGGTCCCCAGAGAACCTTGGAAGCCAACTTCACCTTGATTATATTTGCACACTGAATAATTAATACAATCAACTCTTCAAGACAGAAATCTAATTTCCTTGATGCAAACAGTGTTTTATTTTTGGATACCAGTATTCTAACTATATTTTTTTTTTTTTGCCATGATAAATTCTGATATTCAATGGCTGGAATCCTGTTGGCAGAGGTGTGTGATCATAAAGTGCATTATGTTATTCATTGGCATCCTTCAGTCTCGAAAGACTATGGTATCATGCCAGGAGTAGAGATCCAAAAAACAACACCTAGTGTGACTAAATGCATTATGTCATCAACCATGGATATTAATCTCTCATGTTAAGTTTCCTCTCCCACCCCATTCCAGAAGCCTTGACATGGAGGGGAGCCTTTAATATTTAAGTATTATTACTTCCAGCCCCAATCCAGGTCATGGAAACACCAGTAGTGGTTTCTGGATATTAAAGTTTTTCCTCTTCATCTCAAGGTCACCAAAGTCTCTCCAGGTCAAAAGGAACCCTTAGGGGCTCTGGGAGCCCAAGGAATAAGATAACAAAATTTAAATGTAGTTTTAATCTCTGTGGCTGATAATGTCATCTGAGAAGTTGTGCAACCAGATTTCAGCCAATGATTCCGATCATAATTTTTTTATTATAACTGGACCATTAGATTGGACACAGAACTTGGAAATATTACTCTGTAAATCAGAGTACCTGTAGCACATAAATATTTTACATAAATATGTGGAGGTGAGAAGAAACAGTGACAAATTGAGGGACAGTGATCGCTTGTAATTATTTACATAATTAATTAATTTTAAGGTGGGAGCTCAGGCAAGCTCTGATGGTATGCCATGCCAGGAATGGTAAGCTCACTGATAAATAAAGGAACTCAGGCTGAGTTAAGAAATCCTGTAGCAATGTACCTACGGTATAAATTCCTTTACTTCAGAAAGGCACAATGTGTTTTCCCTAGTCTCTGGACAGTGGTCACCTTCCAAGTGTTATCTGCTTGTACGAATTCCAACTGTTGACTTTCTTGCCACTTCCCTATTGTTTTGCTTTATAAAGTTGGCATTGTTGGTTCTCAGAGATGGCCAAATAGTTTGGCTTGTTAAGTTTAACAATTTAATTGTAAAATCAGTGACAGAACATACTCTACTCTCTCAGAAGTGGCTGTTGTATCACTAAGGCCAAAGATACCGACTAGCTGATATGGGCGGAGGATTTATGCTATGAATAACTATCTTCTCTTGAGTTGGGTAAATTGGTTAGCCAGCTAAAAAAGAATTTCATTTGTCATTACTCAAACCCAGGCAAAGAAAGAGAGAAGAAGTTACAGTTACTGAAAGTATCACCCTATGAATGGTAGAATGGTAGACATCTTGCCTTCCACTCAACCAATTTCCTGAAAGTAGCACCTTATGAACTGCGGATACCAGGAAGTCCTGTAGACTTCTGGTTCCATCAGGCCTGCTTGCTGCCCACCACCACCACCAAAGCTGTGATACATTATCGTGCCTTAGAACACTTAGTTGTGGAACAGACAAGAAGAGAAGCAACCCTTGGTTTCATTTTTAAACCTGAATCTTGTGAAAAACACATATATTGGCAAAATCTTTGTGGCCAGGGCCCACAATGTTATCAAATGCAAGATATGTAAGCAGAAAATGACCCAGGAATTAGGAGCTGATCTTCCTAACAGACAAAAACACACTTTCCCCTTTCTTTACAGTATAGCAGTATATTTTAAATTGCTTTGCCATGGATTTCAAATATACAGTATATTTAAATTGCTTTACCATGGATTTCAAACATACAGAATGAAGTTCTTTATATAAAAAATAACTGAGATACAGAATTTTTAATCAAAAGACATACTGATTGCCACAAGTTTAAAAAGAATCCGGTATCATCTAATAGGTCTCATCTAATTTTTAATTGGGGTGTGGTGGATCAGTGGACTAAGGCCTCCGAAAACTGTCAGCTGCAAAGTCGGCAGCTCGGCAGTTCGAATCCCGGGTGCCACGCAGCGGAGTGAGCTCCCGCTGATAACCCCAGCTCCTGCCAACCTAGCAGTTCGAAAGCATGTCAATGCAAGTAGATAAATAGGTACCGCCGTAAAAAGCGGGAAGGTAAAACAGTGTTTCCTTGCACCCATGCCAGCCACTTAGCCATGGACTTGCAGAACACTGGCTCTTCGGCTTGAATATGGAAATGAGCACCGCTCCTAGAGTCGGACACGACTAGCACGCATGTGTGGGGGAAAACCTTTACCTTTACCTAATTTTTAATTAGATGAGACCTATTCCTCATGAATGTGTTCATCAATAGGTATTATTGAACAATTATTTCTTTCAGCGCCCCACAACTGAGATCTCCCCCATCAAGAGGCCCAGTTTTCAGTTACCAATCCTGAGATAAATTCATATTTATGCTAATTAAAAAGTAGGGGGTGACTTCAGGCTTGTGTATAGTATTTTGTTTTTTAAGCAACAAGGCAGAACATGGTAAATATAGTTAAAATTAAAGAATTTGGAGCCCAGAAATTTGTTTTGATGTGGGTCGAGATCCTAGTTCTTTCATGCAAAGCCCTATTCTTGATTACCTGACATGTTCTTCATTTCAACTGTAAAACTGAAGGCTCTATACCAGTGGTGGTGAACCTTCAGCATTCCAGATGTTTTGGATCACAACTCCCACAGTCCTTTGTCATTGGCAATACAGGCTTTGAATTCTGGGAGTTGTGGTCCAAAACATCTGGAGTGCCAAAGGTTCGCCACCACTGCTGTATACAATGTGCCCATGAATTTTACCCAGAGGCTTATGTCAATAATCCAAGTAATTTCATTGCCCATAAATTAGTAGCACAATATATTTCGAATTCAGGATTTTATTTCAGCTGATTCCTAATTACCTCGTCAGGTTTCTCAATGGTCAAACTTAACTGAGTATGCTAACTAAAATCTTTTAGGCCTTCTAGTGAGGTCAAACTAAACATTACATACGAGATCTATGACTGGGTCTTTGGTTGTACTTTCTGCTCTTTAGAACGCAAGGGAAGCAGTTAGGGTCAAGGCCATAGCCTGGAGAGATTCTGTTCCCTCTATGCCAGCTTCCCAGTGTTTACACCCAAACTACTATAGGAAGATACAAGATTAAGGAGGGGGAGGAGGAGGAGGAGGAGGAGGAGGAGGAGGAGGAGGAGGAGGAGAAGAGGAGGAGAAGAAGAAGAGAAGAAGAAGAAGAAGAAGAAGAAGAAGAAGAAGAAGAAGAAGAAGAAGAAAAAGTGGATGGAAGGAGGGAGGAAGAAGTCAAGATCTCAGGAAGGTTGACTCTGCAGCTTATGCAGCAACGCTCCCATAGAAACTGGCATACAGTATTTGCTTCCCCCTCCCCCTGCTCACCAACCAAAGGAGATTTAGTACATTTTATAAGTGAAGATTTTTGTGATTTTCTATGGCACTTCAAATAAAATATAACAGAAATGTTAATAATTTTTGTGAGATACTAAGTCAGACAGACATCTGGTTTAGTACATTTTCATCAGCAGTTTTCAGTATTCCCCCAACTCAACGTTTACGAACTGTGTTCCGTGAAACAGTGGGTTCCCAAAGAAAAACACACCAAGGGTTGCACAATGAAAAGGCTAAGAATGGAAAAAGAGAGAAGAGCTTGTCACCTATTACTAATTTCCCCTCAAGTGTCTTGTTTCATGTCAAGATGCTCTATCGTCTCTGCATTGCAGAATGGTCTCACGGCAGATGCATAGGAACTTGGTCAGAATGAAAAGGAGTAATTGAACTCAGAAATGGGTGCCCTAATCTTGAAAAAGTGCTTTATAAATTCTATGCTCAGCATAATATATTCTTATCTATCTATCTATCTATCTATCTATCTATCTATCTATCTATCTATCTATCTATCTATCTATCTATCTATCTATCTATCTATCTATCTATCTATCTATCTCATTAAGACAGCAATATTTACCTTTGTAAAGCAAAGTGTGTGTTTACAAAACCTGAAAGCCAATTGAGAAAGCTGCGTTAAGGGGAGTGTCACAGCAATCCAACGTTGGTCATATGAAAAAGGCCCAATATTGCCAAGAGCTATTGTACTACAAGTGCTGCTTCAATTGGCTTTTATACTTCTCGCTCTGCTAATCCAAATGTAAATCATACGTTTGCTAGTAGATTTGATTCCAAACGCATTTCGTTGGAGACATGGCAGAATAAAAGGTTCTCTTGGGATTACTGTAAAAACTTCCAGAGTTTAGTTAGTTGAAAGGAATTGAAAGGGATTTTTGATGGGGTATTTGAAGTGCCCTTATACAATGACAGATCTCCTGAGTAGAGCTCTAAAATGAAGTCTTTTAAATCCACTTGGGCTTCTTCACCAGCATCATGTCAGGATGAGAGGGAGATTCCTTCCACCAATGTTACAAAAAGTGCTTGTGTGTGACAGTAAGGTATCAACTGAATGTGTTTTTTTCTGTTGTAGCAAGCAAATAATAAAATTAATCAATGTTTTTTGGAAAATATTTGGCTATCGGGCATGCATCAATTGAATTATGTTACTGTAGCAGTACAAAGACACTGTACAAAGCACTGATGTTCTTTCCAGCTCTAAGATGCATCTGCTGAGGTGGGTGGTAGTCAAGCTTCCCTTGACAGGATGCTGAAATGATATTTGTAAATACAGCTTAAATGATTGTTTGCCTGCCTCAACAAACAGTAACCAGCGTGACTAAGCACTTTATTTGCAATGGCAGAATTAACTGCGAACATCTCCCAGTTCTCTGTAACTAAAATTTTACTTCACTTGAGTTATTTGACTGCATTTTTTCTAATTGAAATAAAATTCTTAATACTGGAAATACCAGTAGTGTAAACTATGGGTGCAATCAGACAACAAGAAAGGTGTACATCTAATCACACTAGAAAGGATTGCTTTGCCAGGAGCAATCTTTGTCTGGCAGAAAAACTTTCCAGCCCCACACAAAGAACTGATAGCTCTGATGCTGAACCAAAAAAGATCCAGCCTTGCCACAGAACACGTCAGTCTGGTGCATGAATGCATGTTTGTCATTTGATTGCCAGGAAAGAGCTCTCACCAGATTGTGGCACTGGTGGTCCAAAATGTGAGCTATGTGCCCATGTGAACACACCATACATATACATGAATAAAATGTGAAAAATGCTGGATTTAAAAAACAATACTCTAATAATCAGCAATCTAAAGGTCTTGTATATTATATTATCACAATTTTTAAAAATATTAAATATGCAAGAAAAAGTACACCAGTATGAAACCTTATAGCCACACACATATAAAACAAACAGAAAGATAAAAATTATTTGTAGAGTTTGCTAACAGACAACTCCACTTAGATTCATTTGTCAATGATATTTTCATTCATCAATGGATAAATGGCAATGGCCTGCAACGTCTAAAACAGACATGGATTCTGGGACATTTCTGGGAGATTCTGGAAGTCTAACAAAAGTAATTTTTTCAAGCTGTGGTAACTGCTTTTCACATTTTAATAACTATCCATATGATTCTTGACTTGATCCTGAGTAATATACAGGATCTGGTGCAAAATGTTAATGTGACTGATCCAATAGGGAACAGTGACCACAACACAATTACTTTTAACTTAATCATAGACTGCAAATCAGTGATAAAGTCTAACGCAGAGACCTTAAATTTTCAAAAAGGAAATTTCCCAGAGACGGGGAAACTAGTAAAAAAAGAAGCTGAAAGGGAAAACTGAGAGAGTCCAAACATTCCAGATGATGGGAATAATTAATTAATATACCTCATATTTTATAAGCTGTCATTGTAGATAAAATGGCAGTATTTCTATTTCTCTATTGATTCTCCCTGTCCTTTGATTCACCTCTCCCCTCCACAAAAACCGTTGCACAAAGCACCACACTGTTTCCCCCTTCCCAAGCCTGTCCTGTGAGATAAACAGGACGTAAACTAACTGACAGATGTTTATCTGAGGGAAGGGCGCTTGAACAATGAGCCCCCTGCCCAAGATAGCCAGGTTTCCGCGTATCGAAGCATCGATACGGGGCTGTCAAAGCGCTTCCGAGAAAAGCAAGCGGCGAGTTGCGAGAATTGCAATGACAGGGGGCGCTGGAGAACAAGATTAATTGCGTCCGCTGTGTGTTTCTCTGTCAAGTGGGTGATAAGTGGGTGCAAATGAAGCGATAACAATGTGCACACACCAGTATCTTTTGAAGTTTCTTTTGTTCTTTGTGGGCGTTCTAAAGCGCCCAGATGTATCCTGTTTTTTTCGTTGTAAAGAAGGGGTGTTGGTGAATGTTTTACTATAAAAACTGTGTAAGTTCTCATGTTCTTGGCCCCAGTTTCCGACTGCAATTTCGGCTGGGTGCCATTGCTGCAGCAAATTAAAGTTTTTCTCCGTTCCTTTGATCCTTGGCGTGTCCTTTCAACCCTCGGTCCCCGTAATAGCGGCACAGGGAATCCCGGGGTGATGCTTTCACAAGAGGCATGGAGGCTGCTAAAAAAAACATAACAGAGGCTGTAAGGAATCCCAGGACCCCAGCCTCTGGAATTGGGTTAATTTCCAGCCTCCATCGGCTCTCCCCTGCAGAACAACCGCTGCTGATCTATTGCAGGAGGAGCCAAGAGACTTTCAAAAAAAAACCTGTGGGTTTGTTAATAGATCAATTGAACACCTTCTTCAGCCTTACTATTGCTAAGAGCTCCAAAATAACTTCAAAGGCATGAAATAAAATATAAAGGTATGAATCCTTCTGTAAAATTAAATGATGCTATGAGGTAGAAGCCTCACTATCTAATTTAAAACTACATTGCTAAGTGTCAGTCCATCTTGCAGGCATAAAATCCATCCAAAAAAGGTCCCATCTTCTCTCTGACACAGACTGCTCACAACATGGGAAAACAGTCACATGTTGCTTCTTTCACTTGCTTCTGGATGAAATGTTCATTGGCCTTTGTTTACATATGCACTGAGATAAGGCTTAGCTACTGAAATGAAACTGCACTTTCATATGAGTACTGTTTACTTTTGGCCTAAAAAAGGCTTCCCTACTTCTAAAATCCATTACAGAGGCCCAACTGAAATGCATACCAACAAGGAAAAAGAGCACTGCCAGGTCCAAGAGGAGTCCGGTGTGGCTTACAGGAGCTGTTCAGGAAGTGATCAAAAAGAAGAAAAGCTCATTTAGAAGAAAAGCTCATTTAGAAGATGAAAGGCTTGTCCAAATGAGGACAAAAGGCAGAAACATAAATTATGGCAGAACAAATGCAAGGTATCAATCAGGAAAGCAAAACAAGACTTTGAGGAGTGCATAGCTAAAACACTCAATGAAATAAAAATGAGTTCTTTAAGTACATTAGAAGTAAGAACCCAACTAGGAAGGCCATTGGACCATTAGATGACAATGGAAAGCAAGGGATTATTAAAGAGGAAACAGAGATTGCAGAGAGACCCAATTAATTCTTTGCTTCAGTAGTCACTGAAGAAGACAGAGACCACATGCCCCAAACAGCCTGTCTTCATAGAGAGGGAAACCGGAGAATTGAGCCAGATACAAATATCCACGGAGGAGGTCCTTAAACTAAATGCTAACAAATCACCAGGACCAGATGGCATCCATCCATGAGTTCTCAAGGAACTTAAATATGAAATTGCTGATGTCCTAGCCAAAATATATAATCTTTCCCTCAAATCAGGCATTGTAACTGATGACTGGAAGGTAGAGATGGGCACGAATAAAAAAAATGGCGTTTCGTTTGTCGTTTGTCATTTAGGGGGTCTGTTTCAATTCGTTTCCGTTTTTTGCAAATTTTTGCTAAAAATTCATTTTCATTTTCGTTTTTTTGTTACCGTTTTGTTACTATTTATTTCAATTTTTGTGATTTTTGTTTAGCTTTTAAAGCAGTTCAATGTATTGCCATAACGAAAATGAAACGGATGACAAACTTTCTGGTGTTTCTGTTAGTTTCGTTTCATTTTAGAGATAAAATTTGTTTGTCGTTTCGTTGCGTAACGAAATGAAAAAACAAAAAAGGAAACAAAAAATTGTTCGTTTCGTGCCCATATCTACTGGAAGGTAGTGAATGTAACACCAATCTTCAAAAAAGGATACAGAGGTGATCTAGGAAATTACCGACTGGTTAGTTTGACATGTGTCCCAGGTACTTCACCCTCAGTTTGCTTTGCAGGACCAATGCAGAGCTCTCTGAATTTTCTTAGAGGGCATGGTGTTCCAGAATGTCGTACTACCTGTGATAAGGAGACAAAATTGACAACATTTTATACAATTAGTAGGAGTGTTTTTACTTTACCTTTTCATTTGGTTGTGCCAGATATGGATAATGTGAAGCTTGTCTTTTATTCTTATTCCTCCAAGTACTGGATTAGATGTAAATTACTTTTGTGAATGATTATACAGTATGGCTGGCAATGATAAAGAAAAGAGGAGAGTGAGCAACCTTGCCTCGTTCTTCTGCCAATATGAATGAACATTGAGCTATCTGATGTACACTAGCATATGCTTTGGATCTGCAGTATATCCTGGAGAAAAGAGAGACAACCTGGTCATCAAATCTGGGGTTCCTCAGCAAACAATACCTTAAGCAAACCCAGTGAGAGGTGAAGAGCTGTTTCGTAGTACAATCATGATAGGTAATGTTTGACCCCTATGATTTGCATTGGCATCCTATGAACTGCCTGCCTCGCATCAAACCTAACTTGTTTAGAGAGAGACTCAATTCTTCAAAAAACTGCAACATTGTGAATGTGGAAGATTGTGCTTCTGTATTCATATTTGAAAAGTCAGAAAATGACCCAATATTGCTGCACAATATTGTGCCTGTATTGCCAGCAGGAACGAAGATGCCAGGTTTCACACAGCAAAGGACAGCCTGAACGTTGACAACAGCAATGGCAGCAAGTCAAAATGGTTGACAGGATGTTCTGTTCTGCTCACTACCGTTCACAAAGTGACACCACACTGGGGAAAATCCCAGAAGGCGGCTCCTTCATTTAATCAGTTAGCTATTTCTCACCAAACACAAAGCTACTGTCTTTCTACAGGTGTTAATGTTATTCCACTGTGCCAAAATCTGGGGTGTTGGGCAAAGGATTTTTGAATTATGATTTCTAATCTGTAAAACAGATGACCTCAATTTGTTTACATAAATTGAATCCATATCATGGAAGTTAGGGAAAATATTACTGGTAGTATACATGCTAGGTAAGCACACTGCAACCAAATTAAAAATATTACCTTATGGTTGGAGCAAGGTGTCATCAGTTCACACGCCTGCTTGGGCAATGTTAAAGTTCACTGCTTGGTTGTCAAAACTGACCTGACTGCCATCGTCCAACAACAACAAAGGGGAAAGAGAAAAAAAATGTTTCTTATGGTATCCAGAAACCACAGGCAGGCAATATCTTCATTAGCATAAATTGTAAATGCATAAAATATGCAAGCTTTTTAGTTCTTCAGAGGTATCTGGAAGTTGAGTCATGGCAACTGGACTTCTAGCTTTCTTCAGACTGACGAAGCTGTTTGGATGAGCAGCGAACCGTTTCAATTTCTCAAGAAAAAGAAGGCTAGTTGCCATGACTCAACTTCCAAATAAACTCACCTGGATGACTGAGAATCTTCACAGACATATTCTTCAGAGGTATTCACCTGATCAGATGGGTGAAAAGCTGTGGAAGAGAAAAAGTATGGAAATCCAAATATTAGGGAAGCTATTTCATCTCATGGTAAACAGCACAAAAAGCAACAAAAATAGAAGCATTCAGCAAATCTAACTATGCAGGAGAAATGGCCATTTCATGTAGGAAAATTGCCCGACACATTTTGGGCTGATTTTTGTAGCTGCCTTTAGGGGGTGGATTGGGGGAAGGACAATCAAAGCTACTAAGAAGCCTGTTAAGAGACAAGGATTACTGTGACCCTCTCAAAGAAAACATCTTCACCAAAGCCATTCATTCAGGACACATTGCCCTCTTTAAAAAGCATTTCAAAGAACCTGTACATCCAGTTAGCTGTGCTTTGACTTGTGACTACATTACTGAAAAATTGCAAGGGGATATCAAGAAGTATTGGTGTATTTCGTTTAATATTGATCAGCGGTTCCCAGTCTTGGGTAACCCAGATGTTCTTACACTGCAGTTCCCAGAAGACTTCACCACCAGCTGTACTAGCCAGAGTTTCTGGGAATTGCAGTCCAAGAATACTGGGGTTACCCAATGCAGGGAACCAGTGAACCACACAAAACACAGGTGTGTGTGTGTGTGGGGGGGTTATATTAATCAAAAGTGAGTTTATGGAAAGACACCAGAGACCCTCTGGCATCCTGGCAGGAAGAACACCCCCATGCAGTGACCATCTTTCTGGACATTCTATGTACGTATTGCCAAACTACATACATATGCAGTGCCTGAGTTTGTGGATCACCATAGTGGTAATGGGGGGGGGGAACGCTACTATTCAATTGTAGTAAGAGTGTTCTAAAATAAGTAATAAGTATAAGAAGTATCATCATCATCATCAGAAGAATTAAAGACCGGTACCTTGCCCAAAATTCTGTTAACACAATGACCAAAACAAGATACTGTACCTCTAAGAAGCCCACAAGCAGGCATTTTTCTGCATAACAAAGCCAGATTCGATACATGACAGAAGGCCTTAGGTTTTGGACCAAATGGATGCAATCTTGCTGGAAGAAATGTGCGATCTGCAACAGCGAAAGATGCAATTCGTGCTGATATAATACATTGTTTTCAAGTGCGAGAAGGCAACATGTAGTTTACTCCAGTGTTTTTCAACCACTGTTCCGTGGCACACTAGTGTGCCGCGAGATGTTGCCTGGTGTGCCGTTGGAAAAGCTGAAGAATATCAGCTTTGTGTTCAGCCAAACAGGCCCAGGTTGCGCACTGAATAAATTATTTTATAATTTTTCATATTTCTGTTTACTATTTCATAATAAAGTAATTATAAAATACTTTCTTTGTGTTTATTTGATTCCTATTCAAGAGAATTACTTTATATATAGTCAATATAGACACAGAGTTAAATTTTTTAACATTTTCTAATGGTGGTGTGCCTCGTGATTTTTTTCATGAAACAAGTGTGCCTTTGCCCAAAAAAGGTTGAAAAACACTGGTTTACTCTCAAGTGGAGCTTCAAAAGAAAAGAAAAGGGAAAAGCAATGTTCTTATCAGGATGTAGCTCTCTCCAGGTTTGAACAAGAGTAGCAACTTATTTTGCATGATCCAATCTCTTTATAATATAATTTTTGTTAAAGGTCCAATTTAAAAATGATTGTCTACTGCTGGGAAGATCGAGAGTCACCTCAGCCTGGGAAAGGAACAAAACCTCCTAAAGGCAGCATACAAAGGTTGCTAAAATTCCAACAAAAACAACTTTCATTTGTCAACAGTTAACCTTTAATCTAGCACAGGGGTGCCCAAACTTTTTGTAAGGAGGGCCAGATTTGGTGGGTGAGAATGTGTCAGGGGGCGGTTGCTCCCCGACCCTGCCACCCCATTGCAAGCCCCACCCACTGACCCCTTGCAACCCCACCTGCAGGAAGGAAGATGGGGACCAAGGGAGGGAGGGAGGAAGGTGGAAACCAAGAGAGGAAGGAAGGAGGGTGGGGAACAAGGAAGAGAGGGAGGGAGGGAGGTGGGGAACAAGGGAGGAAGGGAGGGAGGGAGGAAGGAAGGAAGGTGGGGACCAAAGGAAGCACAGGGAGCCATGGCCACAGGTCGCCCCTTGGAAGAGGTGATCTGTGCGACCTTGCACCCCCCCCAAGCTCCCCAGCGGTGGTGACAGCTCACCCACCAGCCCACCCCAAAGCTCCTTGGCGGTGGCAGAGGCCCGCTGGCCTGCCCACCTCCACACTTTCCCCTGCGGTGCCGGTAGCGGCAGACCGCCCACCCGCCCAGCTGCCCAAGCTTCCCAGAGGTGTCAGTGTTGGCAGATTTAAAAAAAAATGGGGCAAAGGAGGTGGAGGGAGGGGCAGGCCAGCCAGCCACGGGCCACTCAGAATGGCCTGACGGGCCGGATTTACCCCCCCCCCCCGGGCCGGACTTTGGGCAGGCCTGGTCTAGCATATCTTTCTACAGGTTTGCAAATATGGGAAGTAGATGAAATGGTAAGTTTTCTTGGTTACAGTATTTAATAAAAGAATATCAGGATCTGAAAAAGGGGTGTGCATCATTGTTGCTGTTTATATTGTGTAAAATTTGCAAGACTGTAATTTTTTGTATTAACCAAGAGCTATTGAGCATAGCCAGAGAGTGGCAAATCTTGTTTTCCCCTTTTCCAGTTTGAAGCCATAGGCATAAACGAAGCAATCGCAGACAGTAAGGTCAGAATGTCCCTAGGGGCTTCCACAGCAGCAGCACCTGAAAGGAACTGAGAGAATTGAGCTTTTGCACGCCAATAAATTGGTAACTAGAGATGGGCACGACCAGAAAAAATTACTTTTCGAGTTGTCATTTGTCGGGACAGGTCCATTTCAGCTCGTTTCCGTTTGTCGATGAAATTTTCAAAAATTTGTTGTTTCCGTTTGTCATTTGTCGTTTGTCGTTTCCACCGTGATTTAGCGCGATTTGACGTCCCAGGGAGCATGGGGGCGTCCCGCAATCAGGGCCGGCGCTAGGTGGGCAGGCAGGCTGGTAGCCTGGAGGAAGGGGGAGAACCCTTGCAGTCCCTGGATCTGGGACTCTAGCGCTTGGTCCTTTTTTAAGGAGCACCGAGGTGGCGGGAGAAGCGCGCCTTCCTTCCTGGAGAGACGAAGGGAGGTGGCACCTTTTATTCCCGGAGCGCTTCCTGATGCACCAGACACATACAGTCCTTCGGGGTGGGGGGTGGGGAGAGTCGGGAGGAGAAACGGGCCTTTTTCTTCCTCTCTTACCACTTCCCACCTGTTCGCCTGCTTTTTTGGCCGGGAGTTGGGTTTTTTTTACTTTTAAAAACTTTTTTTCTGTGCTGCTTGCTTGCCAATGGCATTGCGCGATCGCCGCGATGCCATGAACGACAACGAAAAACCCGACCAAATTTTTCTTTTGTCGGTTCGAGTTTGAGTTCTGACGGCTTAATTATCGTTACCGTTTCCATTACGTAACGGAAACAACAACCGAAAACGGAAACAACAATTTCACCGAGTCGTGCCCATGTCTATTGGTAACTGGTTGATGAGCCATACCTAAAAGGTACTCATCACGGTACCCATCAAAGTATTCATCAACAGTTCCTTATCAGCCCAAAAGAAGAAAGAAGTATTGTTCTACCAGGATCTGTCCTGGGCATTGTGTTATTCAACACCTTTATAAATGTCATCAATCAATATGGGAAAAGGGAAAATGAATGTGAGGGGTTTTTTTTGGGGGGGGGGTCCCCTTTCCTTATACCCTACCTCTTCTTTGAAAGATGGGCTAGGCAATTGTTCTGGTTTCCCATTAAATGATTTTATTAAAGGCAACTTTGTTTCTGATAATTTTCACTTAGTTGTGGCTTCAATTCCTTTCGACAATCCCCCTAATTCCCCACCTGCTGTTTCAGCAGCCTTCATATGGACCCATTCCCTGGCCCATGGGTCTTCCTTCACTCTCCATTCCCATGCTTCCGGTAACCCTTCCTCAGACTTAATTTCCTCCACCCAATAACTCTGTGCCTCTCCCATCAATGCGTTATCTCCTGTCTGCTCTCTCTTGGCATTCTCTCTGTCTTTTGTAATCCCCTCTGTTGTAAGCTCCACCTCCAAGGTATGACCTTCCGCCCAGGCTTTCTTCATTTCCAGGGTTTTTCATAATTCCTGGCTCTCTTCTCTTTCCGGTATGATCTTGGACTAAGTCTGTGAAGATTCTCACTCATTCAGGGGAGTTTATCTGAAAGTCGAGTCTCAGCAACTGGACTTCTTTTCTTGAGAGATTGAAATGTTTTGCTGCTCATCCAAGCAGCTTCGTCAGTCTGACTCAGACTCATCTCAGACTGACAAAGCTGCTTGGTCTTTCAGGAAAAGAAGTCTAGTTGCCGTGACTCAACTTCCAGATCTTGTACTAAGGTTTCTTTCTTTCTCTCTCCAGTAAGGATCTCCATTCCTTCTACTGCTTTTTTGTGTGGAAGAGGGGATGGCACACTGATAGGGAGAGTCTTCTTCCCATCTACTTCCTTGCAATGATGAAAGTCATCAGTGATGCAAAACTAAGTGTCATTTGATAGTGAAAGAAGATCTCAGAAGGTGGTGGGTTCTCCTTCCGTGGAGGTTTTTAAACAGAAGTTGGTGCCCATCTGTCAGAGAGACCTGAGTTGTGGATTTCCTGCTTCAGTGCAGGTTGCCATTCAGTGACTTCAGGCTTCCTTTCAGCTCTACCGTTATATGATTTTTCCACGAATGCCACAAGGAAAACAAGTGTCAAAGAAGCTTTCTCCAAATGATTTCCCTTTCAATCGCCACCCCGCCCCGCGGGGAGCAGGGACCTTCCATCTGGGCCCGTCCCTGGGGGCTCCTGGACCCAGTGCGGTTTTCAGAGACCTTTGGGAGCGTACCAGACGGTCTGGTTGACGATCCAGTCGACTCCCTGGTCGAAAAGTGGTATGAGGATGTGGCTGGGGCAGTTGACTGGATCGCCCCCAAGCGCCTAATCCGATGCCGAGCCCGCCCTTCTCTGTGGTTTACCAAGGAGTTGCGGGCGATGAAGCAAGAGCGGAGGAGGCTAGAGAGCAGATGGCGGAAAGCCTGGACGGCTTTGAATTGGGCTGCGGTTAAGGCGTTGACCGGTCGCTATTCCCGAGCGATCAGGGACGCAAGGGGATCTTATGTCTCCCTGAGAATTGGTGAGGCCTCGAATCGCCAGGCGGAATTGTTCCGGGTGGTTCGAGACCTCACCAATCCCGGTCCGCCTGGGCCTCCTCCTAGTGATTTCACTAGTGAGTCTTTCACAGCCTTTTTAAAATCTAAGATAGAGGCCATCCGTTCCGAGCTGGACGCCGGTTGCATGGATCCACTCCCCGCTGTGGCCAGTGCCTTGCCGCCTCGGTCGCCCCAGTTCGTTGAGTTCGGGCCTGTTACACCAGTGGATGCCTCCAGGGCCCTGGGAAACTGCAGGCCTGCGGCTTCTCAGTTTGACCCTTGCCCTTACTGGCTGATTAAGACCGCCGGAGGGAGCATGCCGGAATGGGCTTCACTAATTGCCTCTGCTTCCTTCAGAGACGGGACTTTTCCCAGTCTTCTGAAGGAGACAGTGGTGAAGCCCATTATTAAAAGACCTGGCTTGGCTGTGGACGATATTCCAACTATCGCCCCATAGCCAATGTTCCCTTTATGGGCAAGGTGATCAAGCGGGTCACCGCCCTGCGTCTCCAGTCGTTCCTGGAGGAGAACCATGTCCTGGATCCCTTCCAATCTGGGTTTAGGCCGTGTCATGGGACTGAGACGGCTCTGGTCGCTCTGCACGATGATCTATTGAGGAGGGCTGATAGGGGTTGCTCTACCCTGCTGGTCCTTCTCGACCTGTCAGCGGCTTTTGATACCGTCGACCATGGTATCCTGCTGGGGCAGCTCTCGGAGGTGGGTATAGGGGGCCTGGCCTTCGGCTGGCTCTGCTCCTTCCTTGAGGGCCGCACCCTGAGAGTGAGCTTGGGGGGTGAGTTGTCGGCTCCCTGGACACTCTCTTGTGGGGTGCCTCAGGGGTCGTCCCTCTCCCCAATGCTCTTTAACATCTATATGAAGCCGCTGGCTCAGATCATCCGGAGTTTTGGAGCTTGCTGTCATCAGTACGCTGATGACACACAGTTCTATCTCTCCTTTTCCACCTGTGTAGTGGAGGCCGTCCAGACCCTTGATCGCTGCCTTGCCACAGTTTTGGACTGGACCAGGATTCACAGACTCAGGCTCAACCCTGGAAAGACCTAGGTCCTGTTCTTCGGGGGCGACCCAGATGGGTACTGTGGCCCTCTTCCCAGTCTGGGTGGGTCCGCCCTCCAGCTGGCGCAAAGAGTGAGGAGTCTGGGCGTCGTCCTGGATCCGGACCTGTCCCTGGAGTCCCAGGTGGCAGCCGTGACCAGGTCGGCCTTTTATCATCTTAGGCTTATCACCCAGATTCGCCCGTACCTTGATGGGGACTCCCTGAGGACAGTGGTACAGGCGCTGGTCATATCGAGGTTGGATTACTGTAACGCTCTCTACATGGGGCTCCCCTTGAACCTTGTTCGGCGACTGCAGTGGGTCCAGAATGCGGCGGCCAGGTTGGTGGTTGGCGCGCGCTGGTACGACCGCATCACCCCCATCCTGGCTCGCCTACACTGGTTGCCTGTTGCTTCCCGAATAAGGTTTAAGGTGTTGGTTTTGGTTTACAAAACCCTCCATGGCTTGGCCCCTGTCTATCTGGCAGAGCGTATTTCCTGACAATTAGATCTGGCCTGACCCACCCAATCCTCTCTGGCCCTCTCGCTTCAGACCGTTACTCTGAAGGAGGCCCGTAAAGCGAGTACTCGCAAACGGGCCTTCTCGGTGGCTGGTCCTACCATCTGGATCTCTTTGCCAAGCGAGCTACGGCAGGCTCCGTCGTTGGCGTCGTTCAAGAAAGCTCTAAAGACCTTGCTTTTCAGGGACGCCTTCGGCAATGACTAGGGATGCGGGCTTCTTTCTCTCTTTCTCTCCCCCCCCCCCCCCCCCGCTATGTCTGTTTGCCTGCTCGGATGCCATTGTTATTGTGACAGTTTTTAACCTTTTAACATTTTTGTGTAAACCGCCCTGAGTTCTCGCTCGGGAAATAGGAACGGTATATAAATCTAAAAATAAAAATAAATAAATAAATAAATAAATGTCATCACAAGGAACCCAGCTTGTCACTGGAGACAGAGCTAAATGCAAATACAGTATAAACAAAATTGTAGATGAAAGCAGAAACATTAATTATCCATGGGAAATGCTTTATGATGCTATACCTACAACAGCCCCAAATCCTGCCCATTAGGATTGTTTCAATAGGATTAGGAAATTGGGGAATGTTTTGAATAACAACATCAACTTCATAAAGTACATGAACTCAGCAAATCGCTTGCCAAGAAAGCTGCTATCGATAAAATTCATGATGAGTTGTGGTCTAAACTAGGAGAGATACAGAACTCATGGCTCAGCAAAAGGTAAAGGAGATTCAGGACTTTGCTGATAATGGAGAAACTAAGAAATTCTCTAAAGCAGTCAGAATCATCTATGGCACCCAGTCAATGACTGACTCAAGTCTTTCCAGTGTTGCACAATTTCTACGCAGGCTCTACCACACATTAAAGAAAGCACAATGACAGTAATCCCCCTCCTATCACGGGGGTTAGAGACCCGACCCAACATGCAATAATGAAAAATCCGCAATATGCTGATGCTGGGTCAGGTCAGGACTGAGGGGCCTATCTGGGGCCTCCTACACTTACCTGAGGCCTGGCACTGCCCTGAGTGGGCTACCGACGGGCTTCCTGGGCCTGTATGAGGCCCCAGAAGTGGTTTCCGGTGGTCCGGAAGTAACTTCCGGTTTGCCGGAAACCACTTCTGGAGTCTCCGACAGGCCTGGAAAACCCGCTGGAGGCCTGCTCAGGGCAGCGCCAGGCCTGGGGTAAGTGCAGGATGCAGCTTACTCCATGGGGCCTTACCTTTCATATACAGTGGTACCCTCTATAAAGGAATTAGTTCGTTCCTAATGAAATTCTGTTAAGCAAATTTTCCTTTATACACATTTCCCATAGGAATGCATTGAAAACAGAGTAATCCCTAATCACGACCATTTTTATGTTGTAGAGATTCACCCCATAGGTGATTCTAATAAGTAAATTTCCCCTATCTCCAGAATTTTGTATGTTGTACAGATTTTATGTTATACAAACCGTTTGCTATAAAAGGGTCCACTGTACTGTGGTCTGGTGATATACCGGGACCACAGTATATGAACCACGAAATAGCGGGGGACCACTGTATCATCACTATCCCAAAAATCCCACAAAACAACTTATTTGCAGGTGACATGCCTGTTTTTACACTATCAAAGAATCAACTTGCCTACTGCGTGAATTAAAATTATATGATAAAGCAGCAGGTCTGGAGTTCACCTATGATAAATCAAATGAGCTGCTTGGATAACGTGTGAGTTAGGTATCTGGCTGATGGAGCCAGAGGTTGGGGTTTCGATTTTGCCGACTGGGCATCCCAGAAAAACCAGCCTGTATGGTCTTGGGCATGCTGCACAGCCCCAGAATGCCCCCAAAGAAAGAAATGGCATTCTGTTTGTTCTCTTAAAAACAACAACAAAGGGAAAGAGTCTCCATAAGTCAGAATAGAATTTGCAGCATCCAATTATTGCTGATTGATTACTTATAAACATGACCTGACACAAAAAAACATCATCTAGGAACTCTCTATCTAAAACATAAAATTAAGTGCTATTAAGTATCTTGTAATTAGTATTGCAAAATTTCCAGTGCTAAAAAGGCAGCACGTCAACCCTATTTGGACCAAAGACAAAAACAATATTTCACAACGGGGGAAGGAAGGAATCTTTCTTGGTGCATGGAAATTGCTGCAGTTAAAATGAACCTCCTTCCAAAACCGACCTACGTGTTCCAAGTAAAGGTAAAGGTAAAGGTTCCCCCTGCATATGCGGTGCTAGTCGTGTCTGACTCTAGGGATAGTGCTCATCTCCGTATTCAAGCCGAAGAGTCAGGGTTGTGCAAGTCTATGGCCACGTGGCCGGCATGGCTGCAAGGAAACACTTTTTTAAAACCTTCCTGATTTTTACAGCAGTACCTATTTATCTACTTGCATTTACATGCTTTCAAACTGCTAGGTTGGCAGGAGCTGGGGTTATCAGCAGGAGCTCGCTCCGCTGCGTGGCACCTGGGATTCAAACCACCAAGCTGCTGGCTTTACAGCCAACAGTTTTCAAAGCCTTAATCCACTGAGCCACCATGCACCTCCTGTTTCAAGTACTTCTTGTTATAGTCTGCTCAGAATAATTAAGAACTTGCAAAAAACTAGTAGAGGTGAAGCTGGTATATCAAAGATAGAAAAATGTTATGATGCCTTTCAGATATGCGTCAACAGCTTGCATTAAAACACTGAGTCACAAATGAATATTGGCCCATAATGAAAAATAAACGCCTTTCAAATGATTGATTGATCTTGATTGAAATTGTGCTGAAGTCTGAGGGTTCCTCAAACATCTAGTTGTAAAACACTGAAACCTGAACCTTGACATGTCGTTACTTGTGTTGATACAAAATTCATCAAATTTGGAATTTGGCTTGTATCTGGACCTCTGATAGAGAAGAGATGCATCTTTCTGGAAGTTATTTCTGACTCTAAATATGGTTTGGGAATATTCCTAAATATTCCTTGGTTTTGTCTGTGCAGGCATATCTGGAAGGGTCGGATATCTAATCTATCAGTGAAAGGAGTGAGCTTTAGATTCAAGTTTTTTGTTGTTGCTGTTGCTATGTGCTGCCAAATCACCTCTGATTTATGGTAATCTTATGAATGGATGACCTCCAAAAGGACGTGCCTTTAACATCCCCTTGTAAACTCAGGGTTGTAATGTCTTTTGAGTCAATCCATCACATATTTGGTTCTCCTCTTTTTCCTGATGGCTTTAATTTTTCCCAGTATAGTCTTTTCCAAGATGTCTTGCCTACACATCATGATGTGCCCAAAGCATCTTCTTCTTCTTCTTCTTCTTCTTCTTCTTCTTCTTCTTCTTCTTCTTCTTCTTCTTCTTCTTCTTCTTCTTCTTCTTCTTCTTCTTCATCATCATCATCATCATCATCATCAAACTACAGTATATGACAGCCTTTCATTATGTTTTGCTTCCAAAAAAAAACTCAGGATTGATTTAATCTAAAACCTACTTGTTTGACTTTCTAGGGTACCCGTAGCTGCCTAGATGCCCTGAGCACATCCGATCTCGCTTGATTTTGGAAGCTAAGCAGGGTCGGCCCTGGTTAGTACTTGGATGGGCGACAACCAGGGAATACCAGGCGCTGTAGGTGCCCGGAGTAGGAACTGGCAAGCCACTCCAGTACTCCTGCCAAGAAAACTCCATGGACATGGAGTCACGTAGAGTCGGTCACAACTGTAACAACACAACACACACACAGTATAGGGTACCCACAAATCTCTCCTCCACCACCATATTTCAAATTAATCAATTTAATCAATTAAGTCAGCTTTCTTCACTGTCCATATTTCATAACCATACATAGTAACTGGGAATACAACAGTGTGGATTATCTTGGACTGGATCACCAGTGATACATCCTCCTTACATTTCATGTTTGTCTCTAGTTCCTGCATAGCTGCCCTCCCAGGCCTCAGCCTTCTTCTGAATTGCAGTCTCTGTTTGGATTGACACCGTTTCTTCACTGTCAACATTAAAGTTTTCTGTAGGAAAGTATTCTGTTTCTCCATATTCTGTCCTAAAAGAAACTTCTTATCAACAATGCATGTTCAGTACCAGGGCAATCAAATATAGAGAACAATCTATAGTTTGTCATGATCTACACTGTCACAGGCTTTGTAGAAGTTGATGAAAAATAGACTGATCTTTTTTTAAAAATACTTTTGTGCACACCAATAGCCAGCATATACAGTATACAGGATATGATCTTGAGTGCTACTTTTATCTAGCTTGAACATCAGACATTTCTTCCCCCATAGTGGTGGTGGTGGGGAATCCTCATTGCAACACCTTGAACATAACTTTGCTTGTATAAATGCAATGGTCCTGCAATTGGGTCCTAGTATAATTAATGCATTTCTTGCATTAATTTATATGCCCTACAACTAGTGAGAGGCCGCTCTAGACAGGTTACAACATGGTATATAAAAACATCACTACTATTATAAAAAAAATTCAACATAATAAGACATCATAAAATAAGACATTAAAAAATCGCAACACTAGATGTTCCAGTCTGTAAGCCATAGCATGGTTTCCCATATTTGTTGGCATATTCTTGTTAGGATTTATTTCTTCTAAGTGCTATTTTGCTTCAGTTTCTAAAATTATGTGTTTATTTGCTTATTTTACTTGTTTATTCTAAGGTAAAGGTAAAGGTTCCTCCCGCACATACATATTAGTCGTGTCCGACTCTAGGGGTGGTGCTCATTTCCATATTCAAGTTGAAGAGCCAGTGTTGTACAAGTCCATGGCCACATGGCCGGCATGGCTGCAAGGAAACACTTTTACCTTCCCACTTTTTATGGTGGTACCTATTTATCTACTTGCATTTACATGCTTCCGAACTGCTAGGTTTGCAGGACCTGGGGTTATCAGTGGGAGCTGATAAATAAAAAATAAAAAAATGCATCTTCTGTGTTCTTTATATAGTGTTTACGTTGGCTGGCATGTATCTGAATAGGTCATATGACCACAATAACAACTTACTATAATTATATGTAGATCATCTTTTTAGGAGCTTACATGAGTATTTCCAGTACAATCAGATGTCTGTTGCAGCTTTGAAAATTTTAAATCTTATCTTGGACCTGAAACTAATGTTGCAAGGCTTGGAAAGTGACAAGCTAGTTTCTAGAGTTCCTTCAATTAAGGTCAGTTTGAGCACAAATTAGTCAATTTCATCAACAGGTTAGTCAGTTTCAGGTCCACCACTGCTGAAAAAGCAAATCAGCCCCCAGAGGGGAAATGGTGCCCCCCAGTAGACATAATTCTCCAAGTTATGACTACTTCCCACACATTTTGGAAGACAAAGGATCCTTTAATCAAAATTCTCCCTGATTCCAGGCTGAGAAGAGATTAAAAAACAGGGAAGGTGTGGCACTATATTCTCTGTAGCTTCCTTCCTCAGTTAATAGTAATAACTAAAGAGGTTTGCATGTTGATTATGATTTGAGAAATGTCATAACCGTTTTTGACATGAGTTTTTCACGCCGCACTTTGATACTTGTTTATATAACCATTAGAGTGACAAAGTAAGAAGTAGGCGGCATTAATGACTGTGTTGTCGAGGCAGATATTGTGATTGTCCCTGAATATACCCTGTTTCCCTGAAAATAAGACCTCCCAAAAAAATAAGCCCTAGCAGGATTTCTATGCATTTGTTAAATATAAGCCCTACCCTGATAATAAGACCTAGTGATGGGCATGGCTATGGTTGTGTGCAGGGCTGACATTCAAGCATATTATACTTAATAAAAGTAAGACATTTCCTGAAAATAAGCCCTAGTGTGTCTTCTTCAGAAAAAATAAATATAAGACAGTGTCTTATTTTCGGGGAAAACACGGTATTCCTGCTATTATTATGAAAATTGCTAGTTTTATTATGTTTTCTGGCTTTATTTCACTGTCAATTTAAACATTAAAAGAAAAAAGAAAAAAGAAAAGCATTCTTCCTTTATTAAAAATGATTGACATTCAATAAGGTTGCATTCAAGCTTATCAGCATGCTGTCTAGTGCGAGGGGGTTGCAGCTCATCACAGTTGAAGGGCACCAGGTTGCGGAAGGCTGCTTTACAGAATGGAGCCTTCTGAAAATGCCTTTGATTAAGTTACATCTCAATTTGCTATCAAGAAAAGTAGAAAAAAGAAGCTAACGAAACAACTTGAATGTAGTCTGTCATTGTATATAAGCATTTCCTTTAGCTGTATTGGTGCTTCTGTTAGGGGTCAAAAGACGAGAAGAGGAATCAATACGCAGCTGGGCTAAATGTTACAATCATCATCATCATCATCATCATCATCATCATCATCATCATCATCATCATCATCATCATCATCATCATCATCTTGATCTACACCAGAAGACATTCCAGTGGTCAAAAGTATACAATATACAAACATAACATTAAAATAACATTAATATACTATTAAAATATACAACATCAATATAAATAATCTGTGCAAGTCTGTCATATACAGTTGTATTCAGTATACAGTATACTTTCAGGTTGTATCAATACAATCCGCTCCCAAGAAGCTAGAATTCAGAAACACTTCCCAACTGTTAGAGTGGTACAACAATGGGACCAATTACTGTACCTTGGGAGGCGGTGAGTGCTGACATGCTGGATGCATAGTGAGACCATCTTCAGTCACATATACACTAGCTTGGTGTGAGAGAGAGGTGTTGGGGGGGCATCCATGGGAGAAACAGAGGAGTTGAGACAAGAAGAATCAATGAAGGATGTGAATTTAGATGACATTCATAAGAGACATTGTTACTAATGGTTATTTTTTGCCAAATGCCAATTCAGAATGTTTAATGTTATCGAATGTTACCGAAGCTGAAAAGAAGACACCTGAGAATATATTGTTTAATAATTTAAGTAAATGTTTATTACATTTTGGAGAAACGCACGAGTCAAGTCATGATTCCCCATCGAACCGTTGATCCTCCTAACCGAACCCTCACACTTGGATTCCAGCATTGAGTGGGAGGGAGGTGTCAGTGGCCTTATGTGTCCCTTTTAACTCCATCGTTCCATAATTCTAACACCACTATTGCACAAACACATATGCAAATAAATACATTCTCCCTTGAACCAGGTTGCATGGGGCCACCTGGGAATGGGGTGGTGATGGGCACTCAAATAAATTACTGCAAAACAGCATTAGCCTTCAGTGACTTCCAAAGGAGAAGAAAGCCAGGCAAACATTGTGCCCCTATATGTGATGATTAATAACATAAATGAACGAGAGCTTCAAGCTTACAAGCACCTTTTGGCTCATCCTTCCACTGGTACGATGCTTGAAGGCCAGAAGATGGGATTGAGGGCAATAAAAAATAATGTTGAATAGGAGAATATCTAGTGAGCCACTTCAGGTTCTCACTGGGTGAATGAAAAAGCCAATTGTGGAGCTTTTCAAGTGTCACTGCTTAGGAGTAAACTACAATTGGTTAGCCATTTCCTAGCATTATATTAGCCATAACAGTAGTCTTAGGAGAGGGAAATGCAACAAGGTGTTGATTCATTCAAGCTGTCCCCCATTTTAAGTAGCCTGCTGGTTCAACCAACAGACCTGTTCAAAATGCTTTGCAGAATGCCAGGACAATGGATGGGGAAAAGCTGGCTATTCAGGAACTGATCTTGGACGAGCACACTATTTTGACCTCTGATACCGAGACATGCTTCAGCTAGATGAAGCGAAGTTGCTATACTCGATCAGCACTACCTGTTGAGTAGGAGGAAGCAAGGTAGTGGTGATATGGAATTTACCGTACTTCAATTCCATTTCCCTTACTTGGTGCCACATCTTGCAGTTTACTGGTTTTGAGTATGTATCTCTGAACCTGGGGGCTCAGAACACACAGGGGCTATGTTGGTCTTACCACCCACTCCATTGCTCAGTGGTCTCCCACCCTGAGAAGGCTGAATTAATCTTGTGAGGGCAGTGACACCAGAATCCATTTAGTGTGTACTAGAAAACTCCAATATTCACAGCAATGCCACTTTATCAGGAGTGTCTGAAGACTTTGTGTCATGATAAATCTGCGACTGCCACCTGTAGTTTCTGGCTCTACACAAATTACAGAATACATTCTATATCTGCTTAATCTATATGTGTGCGTGTGAGAGTTGCCGTGATGAAACAAGTGGGAAAGCTGACGACTCCAGTTTCTCAGGCGCAGTGAATCCACTCTTGGTTTTAGTTTAATCTTTGCAGGAGCTTAGATACTGAGTCTATATTGAGGACAGGGTTCTCAATCGACATCTCCTGTAAATTTAAGCCATTGATATCTCTTGTAAATTTCAGCCTCAAACTCAATGTGGAATCACCTCCCCTGTGAAGCAGGAAACTCCACTAACTGTAACTGCAGCTATAGTGGTGGAAAACTTTGAACAAGTCTGATCAAACATAGGTGAGAAGACCTGACCCGCTCAGCAGCTGTGCTAGCAGACACGCAATTTTTTCCCTCTGCCAGCATTGCTCGGAGTCATTCAGCAAACATGTCTTAAGTGGATTCTTCTTCAAAACTGTATTAGGATACATGAAATGAAATACTCCCTTTAAAATCAAGTGAAACCCACTCATGTATTGGTACTGTGTTAGATGGAGCAAGCTAACTACAGTATTTAAAAGCAGCCAAGGGTCTCATACCGAGGTCAGAGTGGAACCATGTTTGAATGTGGGCTTGGACTCGATGCAAATGAAGAGAAGATATCAAGTGTGATGAAATTTGGTAGGGAATAACAGAGGAACTTATAGCTTTGTCCGCAAACTTCGATGCTGGCTCAAGATAATTCACATGGATGGGCATTCTGAAGGAAGGTGGTACCATAGAGCTGAAATTCTCTGTTGTTTTGAGTGTGGCCACAGCCATAAAAGCAATTATGAAACACATGCTGAATCAGGATTGCATAAGTTGCATGAACTTTATAAGGATGTGTGTGAATAACTGTTCCCACTCTGTGGCCCTTCAAATGTGTCAGGGGCCCATATGCCTCACCCCCCCCACCATTGAGAACCTGGAGAGAGACTTCTCTGATGATCTCCATGTACAACAATTTCAAGCATAAAACAATAATCAGACTCCTGACTTCCATGTAAGAGACAAGGCTGGCAAAACTCATCATGCCAAGAACTGCTGGAGTTAACATCTAAGAGGAACTCATCTGGCAATATTCATATTGTCATGTATGTTTGGACTTTAGGTTTTGGACTCTTTTAAGTTTTTCACACTGGTACAAACCTGATGAAATGGTGTTTAATAAATAAAAGCTTGTCTATTGTATTGTATTGTAAGTGGTCTATAAACGTATTGTATTTTATACGTGTATACAAAGCTATTTTTTTCCTAAAATCATGACACTAAAAATTAAGGAGTGGGATGGAGGAGAACCCAAACGGACCTTGCAATTTGTCTTCCTTTCCGGCAGCCCTTGTTTACTCTGTGTCCTGAATAGAGATGGGCATGAAATGGAAAAAAATCTGTTTCATTACGTTTCGTTTCTCGTTTAAGGAGAGGGGCTTCATTTCGTACCAATTTTTTTAAAAAAATTGTTTCGTTTTTCATTTAGTGTAGTGCAATTTTTTTTGCCACCCTAAATGCCGATCGGCTGGCTGCAGGGCTTCGGGTCGCAAAAAATAAGTTTAAAAATCTTGCGGTTCACCCCACCCCATCTGGGGCAAAGCGGGGGATATTTAAACCTTTTTGTTGCCGCTAGAGGCCTCACACCCAGCTGATTGGGGCTTAGGGCAGCAAAATAATAATAATAAAAAAAATTAAAAAGCCTGCAGATTCCCCGACTAATCAATCGGGCATGGGGAAACCGTGGTCTTTTTAAACATTTTTTAAAAATGGTCAGCTAAGCAGTTTGGGGCTTTCGCGCTGCCCACCCGGCTATTTTCAGAGAGCTCCTGATGAGCTGTCATCGGCTGGGCCCCTCTAAGAATGGCCCAGTCAGCACCGGGGGGATCCCCTGGTGCCAACTCGGCCATTTTTAAAGGGGCCCAGCCGATGAATGCTCAGCAGGAGCCATCTGAAATGGTTGGGTGGGCAGCGCAAGAGCAAGGAACTGCCCATTCTGGGCTTTAAAAACTCCCTCCCCTCCCTCACGCCCTGGGCGCCAGCTGATCAGCACTGGGGTGGGGGGGAAAACCTCCCACCCACCCCAGCACCGATCAGCTGGTGCCCGGGGCTAGGGGGAGGAAAATGTTTTAAAAGCCCCTTTTAAACTTCCCCCTCCTTGAGCCCCAAGTACCAGCTGATCAGCACTGGGGTGTGGGGGGGAAAGCTTCCCCCCCACCCTAGCGCATATTAGCTGGCGTGCGGAGCTTGGGGGAGGGGGAGAAAGTTTAAAAAGCTACTTCGTGCCCATCTCTAGTCATGAAGACTCCTCTGTACTTTGCTTTTGCAAGGATCTGAGCTTTTTTTCAGCGGGGGATGCTTGAGGGTTGAGCCACAAGGGCAGTTTGGATTGTTGTGAGTTTTTCGGGCTGTTTGACCCTGTCTGGAAGTTTTTCTTCCTGACGTTTCACCAGACCCTGTGGCTGGCATCTTCAGAGGATAAGGAGCTCAAGGAACTAGTTCTCTCTGCGTTCCTACACCTCACCCCCTGCCGTTTTCTTTTTTTCCCCCAGCAGTGCTTAATTGCCATCATCTGCTCTACTCTTGCAGGGATTGGAGCCTTCTTTTCAGTGTGGAAAGGCATTTCTTAATGGGCTGCTCAACCCCCAAGCCTTTCCCTGCTGAAAAGAAATGGTCCGTTCCTACAAGCATCAAGCAGGGAGGAGTCTTCAGAACATGGAAAGGAAACAGTGTGGTGTGGTGTGGTGGAGAACTTAATGAAGATTTATTAATTTTCTTAATTTGGGGTCTTAAAAGTGGGGTATCATCTAATATATGGCAGCATCTTATAGACAGAAAAATATGGCATCTCCTATTTATGGATTAGGATTTCATGGTTTAAAAACAGGCATTCCTTAGCCAGCCAACGGCTAAGTCCCAACAGTGGTCTAGCAGTTCCACAAATTCTCAGCTGTAAACAATATACATGTACGTGTACACACATATGCAGTCTTTTAAACAAACCTGCAAAATAAAGGGCAATATTTAGCCCAATAGCAGAGCAGTGTGTTCTGATCTGCAGTATTATGTACAATTTGCAGTAAGTTGTAGCAGCATTCAGCAGCAGGGACTGTAACTGGTTTCCACATATGTGATAAAGAATATACAGTAGTCCAAGAAAGCTTATGCCACCATAAATTTTAATTTGTAAGGTGCCCCCAAGTTACCCCAATATATTTGCCACTGTATTTGTATAAAGACAGAAATCTCCTTCATGATTTAAGGCTGAGTAACTTTAATTCCTAGTTAATTTAGTTTTCAGGTACCTAATGTTATATCATGGAGGGACTAGGGCTCGGGCAACCGAGGTTTGATTCCCTGGCATGGCCAAGGAAACTCACTGGGGGAATGGAATTGATAGAACCCCTGTTTAATTGTGTCACCTTAAAAGCCCTATTTGGGTTGCTTTAAGTTGGCTCTAACTTGACAGCACATAACACCACTACCTCACCTTTCATTTGGTAGGGACAACAAACTCATGATTTCTGATCCTTGCATTGTTGCCCACTGCAGAACACAACACATACTCATTTTAGCCTACAGATATCCTCGTCTTCATGTGCTATTAAGTCAATTCTGATTTATGATTACCTTTTAAAAGGTTTTTTAAGGTAGCAAGTACTCAGAAGTATTTTACTATTCCTTTCTTCTGGAAATGCTCTGGGACTGTGAGGCTGGCTATTTTGGGATGCCCAGTGGGAATGGAACTCTGAACCTCTGTCTCTGCAGCAAGATACATGATTCATTGAGTGATCTGACAAATATAAGCACAAAAAACAGGGAAACCAGCAAGGAAGACAAGGTGTCATATACATGTTCATATGCCCACTGGGTTGCCCAGTTATCCTCTCTACATGCAAATAATCTGCCCTCATCCTTTCACAGGAACTCCAGAAACTGCTGACAAAGGTTTATTTCCCCCAATGGTTGACCCTTAATCTAGATCTGGGATTAGAAGAACCTAATCTCCTGTATTAGACAACTACAGCAGATAACGGGATAATAGACCATGTCTGATCAAGCCCAACTCCTTCTCTCCACATTTTTTTTTTATTTCTCAAGCCAGACAGAAAGAGAAACTTGTTCTGTTTCTCTCTACGCACAGAAAAGACCAGCAAAGTGTTCTGCTTATATACCGTCCCATAGTGCTTACAGCACTCTCTGGGCGGTTCACAATTTAT
This sequence comes from Phrynocephalus guinanensis, assembly GCA_037367245.1. Classification (NCBI taxonomy): domain Eukaryota; kingdom Metazoa; phylum Chordata; class Lepidosauria; order Squamata; family Agamidae; genus Phrynocephalus; species Phrynocephalus guinanensis. Next base: position 11,645,462 of record CM074735.1, read on the forward strand.
TTATACAGGCTGCCCCGCCAGCAAGCTGGGTACTCATTTTACCAACCTCAGAAGGATGGAAGGCTGAGTGAACCTTGAGCCTGCTACCTGGAACTGAACCCCAGGTCGTGAGCTGAGTTTTAACTGCAGTACAGGCATTTAACCATGGTACCACAAGGTTCCTTTTCAGATGCCTCTCATGTATGGTTAACCTTCAGACTATCTGTAGCCTGGAGGCTCTGTCCTTGTTCTAATGCCCCAAAGGAATAGTAGCATGTACAGTTAGTTGTAACAAACCTACTATCCTGTGGGGAGGAAAATCTGTCCCAGTGTGTTCGACACCAGCTTTGTAATTAAAATTTTGGTTAGTTTCTCATACATACTGCCAAGATGATTGGGCTTGGGTAGCAGCTCGTGGAATGACTGAACAAGTGAAAACAAGAACAAGGCATTTTGTTTGAAGCTCAGAATACTGGCATCGTTTTTATTGAAAATATAAAATATATACAAAGCCTGTGGCAGCCAACACAGGAGAATTCACCAAATTTTACATGTTCTTTTTAAGGACACCAGAGTGTCCATCAGGGCAACAATGTCTCCTATGAAGTCTCTTCTCGATACTTTCAGGGTTTTTGCTTGAAAGTCTGTGTGCAAGAGCTGCTTTTCATCAAAGAAAATATTATACAAGCCATGAGTAAATTTACTATATTGTAAAATAAACAGTGTAAGTAACCATTTTCTGCAATTAACATTTTTTAAAGAAAAACTTCTGAAAAAGACATGATTTGGAAATATATGTAATCACAATATAATATTATCAGCTACACACAATGTTTATATTGCTACTTGCTTCCTGACAAAGATTTAAGGAATATGCAATGCATATAACACAACAGAAGAGCTTAACAGAGGTTTATTAATTGTAGTTTCTCTGCTAGAGTTTACAACCTTGGGAGTTGACTCACAGATAAAGGAAGGATGACTACAGAAGTAAGATTCTGAAGTACAGTGTCCTTGTTGACAAGTTCCAGGCTACTGGGATGGAAACCAACAAGAAACGCAGCTGCCAAAAGTGTATTTAACATTTATTTTATGTACTGTGAGCACCAAAGGCAAAACAATGCTAAAATGATAATGGGCACATTGGATTTGAGTAGCAGAAGGCATTGTTCTGATGCCACAATCTGCTCCAAGCATTAGAGGCCCTACTGCCTGGAGCAGCTCCCCATTACATTTTATGGAGTATTTTTCATGCATACTCTTTCATGCACATGGATTGGATCCCATCATTCAAACCAGGGAAAGGCAACCTGCATGGATCTGGTGGTCAATTTCATTCTCCGGAGCCTGCTGTGAGCCACACCCTACCAAAATTCCACTTTTATGAAAACTCCAGGTTCTCCTCTGAAATGAGGTACATGTGTGCAGTTTTAGGGGCAAGTCATGCTTTCCTGACAATTTTAGGGTGAAAATATGTTTTTTTTTTTAAAACCACTGCCACCATCCTGAAATCCAACAATTACCAGGGCAGGGCACGTCTTGCCTCCTCCGATTTAAACCCACAGGAATTCCATCAGGAGAAAAGATACAAACATGAGTATTACACACTGAATTAGTCACCACAAGTCTGTCTGATTTTAATAAAGAGACCAAACAAAGCCATGCACCACCTCTTAGCTTTTCATTTGAGGCAAGATGGCACCAGCCTTGCATTCTTCCAGCAGAATGCTTCTAAGATAGTCGAATCATTTTGAATAAGGAACGTGTAAAGAATACAGTAAATCAAATAATTACCAAGGCACAAACATGACTAAGGTGACGAGTTCCTGAGACTCTGGCCTGGATCCACATATTTCCTGTCTCTATATAGGTAAATGCTAGGCATTAGGGAATATATATATATATATATATATATAATGCGAGATATTTGGTAGGAAATCTATTTACAGGAAATACAGCACTTGCATAAAGTATTCTGAACTCTTTCCCAGCGGTTTTATAAAAAGACCTTTAAGGCAGTAGTACAAAGATCGGCCCATTTTCAATTACCAAGAAATATAGCACTTGCATAAAGTATAATTGGCATTTTTTTCAACAGTTTTATAAAAAGACTTCTAAAGTAGTAATGTTAAAAATTGGTCCGTTTTCAGTTTTGAGCAAACCAAGTGGCTAATGCTTTCACTAAATGTAAACTGTATTTAACACAGCTTCGCAGTATTGCTACAATTAGGCTAACTAACGTTTACCCTTCAATATCTTCATTTATTTATTTAAAATATTTTACCCTGCCTTTCTCCGTAAAAGGACCCAAGAATACTAAATATGTTTTACAAGTTTTTTTTTCTACAGTTTGTAAGGAATTGCAACTTTAGTATATAAAACAAAATATTTACTATGAATACTGTGTACTTGTGAAGCCATGTGTTCCATTTCAGCATATTGGTAGCTATAAATAGGAATACAACATAAAATATAAGCAAACAATTTTGTTCGTTTGCTTCCTAACAAACTTACCTAACTCTGGGTCATATGGGTTTTGACACATCCAATAAAATACTGAACAATTTAAGGTATAATCTACTCTGTGATAAAAAGGCAACAACTGACAATTTTTGTTAGTTTGTGGGGGGGGGAGGGTGGCTTTTTTGGGTGTGTGTGTGATAAACATTAAAAAATAATGAGGACTGGACTGGACCCCCAATCCAATAGTTTGATTTCAATTAACAATCTCATTTATATATGATGCATCCATTGGTGAGGTCAAAGGGACATTACAAATGTCTGTGCATCAGCTACATATCTGGCTTACCTTTGAATGATTACTCCTTATGGTCTTTCCAAGTTCCTGTAACAAAGAGTCTTCCATAATAATCATCAAAAAGCCTGAGAAAATGGGGAGTATAAATGAACATACAAAAACAAATTTCTAGGAGTTGGTTGTGTAGTAAAGCTGAAGAATCGGAACTTTTAATGTGTAACAACTATTGAAAGCATCAAGCTTTCTTAATGTTCAAGACAAGCAATGCATCTCAGGCTAAACTAGGGTAGCATTTTTGCATTTGCATGGTTACCTGACTACTTCTCTAAAATGAAAATAGAAAGCTGGGATCATTGCACAGTAAATCATTGGAAACAGTTCCACCCTTCTTTTGGAGAGAAACTATGAACATGTTAATGTCAAGAGTATACACATTTTATGGTATGTCCCAAAAATGTTGAAAGAACCCTACTGTCACAAATCTCTAGCCAATTAATAAAAAAAAAAAGAAAGTTACTTGAAAAGGTGTATGACTTCCCTTAGCTCACTGTGGCCAAATTCAAGCAGGTTAGAGTGATTGCAAGCAAACCACGTGTGCACAGACAGAAATGGATTTGCAACAGGCAAAACCCCAAAAAGCAAAAGCCAAGCTCCATCTGTCTGTCTTGTCCTCTGCTAGGTCCCCTTAACATTTTAAAAGAAAAAAACAGTTTCCCTACAACAATTAAGAATTGTGACATAGGAACATTAAACCACAATGGGATTCTGGAGACACCATTATTCATAATTTAATATACAAATTCTAGTTCAGGAAACCCTGGGCCTCCTTTTGGAGTATTTATGGCAGAAGCCTTCTGGAAGAATTGCAGTCAACCTCTCTGGAATTCATTTCTCTTTTCTTTAAGTGCTTTAGTCAGAAGGTCCTGAGTTGAGTAGTTCAGTCAAACACTACAGAAGTCTGGCATTTAATCTGTAGGAACGTGGATAGCCATTGTCACTGGAGTTGCCTTGCAAACTGTCGTCAGCATCACTGGCGCTGCCACTACTGTCCATTTCTGCTGGGGTGAATTCGATTCCTTCAATATCCACCTCTAAAACGTAACAGATACAAGAGTCAGTGCCATGTGGAAGGAACATAGCATTGTTTCACGTTTACACAGACTTTTAGCGTTTCAAAAGGTTTCATATAGATTATTTTGTTGTCTTCACAATGACTGTAATTACCGCTGCACCACAAAAGTGGAATGCAACAGTGCTGAGGCCAAAGACAGTTCAGCGGCTTAGAGAGTTGGCGGCAAAGCCAAAGGTTGGAAGTTCGATTCCCCACTGTACCTCCATAACAGGGACTGGACTCAATGATATTTCAACAACTTACATTTAAACAATGTCAGAAATCCTCCTACCATGTTTCCCCGAAAATAAGACACTGTCTTATATTTATTTTTTCTCAAGAAGACACACTAGGGCTTATTTTCAGGGGATGTCTTATTTTTATTAAGTATAATATGCTTGAATGTCAGCCCTGCACACAACCATAGCACACCCATCACTAGGTTTTATTATCAGGGTAGGGCTTATATTTAACAAATGCATAGAATTCCTGCTAGGGCCTATTTTGGGGGGAGGTCTTATTTTCAAGGAAACAGGTACTTAGCCATTATGTACTAAATCACGACTACAGCAGACCTATCTGAATCAATGTAATTTACAGAGGAGTTGACTGCCCAGATCCACACATCATCCCTTGGCCCTACTCTAGTGCAATGTATAACACTAAGCAACAGGATCACCACCACCACCACCACCACCACCTAAGAACCGCAGAGCTGAAAGGGAGGGTCCTGTCTAGATCCAGTCCTGCCCTTACCCAGTGGTCTGAGGGCCACTGCATACTTTATCTGACTGCCACGTACATTTCACCACATACTGATATTTACTTTCGTCGTGACTGATATCCTGCATCAAATTCAGAATTGCTGAAGGGCCCAACAAGAATAAATACATGCAGTAGGTTGCTATTAACATTTTATGCTCAGAAACAAAAAATCAATGAGAGAAATAAAGACCACGCTGCTTTAATCTTGCACCCTTAACAGAGTTACACTTGTCTGTGTTTCATTGAACTTTGTAAGCCCATACATCTAATAATGTAACCCCCCAATAGCTCCTATTGTCTTTGAACACCAGATGAGAAAAAACTATCTCAATATTAAAAGAGGAAAAGTTTACACTAAAAAAAGAAGCAGGGTGTTGAGGAGTAGTGCAAGCTTTCCATCACCTGTCAGATCTCTATCTGAAACCATCTCAGTGTGGATTCCCTTGTGAGGCTCCAAAAATGTGCATTAGCTCAAAGTTTACTATAGAAAACATATTTTTGGAATTTCACAAAAGATCCCTTGGGAGTGGAGAAAAAAAAGCAAGGAAAATGCTAATTTCAAATGGCTTTTCTTCTTCTTTTTTTTTCTAAAAATCAGGACTGAGTTCCACCTCGTTACATGCTGAAGACGTCTCTCTGAAGTTGGCAGTCAAGAATCTAGTTCATCTTTTATGTAAATCAGTACAGCAACCCTTTGTTCACCCAGTTTCAATCTGGCCCTCTCTATTGTTATTGTATCCAGTTCATCCTTAAAAGTCTTTTTGCAGCAATTTAACTGAAAGAAACTATAACACATGTTAGGCTGGTGAACAGCAACTAGTTCATTGCAGCCAAACAAAAGCCATGGCTGAGCTGGGATTTGAAATCCAGCATTCCCGCTGCAAAGCTAACACTATGCTACATACAGATATTTATTTGGAGGAAAACCACACAAAATATTGCCATGGAAACCTTTTAAATGTAGTATCTATCAACTCTTTCTTGGCAACCTAAAACAGGAATATGAAGAGAGCTGTCTAAGCTTTTATATACTTCTTTTCCATAGTGAAGGATAATACCTAAGTTCTAAAGAATCTTGCCTAAATGGTCATGAGCTGGGAGGCTGCCAATAGCCACCTAGGTTTAATGGCTTGTGTAATAATTATTTTTCTGAGCTAGTGTTAAAATAATACTGAGAAAACTGAAAAAAAATCCCTCTGACTCAGCCAATACTAGGGTTATTTCCCATATAAGAAGTCCAATGCCTATTTTACCACAATGACAATTTGTAGCAAAAAAATTTCACACCACTGTCAGAGATAGGATTCACATTTTTGTGCATGTATATGCAGCAGAAAGAAGATGTACATATTCAACAACCCTTATTCAAGATGAAGGCTGAGTTCAAAGGATACAAAATTCAGTGAAACTGTTCAACACAGGTAAGAATCAGAATCCTTTTATTGGCCAAGTGTGGTTGGACACACCCAGAATTTGTTTTGGTAAAAATGCTCTCCATATATAAGAAGGAAATATAAAAATCAAATGTTCAACAATAAAAACACAGTACAACAATACAATATAACCTATTATTTAAAAAGGAAAAAAAGAAGTAAAAAATAATTATTCAATAGTTTGATAGCATTTGAAAAGAAACTTTCTTTATATCTAGTTGTCCTAGTATGCAATGCCCTAAAATGTCGCCCTGAGGGTAACAATTGAAACAGATTATGTCCAAGATGTGTGGAATCTGTATATATTTTTATCGCCCTCTTTTTAGCTCGTGTGGTATACAATTCCACAATAGATGGCAAATTAGTAACAATAATTTTTTCTGCAGTTCCAGTTATCCTTTGAAGTCTATATCTGTCCTGCTTAGTCGCAGAACTAAACCAGACAGTTATAGAGGAACAGATGATAGATTCAATAACACCTCTATAAAATTGAATCAACAGTTCTTTTGGCAGTCTGAACTTCCGAAGTTGACGTAGAAAAAACATTCTTTGTTTTGCTTTCTTAATAATACTTTTAATATTAGATGACCATTTTAAATCTTGAGATATATTAGTACCTAAAAATTTAAAGGACTCCACTATTGACACTAAGTTATTTGATATCATAAGAGGTGGTTGTATAGAACGAGTCCTCCTAAAACCCGCCACCATTTCAACAGTTTTGCATGTGTTTAATGCAAGATTATTTTGAGTACACCATAAAACTAGTTGTTCAATCTCTTGCCTATAGGCAGATTCATCATTGTCTCGAATGAGGCCAATCACTGTAGTGTCATCTGCAAAAATATATAGACTAGATCCTGGAATAAAAGCAAACCAGCACCCGCCAGCTGCCATGTCTGTAGTATTTTCCACTGCAACTGTATCAAGTGATACATGGCCGACTTCAACTTGCCCGGAAACCAGACGTTTCTGGAGCCTGCAACAACCAGCTGTTGCTTGTTTGCTAAGCACTTAAGAGGACAAAATCATCCCCGTCAGCAGTAAATTTAGATACTAATTTGGCTGCCGTCTCACTTTACTAATAAAAGAAACATCTTTGTGCTTTGAGCTGCAATGTGATTTTTTTTCCCCCCCAACAGCCTCCTGCCATTTTAATGACTCTGGCGCCACGTGCCCTCTAACTTCTGCTAGCTCCGTGTGGGGCTTTAGCTGCAACCGGTAGCAAATGGATTGTGTGGGATCGATGCCACCCTGTGCACACAGCTCAGAGGAGCTGTTGCTCCAGCTTGGAGTGGTCCTTTCGGAAATCTCCCTAATTCATTCTGGGAGATTAATAGGGAGGACATGGCCCAATTTTCACGCAATCGATTTTCACACTGACGGGCTTATAAGGCATTCTGGAACCAAAAGGAATGAATGCATTTTTATTAGAATACAATCTAAAAAACCAGAAACCAGAGGAGTAAAACAAACACAACGATGTTTGTAGTGTAGTTAACTGCTGTGTAGTTAGGCCTAATGGTAAAGGCAAACGGAAGTGACTTTTCACTAGCAATAAACAACTTCCACTTGGATATTTTGGCATATACCAGTCCAGTGGTTTGTGTGTACCCCAAAATCCAAGTAGGAATCTGTAAACTGCCAGTGAGAAGCCAATGCATGTTACACTATGTGTCTTTTGCATGCACGAGTAGCCTATATTTCTGGTCTATGTATCAAGACAATCTAGAAATGTTTCAGAAATACTGAAGTGTACATTACTGTGCCTTGGCCAGAAAGCCAGGTGGAGATATTAATTCTTGATCCACTGAAAAAGAATAAATCCCAGCTATGATTTTTACAAGCAAAAAAGCTCCAATTCGTGACTGCAAATGTAGCTTGTTCCAGTAGTAGCTTGTTAGGAATTGACTTACTTCTTAACTTTGATCTATTGTGAGTTATTAGAATATATATTAATCAAGAGCAACAAACCCATTTTTTTAAAAAAGTTTGCCTTAGAGAAATTCACTTAGTGCTTCTAGGATGGGAGATTTCAAAACAGCACAGCCATGCACAAAAAGCGAGCAGAGTCAAGTTTAACAGTGATGGGAGTTGTTCTATAAAGGCAGCATCAGTCACCATATATTGCATCAAACTTTCTAAACAGTCTTCAAGACAATTCTCACCGAAGACACTCAGCTGCTTTTCTTTGACCCTGGTGTCATCTTGTACCACACATTAATGCTTTGCATGCATGTGTAACAAAATTCCCTTGCAGATCACTCAACCTTTTACCAAATTTCTCTTCTCTCCCTTGTATTAGCAGAAATCCTGTTTGTAAATAAGCCAAAGCTTAACTTTTCCACCATTCCTTCTTAGTAAGCAAACCGCCACTGCCACACTTCTCAAGAGTGCTTTCCAACGCTGACTTGGTCTATGCATGGGCAACCATCCTCCTGGAAATCACAGCATTTGCAGTTTGTTTACAGAAGGAATTGAGAGAAAGTGATGCTGGTCGGTCATGCACTGAATTCTCTGTAACACTGTGCTGTGCGCTCTAACCTGGACACCGGATTTTGGTCTCAAAGTACACTTCTAGATAACAAGTGCAATTGTTCTACCCGATAGATGAGGGACTCTAGATGGCACCTACCTTGCTCAGAATCTGTTGAAATGGTTGATCCCAGGCTGTCAGTGCGAATTCGTTCTAGGCCTTGCATGGAAAGCTGCTCCAATCTGCGCTTGAGGTATCGATGTTCTCGCTGTAATTGTTCTTTAACATTTAGAGCTTTTCGGTCCTGTTCTTCCAATTTCTAAGGAGATGAAACCCATCTTTTTGACAATGAAAAGAATCATCTTGCTGCACTCATTATCTCCAAGAATCATAAACATGTAATATTAGTTACTTTACAAAGGGAAGAGTTTGTATGTTCTACATTCTTTGGTTCTTACCTAATCTATTTACAAAACATTTAATGCAAATGGGTGTATGTGTGCTGGGGGGCGGGCAGCCAATATGGCCAAACTAGTGTATTAATTAAGCTAATGACAATACATGCAACTTTCTTAATCAGCAACTTTCTTGGGAAATAAATAACATCAGGAGCACCAAAACATATTATTCCAGAATGACTGCGATGTATCTCTGTAAACATATTTTGACTTCAAACTGGAAAGCAATATTCATTCAAATCAGAACTGCTGGGTTTCTTGTTCACTGTTGTTGCTTTATATTACTTAGTTCCTTAGCTTGGATCATCTGTTTCTGGGCACAATTCAAAGTGTTGGTTCTAACCTACAAAGTTGTAAGTGATTTATGTCCAAGCTATCTCAAGGACTGCCTCTCCCTTTATAAGCCTGCCTGGGTATTAAGATCATCAGGAGAAGCCTTTCTTTCAGTCTGAACGCCTTCAGAGGTGTGTTGGTGGGAACACTGAAGATGACCTTCTCTGTTGCTGCTCCTAGACTTTGGAACTCTCCCCACAAGAGACCTAGCTGGCTCCACTTTTGCTGCTCTTCTGCGAGCAGGCCAAGGACTTTCTCTTCATGCAAGCTTTTCCTTAATCCTGGCTTCCTGGGCGGGGTTTTAAAATGGATGGCTGTGCCTTACTGCTTTGAATGTGTTTTGGGACTACTGCCTTTTAGTGTGGCATTACCTATCGAGGGGGTTAGGGACCCAACGTGACCCGCAATAATGGAAAATCCACGATGTGCAGATGCTGGGTCAGGTCGGGATTGAGGGGCCTATCTTGGGCCTCCTACACTTACCTGAGGCCTGGCACAGACCCCAGAAGTGGTTTTCGGTGATCCAGCAGTCACTTCCGGTTTGCCGGAAATCCCTTCTGGGGCCGCCAACAGGCTCGGGAAGCCCACTGGAGGACTGTTTGGGGCAGTGCCAGGCCTGGGGTAAGTGCAAGAGACCTCAAACGGGCCCATGCAACTTACCCCGGGGGGGGGGCTTGCTTTTCATATACTGCGGTCCCGCAATATACTGGTACCACAGTATATGAAGCACGAAATGGCGGGGGATGACTGTACCCATTTTAGTATTTTCTTACTTACTGTTTTTAGCTTTAAATATTGTTTTTAATGATGGGAGCCCCCTTGGGTCCTTCTTAAGGAGAAAGGCAGAGCAAAAGATTTTAAACAAACCAAATATATATATATATATAAATGTGCAGATACCAGCTGCATAAGTACTTTTAAATATTACGGTTATCAATCCACAGTGCACAGTGGTGTTAATTACCTTTACCTTGATTTAAGGATGATGCAACAGGATGAGACATTCATCCTATACTAAGAACCCTTAAATTATTGAATGTTTCCTTGGATGCAAGAGGCGACTTTGTTGATAAAAAAAACTGCCTACTGAAATAGTGAAACTGAATGACAGTCAAATAATAATACCATTCCACAGTACCAGCCTTCTACTATAAGAAGTAGCTACATAGTAGCTATGGAGGATATTCAGTAAATTATCAGCCACAGAAAACTGTGAAATTATCGTGCACAATTAATAAACCTTCATCAAATACAAGGTCTTTCAAGTACTTCAAAATAATAACTTATTTTGGTATTTCTGGAAATGGGATTAGACTCTTTTTGTTGGAACTTTCCCAACAGCTGCATCTTTATGAAGTTTTAAAAAAAGACAAATTTGTAGCTAAATTACGGAAAACATTTAAAGTTATAGATACAGATATAATATTCATGACAAGGATCATTTTGCTGGTAACAAAATCCACACTATAGTAACAGCTTATTCTTTAAGTGACAAGAGATCTACCGGTGCATATACTTTTCATAATGGAAAAATAAAATATGGATAGTTAGAAATATATGTCAAGATGGAAGTAAATAAATGGAGTAAATAAAGTTTTGGCAGTCAAAACATTTTACAGCTCAAAAGAAAGGCTTACAATTTTGGCACAAATGGAAATATGATGGAAAGGGGCAAGGAAAATAAGTGAATTCAGATAATAAATTCATTCCCAATGAAGCCACATAATCACCAGGTAAAACTAGTCTCAATGGGACACAGTTCAGCAGAGGGAGAGCCAAAATGCAGCCCTCAACAAGGCTTATGGGTGAGTTCTTTGCTATCTGTTTCTCCATCAGAGGAGGAAATCTATTAAAAATCAAATAGTACAAAGTCGTGGACTTACTAACCTGTGAAAATAGGTTAATTTTCAGACTCATATCTGTGGAGATTCTCTGTCATCCAGGTGAGGCTATCTGGGAGTTCAGTCATGGCCGCTGGACTTCTTTTCTTGTGGGATCAAAATGTTTCGTTACTCATCCAAGTAGCTTCCTCAGTCTGAAGAAGCTACTTGGATGAGCAGCGAAATGTTTCAATCCCACAAGAAAAGAAAAATTTTCAGACTCATCTTCTTGAAATCACTGTACAGAAAGGCATTTTATAATGCTGGTTGACTGCGAGAGGAACGGCCAAAAGTGTGGGGTTGTAGTCTGAGCAAATTCAAAGTTGGATGTATTAGGCAATGCACTTTTCACAAGGACAAGGAAGCACTGGTACTTTGTAAAGGCACTGGTGGGACCACATCTGGAAAAGTGTGCCTAGTAAGCCATGTTCAAGAAGAATAAATTCAAGCTGGGACAAGTTCAAAGAAGAGTAACTACAACGACTGCAACAATGAACAATTTGTCGGATGAGCGGAAACTAAAGAAGCTTGGCCTTTCTGGATAGAAAAAGGAAACATGACCAAGGACAAGATAAGCCTCATAAATATAGATGGGCAACACAGAAGTTGTTATAGGACTAAGAGACCAAGGGAAATTGGTTTAATAAATATCCACATGTGATAGCCACACGACAGCCTTGTAAGATACCTTGTAAGATACCCTTTAAAGAAAAGAGAACCGAAGAGTGATTTGTCAATCAGTCTGCCAATTCTTCTACTAAGGATAAGACATAGTATGGAAATGTAGAACAAATGTTTAGTGTCGTCTACCCTGTTGTAAAGAAGCTGAAGTAGAGTGAGTTTGCATTGGACAAGAACCAGCATGAAAAAGAATTCTTAGTTTCCCCCCTGCTGTACATGTTCTTGGAAACTATCTTGCTTAGAATCTGCCAACATGGGTCGAAATACTTGTGAGCATAGAAACAACTGCAGTGAATGAAAAAGAAGTTAGCAAGTCTTTGCTACCCATAGTGCTTAAGCAACAGTTGCATATTAGACTTAGTTTTTTAAAAGGGAAAAAAATGACCATTTGAGGCTTATTTGCTTTAAATATTCAGTGCAAACAAAGAAAGGTCATGGACATCAACAACATTTCAAACTGAACTAGGTAAGAATTATAGTCATTATTCAAAAGCTTATGATGTACGGTAGTTAAAATCTATCCCCCCCTTTTTTTAATAGCAGGGCGTAAAAGAAACTGATAGTAAATACAGTGGTAAGTCAAGATACCACTGGCCTCCGTAAAGATCAATAGGTCCGTGCTCTGCTCACTGTGCGCATTGGAAGGGAAGTGGCAGCGGCGATGTGTCCGGGTACTTAATTGGCAAGGTGTGCTGGGAGCGTGGAGGCAATCAGGGAGTTTACTCTATGGTATTAACTTCTTAATTGCCTCCATGCTCCCAGCACACCTTGCCAATTAAGTACCCGGACACAGTGCCCGCCACCACTTCCCTTCCAAACTGCCTGGGCTGCACCAAGATCAATGGCTCTGTGCTCTGCTCACCAATTTGGTGAGCAGAGCATGGATCCATTGATCTTTGCACAGCCCCTGCGCATTGGAAGGGAAACAAGGAAGGAGGGGGAAGGTGATGGAGGCAACCTGCCCCGAGCCGATTTTGACAGGTCCCACGCAGCCTTCAGCTGCCCTTGACTAAAGGGGGGTTGGGACAGCCTTCCCATAGGAATGCATTGAAATCTGTCCCTCCAGAACAGATTAATTGATTTTAATGCATTCCTATGGAAAAACGCTATTCAACTGTTCGACTTCCAAGGATGCGCAGAATGGATTAAACTCATAAGTTGAGGTACCACTGTACACACATTTTAATGGCTAATGCAAAATATTGTTAAAGTGATCCAAGTTAATTATGCTGCCATTATTCACTTATGGTACAATATTGCGGGCAATACACTAGCGCCAGCTCTATTTTTTTTCAGTATTTGTATTTTATGACTATTTTGTAAACTGCCTTGAGTAGTGCAGTTTGCACTATGGGGGCGGGATAGCTAGCTAGCTAGCTAGATAGATAGAAATATTACATTTGGAGGAAACGTGTACGTCATGGAGTACATTCCCAAGTTTTAAGCAGAGATTCTATCAAAAGCAGAGCAAGCTATTTAGCCCAAGGTATTTATTTTGTCTTATATTAAAAATCAAAATATTAATTCTTTTTAAAAATGGAAAGCAATGCATTTTTTCCTTGGTGTACCTTAATATGCATCTTGGCTCTTTTCAGCAGGCTGAGTGTAGTATGTCTAGTACTATCTGCTCCAAGAGGGACAAGTTGTTTTAACTCTTCTAAATACAGCCGGAGTTTAGCACGTCTGAAATTATTAGAAACCAAGAATGTAGTCATTAGTATATAAAATTTACTGTTCCTTCAGGTTTTCAGCACATTTATCCCATATAAATTAGAGCTACATTGTACTGTTATAAACCAATGTTCAGAAAGATGGAAGTGTTCTCAAGAAATAAAATAAATCTGATCAAAGATAGCTATCAGTTTTAGCATACCGTATTTATAACCTGCCTTAGTCACTCCAAGGCAGTATAGCATGCTATAGCAAGCAAATATACCAAGAGACACTACAGTGGTACCTTGGATAACAAAATTAATTTGTTTTGTTGGTCATTTCACGAACCGAAAATTTTGTTATCTGAAACGTGGTTTCCCATTGAAACGAATGGGAAATCAATTAATCTGTTCTGGAACTCAGATACATCCTTTCCCTCGTTGTGGTGCCCAGCAGGGGAAAGGAAGTATTGTATCAGGCACCCCAAGGATGAACCCAGCAATGTGGGGAAATGTTGGGGTACCTGATCCCAGCATGAAATCAAGGCTGCCACTGCGGGTGGCAGAGGTGAAGGAGCTAGCTGTTCCCGCTGGACCAGTTTCATTTCAGACACCACTGCCACCAGATTTTGCTCTGGATGGTGGTAGCAAGGGGTGGGTTCTTACCCATTTGTTAAAAGAAGGCACCCGCTTTTTGGTTGCCCTTTTTTTGGAAGTGGATAAGGACTCGCCTGCCGCCACTTGTTACAAGCAGGGGTGTGTGTGTGAAAGATGCTGGTGCCTTCGGCTTTTGGGTGCAGTTTTCATCTCCCCCGCGCTTGTCCTTACCTACTCCTGAAAAGAAGGCATCTGCTTTTTGGATGCCTTCTTTTCGGGAGTGGGTAAAATCCATCCACCACAGCTCACTACAAGCCCAGGGGGGGATGAAAGCAAGTGGCTGTGGGTGAGAGCACCACCGCCTGGAAAGGTCAAATGGCTGAGTACAGCCATTCAAACTTCCAAGGCGGTGGGCTGAGCGGTGCAGCGCCCAACCCACTGCCCTGTCCAGCAACACCACTCCCTGTGGCTGGGCAGAGCCACGGATTGGGTCCACCACCGGAGAAGGTTTGAACTTCCCTCTCTGTCTGCTGCTAGGGAAGTTTAAATCTTTCCTGGCAGCTTGAACTCGGGAATTTTTGAACTTCCCCGGCAGCAGACAGAGTGGGAAGTTCAAACCTTCCCTGTCTGCTGCTGGGGAACGTTTGAACTTCCTGCTCTGTCTCCTGCCAGGGAAGTTCAAAACTTCCTGGGCAGCAGACCCAATCCGCAGCTCTTCCCAGCCACAGGGGGTGGTGTGGCTGGGGAGACTGGCGGACTGGGTGCTGAACTGCTCAGCCCACCTCCTGGGAAGTTTGAACAGCTGTACCTAGCCATTTGAACTTCCCGGGTAGTGCCGCTCCTGCCTGCCGCCACTCATATCCATCCCCCCAGCTTGTAGCAAGTAGCGGCAGGCAGGTCTTACCCAGTCCCAAAAAGAAGGCACCCAAAAAGCGGTTGGGGGTGGAAGTCGCACTCGAAAGCCAAAGGAACTTGCTCGTCAGCCAGTGGCTTCAACTGCTGGCCAGTATCCAATGGGGTGCGCCCTAAAGTCGTAAACCGAGGCACCCCACTGGAAATTTTTGTTAACGGAAACATCCCTAAAAGAAATGGATGTTACGTGGAAATGGCCTCCGGGACTCAGCATGGCCCCAGTGAGACCCAGAAAGGGCCTCTGTTCTGCGTGGTGGGCCCACGCCAGGACCAACACTGACCAGAAGTGGCCCCCGGGGCTTGGTGCAAGCCCTGCACTGACTAGAAGTGGCCTACAGGGCCTGTCATGGGCCCAACAATATCTGGAACAGAAGCTGGGCCACAGGAAACTGGGTCTCCAGAATGAATCAGGTAAGTTCCCATTATTTCCTATGGGGAAATTTGCTTTGATATGAGCATTATGGCTTGCAAGCATGCTTCGGGAATGGATTATGCTGGAGTGCAATATGGATGTAAAAAGCACCTTCCACAAAAGACACTTGAATGAGACCTTTCTGGGAGTTTTAAAGGGCACTTGAGGAAGTGCTTTTAGGACTCTTATGAAGATTCCAGGAGCAAAATTATGAACCAGCAAACCTTTAATGACATGCCTTAGATGAACTTTCCCATGCCCTGTGTATAAGCAATGTATTACCCTTCCGTGATGGTAGAATTTATGACAGATGAACTACCTATTAAAGTTTTAACAGCACGGCTCATATCCATGTCATCTTTGAAGAAACCCAGAGTATCAGATATGGAGTCCCCACCCCCACCTCCACCTCCCAGTCTGTTGTTTCTCTCTGAATGACCTCCAAGTGACTTTGTAGAGTCTATTGGTGGAGTCCCTTTGGGATGCTAACATCTCGTTGACCACCTATTCTGAACGGCTCTTATTCTGGAGGAATTTCTTTTCAATAGCCAAGTGTGAAGTTCTAAGCATTCTGAGACTGGGAGGCAGATTGCTTCTATCTTGAATGAACTATCTTGATGACCGCCAATTTTAGCTTGCTGATAGAATGTGAAGCCATGCCTTCCAGGCCAAAAGGAAACTATTAGAATGATCTTGTTCCCTTCTGTTTTTTTTCTGCTGAGGACCATCCCTAGCAGAGGTACGTTGGGGCACTGCATATGGTAAAACCTGAGATTATGGGGCTGTGAGGGCATCCATCTTTGTTGCTGCCACTGTCTAGTATTAAAAGAAGTATCTCCTCACCTTGTGGTTTCAGGGATGCAAATAGATCTACTACCAGTTTGTTTAGGTTTCCAGTGAACTAGCTGAATACTTGAGGTGACAGCCTCCATTCTGTTTGATCTACATCTTGCCAGTTCAACCAATCTGCTTGGGTGTTCAGGGTCTCCTTGTTGTGTTCCACCTCTATGAAGAGGATACTGGACTTTCATAGAATCATAGAGTTGAAAGAGACCTCAAGGGTCATTCAGTCCAAACCCCTGCCGTGCAGGAACCCCCATTCCAGGAGGGAGGATGCTTTTGTCACAAGGCACTAAGGTCCTTCTCAATTTATGAAGGCTTTCGCTGAGATGTCTATTCAGATTAGAACTGTCTTGTCATGGATTAGGTGAGAGAAGCTGGGGAGAGACAACCTAATTGCTCTTAACTCCAACCAGTTATATTGTGCCCACCTTCCTCATTTATTCTGTGCCAAGGAAATCACTCGGTGTGCTCCCTAGTCCCAAATGCTAGCATCAGTTGTGGTTCACATTTTCTGTGATTGCAGGAAAAACTTCCCTTTGAGGAGAGCAGGGGAGGCCTACCACTCAAGAGGTAGCATGACGTGGATTGAGACCACTACCCTCCTTTGACTGAACTACAGTCTGCCTCTGAAATGGACACAAAAGTTTGTCCCTGTAATGGATGTGTGTAAAACATGCCCAGGGAACATAGGCCATTATGACTAGCATGGACCCAAACTGTTTGACCAGCTGCATTAGAGGTACCTGTTGAAGTTCTATCACTTAGTTGATCTATTGAGAGATTTTTCCTTTCTGTCATCAGGGGAAGGAGGGGAGTCCATGTCTTGCCAGGTTTCAACTATTACTCTCATATGTTGAATGCACTGAGAAGGAATTAAGGTATTTGTTTGCAGCTGACCAGGACCCATAGTTCTAGAGAGTCTCCATGGTCAATTGAGCATCTCTCATCCCCTACCCAGATAGGGCACTCTGATCAAAAGACTGAGATGCAGAAACAGGTGCACCTATTGTTTCCCAAGGTGAGATACTAGTGCCATCATCAATCAGATAAACAACTTGGGTAGTGAGTGCAGGCGGGGGGTAGGGCTTGAATTAAATGTGCATTTAATTAAGTCCTGAAAAGGGCACAAAGATGAGATTATTTTTAGCTCTGGTGTTTGTCTGCATACAGGGACTGCAGCTGCTTGTGCCCTGGCACTAAACTGAATGGCATTAACACTGGCATCAGCTCCAAAGGCAGTGGATCTTATTCCAATTCAGGCTAGGTCTAACACTTCCTTTAGAAGTGTTTAGACCTAGACAGAAGTGTCTTTTAAAATCCTCCGTTGTCCAAATGAACACTTCCCTTGCCATGATGGAGGATGCTGCTGTATGCCTTACTGGTTGTTATTAGAAAATCCATCCTTCTATCATCCTGCAATCTCCATGCATTCTTTTCATTTTTAGTGTTATCTGATGTGAATACTAGTGTTGTGGCAGGAACATCCACAGGGAGAATCTGTAGTACTGAGGAAGGGACATTATAATTTTTTAAAACTTGGATGTGAAAGACTTTGAAGGCAGCTGATTTCTCCCAAGTCTCTTGAATTGCAGGCATGAAAACACTTGGGAATCGAAATTCTAAGGAGGGAGGGTGGCCTTTTAAAAAGCTGCTCCTGATCCACCTTGGAGAGCTGGTTCTTTAACTATGGAAGGGTTTTATAGATTCAAATGGGCTTACTCTAACAACTACAACTTATCATGCTAAATTTAAGCCACTTTGAATCAAGAGAACCTATTTTAGTTGACTGACTCAATTCTAATCAATTTAATGGGTTTACTCTGGTGCAATTTACTAAGCCAAGCACCAGGATTTTTCCGCAACTGAAAAATTAACTATTTACTTTTCAAAACACGTGTGCTGGGATGAACACTATCCAGTTCTAAAGCAGCTGAAGCTTGAAAACAAAAGAAGCATGAATGGACTATGTTTCACATTAGAATCCTAGCACATAGGTAAGACAAAGTATTATATAAGAAATACTGATTTTCCACATAGCACTCGTTTGAGTCATGGTACTAATTGTCACAAATTGCAATAAAGGGAAGCAATATGATCACAGAAAGCTCTACTAACCAGATTCAATAACGATTAAAACCATTACTTTTCAGCACACACAAATAATTGAGTATATATGTGAAAATAAATATACTGGTAAGCATCTACACAAATTATGTGCACCTATATACAAATCCAAATGAATGCACCAAAGTAGTCATGGTAATTCTGAATAGCTGTTTTAAAGCTGACTAGGTTGTGCTCACTATAAATTACAAGAACTAATGTGTATATATCAAAGTCAACATGGTTTTATTTGATTACAACTTACCTATGTTTTTCTAGCTCATTATGTGAAGACCTATTGAAAACAGAAAATGCAGTATCTCAGAATTATTTACTGAAAGAAAATGTGATATCAAATGGAAGAATTAATTTGCAATATAGTTCCTGTAAGGGATTTACCGGTACTTTTAAAATGAAATACCTTTTAAAGAAAATCCAGAACATATTCTACATTTCTTATTCATTCCTGAATTCAACAAAACCTTAGGACAAACTTTGACTCCATCTTTGATATGAACTTCTGCATGATGCATTTTGGAGCATGTAGGCTAACATGGTCATGAAAGCCATTTGAGAACTTACCTGTGGCTGAATTCTCCTGCAAGAGATCCAACTTTTGCAGTGTCAGCAGAATCACGTGCTATCCCAATGGGTAACAGCCTGTTTGAACTGCTATATTGTGACTAAACTTCACATTAGTCAGACACAAGGTATAAGGTCATCCTTTCTTATTTTTTCAAACCATTTCTAGTCATGGGGCAGCTAGTCAAGTGTGTATAGGGCTACAAATCCAAATGAATGCACCAAAGAGAACAGTAATGTACTTTATTATTGTCACATTAAAAATCCAGAGTAAAATCCAGATGTTAGTCTCAAGCAGAGCAGATTTCGCAGCCAAGTACCTAAACCATGGTATGGATAGGGACTTCTAGCCAACTTCTTTTGTGAGTTTTGGCATTTTGTGTGTACAGTATGTGGTCTGTGGGACCCCAGAAGAAATAAGCTGAGTTTCCATTATATAAGAGTGTTTTAGTTTACAAGCATGTTTCCAGAATGAATTATGCTCATAAACCAAGGCATTACTGTGCTATTTTAGGCTGCTTCAACAGAAGTATTATTTCCAAATCTTGTGAGGTGCTCTTCCCACTCTATTCGGCACTGGTTAGGCCTCAACTTGAGTCTTGTGTTCAGTTTTGGACACCACACTTCAGGAAAGATGCTGACAAGTTAGAATAACTTCAGGTGCTACATTTTTCAAACTTCAAATGGTAGATAAAAATGTAGCAGCAGCAGCTTTTCAGCACATAGCAACTCTGAAAACCCGTATCTGTTACATTTGGGTTTAACATAATACTGCATTTTTCCGTGCATACAACACTATTTTTTCTAAAAACATTAAAATTTGAGGGGCGTTGTATACAAAGCAGAGTACAAGTACAAGTACAAAGCAGAGAGGAGGGCAATCAAGCGCTTCTGGAGAGGAAGTGAAACCCATAAGTGTGGGTCATTAGCTATGGCCTTGGTGAAGGCATGAAGTATTTTTGATTTGTCTATGTATTGTTGAAATCACAGCCTGATAAGTGGCAGATAAGTGGCTGTGTTTGAACACCACACATTTCATGTACAAAGGGGACTTCTAAAGACAGAAGCATGGTTGTGCCATGGGTTCCCTAGTGTCACCAATTGTTGAAACCTATACATAGTAGAAGTGGAGAAGAAGGCACTCAATACATTCCCAGGGACAACACCATTCCACTGGTACAGGTATGTAGATGATACCTGGGTGAAAATCAAGAGGAAGTACAGGCCTTTACAGGCCACGTCAATGCGGTGGACCCTAATACTAAGTTCAGGAGGGAAGACACCCAAGACAACACGCTGGCTTTCCTGGATTGTGCCATCATCATCAGACCCAACTGTGGCCTGGGAGCAGAAGTTTACAGGAAACCCACCCACTCAGATCAGTACTTACGTTTGAATCCTACCATCCATTACAACACAAATTAGGCATCATCAGGACCCTAAACCACGGAGCAGAGGGGATCCCCACCTCCACAGAAGCCAAGAAGGAAGACAGGCACCTGAAGACAGCACTTATGGCCTGTGGATATCCAAAGTGGGCCTTCAACAAAGCAGCTTGCTGACTCAGAAGAACAAGGGATCAGCCTGAGACCCAGACCCGACGAAAGAACCTGGTCACTCCCTATATGGCTGGAGTGTCTGAGAAACTTAAAAGTATTTTAGGCAAATGCCACATCCCTGTTTATTTCAAACCCATAAACACATTAAGGTAGAGACTTGTCCACCCAAAGGACCTGATATCAAAACACCAAAGGAGCAATATAGTATATGCGGTCCAATGCAGTGAGGAGTGTGCAGACCTCTACATTGGAGAAACTAAACAGCCATTAAACAGAAGGATGGCCCAGTATAGGAGGGGTAACTGATCAGGACCAGAATCAACAGTACACCTCCACTTGGACAAAGGGCACTCATTCAAAGATGAAGATGTACACATATTAGACAGAGAAAAGAGGTGGTTGAGAGAGGGGTCAGGAAATTTATTTATTTATTTATTTATTTATTTCTTACACTTATATACCACTACCTACTTCCCAAACGAGAACTCAGGGCGGTTCACACAAAAGAAAACACAAAAAGCAAAGACAGTAACAGCGGCAGGGGCAGACTTACAGCATATGGGCGAAAGAAACAACAACAACAAAAAAACACCCCTCTAGTCATTTTTAAAGGCGTCCCTGAAAAGGAGAGTCTTCAAGCCTTTCCTGAAAGACGCCAGCGTTGGAGCCTGCCTCAGCTCGCTGGGTAGCTTGTTCCACATAGACGGCACCGCCACCGAGAAGGCCCGCGCACGAGTGCTTGTTTTGCGGGCCTCCCTCGGGGGGGACCGTCTGCAGCGAGAGGGCCAGAGATGAACGGGTGGGTCGGCCCCGATCTAATTGTCGGTGAAGCCGCTCTGCCAAATAAACAGGGGCCAAGCCATGGAGGGTTTTGTAAGCCAAAACCAACACCTTGAACCTTATTCGGGAGGCAACGGGTAACCAGTGGAGGCGGGCCAGGATGGGAGTGATGCGGTCGAAACGACGCGCACCAACCACCAGCCTGGCCGCCGCGTTCTGGACCCGCTGCAGTCTCCGAACAAGGTTCAAGGGGAGCCCCATGTAGAGGGCGTTGCAATAATCTAGCCTCGACATGACCAATGCCTGTACCACTGTCCTCAGGGAGCTCTCGTCAAGGTACGGGCGAATCTGGGCGATTAACCTTAGATGATAAAAGGCCGACCTGGTCACGGCTGACACCTGGAACTCCAGGGTCAAACCAGGGTCCAGGGCGACGCCCAGATTCCTCACTCTTTGCGCCAACTGGAGGGCGGACCCATCCAAACTGGGAAGAGGGCCACAGTACCCATCGGGGCCGCCCCCGAAGAACATAACCTCGGTCTTTCCAGGGTTGAGCCGGAGTCTGTGGGTCCTGGTCCAGTCCAAAACTGCAGCCAGGCAGCCATCAAGGGTCTCGACGGCCTCCACTGCACAGGTGGAAAAGGAGAGATAAAGCTGCGTGTCATCAGCGTACTGATGACAGCAGACTCCAAAACTCCGGATGATCTCGGCCAGCGGCTTCATATAGATGTTAAAGAGCATTGGGGAGAGGGACGACCCCTGAGGCACCCCACAAGAGAGTGTCCAGGGAGCCGACAACTCACCCCCCAAGCTCACTCGCTGGGTACGACCCTCAAGGAGGGAACGGAGCCAGCCGAAGGCCGAACCCCCAATCCCCACCTCCGAGAGCCGCCCCAGCAGGATACCGTGGTCGGCAGTATCAAAAGCAGCTGACAGGTTGAGGAGGACCAGCAGGGTAGAGCAACCCCTGTCGGCCCCCCTCAACAGATCATCGTGCAGAGCGACCAGAGCCGTCTCAGTCCCATGACACGGCCTAAACCCAGATTGGAAGGGATCCAGGACATGGTTCTCCTCCAGGAACGACTGGAGACGCAGGGCGGCGACTCGCTCGACCACCTTGTCCAAAAAGGGAACATTGGCTATGGGATGATAGTTGGACATGTCGTCCGCAGCCAAGCCAGGTCTTTTAATAATGGGCTTCACCACTGTCTCCTTCAGCAGACTGGGAAAAATCCCGTCCCTGAAGGAGGCTGAGGCGATTAGTGAAGCCCATTTTGGCATGCTCCCCCCTGCGATCTTGATCAACCAGGACGGGCAAGGGTCGAACGGAGAAGCCGCAGACTTGCAATGTCCCAGGGCCCTGGAGGCCTCCTCAGATGTAACAGACCCGAACTCAACAAACCGGGGCGACCGAGGCGGCCCAGTATCGGCCACACCGGGGACTGGATCAGGGCAACCGGCGTCCAGCTCAGAACGGATGGCCTCTATCTTGGTTTTAAAATAGGCTGCGAACAACTCACTAGTGAAATCACTAGGAGGAGGCCCAGGCGGACCAGGATTGGTGAGGTCTCGAACCACCCGGAACAACTCCGCGTGGCTATTCGAGGCCTCACCAATTCTCAGGGCAACGAAAGATCTCCTAGCTGCCCTTATCGCTCGAGAGTAGCGACTGGTCAACGCCTTTACTGCAGCCCAATTCAAAGCCGTCCGAGCGTTCCGCCATCTGCTCTCTAGCCTTCTCCGTTCCTGCTTCATTGCCCGCAGCTCCTCGGTAAACCAAGGAGAAGAGCGAGCTCGGCACCGGATCAGGCGCTTGGGGGCGATCCGATCGGCTGCCCCGGTCACTTCCTCAAACCACCTTTTGACCAGGGAGTCGACCGGATCGTCATCCAGACCATCCGGTAAGACCCCCAGGGCCTCCGAAAATCGTGCAGGGTCCAGGAGCCCCCGGGGGCGGGCCCAGATGGAAGGGCCCTGCCCCCCGCGGGGTGGGGTGGTGATTGCCAGGGAGAAAGTCAGCAGATGATGATCTGACCATGACACGGGACGGACCAACAGGTT
The DNA here is from genome assembly GCA_037367245.1 of Phrynocephalus guinanensis. Classification (NCBI taxonomy): domain Eukaryota; kingdom Metazoa; phylum Chordata; class Lepidosauria; order Squamata; family Agamidae; genus Phrynocephalus; species Phrynocephalus guinanensis. The sequence continues at coordinate 11,668,837 of CM074735.1, forward strand.
ACCGACCCCCAGATCAAAGCCCGTCGATGTGGAGGCAAAAACCAGGTCCAGGGTATGTCCTCCCTTGTGAGTGGGACCGATGACAAATTGGGACAGGTTCATGGAGGCCATGGACTCCATGAACTCCAGAGCTGCTCCCGACAGTCCAGCCCCGGCATGCACGTTGAAATCCCCCAACACCAAAAGGCGGGGGGATCTCACAAGTGCCGCCGAGATGAACTCGGAGAGCTCTGGAAGGGAGAGTGCAGGGTCGCGGGGAGCTCGGTACACAAGCACAATCCCAAACCTGTCCCTCTGTCCCACCACAAGGTGAAGGCATTCAAGCCCCGGGCTCACCAACATCGCGGATCTGCTGACATGAAAGGAGTCCCTGTACACAATGGCCCCCCCCCCCCCCACCCCCCGGCGTACCCAGCTGCTGAACGGAGAAACCCTGGGGCCGAAGCAGCGAGAGGGAAGCCCCTCCCCCCTCGGCCACCCAGGTCTCCGTAAGAAATGCCAGGTCGGCTCGCTCATCCACGATCAAGTCGTGGATGACAGGGATCTTGTTATGAACCGACCTGGCATTAATCAGCAAACAGGACAGGCCGGGGGCACAGACGGGCTGGATCCCTGCCATTTGACAGTGAGCCAGCGGGTCAGAGCGCGGGACAGGCCGGAGATGCCTGTCCCGAGATCTTCTTATCCGACCGGCCCGCCAGCCCCAAGCGTACTTCCCGTGGCCCGACACCACCCTGATGGGACAGCCCACAGGCTCCATAAGATGGAGTAGGACTAGAGCCAAAAGCCCACAAAGTGTAGCAAACAAAACAAAACAGTGTAATAACAATACAACCAAGGAAATACAAATCAATATAATACGATAGAGTAACCCGTTAAACAATAGAATAACCCACCCACCACCCACCAAGGACAAACCAAATAATCAAAATGACAATAATAAAATAATAAAATAAATAAAAAACAAATAAAACAGATGCAGACACTTAACCGGCCAGCGGATGAGCAAACAGGAGGGGGGGATAGAGCTCAAATAAGTACGAGTAAGCCAGCATAATTGGTAAGATGGAAATGCTGTTCATGTGGCCTGGTATTGGGTGGATATCATCTAGTTTTTAAAGAAAATCTTATTCATTTTATATACCTATTTTATACATGATAATTGTATAACTTATTTATAGTCTACTTACTAGTGTATGTTTATCTGTCAGTATGATGTATTGGTGCTTCAGACACAAAGAATCAAAATAAAAAACAAATTCTATGGTCAAAAAAATACAGTTTCAATGTGTTCTGTTAAACATTACTAACTTCAGACTCATCATGTGAATTACTGAGGAGAAACTTCCTTTGTTTTCGCAGGGCAGCCTTGTGAGTCTCTGTTCATCAAGGAAGAAGGTAGGACTCAACTGGATTTTTTTTTGCAACAGAAACAACTGCAGCTGTTCCTGTCACAGGACAGTCAAATGCATGTTTTCTGGAAGGTCAACAGACACCGCCCGCAAAACAGTGTTCCAACTTTTTTTTTCTACAGCTGATTTAGGTACGCTGCTTTCCCCCCTGTAAAGGCTCCTCTGCCTGGAATGGATCAATGGCCATGATCCAGACCAGTCCAGGTTCGGGCTGTCATGGCATGGAGACAGCACTGGTCGTCCTGCAAGATGACCTTTTGAGGGAGGTTGATGGGGGCAAGATGTCCTTATTGATTCTCCTCCATCTCTCAGTGGCCTTTGATATCCTCAACCGATGTTACCTCCTGGAGAGGCTCTCTGGGTTAGGTATCAGTGGCCCTGGCTTTGGCCTTGTTCCCATCCTTCCTAGCGGACCATCCCCAGAGAGTGCAGCTTGGAGAGACGATTTATACCCCTTGGATTCTCAATTGTGGGGTTCTACAGGTGGCTTGCCAATGCTGTTTAACATCTACACGAGGCCGTTGGGAAAGTTCATCAGGAGATTTGAAGGGCAGTGTCATCAGTATGCTGATGATACCCAGCTCTACCTCTCCTTTCAACCACCTGCAGTGGATGCTGTCCCGTCCCTTGAGCACTTACTGGGGTCCGTGATGGGGTGGATGGGGGGAAATAGACTGAGGCTGAACCAGACAAGATGGAAGTCCTATGAGTGGCAAGCCCTAGTGTTTGCAGATTGGGAGCCTTCATTTCTTTTGGGGGAGTAACTCTCTCCCCTGCCCTACACTGGTTACCTGTTCACTTCTGAATCAACTTCAAGGTAATGATGCTAACATACAAAGCCCTAAATGGTTTGGGACCTCATTAATGGGAAAAACACCTCCTTTCAATTAAAACAACCTGCGTTACCCACTCTTTCCAGCTGAGGCATTTGAGTATTCCAACCCTGAGAGAGGCACAGAAAGAAAAGACCAAAAAAAGATGGCCTTTTTAGTGGTCACTGCTCATCTTTGGAATTCTCTACCGCCCAAATTCTGCCTGGCTCCCTCACTTGTAACTTTTAAATAGCCTGTAAAAACTTGGCTATTTAGGCAGGCTTTCTCTGAGTCTTGCTCATCTTAAGTTAGCATGATTTTAATAACAATTTGTTCCATCTGCTTCTTTTTAAATTTTATTATTAATCATATCTCATATTACTTAAATTTTTCTTGACTTATTGATGGACTGCTATTGTCACAATTTGATGTTGTACTCCAATTTAATTTAAATTGTCTGACATAATTGTTTGTATTTAAATTATTGTATTTTATGTCATTTTTAATGTTGTAAACTGCCCAGGGTGGCCCCACTGCCAGATATAAATCTAATAAATAAATAAATTTAAAAATTTCCAATCTATTTTTAAAAAATAATCAAAGCTGAATCCCACAGCTTATACTGTACTGCATATATGCTGGCATAGTGGTGAATTGCAGATGATTAAGGAGTTGATGCATGTGTTCCTCACTAAATTCCATTCATGCGAGTTGACATACAACTAAGAATATAAGCAGTGACTCTTAATAGGGAAGCAGTTCACTACTGCAATTCACAGCATTGCACTTCTGCAAGTGTAGATAAATTATGTGATTCTGATCAATAGTTTTCACACTGCTTCCCCATTTGTTAAAAGCTGCAGCAATTATGATTCTGCCATTTACAAAGCTTCTGAATATTTTTTGACAAAAGGAGACAATCCTAATTTAGTCCCATAGTCCTAATTTAATCCTAATAGTCGCAGTTACCTGGCCGACAAAGCAAACGAGGAGTGAAGTCCATGACTAGAGTCACTCAGACCCTCAGCCTACTAGGTTAATGGTACTTTTCCGTGACTTCACTTTTCTCCTTCATGTTTTTAATGGGGAAATAAGCTTGTGTTCCAAAGCACTTCAGACTTACTACATAAATGTTGCACAAAGATGGAAAAACCAGTGTTGTTCCCCATCTCATCTATGTTCGATAATTTCCAAACATGCCAATCATTGTTCTTCAGACAAGTGCCACCTTCCGCCAACTTTTGGGAAATAAAACTGTATTTTCTTTTATGTCTTTTTACCAAGAGCCCAACACCCATATTTAGCTGACAAAAATTGCTTTCACTTTTGATCTGCTGAATGTGTGTATTAAGCTGCATTTTTAGAAAAGCAAAGCATAAAATGAGTCTGTATAAGTGGCTCTGCCTTTATCCCAGGCACCTAAAATTGTGACTGCAATGATGCACCTCTTAATCCAGCCTCTCTTATCTTCTATCTCCTTTGGATTGGCTGGCCACACTGTACCTCTCTGAAGCCCAAACCTGTCCCCTCAACAAATAGCTGGCACTTCTCTCACTCAGCAATTATCCCTGTAAATGCCTTTACTGGCTGCACTGAAGATGAGAGGGGGAAAGACTTCCACCCAACCCCACTTTTGCTGGCAAACAAGTCGAATTTAGCTGGAAGAAAATGATCTTAAGAGCTCCTAGTCAAAGAGAAAGTGGTGGCATAGGATGGATTATTACAACACACCCAAATTATCTTCTTAGGAAAACATTGGCATTGGGCAAATAGGATAAAGGGTGATATTAAGCAAAGAGAAATCTGTGAAGATTCTTAGTCATCCAGGTGAGTTTACCTGGAAGTTGAGTCATGGCAACTGGACTTCTTTTCTTGACAGACTGAATTGTTTCGCTGCTCATCCAAACAGCTTCCTCAGTAAGCAGAAAGAACAACACGCACACATTCATCAAATCATGTTTGCTGTACAAGCAGCAGCTTTCAAAGCCTGGTGGGCATCAGTGTGTGGGCATAAACATTTGACATACACTTTTAACATTTCAGTACTAGTTTTCATGATGTACAGTAACACAACAAATGTTTTGACAGGGAGAACTAACCTTGAGCGGGAGAATTTGGCTGCATGTGAATCATACCCCTGAGCACATGCATAATCTAAAAAAGTGACCCTGTTCTGACCCCACTTCTGTGTAAACCTCACTGGTCAGAGCAATAATTACTGCAGGCCACCCAAACATTGGCAGGCAAAGTATTTCCTTCACAGGAGGATAAGGCTAAACATGAATAGTTTCTTTAGACACAGGCAGGGTCTATGATCCTTCAGTCTTCCCATATGCAAACATGTCCGTGAACATTTCCTCATTGATCCTTGAGGGGTTCATGCTACCACATGAACAAAACAGACCAAGATCCTCTGATTGAAACTGCTATTTGCCTCCTTCTGGAGGTGAAGGCCTTCTGTTTGATGCCAATTCTGACGAAAACGATCAAAGGGATCCATAACTTTGATTGCAACAAAATAAGAGAAGCAAAACGCTTATGACTATTTCATGTTTCTCTGCTATGATGCTGTCAGGGAAAACTCGGCCTGGGATTAGCAAGGAGCAATGACAGGCTATGACCAAGTGGGCATGCTCTCCGAAAAACACAATTTGTGCAACCAGACAAAACTACAAGACATCTGTGTCAGAATGCCCCTTAAAAAGCATTTGGCCTGTGCTTTAAGGGTTAGTTGTACAGTGTCTTTAAGGGTTAGTTGTACAGTGGACCCTTGTATAACAAATAGCTTGTACAACATAAAATTTGTACAACATAAAAAATTCCGGAGGTAGGGGAAATTTGCTTAACATAATTACCTATGGGGAGAATCCGCACAAGATAAAAATGGGATCACACAGTTTTCAGTGCATTCCTATGGGAAACTGTATAAAGGGAAATTTGCTTAACATAAATTCATTTGGAACAAATTAATTCCTTTATACAAGGTACCACTGTAGTTGCTTTTAAGCCTTGCATTTTTATTTTTGTTTTGTGTCTAGTTATTGTAACCGCCCAGGGTACTGCCTAAGAATGGGAGCGGAATGTAAATGGAAGAAATAAATACAGTGGTACCTTGTATAAAGGAATTAATTCATTCCAAATGAATTTATGTTAAACAAATTTTCCTTTATACAAATTCCCATAGGAATGCATTGAAAACGGAGTAATCCCATTTTTATGTTGTATGGATTCGCCCCATAGGCGATTATGTTCAGCAAGTTTCCCCTATCTCCGGAATTTTTTATGTTCTACAGATTTGATGTTATACAAACTGTTTGTTATACAAGGGTCCACTGTAAACTAAAAACTCTTTCTCGTCCTAGCACCAGGGAGGGGCGGCTCACTCCAGTGGCAGCAGCAGCAGCAGCAGCAGCAAAAAAACAAGGCCTCCCTGGTGGTGTCTTCGACGTGTTGCACACACAAAGGGCAGCCGCAGCCCTACTACCACTTCGGGGCCAGAAGCCATGGGAGGCAGCACGTAATGCAGGGAAAGAAGGAGGGAGGGAGGGCTGCCAAGCTCCAGCGGAAGCATCCGGCCCGGGCTTGACGGTGCCTTTTATTTTATTTTATTTTATTTTCAAACTTATATACCGCACCTATTTCCCCAAAGGGGACTCAGGGTGGTTTACACAATACCATAGCAAATAAAACAGATAAAAACAATAAAATAATCCACAGCGGTGTCCAGGATGGCAAGCCAATGTAGGAAGGGCAGCCTCATCGGGGAGGATCGCCGGTGGTGTAACAGCGACCCGGGCAATGGCGGGCAAACCCAAGGAGGGGCAGATGCGGGCAAACTTTTCCAAGGGTCTCTCTCTGTCTCTCTCTCTCTCATGGGCATCGAAATCCAAGCTCCAGGAGGAGGCGCCCGGGACGGGGACGGGGACGGGGGGACGTTGGTGGAGGAGGCCCAGCAAACCACCCCCGCCGCCCAGGTGGCTTCGGAGAGAGAGGCGCCCGTTTGGACGCGTGGCAGCAGCCCTCGGAGGGCGACCGAAAAGGCCCAGCCCCGCAAGGCGGGGTGGAGTGGATGTGCATGGGTGGGATGGGGGGGGGGGGGGGGAGGAAATGGCGGCGAAGGTATGCCCCCGGGAGCTTGCTGAGCCCATCTTATGCGCGGATCGGAACCCCTCGGGAGCCAGGGGTGGGTCGGATGCTTCCCCACCACCCACCACCACCCACCACCCACCACCACCACCACCCCACCTCCACCACCCCCCAGCAGCCCCATCACCCCACCCCACCCCCACCCGGACACTTACCGGTTACTGTGCGCTTTGCGGGCTTTGGCTTTGCCGCTGCCGTGGTCGCTGTCAAAAGGCAACACCGAAGCGTAGCCGTGCTCTGCCTCTAGAGAAGGAGAAGGAGGAGAGAGAGGGGTGTGGTGGTGTGTTAGCAAATAAAAGCGAGCCCATTGGGAAGGCCAGTCGGATCGAGGAAAGGGGTGAGGGTGGGGGACGACAACCTCGGCGGACTTGTGCTACCAGGGCCGAAAGGAAGGGGATACGGATATAAAATAAAGGCCTTCAAAAGGGGGGTGGGGGTGGAACGAGGCAATAAGGCCGGTGCGCGGGGAGGAGCAGGACCTTGTCAGGGTAGGGGATCGGCAGCACCACACCAACGGATCCAATGGAAGGGATTATTATTATTTTTTTCCACAAAGACCTTTGCAACCGCTCCCATCCGGGCCGTGTCTTCAACCCCGGGGCGCCTGAGCTCCACTGGGCAGCTGGATCTCCGGGTCACTCAACCGAGGTGGGGTGGGGTGGGGTGGGGTGGGGTGAAATCAAATAAAACCTCAACCGTGTGTGTGTGTGTGTGTGTGTGTGTGTGTGTGTGTGTGTGTGTGTGTGTGTGTGTGTGTGTGTGTGTGTGTGTGTGCGTGTGTGTGTGTGTGTGTGTGTGTGTGTGTGTGTGTGTGTGTGTGTGTGTGTATGCGGGGATGTGGGGTGGGTGGGAATTATTTATATATATATATATACTGTCTCTATACCTCTCTCTCGTCTGTCCAAGTACTCGGCGGCTTCCAAGAGCATTAGCAAGGAATTCCACTCCATTTTTCGCAGGCTCCCAGTAGCTTTGCCTCACAGCCCCCCCCCCCACACGTCCTCGGCAAAAACTCGGCAGGCGCACCGACCAGCCGCCCAGAGGAAAGGCTACCCCGGAGTTCAAAAGCTCCAAGAGTGTCTTCTAAAAATCGAAGTCTACAATCCCACAGTTGGCTTATTCATTTTTCGAGAGACAGGCGCCTAATCCAATCAGCAAAGCCATCCGAAAAAGGTCCGGGGTCCTGCCGAGCCAATCGGCGGGCTCGGCCCGCCTCCTAGCGGAGATAATGTTGACAAAACCATCCTGCTCTCTGATAGGCCGGCCCCTATAGCAACAATTTAGAAGCCAACGCTTAGTAACAACACGCGATGGCCCCGCCCACGGCTCCGTGAGTGGCTCGCTGCGCTCATGCAAAGTAGGCAAGCGAGGAGTTATTGGGCACCAGGAGGCTATGCAAATTAGCTGAAATCCTAGACCGATGCTTTAGGAGAGGTGTGTCTTCGATTGCGAGGAAGTTGAACGAGGAGCCGTGGGAGCAAGTGCTAGCTAGCCTTTCCGGTGAACGAACAAGTGACCTCATCGTGACGTCACGTTTTTTCCCCCCCCCCCCCACCCCGTCCGCCTGCCTGCCTGCCTGCCTGCCTTCCTTGGCACAAGGTTTGTTGCAGAGCCTAGTACAGGATTATTCATCCAACGTCGGCTTTGAGTCTTCAGGATTTTAAACGGCGGTGAAAAAAACAAGTTGCAAAATCCATACTAAGATGTGGCTACTGTACCTTCATTTGGTCCAACTAAAACCCACCCTGAACCATGTGTTCTTCCTTCCAGCAGGAACGAGAGAAAGGGAACGGTTAGGGAGAAGGAATCCTTGACTTCTTGATGCCTGTGGGCTGTTGCAGGAGGGACGTTGCCAAGAAAAAATAAAAAATAAAAATCGTATTCTCGAAGGATTTTACGGGTGGGATCTGATAGCTGTTGTGAGTTTTTCTACAAACAGCCCGAAAAGCTCACAAAAAAATAAATAAATTAAAAAATGCTTCCATCCATTGGCGGTGTACCAGTCCAAGCGGTTAAGAAACCCCAGCTGCAGAGTCGGCTGTCTCCTGAGTCAGCGGAAAACAAACGTGTGGCAGTCTTTCCTGGGTTGTGAATTTGGTGTTAATAAGTAGAGAAAGACAAATCACTATTCTCAATGAGTTTAGCATTACCGGTGGTGTGCAGCATCCTGTGGTGATGAGGAAGGACAGACCAGGACGCAGAAAACCTGCATTTAAATACCTGCTTGGCTACAGAAACTCACTGGTGGCTGGGACTGGTAAAACCACTCCTTCAGCACCTGACATGGTTGAACGTGATATCTGTGTTCTGTGCCATCAAGTCTGAATCAACTTACACTTACAACAACACTAATAGGGCTTTCAAGATAAGTGAGATATTTAAGCAGTGGTTTTACCAGTTCCACTTGCCCAGTGAGTTTCCATGACTGAGCAGGGATTTGAACCCTATTCTCCAGAGTCCTAGTCCACCACTATCCAACACACCACATTGGTTATCCTGAAAACTTCATTAGGGTCTCTAGAAATCAGTTCTAACTTAATGGCATGTTACAGATACATTAATGTTGTCCCATCTCCAGCAATGTAAGGTATGTAGGTGTCTTTATCTATTAAGCAGCTAAATTAGATAACCACAAGACAAATACAATTCACTCCCATATTCTTTTACTGTGCTCATCTTTGTATCTCTTTTATCACTATTATCAAAAATACAAAACTCCTGGCTAAGATGTATTTGTTGGATTTCTTTCTAAACATGCCAAGAATCAGGATTTCCACACACACCTTTGTTCTTAAATTAAATATCGCCCTTAACCCCAAATGATCACAGAACTGGGGACATATGCCTCACCTTTCTCTATCTGCATCCTTGTCCATACCCACAAACAAAAGGCCAAACATAATAATTTCAGATTTTGGTACTTAGTTGTAATCTGACTGCAGGTTGCAAGCACCTACTGATACTCTGTGTATAGTGATGCTGTTGTTGTGTTGTCGAGTTGTGAGGGTTGGTTGAAAAGTAATGCCTCCATTTCCAAGGTGTCGTGCTCCTTGACGTCTGGGAAGAGGAAACCATGATAAACTGTCAACACCACATGAAAACGTTAGAGTAGTTCTGCGCACGGTTGTGCTGTGTCCGGAAGGATTTGGACCCTATTCTGCAGCACAACGCACGCCCACTCATGAGTCACCAAAACACAAGCGGCATTGCAGTGCCAGCATTTCAAGGAGGTTCTACTGCACCTGCTATAGTGCACTGACCTTGCATCTTGTGACATTCACCCCTTCCCAAAGATGAAAGAGCACCTTAAGGGACATCACTTTCATTCTGATGCCAAGGTGAAAGCTGGTGTCAACAACAACCACCGAAATTCTTCTCCTACTGGTTTGTCGGACTAGTCATGTGTTGGTGCAAGTGAGTGGAAAGGAATGGGGACTATGTCAAAATGTGAATAGTGCATTATAGAGGACAAATGTAGCTATCGGATACAAAAAGAATTTTGAAAACTGGCTAACAAATAAAAAAGTTACAGCCATGGAGGCATTACTTTTCAATCAAACCTCGTAAGACTGACTTTATTTATTTATTTATTTATTTATTTATTTATTTATTTATTTATTTATTTATACAACTTATATTCCCCCCACTCCCCAATGGCCATTACTATTATAGTAATAGTAATGGATTTTTCAAGGTATGTGAGGTGTTTAAAGAGTGATTTCAGTTGCACCTACCAGTGAGTTTCCATGTCGGAGTCTGGGAATCAAACCCAGTCCTAGTCCATTACTCTATTGACTACACCACACTGCCATGGCTAACAGTGCAATAGCTACTTCCATGAAATGAAGCAGGAAATTGCATTTACAGAAATAAGCCTGTGTTTTTGTATGTGGACCATATAGTGCTGATGAAATGTTGCTGTCGAGATATTTTAATTTTGGCTGTGGGAGAACAGATTGCTTCTCTGTAACTGTGGTAATCTGTGAATTCACATGTGGGTTGTTCTTTGGCTGTGCAGATCTATCCACACTCTTCCAGACTTGAGCAATGTCTTTTGGGCATGAATCTCACTGCCACCAAGCATGCATGTCAAGGCAGGATTCCTGTTCTTCTCTTTGTTCCAAAGCTGCAACCACAGTAAAAATTATTTTTCACCAATTTCTGTTCCCATATAAAACTGAAGATGGCTCCTCAGATGATCCAAGCAGAAAAAAGATTCCCCCCCCCAAAGCAATTGCTTTATTGTTTGTTTATTTCATTTTTATACCCCACAATCTGGCCAAAGGCCAATGTGAGCAGTTTACAAGATGAACACATAATAGTACACAATAACCATGGTTAAAATTCATAGTTCAACAAAATTAGACAATAAAAATAATGAAATAAAAAGAAACAATATATAAAGCAAAGCAAAGTGTTCTGCTTATATACCGCCCCATATTACTTCAAGTAGTCTCTGGGCGGTTTATAGTTTAATTACAGTGTGCAAGCTACACATTAAAATACATTTTACATATACAGTATAGGCATTTAAAGTGGCAGAATTAAATTATGTAAAGGCAGAAAGAATTAAGTGGATTCCACAGATGTAATATTTTGAAATGTCTTCCTACATAACAAGGTTTTTTATGATTTCTTGAAAACTACCAGTGAAAGGTTCAGGTGAATTGCAGGAGGTAATCCATTTTACAGCAGAGGAGCAACTATGAAGAAGGCACAGTTAGTTTTCTTTCTTTGGGCCCCTCTTGGAATTAGCATCAACGTGTCTAGAAAGAAGGCATTCTGCCAGATTGTTAAGGCTTTGTAGATTAGAACCATCACCTTGAAGCTGGCATGGAATGGAAAGGTAGCTAGCCACTTTAAGGCATCCAGAACTGGGAAGATATGTTGGTTTTATTAACCACTCAGTAACTTGGCCACCATGTTCTGGACCTGCTGAAGTTTCTGTAACAGTCTGATGGGCAGCCCCACATAGAGAGTGTTGTGGTAGTCTGTTCTTGAGACTCAGTTCATAAACTAGCATAGTGAGGGACCTGTGTCCATTAACAGTGTTGGCTCCAGAAAGACTCACAGACTGTGAACCTCATTCTTAGTGGAGATAGTAGCATCCGCAAAAGAAAGAGAGGCACCCAATCCACACACAGCAGGAGCACCCACCCAAAATACCTCCATTTTGTCTAGGGTTCAGTCTCAACTTGTTATCCTCCATCCACTCCAATGCAGCACCAAGGCAGCACTTGAGAGACTGTGAAAGCATCCCACTGCAGAAGGATGGAAGGAGCAATAGAGTTTTGCATCAACATCATATTGATTACATGAGACTCCAAATCTTGATGATCACCCCCAGTGGCCTCATACATGTGTTGAGTTGCAATATCCATTTATGGATAGACCCACCAGGTTGTCAATTAACCAAGTTGGTGCCATCTTTCATTGGTGAACAGCTACTAGAAAAAAATCTCTCTGGGGACCATGCCAGTCCAAGAGGAAAGCTGAAATATCATTAGGAACGGAATGCTTATTGATGCACAAGACTGTCGTTGTTGCATTATCTGTAATAACCTCAATAGTTTTGCTAGTGCTTAAGGAACACTGGTACAGAAAGCAGCCATTTATAAAAAAGTGGCCTTCTACCACTAATCGTTGGGTGTGGACTCCAAGGGGCTCAGGGGTGTCCAAACTTCAACACTCCAGATGTTTTGGACCACAACTCCCAGAATTCTAAGCCTAGATTGCCAATGACAAAGGACTGTGGGAGTTGAGGTCCAAAACATCTGGAGTGTCAAATTTTGGGCACCCCTGCTGTAAATCAGAGACATAATTTACAAGGAGTCACAAGGGCAACCGTATATGAAACTTGGATTCTAAATGATGCTCCAGGACAAGCATCTACTGAAGAGAATGGACAAAGGTCCATGTAGAAATAGATAAAACTTTGTGAGCATTTTACATGTTTTCTTCTGCAACATCCAGAATGCAGAGGTGCCCAGTTTAATGAAGACTTCTATGGGTCAAAAGCACAGCTGCTCTCCCAAGTCTCAGGGTCTGTCCAGAATGGCTGTTTTGGGTATAGGTATGGATCAGGCTGCAAAGAGTACATTGAGATTGGAGAAGGAGCAATCAAGAAGCATGCCAAAAGGAATGAATGCCCTACTGCTGGGCCAAAAAGATGTGTTATAGCTCTTAAAGGAGGAGGATGGCTCATGCTAAGTAGAAACACTTGCAGATGAGGTCTCTCTCTTTTTGATCCATACCATACCCTCAATGATCCATATATCTTATTTATATGCCATTGTAGGCAGGTCCATCAGTCTCTCTGGCTGCAATTTGATGACAGAACCAAAGTATAAAAACAAAATGATTTCAGTGTATTCATTGTCAACATTAAAAGCTTGATAGTCATGATTTAATGTTCAACTGCAGTTCTGCTTTTGCCTCTTACTTTGCACAATCCAACGTATTGATCAGGCATTTTTCACTCTTTAGGGTAAATGTCTTTATTGAAACATGTTGAGCATCACGTTGCTTGCATGGCAAAATCAATGCAGTACTCCTGTGGATACTGCACTCCTTGGTATCGCTCTCCTTGGGGAGTGGAATGTATATTGTCATTAACAGATAACTGAGACAGTGATAATAGACAATAATAGAGGTAGGATAAGGCCTGGCCAGTGGGCACGTTGCTGGGGGACAAGAGGATTGCTTTGCTGACAAAGATACCTGACCTGTGCAAGATAAATGTCCAAAGGGCAGAGTGCACTATGCAGAGAAGAAACAGTAAACAGGTGTTTGAAGTAATAAGTCACCAGACAAAGTAACCATAAACAACAGTAAATAGAAATAGGAAGAAACTGTAGAAGACATGAGTTGGAGACGATGAGAAAGCAATTTCAGGTGAACTTGAAACTGCAAAAACAACAACAACAACAACAACAACAACAACAACAACAACAACAACAACAACAGATAAAATAATGAGTACTGCAGCCCTTATTTGGAGAGAAACCCACAGAAACATCAGGGCATGTGCATCCCCCCCCCATGCACCTTTGTGGCTCAGCTAGCCAGCAGAGGATGTAAGGATGGTTCAATGGATGTAAGTAGAGATAGACACGAACTGCCATTCTGCGGTTCACTGCAGTTGGGTAGCTTGGCTACACAGCTTCTTCTGTGGGCACCCTAGTTTCCAAGCCTTGCCTCCTCTGGTGGGTGACCATTTGGAGGCAGCAGTGAAGCTTCCCAACCCTGCCTCCTCTGGGCACTTCCTCTCAGTTTGGTCATTGGGATGATAACATACAGTACCTGCATCAAATTATGAGGAAGAACCCCTGTTTGCAGCTATACCCATGCAACAGTTTCCAGATTGTAAAAATAACCTCCATGGTACAAAAGAACAAAGCCTGGGAAAGTTACTCTTTGGACTACAATTGCCCAAACTGTGGGTCATGGTGGAAAGGAGATTTTGTAAGCTGTATTCAAAGAAAAAAAAAGAAAAGAGTAACATTTTCAAGCTATGCCTGAACTAAAAAGAAAACTATGGAGCAGGAGTCAGCGATCCTCTTTTAGAAGATAACTTAGGTGCAATTTATTTCTAAACCCTTGCAAATGGATTGGGGTGGAAGAGACAAGAGGGACCCAGTGAGATAATCTGGATCTCATTTACCACAAGGAGAACAAAGGAAGAGGCATACAAATTTATTGCAATCATTTACTGAATGCCCCATCTTTCAAGGTGCAAACATTTCCAAGGTGGCCTACAAGGGACCTCAGGGTACATTAATCCTCCTGCATAAGCACAGGATTTTTCAGCAATTCAAGATTGTTCTTTGTTAGTTAATATGCACAGAAATACACCTACAATTTGCCCACTCTATGAAACTTGTCCCCTGACCTTGGTCACTAAGTTTCAGCTGTTTTGCCATGTATTGAAGGAGAGCAACCACCACCACATGGGACAAAATTTATCCCACTAAATCTACCTTTATGTCTTAGTTCATACAAGGTTCCTGTATTTGGGTGGGCTATTATGCTTAGAACCAAGAATTTCCATCAGGCTCATAGTCATAAATCCACTTTAGGCCTCAATGCATTCCAATGGGGGGGAATTCTCCATTGAAATGCATTGAGCCAATACATTTCAATGGAGATTGCTGGGCAGCGCTGGCCCCAAGCCAGCGCCAAGCAGCTGATTGGTGTTGGCTGGGGGAGGAATGGTGCCTGCAGAAAGGGCGGTGGTGCCTTTGCACGGGCTCCTGGAAGGCTTTTTTAAAAGTCTTCCAGCAGCCCGGGAAGCAGCGGTGATGTGCTCCAACTGATTGGTGCTGGGGTGAGGAAATACCCCAGCACTAATCAGCTGGAGCCCCAGCATGTACTCTGGTCCCACGATATAGTGGGACCGCAGTACATGAACCTAAAAATGGTAGGGGGTTACTGTAGCACAACCCTAGTCGGCCCCCCTCAAGAGGTCATCCTACAATGCAACCAAGGTAGTCTCAATACCTTGACATGGCCTAAACCTGGACTGGAAAGAATCCAGGACATGATCTTCCTCCAGGAACGATTGGAGATGCTCAGCGGCAATCCGCTCCACCACCTTGCCCATGAGGGGAATGTTGGCAATCTGGCAGTAATTACCAATATCGCCCGATGCCAGGCCAGGATTCTTAAGGAGGGGCTTAACCACCATCTCCTTCAACCAGCTGGGAATAATCCCATCCCTGAAAGAGGCAATGGCGATGGTAGCAGCCCACTCTGGCATGCTACCTCCAGCAATCTTTATAAGCCAAGATGGGTAAGGATCGGAAGGGGAGGTCGCTGGCCTGCAGCGGACAAATGCCCTGGAGGCATCATCTGACATCATAGGCCCAAACTCAAAAAAAGGAGGGGACAAGGGAGTGCAGCGCCAGCCATGGTCAGAGGTAGACCAGTGCAACTGAAGTCCAGATCAGCACGGATGGCCTCTATTTCAAACTTTAAAAAGGCTGTGAAGAACTCACTAGTGAAATCACTAGGAGGAGGGGGACCAGGATTGGTGAGGTCTTGAACAACTTAAAACAGCTCCGCCTGGCAGTTTGAGGCCTCACTAATTCTCAGGGAGGCAAAAGATCATTTGGTGCCCCTGATCACTCACATGTAGTGTCTGGTCATTGCATAAACCACAGTCTGTTTGAATTCCATCCGATCCTTCTTCCATCTGCTCTGTAGCCTCCTTTCTTGCTTCATTGCATTCAACTCCACTGTAAACCATATCAAGGGGTAGGCTCAGCAGTGGATGAGGCACTTGGGGCCGATCCGGTCCTCAGCCCTTGCAAGACAAACGCTTGCAGAAAAAGAGGGAGAGAAAAGGGGCAAGGGCTCCCGACACTTGCAATCCTGAGCGGCAATGCAAGCATCTCTTCTGCAGGCAGGGGGTGGCACCCAGCACACAACCACAGAGGCAACATCCTCTAAGAACACACCCCAGGGAGAGCCCCCCAAAAGGGAGGGGGGATGCTTCAGTGGAAAGCTGCTTATGCTGTTTCTGCAAATAAAAACTCAAGTCTCTAGGTACGCAAGGCTTCATATTCAGAGTAGGGGAAAGGCACCACAGGCAGCCTGCAGAGGCTCCCCTTCCTCCTGGTCAACAGGTGATATGTAGCTGCTGCCAGGGAAAGCCCCCAAAGGCCTCCGAGAGCCGTCAAGGGTCCAGAAGCCTATGGGGTTAGCCCCTGATGGAAGGACCAGACTCCCCATAGGGAAGGGTGGTGACTGCCAGGAGAAAGGTCCAGGGTATGCCCAACCCTATGGATGAGGCCAATGGCATGTTGGGATAGGTTCATAGAAGTAATGGACTCCATGAAATCCAGAGTTGCTCCAGAGAGTCCAGACCCAGCATGCAGTTGAAATCACCCACCACCAATAGGCCGGGGGAGCTCAACAATGCCGCTGAGATGAACTTGGACAGCTCTAGATATGAAACCTGGTTAGGGGCACAGCTGGGGGGGGGGACACTCCCCCCCTGCACCAACCCAAGTCTCAGTAAGAAAAGCCAGGTCAGTCTGCTCATCCAGGATCAAATCATGGATGATAGGGGTCTTAATATGGACTGACCTGGTGTTAGACAGGTCAGAGGCGCGAATGGAGCAGTCATCTGGTATGTGGCAGTGAGGTGGAGGATCTCCTTACCCGATTAGAGATGGGCACAAAATGCCAAAATGGCTCCGGGGTTGTGTTACGCTTTTAAATTTTTTAAAAATTATCCCCCCACAGTGCTGACCAGCTGGCTCCTGGGCTGGTTGGCAATAATAAAATTATTTTTAATTTTTACCTCCACCCCAGTGCTGACCAGCTAGCCTGCGGGCTGGTTGGCATTAATTTTTAAAAATGTTTATTCCCCCACCAGCACCCACCAGCTGGCCTGCGGGCTGGTCGGTGCTATTAATTTTTTTATATTTATCTCCCCCAGCGCCCTCCAGCTGGCTCCTGGGCTAGTCAGCACTTTCAAATATCCCCCCTCCCCCCTCCTCAGTGCTGACCATCTGACCTGTGGGCTGGTCAGCACTAACAAAATTATTTTTAAATTTTATCTACCCCTCCAGTGCTGACCAGCTGGCTTGCACTTATTAATTTTTTACGCCAGCACCCACCAGCTGGCTCCCGAGCTGGTCAGCACTTAAAAAAAATATCCCCCCCCCAGCACTGACAAGCTGGCCTGCGGGCTGGTTAGCGCTTATTAATTTTTTAAAATTTTTATTCCCCCACCAGCGCCCACCAGCTGGCCTGCGGGCTGGCCGGTGCTATTATTTTTTTTTATATTTATCCCCCCCCAGCGGCCCCCAGCTGGCTCCTGGGCTGGTCAGCACTTTCAAATTTCCCCCCTCCCCCCTCCTCAGTGCTGACCATCTGACCTGTGGGCTGGTCAGCATTAACAAAATTATTTTTAAATTTTATCTCCCCCTCCAGTGCTGACCAGCTCGCCTGCGCTTATTAATTTTTTAAAAAATTTTATTCCCCCTGCCAGCGCCCACCAGCTGGCTCCCGGGCTGGTCAGCACTTAAAAAAAATTATGCCCCCCCCCCAGCGCCGACAAGCTGGCCTGTGGGCTGGCCGGTGTTTTTATACAGGGACTCTCTTTTTGTCAGCAGGGCCTCGACATTGGTTAGGCCAGGGTTAGAATGCCTTCCCCTGTTGGTGGGTCAGCGGGATAGATCTGGCATTGTGCTGGGCTACTGTGCTCCCCGCAACCCAGCTCAATCCCTACCAGAGCTCTCCGAGTTCATTGCCGCTGCCCTGTTGAGAACCCCCCGCCTTCTGGTGGTGGGTGATCTCAACGTGCATGCTGGCGGTGACCTGTCTGGTGCTGCTCTGGAATTCATGGAGTCCATGACCTCCATGAGCCTGTCCCAGCATATTCTATGCTCCACCCACAGGTCTGGGCATACCCTTGACCTGGTATTTACCTCCATGTCGGGGGATTCCACTCTGGAGGTGGGGGACATTGTCTCCCTTCCTGTGTCATGGTCAGATCACCACCTGCTGTCCTTTTCCCTGTCAATCGCGGCCCCTCCCTGCGGGGACCATCAGCCCCTTGTTTGGGCTCGGCACCAAAGGCTTATGGACCCGGTTTGGTTCCGTGAGGCCTTCGGGGAGCTTCCTGGTGGCCTGGCTGACGATCCGGCCGAGACTGCGGTTGACCGATGGTTTGATACAACTTCCCGCGTCATCGACCGGATCGCCCCCAAGCGCCTCCTCCACTGCAGAGCTCTACCCTCATCGTGGTTCACAGCGGAGCTAAGAGCGATGAAACAAGAACGGAGAAGGCTGGAGAGCAGCTGGAGGAGGAAACAGAGGGAATTCAATAAGACTGCAGTCATCATCCAGACTAGGCGCTACTCTCGGGCGATCAGGGAGGCTAAAACATCTTATTACTCCCTGAGAATTGGTGAGGTCTTGAACCGCCAGGCGGAACTTTTCCGGGTGGTCCGAGACCTCACCAATCCTAGTCTGGCCAGGCCTCCTCCTACTGAGTTCAGTAGTGAGCATTTTGCAGTCTTTTTAGATCGAAAATAGAGGCCATCCGGACCGGCTTCGAATCCGGTTGCACTAGTCCTCCCCCGCCATCCCCTGTTGCGGCACACCCCTCGCTCTCCTCGATTGGTTGAGTTTGGGCCTGTCACCCCTTTGGAGGCCTCCAGGGCAATTGCCCATTGCCGGCCCGCAGCCACCCTCTTCGATCCTTGCCCCGCTTGGCTAATAAAAGCGGCCGGGGGGACCATGCCTGAATGGGCTTCCATCATCGCCACCGCCTCCTTCAGCGAGGGTTTTTTTCCCTTCCATCTGAAGGAGACAGTAATAAAGCCCATCCTTAAAAAAACAGGATTGGCATCGGACCAATTGGCAAGTTATCGTCCGATCGCCAATGTCCCCTTTCTGGGCAAGGTAATTGAGAGGGTGGCCGCGATCCGGATACAATCTCATCTGGAGGAACAGCTTTGCCTTGATCCATGCCAGTCCACCTTCAGGCCTGGCCGGGGGACTGAGACAGCTCTGGTCGCGCTGCAAGATGACCTTCTCCGGGCGGCCGACAGGGGTAGCTCTACCCTGTTGGTTCTCTTGGATCTGTCAGCGGCCTTTGATACCATCGACCACGGTATCCTACTGAATCGGCTTTCTGAGGTGGGTATCGGAGGCACTGTTCGCAGTTGGCTCCGGTCCTTCCTGTCGACCCCAGTACGTGCAGCATGGTGAAGAGTTGTCGGCCCTGTGGACACTCCCATGTGGTGTGCCGCAGGGCTCGTCTCTCTCCCTCATGCTGTTCAACATCTATGTAAGACCGTTGGCGGGGGTCATCCGGAGTTTTGGAGTCTGCTGTCATCAGTACGCTGATGACACGCAGCTGTATCTCTCTTTTTCCACCTCTGCAGTGGAAGCTGTCGCGACCCTTGACCGGTGTCTGGGGGCGGTCATGGCATGGACCAGGGCAAACAGGCTCAAACTCAACCCCGAGAAGACCGAGGTTATGTTCTTCGGGAGCTCCCCGTCTGGTTATGGAGGCCCTCTCCCCTGTTTGGAGGGTGTTTCCCTCCAGCTGGCGGGTAGGGTTAGGAATCTGGGTGTGGTCCTGGATCTGGCGCTATCCTTGGATGCCCAGGTGGCAGCCGTGACCAGATCCGCCTTTTACCATCTGCGACAAATAGCCCAGATCCGCCCATACCTAGACGGGGACTCCCTGAGAACAGTAGTGCAGGCACTGGTGATCTCGAGGCTGGACTACTGTAACGCTCTCTACATGGGGTTGCCCTTGACTCTCCTCCGGCGCTTGCAGTGGGTCCAAAATGTGGCAGCCAGGCTGGTGGCTGGAGTGCGTCGTTACGACCACATCACCCCAGTCCTGGCTCATTTGCATTGGCTGCCCGTTGTGCACCATATCAGATTCAAGGTGCTGGTTTTCGTTTATGAAACCCTCCATGTCTTGGGCCCGGACTACCTGGCAGAGCGGATCGCCCAGCGATCAACCTCGGCCCGACCGGTTCGGAAGTCGCGAGCACACTCGCTCCAGGTAGCCACCCCTAGAGAGGCCCGGAAAACTGTCACCTGTAGCCGGGCCTTCTCGGTGGCGGCCCCTTCATTGTGGAACACCCTCCCGAGTGATGTGCGCTCTGCAGAGTCCCTATTGGCCTTTCGTAGAGCTCTTAAAACCTTACTCTTTTGAGAGGCCTTTGGTGACCAAGTGTGATTTAGCTTAATTCAGTTAATCCCCCCCAGCCGTTTACCGTCACTGCTTACCCGTTGAGTAAGATGTTGGGCTACTGAGCCTTTGTCTAAATGCTAAGGGTGCTAGCACTGTTCTTTTTAATATGTTATTTGATTGTCTATTGTATTCATTGTGTGTATGGTATTTTTAGCTATTGAACTGTCTATTGTATTTGTATTGATGACCGTTGTGTGGTCCGTTGTTGGAAGCCGCCCAAAGTTCCCTTTGGGAAGATGGGTGGGATACAAGTTAAATAAATAAATAAATAAATAAATAAATAAATAAATAAAATTTTTTAAAAAAATATCCCCCCCAGCGCCCCCCCAGGTGGCTTTTTTATTTTTATTCCCCTCCCCAGCACCGACCAGCTGGCCTGCTGGATGGTTGCAGCTTTTAAGTAATTTTATTTCTATTTCCACCCCAGCACTGATCAGCTTGCCTGTGGGCTGGTCAGTGCTTTAAAACAAGTTTTAAAATTTTTATTACCCCCCCCCCCCGAGCTGGCTTCTGGGCTGGTCGGTGCTTTTTTATTTTTATTTTTATTTTTATTCTTCCCCACACCCAAGTGCCAACCAGCTGGCCTGCAGGCTGGTTGGTAATTTTAATTTTTATATTCTTCTTCACCACACCCAAGCACTGACCAGCTGGCCTGTGGGCTGGTGAGCGCTTTAAAAAGTTTTTTAATTTTTTTATTCCCACCCACCGAGTGCTGACCAGATGGCTCCTGGGCTAGTCAGTGCTTTTTAAAGTTTTTCAATTCAATTCAATTCAATTCACCTTTATTAGCATAGATATTTTAAAACAGAGATGCTGTTACATAAAATGTAAGCCAGTCTCAGGGTCTAAAAGGAATAAGTTAGTCTAAAGCTGAAGTAAATATTTGGCTTGTAAAAGGAATGGCATCCATGTTCAAAACTGGGAGATAATCCATAATAGAGAGGGGAATAAGTAGGGTTTGCTCCTTCGATAATGGTCTGTCTCTCTATGTCCCAAATTCTTTGACAGATAAGATTGTATAGATATTTTTCATTGCAGTCCGATAGAGACTCCAAGTCAAGTATGGAGTCTATTTTTGAGCAGATATTCTGGTGCCATTTGGAAGTGTAAGCATCGCTTAGTAGGTCATTTAACAGAGAATTAGGGGGCATATAAAAGTGGAGACGCAACCAAACCCTAATAATAGCCATCCAGGCTAAGGTTGAGGGGAGGTGGAGCCCAAGTTCGCAGCATAGTGTTGATAGGCTAATAGTATTTGGAAGGCCCAAAATACGATGTAAAAAGGTAGCTGCAATACGTTCTACTTCAAAGTTGGCGGCCTTAATCCAAATTGGAACTCCGTAAAGGAGTTGGTTGGTTGTTTTTGTTTTAAAAACTTGGAGTGCGGCTGGTAAGTACTGATTCCCCGAATGATAATGGAATCGAGAAATGGCAAACAGTTGGTTCTTTAGAGCAGCTATAGTGGACTTCCAATGGTATGCCCAGTTAAGTCGATAATGAAAAAGGAAACCCAAATACCTAAAAGTTCTAACTTGCTCCAGGGGTTTGCCTTCAAGTTCCCAGCTTCTCTGTTTCCAGCTTTTAGAAAATATTAAAAATTTTGATTTCTCAGTATTGATTGATAAATTGTTAATTGTGCAGTATTCAGAGAAGGCAGTCAGCAAGCGTTTGAGCCCTACCCTAGAAATAGACAGAAGTACAGTATCGTCTGCATAGAGTAATAATGGAACGGGATGTGAATTCATCCTTGGAGCATGGTCTCCAGCTTTTACTAAATATGATGATACATCCGACATGAATATGTTAAAGAGGGATGGTGCAAGGACACATCCCTGTTTAATGCCTTTGGTGATGGGGAACTTCTCGGACAGATGCCCTTTATGATTTATACGTACTTGACAAGTATTTGCCGAATACAGTTTACGAATTAGAAATAGTAAGCGTGGGTCGATACCTAATTTAGTTAATTTATTCCAAAGAATGGCTCTGTCAATAGAGTCGAATGCTCCTCGTAGATCGATGAATGCGGCATACAACTCGCCTTTTAGGTGTGAAGAATACTTCTTGGCTAAAAAGGCAAGTACAAGTGCATGATCGAGGGTGGAAAATCTAGGACAAAAACCAATTTGTTCTTTACTTGGAAGGTGATTAGCAGACATCCAGTCAGAGAGGCGGGCCAATAAGTGTTTAGAATATAATTTCCCTAGCACTGAAAGCAAACTTATTGGGTGATAATTAGTTGGTAGTTTGGGGTTTCCTTTTTTGAAAATAGGAACTATTATTGAAGTTAGCCAGGATTCTGGTAGTATCCCGAACTGATCAATCAAAGTGAAGAGGTGGGCCAAAGGTTCTGCCCACCAGTGGGCATTATTTTTAATAAAGTCAGCTGGGATACCATCGAGGCAGGGTGATTTTCCACTTTTCAATGTGCGTATTAAATCAATTATTTCATCTTTGGTGACAGGGGGCCAAGATGGAATTTCCAAAGGAATTTGGGCTTGGTTGGGAAGATCGGAAGGGGTCGAGGCTGAGAATATACTAGAATAATAGGTGATCCATTCATCAGGTGAAATTAATGAAGGGCTAATGGACCTGTCCGGAGCATATGCTTTTGTGACAATTGTCCAGAATTCTTTAGAATTCTTGGAGTGCAATGCTTGGATAAGCCTGGTCCAGTTCTTCATTGCGTAAGCCTGCCTTTTCTCCTTCAGGAGGGAGTTGCATGCCATCTTTGCTTCTGTATAAGATCTAAATAAATCTGGAGAGGGGTGAAAGCGCAACAGTTGGAAACATTGATGAAGGTGTTTCTTAGAAGTCAGACACTCGGAATCAAACCAAGTTGAGCCTCCCGAAGGAGCTTTAGGAGTACTAGATGGCACTAAGGAATCAACAAGAGTTTTGGTGATTTCGTGGTAAGCAGTTATAGCATCAATCGGAGTTGTAGATTGGGAGATAATTTGTCGTAATTGAGAGGTTCTGGTGGAGGTAGACCATTGGTTGAAAATACCTTCAGATTTATTAGACCATTTTGCTCTCTTGTAGATTTGAGTAGTGGTGCCGGGGGGAAGCTCTAATAATGCTGGTACTTCAGGCTGCAAATACATCAAAATTGGCAGGTGATCGCTTTGTGTTCGAGTATCAATCTTAAAATATGTCACTTTGGTGACGAGTTTTGGTGAAACTAAAATGTAATCGACTACGCTATGTCCTTTATTTGAGTGGAAAGTGAAGTCTCCAGAGGAGGCATTTAAAGATGATCCATTGAGGATTCTGAGGTTGAAGGCGCTGCAGAGTTCTATCATATGTGGCGTTGCTTGGTTAAAGGCAAAGTCTTTGGAGATTCTGGATTCTTGGAACATAGGAGGGATAAGATCATCATTATCCCATTCCATAAGAGCTGCTAGTTTTTCATTATTGGGACCTAATCTAGCATTAAAAATCTCCAGCTATAATTATAGAAGAGGAGGGATAGCTGTCAAATACGGAGTCTATATAGCTCTTCAAAATAGACCATGTGTTTAATGATGATGAAATTGAAGAAAGGGGAGGTACATATACATTTAACAGGACTATTTGATCCAATCCACAGCTAAGAATGAAAGCTTGGGCTAATGGTGGTTTAGATTTTAGTTGTTTAACAGAGATGTTGAGGGTTGATTTTATTAAACAGCAGAGGCCTGCTTTGCAGCGGCCCTTGGTGTGGACCTTGTGAGCTGATACACAGTAAGATAGGAAATCTGGTAGATGGATTTCTCTTGAAGTCCATGTTTCTTGGAGGAGAACAATGTCAAAAGTACTCAAGTACTCAGTCCAGTCCAAATCAGAAGCTTTCCTTTCCCAGCCAGCGATATTCCAAGATATCAGCTTGATATAAGGGGGTGAAGCTCTCACAGGTGGGATTGGTGATGGATAGTCAAGGTTCAGCTATTGTCCTGTCAGTATCGTGTGGAGCCTCAGCATAAACACTACAGTTTGCAGTCGGTCTGGAGGATGCTGCCAACGGAGTCTCTTGCCTGGTTATTGTGCTAGCCTTTTCAAGTGGCAAAGGTTGAAAGTTTCCAGAGGGAGGGATTGGCGAGGGTCTACCAGTGTTGTCATGTGCCATTTCCGTTAATTGAGTTATCCTTGGGTCGAAGTTGTCAATAGTTTCCTGTAGGGTCATAAGGCAAGCCCCGACTTCATCCAGGTGGTTTTCTCTTCTGGTATCTTCATGGTTCTCGTTAAGTTTGTGCAATGAAAATACAATGGGGGATCAGGTTGTTCTGCAGCATCAACCAAAGCGAAGGCCCCAGCAATTTTGGGCTTGTGAATTAACAGTTTGGAGAAAGTGGAACAGTTACTTTACTCTCTTCAAGATCTAACCTCTCCTTCTGAGGATCCAATGTAGAAGAGTGATGGTAGTCAAGAGCTGCCAGATTTATGGGTGCAAGATTATGATGCTCAAGAGTAAGAAGGTCATCGAAAAGGCTGGTAGGCGGCTCTGCGACATGCTTAATCTCCTTCTCAAGGTGAGAAACCTGGAAAGACTCAGGTTCCTTAGGTGCAGATGCAGTCTTGAAAGGGTGACTTACGGATCCAGTTGTAGTTAAATTTTCCTTTAAAGCTATGGATCAATTAGGTATACATGCCTCTATGTTAGGAGTAGGATCACAATTGATCAAATCGGGAACAGGAACCTCTGTTGTATGTGCAAAAACTTGAATATGATTTCCATGTATTAAAGGTTCCTGAGTGGTACCCATGCTGGTAGGTAATCTAGCAGAAGATTGCCTAAGATTATTCTCTTGAAGTTCAAGTTTGCCCTTGTCCAAGCTATTAGTTGGGTTAATTAAGGGTATGGAATTATCATCCCTTGCAGCTGGACTTCCTTTAGGGCAGGGGTCTGCAACCTTTAAGACATAAAGAGCCACTTGGACCCGTTTCCGACGGGAAAAAAAAAACTGGGAGCCGCAAAACCATTGCAACATTTAAAATAAATATATACAACGCCGCCGCCGTTCTCGCTGTTCCGCCACAGCAACCGGGCGCTGGGCCAGCCGCTGTCCGAGGCTCCGTGAGGCGATGACCCGCGCTCCGGGCCTACCAGCGCCGCCGTCGCCGTCGGGTTGAAAGGACGGGCCTGCGACCCCGCGGCTGGTCCCTTTTTTTGGAAGCGGGCGAGCGGCGACCTCCCCCCCCCACACACTTCTTGCAGCCGTGGTGTGTGTGCGTGTGTGGGCAAAGTTTGGCTTGTGAAGGAGACGGAGGGAAGGGGCGGGTGATGAGACACACACACACACACACACCCTTCTTGCAGCCGTGGTGTGTGTGCGTGTGTGGGCAAAGTTTGGCTTGTGAAGGAGACGGAGGGAAGGGGCGGGTGATGCCACACACACACACACACACACACACACACACACACCCTTCTTGCAGCCGTGGTGTGTGTGCGTGTGTGGGCAAAGTTTGGCTTGTGAAGGAGACGGAGGGAAGGGGCGGGTGATGCCACACACACACACACACACACACACACACACACACACACACACACACACACACACTTCTTGCAGCCGTGGTGTGTGTGCGTGTGTGGGCAAAGTTTGGCTTGTGAAGGAGATGGAGGGAAGGGGCGGGTGATGCCCCCCACACACACACTTCTTGCAGCCGTGGTGTGTG
Organism: Phrynocephalus guinanensis; assembly: GCA_037367245.1. Lineage (NCBI taxonomy): Eukaryota > Metazoa > Chordata > Lepidosauria > Squamata > Agamidae > Phrynocephalus > Phrynocephalus guinanensis. Next base: position 11,694,588 of record CM074735.1, read on the forward strand.
TGGGCAAAGTTTGGCTTGTGAAGGAAACGGAGGGAAGGGGCGGGTGATGCCACACACAGACACACACACACACACACCCTTCTTGCAGCCGTGGTGTGTGTGCGTGTGTGGGCAAAGTTTGGCTTGTGAAGGAGACGGAGGGAAGGGGCGGGTGATGCCACACAAACAAACAAACACACACACACACACACACACACACACCCTTCTTGCAGCCGTGGTGTGTGTGCGTGTGTGGGCAAAGTTTGGCTTGTGAAGGAGACGGAGGGAAGGGGCGGGTGATGCCACACACACACACACACACACACACACACACACACACACACACACACACACACACACACACACACACACACCCTTCTTGCAGCCGTGGTGTGTGTGCGTGTGTGGGCAAAGTTTGGCTTGTGAAGGAGACGGAGGGAAGGGGCGGGTGATGCCACACACACACACACACACACACACACACACACACACTTCTTGCAGCCGTGGTGTGTGTGCGTGTGTGGGCAAAGTTTGGCTTGTGAAGGAGACGGAGGGAAGGGGCGGGTGATGCCCCCCCCCACACACACACTTCTTGCAGCCGTGGTGTGTGTGGGCAAAGTTTGGCTTGTGAAGGAGACAGAGGGAAGGGGCGGGTGATGCCACACACAGACACACACACACACACACCCTTCTTGCAGCCGTGGTGTGTGTGCGTGTGTGGGCAAAGTTTGGCTTGTGAAGGAGACGGAGGGAAGGGGCGGGTGATGCCACACACACACACACACACACACACACACACACACACACACACACACACACACACTTCTTGCAGCCGTGGTGTGTGTTCGTGTGTGGGCAAAGTTTGGCTTGTGAAGGAGACGGAGGGAAGGGGTGGGTGAGGCTGACAGAAGCGGGAAGGCGAGTGGCGTGCTGGGCCACCGTGGATCTCCCCGGTCCGCTCCTCCATTCTGCTTTCGGACCCCCTTTTTGTCCGTCCACGCCGCCGCCGCCGCCACCACGAACCGACCGGCTGCTTGGGCCTGGCCGCCACCGCCTCCCCTCGCACTTTTCCCAGCCGGGCGCGGCCATCCCCCCCCCCCCCCCCCCAACCCCCCCCCCCCCCCCCCCCCCCCCCCCCCCCCCCCCCCCCCCCCCCCCCCCCCCCACCCCCGAGGACCCCCCCCCCCCCAAACCCCCCCCCCCCCCCAGCCCCCCCCCCCCCCCCCCCCCCCCCCCCCCCCCCCCCCCCCCCCCCCCCCCCCCGGCGAGGCTGGAGTCCCCCCCCCCCCCCCCTAAAAAAAAATGCCATTTTTTTTTCCACCCCCCCCCCCCCCCCCCCCCCCCCCAAAGGGGTTCCCCCCCCCCCCCCCATGCCCCTTCCCCCCCGCCCCCCAGACCCCCGCTTTAGGGTGATTTTTAGTTGTTGTGGGGTTTTTCCCCCCCCCCCCCCCCCCCCCCCCCCCCCCCCCCCCCCCTTTTTTTTTTTTTTTTTTTTTTTTTTTTTTTTTTTTTTTTTTTTTTTTTTTTTTTTTTTTTTTTTTTTTTTTTTTTTTTTTTTTTTTTTTTTTTTTTTTTTTTTTTTTTTTTTTTTTTTTTTTTTTTTTTTTTTTTTTTTTTTTTTTTTTTTTTTTTTTTTTTTTTTTTTTTTTTTTTTTTTTTTTTTTTTTTTTTTTTTTTTTTTTTTTTTTTTTTTTTTTTTTTTTTTTTTTTTTTTTTTTTTTTTTTTTTTTTTTTTTTTTTTTTTTTTTTTTTTTTTTTTTTTTTTTTTTTTTTTTTTTTTTTTTTTTTTTTTTTTTTTTTTTTTTTTTTTTTTTTTTTTTTTTTTTTTTTTTTTTTTTTTTTTTTTTTTTTTTTTTTTTTTTTTTTTTTTTTTTTTTTTTTTTTTTTTTTTTTTTTTTTTTTTTTTTTTTTTTTTTTTTTTTTTTTTTTTTTTTTTTTTTTTTTTTTTTTTTTTTTTTTTTTTTTTTTTTTTTTTTTTTTTTTTTTTTTTTTTTTTTTTTTTTTTTTTTTTTTTTTTTTTTTTTTTTTTTTTTTTTTTTTTTTTTTTTTTTTTTTTTTTTTTTTTTTTTTTTTTTTTTTTTTTTTTTTTTTTTTTTTTTTTTTTTTTTTTTTTTTTTTTTTTTTTTTTTTTTTTTTTTTTTTTTTTTTTTTTTTTTTTTTTTTTTTTTTTTTTTTTTTTTTTTTTTTTTTTTTTTTTTTTTTTTTTTTTTTTTTTTTTTTTTTTTTTTTTTTTTTTTTTTTTTTTTTTTTTTTTTTTTTTTTTTTTTTTTTTTTTTTTTTTTTTTTTTTTTTTTTTTTTTTTTTTTTTTTTTTTTTTTTTTTTTTTTTTTTTTTTTTTTTTTTTTTTTTTTTTTTTTTTTTTTTTTTTTTTTTTTTTTTTTTTTTTTTTTTTTTTTTTTTTTTTTTTTTTTTTTTTTTTTTTTTTTTTTTTTTTTTTTTTTTTTTTTTTTTTTTTTTTTTTTTTTTTTTTTTTTTTTTTTTTTTTTTTTTTTTTTTTTTTTTTTTTTTTTTTTTTTTTTTTTTTTTTTTTTTTTTTTTTTTTTTTTTTTTTTTTTTTTTTTTTTTTTTTTTTTTTTTTTTTTTTTTTTTTTTTTTTTTTTTTTTTTTTTTTTTTTTTTTTTTTTTTTTTTTTTTTTTTTTTTTTTTTTTTTTTTTTTTTTTTTTTTTTTTTTTTTTTTTTTTTTTTTTTTTTTTTTTTTTTTTTTTTTTTTTTTTTTTTTTTTTTTTTTTTTTTTTTTTTTTTTTTTTTTTTTTTTTTTTTTTTTTTTTTTTTTTTTTTTTTTTTTTTTTTTTTTTTTTTTTTTTTTTTTTTTTTTTTTTTTTTTTTTTTTTTTTTTTTTTTTTTTTTTTTTTTTTTTTTTTTTTTTTTTTTTTTTTTTTTTTTTTTTTTTTTTTTTTTTTTTTTTTTTTTTTTTTTTTTTTTTTTTTTTTTTTTTTTTTTTTTTTTTTTTTTTTTTTTTTTTTTTTTTTTTTTTTTTTTTTTTTTTTTTTTTTTTTTTTTTTTTTTTTTTTTTTTTTTTTTTTTTTTTTTTTTTTTTTTTTTTTTTTTTTTTTTTTTTTTTTTTTTTTTTTTTTTTTTTTTTTTTTTTTTTTTTTTTTTTTTTTTTTTTTTTTTTTTTTTTTTTTTTTTTTTTTTTTTTTTTTTTTTTTTTTTTTTTTTTTTTTTTTTTTTTTTTTTTTTTTTTTTTTTTTTTTTTTTTTTTTTTTTTTTTTTTTTTTTTTTTTTTTTTTTTTTTTTTTTTTTTTTTTTTTTTTTTTTTTTTTTTTTTTTTTTTTTTTTTTTTTTTTTTTTTTTTTTTTTTTTTTTTTTTTTTTTTTTTTTTTTTTTTTTTTTTTTTTTTTTTTTTTTTTTTTTTTTTTTTTTTTTTTTTTTTTTTTTTTTTTTTTTTTTTTTTTTTTTTTTTTTTTTTTTTTTTTTTTTTTTTTTTTTTTTTTTTTTTTTTTTTTTTTTTTTTTTTTTTTTTTTTTTTTTTTTTTTTTTTTTTTTTTTTTTTTTTTTTTTTTTTTTTTTTTTTTTTTTTTTTTTTTTTTTTTTTTTTTTTTTTTTTTTTTTTTTTTTTTTTTTTTTTTTTTTTTTTTTTTTTTTTTTTTTTTTTTTTTTTTTTTTTTTTTTTTTTTTTTTTTTTTTTTTTTTTTTTTTTTTTTTTTTTTTTTTTTTTTTTTTTTTTTTTTTTTTTTTTTTTTTTTTTTTTTTTTTTTTTTTTTTTTTTTTTTTTTTTTTTTTTTTTTTTTTTTTTTTTTTTTTTTTTTTTTTTTTTTTTTTTTTTTTTTTTTTTTTTTTTTTTTTTTTTTTTTTTTTTTTTTTTTTTTTTTTTTTTTTTTTTTTTTTTTTTTTTTTTTTTTTTTTTTTTTTTTTTTTTTTTTTTTTTTTTTTTTTTTTTTTTTTTTTTTTTTTTTTTTTTTTTTTTTTTTTTTTTTTTTTTTTTTTTTTTTTTTTTTTTTTTTTTTTTTTTTTTTTTTTTTTTTTTTTTTTTTTTTTTTTTTTTTTTTTTTTTTTTTTTTTTTTTTTTTTTTTTTTTTTTTTTTTTTTTTTTTTTTTTTTTTTTTTTTTTTTTTTTTTTTTTTTTTTTTTTTTTTTTTTTTTTTTTTTTTTTTTTTTTTTTTTTTTTTTTTTTTTTTTTTTTTTTTTTTTTTTTTTTTTTTTTTTTTTTTTTTTTTTTTTTTTTTTTTTTTTTTTTTTTTTTTTTTTTTTTTTTTTTTTTTTTTTTTTTTTTTTTTTTTTTTTTTTTTTTTTTTTTTTTTTTTTTTTTTTTTTTTTTTTTTTTTTTTTTTTTTTTTTTTTTTTTTTTTTTTTTTTTTTTTTTTTTTTTTTTTTTTTTTTTTTTTTTTTTTTTTTTTTTTTTTTTTTTTTTTTTTTTTTTTTTTTTTTTTTTTTTTTTTTTTTTTTTTTTTTTTTTTTTTTTTTTTTTTTTTTTTTTTTTTTTTTTTTTTTTTTTTTTTTTTTTTTTTTTTTTTTTTTTTTTTTTTTTTTTTTTTTTTTTTTTTTTTTTTTTTTTTTTTTTTTTTTTTTTTTTTTTTTTTTTTTTTTTTTTTTTTTTTTTTTTTTTTTTTTTTTTTTTTTTTTTTTTTTTTTTTTTTTTTTTTTTTTTTTTTTTTTTTTTTTTTTTTTTTTTTTTTTTTTTTTTTTTTTTTTTTTTTTTTTTTTTTTTTTTTTTTTTTTTTTTTTTTTTTTTTTTTTTTTTTTTTTTTTTTTTTTTTTTTTTTTTTTTTTTTTTTTTTTTTTTTTTTTTTTTTTTTTTTTTTTTTTTTTTTTTTTTTTTTTTTTTTTTTTTTTTTTTTTTTTTTTTTTTTTTTTTTTTTTTTTTTTTTTTTTTTTTTTTTTTTTTTTTTTTTTTTTTTTTTTTTTTTTTTTTTTTTTTTTTTTTTTTTTTTTTTTTTTTTTTTTTTTTTTTTTTTTTTTTTTTTTTTTTTTTTTTTTTTTTTTTTTTTTTTTTTTTTTTTTTTTTTTTTTTTTTTTTTTTTTTTTTTTTTTTTTTTTTTTTTTTTTTTTTTTTTTTTTTTTTTTTTTTTTTTTTTTTTTTTTTTTTTTTTTTTTTTTTTTTTTTTTTTTTTTTTTTTTTTTTTTTTTTTTTTTTTTTTTTTTTTTTTTTTTTTTTTTTTTTTTTTTTTTTTTTTTTTTTTTTTTTTTTTTTTTTTTTTTTTTTTTTTTTTTTTTTTTTTTTTTTTTTTTTTTTTTTTTTTTTTTTTTTTTTTTTTTTTTTTTTTTTTTTTTTTTTTTTTTTTTTTTTTTTTTTTTTTTTTTTTTTTTTTTTTTTTTTTTTTTTTTTTTTTTTTTTTTTTTTTTTTTTTTTTTTTTTTTTTTTTTTTTTTTTTTTTTTTTTTTTTTTTTTTTTTTTTTTTTTTTTTTTTTTTTTTTTTTTTTTTTTTTTTTTTTTTTTTTTTTTTTTAAAAAAAAAAAAAAAAAAAAAAAAAAAAAAAAAAAAAAAAAAAAAAAAAAAAAAAAAAAAAAAAAAAAAAAAAAAAAAAAAAAAAAAAAAAAAATTTTTTTTTTTTTTTTTTTTTTTTTTTTTTTTTTTTTTTTTTTTTTTTTTTTTTTTTTTTTTTTTTTTTTTTTTTTTTTTTTTTTTTTTTTTTTTTTTTTTTTTTTTTTTTTTTTTTTTTTTTTTTTTTTTTTTTTTTTTTTTTTTTTTTTTTTTTTTTTTTTTTTTTTTTTTTTTTTTTTTTTTTTTTTTTTTTTTTTTTTTTTTTTTTTTTTTTTTTTTTTTTTTTTTTTTTTTTTTTTTTTTTTTTTTTTTTTTTTTTTTTTTTTTTTTTTTTTTTTTTTTTTTTTTTTTTTTTTTTTTTTTTTTTTTTTTTTTTTTTTTTTTTTTTTTTTTTTTTTTTTTTTTTTTTTTTTTTTTTTTTTTTTTTTTTTTTTTTTTTTTTTTTTTTTTTTTTTTTTTTTTTTTTTTTTTTTTTTTTTTTTTTTTTTTTTTTTTTTTTTTTTTTTTTTTTTTTTTTTTTTTTTTTTTTTTTTTTTTTTTTTTTTTTTTTTTTTTTTTTTTTTTTTTTTTTTTTTTTTTTTTTTTTTTTTTTTTTTTTTTTTTTTTTTTTTTTTTTTTTTTTTTTTTTTTTTTTTTTTTTTTTTTTTTTTTTTTTTTTTTTTTTTTTTTTTTTTTTTTTTTTTTTTTTTTTTTTTTTTTTTTTTTTTTTTTTTTTTTTTTTTTTTTTTTTTTTTTTTTTTTTTTTTTTTTTTTTTTTTTTTTTTTTTTTTTTTTTTTTTTTTTTTTTTTTTTTTTTTTTTTTTTTTTTTTTTTTTTTTTTTTTTTTTTTTTTTTTTTTTTTTTTTTTTTTTTTTTTTTTTTTTTTTTTTTTTTTTTTTTTTTTTTTTTTTTTTTTTTTTTTTTTTTTTTTTTTTTTTTTTTTTTTTTTTTTTTTTTTTTTTTTTTTTTTTTTTTTTTTTTTTTTTTTTTTTTTTTTTTTTTTTTTTTTTTTTTTTTTTTTTTTTTTTTTTTTTTTTTTTTTTTTTTTTTTTTTTTTTTTTTTTTTTTTTTTTTTTTTTTTTTTTTTTTTTTTTTTTTTTTTTTTTTTTTTTTTTTTTTTTTTTTTTTTTTTTTTTTTTTTTTTTTTTTTTTTTTTTTTTTTTTTTTTTTTTTTTTTTTTTTTTTTTTTTTTTTTTTTTTTTTTTTTTTTTTTTTTTTTTTTTTTTTTTTTTTTTTTTTTTTTTTTTTTTTTTTTTTTTTTTTTTTTTTTTTTTTTTTTTTTTTTTTTTTTTTTTTTTTTTTTTTTTTTTTTTTTTTTTTTTTTTTTTTTTTTTTTTTTTTTTTTTTTTTTTTTTTTTTTTTTTTTTTTTTTTTTTTTTTTTTTTTTTTTTTTTTTTTTTTTTTTTTTTTTTTTTTTTTTTTTTTTTTTTTTTTTTTTTTTTTTTTTTTTTTTTTTTTTTTTTTTTTTTTTTTTTTTTTTTTTTTTTTTTTTTTTTTTTTTTTTTTTTTTTTTTTTTTTTTTTTTTTTTTTTTTTTTTTTTTTTTTTTTTTTTTTTTTTTTTTTTTTTTTTTTTTTTTTTTTTTTTTTTTTTTTTTTTTTTTTTTTTTTTTTTTTTTTTTTTTTTTTTTTTTTTTTTTTTTTTTTTTTTTTTTTTTTTTTTTTTTTTTTTTTTTTTTTTTTTTTTTTTTTTTTTTTTTTTTTTTTTTTTTTTTTTTTTTTTTTTTTTTTTTTTTTTTTTTTTTTTTTTTTTTTTTTTTTTTTTTTTTTTTTTTTTTTTTTTTTTTTTTTTTTTTTTTTTTTTTTTTTTTTTTTTTTTTTTTTTTTTTTTTTTTTTTTTTTTTTTTTTTTTTTTTTTTTTTTTTTTTTTTTTTTTTTTTTTTTTTTTTTTTTTTTTTTTTTTTTTTTTTTTTTTTTTTTTTTTTTTTTTTTTTTTTTTTTTTTTTTTTTTTTTTTTTTTTTTTTTTTTTTTTTTTTTTTTTTTTTTTTTTTTTTTTTTTTTTTTTTTTTTTTTTTTTTTTTTTTTTTTTTTTTTTTTTTTTTTTTTTTTTTTTTTTTTTTTTTTTTTTTTTTTTTTTTTTTTTTTTTTTTTTTTTTTTTTTTTTTTTTTTTTTTTTTTTTTTTTTTTTTTTTTTTTTTTTTTTTTTTTTTTTTTTTTTTTTTTTTTTTTTTTTTTTTTTTTTTTTTTTTTTTTTTTTTTTTTTTTTTTTTTTTTTTTTTTTTTTTTTTTTTTTTTTTTTTTTTTTTTTTTTTTTTTTTTTTTTTTTTTTTTTTTTTTTTTTTTTTTTTTTTTTTTTTTTTTTTTTTTTTTTTTTTTTTTTTTTTTTTTTTTTTTTTTTTTTTTTTTTTTTTTTTTTTTTTTTTTTTTTTTTTTTTTTTTTTTTTTTTTTTTTTTTTTTTTTTTTTTTTTTTTTTTTTTTTTTTTTTTTTTTTTTTTTTTTTTTTTTTTTTTTTTTTTTTTTTTTTTTTTTTTTTTTTTTTTTTTTTTTTTTTTTTTTTTTTTTTTTTTTTTTTTTTTTTTTTTTTTTTTTTTTTTTTTTTTTTTTTTTTTTTTTTTTTTTTTTTTTTTTTTTTTTTTTTTTTTTTTTTTTTTTTTTTTTTTTTTTTTTTTTTTTTTTTTTTTTTTTTTTTTTTTTTTTTTTTTTTTTTTTTTTTTTTTTTTTTTTTTTTTTTTTTTTTTTTTTTTTTTTTTTTTTTTTTTTTTTTTTTTTTTTTTTTTTTTTTTTTTTTTTTTTTTTTTTTTTTTTTTTTTTTTTTTTTTTTTTTTTTTTTTTTTTTTTTTTTTTTTTTTTTTTTTTTTTTTTTTTTTTTTTTTTTTTTTTTTTTTTTTTTTTTTTTTTTTTTTTTTTTTTTTTTTTTTTTTTTTTTTTTTTTTTTTTTTTTTTTTTTTTTTTTTTTTTTTTTTTTTTTTTTTTTTTTTTTTTTTTTTTTTTTTTTTTTTTTTTTTTTTTTTTTTTTTTTTTTTTTTTTTTTTTTTTTTTTTTTTTTTTTTTTTTTTTTTTTTTTTTTTTTTTTTTTTTTTTTTTTTTTTTTTTTTTTTTTTTTTTTTTTTTTTTTTTTTTTTTTTTTTTTTTTTTTTTTTTTTTTTTTTTTTTTTTTTTTTTTTTTTTTTTTTTTTTCCCCCCCCCCCCCCCCCCCCCCCCCCCCCCCCCCCCCCCCCCCCCCCCCCCCCCCCCCCCCCCCCCCCCCCCCCCCCCCCCCCCCCCCCCCCCCCCCCCCCCCCCCCCCCCCCCCCCCCCCCCCCCCCCCCCCCCCCCCCCCCCCCCCCCCCCCCCCCCCCCCCCCCCCCCTTTTTTTTTTTTTTTTTTTTTTTTTTTTTTTTTTTTTTTTTTTTTTTTTTTTTTTTTTTTTTTTTTTTTTTTTTTTTTTTTTTTTTTTTTTTTTTTTTTTTTTTTTTTTTTTTTTTTTTTTTTTTTTTTTTTTTTTTTTTTTTTTTTTTTTTTTTTTTTTTTTTTTTTTTTTTTTTTTTTTTTTTTTTTTTTTTTTTTTTTTTTTTTTTTTTTTTTTTTTTTTTTTTTTTTTTTTTTTTTTTTTTTTTTTTTTTTTTTTTTTTTTTTTTTTTTTTTTTTTTTTTTTTTTTTTTTTTTTTTTTTTTTTTTTTTTTTTTTTTTTTTTTTTTTTTTTTTTTTTTTTTTTTTTTTTTTTTTTTTTTTTTTTTTTTTTTTTTTTTTTTTTTTTTTTTTTTTTTTTTTTTTTTTTTTTTTTTTTTTTTTTTTTTTTTTTTTTTTTTTTTTTTTTTTTTTTTTTTTTTTTTTTTTTTTTTTTTTTTTTTTTTTTTTTTTTTTTTTTTTTTTTTTTTTTTTTTTTTTTTTTTTTTTTTTTTTTTTTTTTTTTTTTTTTTTTTTTTTTTTTTTTTTTTTTTTTTTTTTTTTTTTTTTTTTTTTTTTTTTTTTTTTTTTTTTTTTTTTTTTTTTTTTTTTTTTTTTTTTTTTTTTTTTTTTTTTTTTTTTTTTTTTTTTTTTTTTTTTTTTTTTTTTTTTTTTTTTTTTTTTTTTTTTTTTTTTTTTTTTTTTTTTTTTTTTTTTTTTTTTTTTTTTTTTTTTTTTTTTTTTTTTTTTTTTTTTTTTTTTTTTTTTTTTTTTTTTTTTTTTTTTTTTTTTTTTTTTTTTTTTTTTTTTTTTTTTTTTTTTTTTTTTTTTTTTTTTTTTTTTTTTTTTTTTTTTTTTTTTTTTTTTTTTTTTTTTTTTTTTTTTTTTTTTTTTTTTTTTTTTTTTTTTTTTTTTTTTTTTTTTTTTTTTTTTTTTTTTTTTTTTTTTTTTTTTTTTTTTTTTTTTTTTTTTTTTTTTTTTTTTTTTTTTTTTTTTTTTTTTTTTTTTTTTTTTTTTTTTTTTTTTTTTTTTTTTTTTTTTTTTTTTTTTTTTTTTTTTTTTTTTTTTTTTTTTTTTTTTTTTTTTTTTTTTTTTTTTTTTTTTTTTTTTTTTTTTTTTTTTTTTTTTTTTTTTTTTTTTTTTTTTTTTTTTTTTTTTTTTTTTTTTTTTTTTTTTTTTTTTTTTTTTTTTTTTTTTTTTTTTTTTTTTTTTTTTTTTTTTTTTTTTTTTTTTTTTTTTTTTTTTTTTTTTTTTTTTTTTTTTTTTTTTTTTTTTTTTTTTTTTTTTTTTTTTTTTTTTTTTTTTTTTTTTTTTTTTTTTTTTTTTTTTTTTTTTTTTTTTTTTTTTTTTTTTTTTTTTTTTTTTTTTTTTTTTTTTTTTTTTTTTTTTTTTTTTTTTTTTTTTTTTTTTTTTTTTTTTTTTTTTTTTTTTTTTTTTTTTTTTTTTTTTTTTTTTTTTTTTTTTTTTTTTTTTTTTTTTTTTTTTTTTTTTTTTTTTTTTTTTTTTTTTTTTTTTTTTTTTTTTTTTTTTTTTTTTTTTTTTTTTTTTTTTTTTTTTTTTTTTTTTTTTTTTTTTTTTTTTTTTTTTTTTTTTTTTTTTTTTTTTTTTTTTTTTTTTTTTTTTTTTTTTTTTTTTTTTTTTTTTTTTTTTTTTTTTTTTTTTTTTTTTTTTTTTTTTTTTTTTTTTTTTTTTTTTTTTTTTTTTTTTTTTTTTTTTTTTTTTTTTTTTTTTTTTTTTTTTTTTTTTTTTTTTTTTTTTTTTTTTTTTTTTTTTTTTTTTTTTTTTTTTTTTTTTTTTTTTTTTTTTTTTTTTTTTTTTTTTTTTTTTTTTTTTTTTTTTTTTTTTTTTTTTTTTTTTTTTTTTTTTTTTTTTTTTTTTTTTTTTTTTTTTTTTTTTTTTTTTTTTTTTTTTTTTTTTTTTTTTTTTTTTTTTTTTTTTTTTTTTTTTTTTTTTTTTTTTTTTTTTTTTTTTTTTTTTTTTTTTTTTTTTTTTTTTTTTTTTTTTTTTTTTTTTTTTTTTTTTTTTTTTTTTTTTTTTTTTTTTTTTTTTTTTTTTTTTTTTTTTTTTTTTTTTTTTTTTTTTTTTTTTTTTTTTTTTTTTTTTTTTTTTTTTTTTTTTTTTTTTTTTTTTTTTTTTTTTTTTTTTTTTTTTTTTTTTTTTTTTTTTTTTTTTTTTTTTTTTTTTTTTTTTTTTTTTTTTTTTTTTTTTTTTTTTTTTTTTTTTTTTTTTTTTTTTTTTTTTTTTTTTTTTTTTTTTTTTTTTTTTTTTTTTTTTTTTTTTTTTTTTTTTTTTTTTTTTTTTTTTTTTTTTTTTTTTTTTTTTTTTTTTTTTTTTTTTTTTTTTTTTTTTTTTTTTTTTTTTTTTTTTTTTTTTTTTTTTTTTTTTTTTTTTTTTTTTTTTTTTTTTTTTTTTTTTTTTTTTTTTTTTTTTTTTTTTTTTTTTTTTTTTTTTTTTTTTTTTTTTTTTTTTTTTTTTTTTTTTTTTTTTTTTTTTTTTTTTTTTTTTTTTTTTTTTTTTTTTTTTTTTTTTTTTTTTTTTTTTTTTTTTTTTTTTTTTTTTTTTTTTTTTTTTTTTTTTTTTTTTTTTTTTTTTTTTTTTTTTTTTTTTTTTTTTTTTTTTTTTTTTTTTTTTTTTTTTTTTTTTTTTTTTTTTTTTTTTTTTTTTTTTTTTTTTTTTTTTTTTTTTTTTTTTTTTTTTTTTTTTTTTTTTTTTTTTTTTTTTTTTTTTTTTTTTTTTTTTTTTTTTTTTTTTTTTTTTTTTTTTTTTTTTTTTTTTTTTTTTTTTTTTTTTTTTTTTTTTTTTTTTTTTTTTTTTTTTTTTTTTTTTTTTTTTTTTTTTTTTTTTTTTTTTTTTTTTTTTTTTTTTTTTTTTTTTTTTTTTTTTTTTTTTTTTTTTTTTTTTTTTTTTTTTTTTTTTTTTTTTTTTTTTTTTTTTTTTTTTTTTTTTTTTTTTTTTTTTTTTTTTTTTTTTTTTTTTTTTTTTTTTTTTTTTTTTTTTTTTTTTTTTTTTTTTTTTTTTTTTTTTTTTTTTTTTTTTTTTTTTTTTTTTTTTTTTTTTTTTTTTTTTTTTTTTTTTTTTTTTTTTTTTTTTTTTTTTTTTTTTTTTTTTTTTTTTTTTTTTTTTTTTTTTTTTTTTTTTTTTTTTTTTTTTTTTTTTTTTTTTTTTTTTTTTTTTTTTTTTTTTTTTTTTTTTTTTTTTTTTTTTTTTTTTTTTTTTTTTTTTTTTTTTTTTTTTTTTTTTTTTTTTTTTTTTTTTTTTTTTTTTTTTTTTTTTTTTTTTTTTTTTTTTTTTTTTTTTTTTTTTTTTTTTTTTTTTTTTTTTTTTTTTTTTTTTTTTTTTTTTTTTTTTTTTTTTTTTTTTTTTTTTTTTTTTTTTTTTTTTTTTTTTTTTTTTTTTTTTTTTTTTTTTTTTTTTTTTTTTTTTTTTTTTTTTTTTTTTTTTTTTTTTTTTTTTTTTTTTTTTTTTTTTTTTTTTTTTTTTTTTTTTTTTTTTTTTTTTTTTTTTTTTTTTTTTTTTTTTTTTTTTTTTTTTTTTTTTTTTTTTTTTTTTTTTTTTTTTTTTTTTTTTTTTTTTTTTTTTTTTTTTTTTTTTTTTTTTTTTTTTTTTTTTTTTTTTTTTTTTTTTTTTTTTTTTTTTTTTTTTTTTTTTTTTTTTTTTTTTTTTTTTTTTTTTTTTTTTTTTTTTTTTTTTTTTTTTTTTTTTTTTTTTTTTTTTTTTTTTTTTTTTTTTTTTTTTTTTTTTTTTTTTTTTTTTTTTTTTTTTTTTTTTTTTTTTTTTTTTTTTTTTTTTTTTTTTTTTTTTTTTTTTTTTTTTTTTTTTTTTTTTTTTTTTTTTTTTTTTTTTTTTTTTTTTTTTTTTTTTTTTTTTTTTTTTTTTTTTTTTTTTTTTTTTTTTTTTTTTTTTTTTTTTTTTTTTTTTTTTTTTTTTTTTTTTTTTTTTTTTTTTTTTTTTTTTTTTTTTTTTTTTTTTTTTTTTTTTTTTTTTTTTTTTTTTTTTTTTTTTTTTTTTTTTTTTTTTTTTTTTTTTTTTTTTTTTTTTTTTTTTTTTTTTTTTTTTTTTTTTTTTTTTTTTTTTTTTTTTTTTTTTTTTTTTTTTTTTTTTTTTTTTTTTTTTTTTTTTTTTTTTTTTTTTTTTTTTTTTTTTTTTTTTTTTTTTTTTTTTTTTTTTTTTTTTTTTTTTTTTTTTTTTTTTTTTTTTTTTTTTTTTTTTTTTTTTTTTTTTTTTTTTTTTTTTTTTTTTTTTTTTTTTTTTTTTTTTTTTTTTTTTTTTTTTTTTTTTTTTTTTTTTTTTTTTTTTTTTTTTTTTTTTTTTTTTTTTTTTTTTTTTTTTTTTTTTTTTTTTTTTTTTTTTTTTTTTTTTTTTTTTTTTTTTTTTTTTTTTTTTTTTTTTTTTTTTTTTTTTTTTTTTTTTTTTTTTTTTTTTTTTTTTTTTTTTTTTTTTTTTTTTTTTTTTTTTTTTTTTTTTTTTTTTTTTTTTTTTTTTTTTTTTTTTTTTTTTTTTTTTTTTTTTTTTTTTTTTTTTTTTTTTTTTTTTTTTTTTTTTTTTTTTTTTTTTTTTTTTTTTTTTTTTTTTTTTTTTTTTTTTTTTTTTTTTTTTTTTTTTTTTTTTTTTTTTTTTTTTTTTTTTTTTTTTTTTTTTTTTTTTTTTTTTTTTTTTTTTTTTTTTTTTTTTTTTTTTTTTTTTTTTTTTTTTTTTTTTTTTTTTTTTTTTTTTTTTTTTTTTTTTTTTTTTTTTTTTTTTTTTTTTTTTTTTTTTTTTTTTTTTTTTTTTTTTTTTTTTTTTTTTTTTTTTTTTTTTTTTTTTTTTTTTTTTTTTTTTTTTTTTTTTTTTTTTTTTTTTTTTTTTTTTTTTTTTTTTTTTTTTTTTTTTTTTTTTTTTTTTTTTTTTTTTTTTTTTTTTTTTTTTTTTTTTTTTTTTTTTTTTTTTTTTTTTTTTTTTTTTTTTTTTTTTTTTTTTTTTTTTTTTTTTTTTTTTTTTTTTTTTTTTTTTTTTTTTTTTTTTTTTTTTTTTTTTTTTTTTTTTTTTTTTTTTTTTTTTTTTTTTTTTTTTTTTTTTTTTTTTTTTTTTTTTTTTTTTTTTTTTTTTTTTTTTTTTTTTTTTTTTTTTTTTTTTTTTTTTTTTTTTTTTTTTTTTTTTTTTTTTTTTTTTTTTTTTTTTTTTTTTTTTTTTTTTTTTTTTTTTTTTTTTTTTTTTTTTTTTTTTTTTTTTTTTTTTTTTTTTTTTTTTTTTTTTTTTTTTTTTTTTTTTTTTTTTTTTTTTTTTTTTTTTTTTTTTTTTTTTTTTTTTTTTTTTTTTTTTTTTTTTTTTTTTTTTTTTTTTTTTTTTTTTTTTTTTTTTTTTTTTTTTTTTTTTTTTTTTTTTTTTTTTTTTTTTTTTTTTTTTTTTTTTTTTTTTTTTTTTTTTTTTTTTTTTTTTTTTTTTTTTTTTTTTTTTTTTTTTTTTTTTTTTTTTTTTTTTTTTTTTTTTTTTTTTTTAACTTTTTTTTTTTTTTTTTTTTTTTTTTTTTTTTTTTTTTTTTTTTTTTTTTTTTTTTTTTTTTTTTTTTTTTTTTTTTTTTTTTTTTTTTTTTTTTTTTTTTTTTTTTTTTTTTTTTTTTTTTTTTTTTTTTTTTTTTTTTTTTTTTTTTTTTTTTTTTTTTTTTTTTTTTTTTTTTTTTTTTTTTTTTTTTTTTTTTTTTTTTTTTTTTTTTTTTTTTTTTTTTTTTTTTTTTTTTTTTTTTTTTTTTTTTTTTTTTTTTTTTTTTTTTTTTTTTTTTTTTTTTTTTTTTTTTTTTTTTTTTTTTTTTTTTTTTTTTTTTTTTTTTTTTTTTTTTTTTTTTTTTTTTTTTTTTTTTTTTTTTTTTTTTTTTTTTTTTTTTTTTTTTTTTTTTTTTTTTTTTTTTTTTTTTTTTTTTTTTTTTTTTTTTTTTTTTTTTTTTTTTTTTTTTTTTTTTTTTTTTTTTTTTTTTTTTTTTTTTTTTTTTTTTTTTTTTTTTTTTTTTTTTTTTTTTTTTTTTTTTTTTTTTTTTTTTTTTTTTTTTTTTTTTTTTTTTTTTTTTTTTTTTTTTTTTTTTTTTTTTTTTTTTTTTTTTTTTTTTTTTTTTTTTTTTTTTTTTTTTTTTTTTTTTTTTTTTTTTTTTTTTTTTTTTTTTTTTTTTTTTTTTTTTTTTTTTTTTTTTTTTTTTTTTTTTTTTTTTTTTTTTTTTTTTTTTTTTTTTTTTTTTTTTTTTTTTTTTTTTTTTTTTTTTTTTTTTTTTTTTTTTTTTTTTTTTTTTTTTTTTTTTTTTTTTTTTTTTTTTTTTTTTTTTTTTTTTTTTTTTTTTTTTTTTTTTTTTTTTTTTTTTTTTTTTTTTTTTTTTTTTTTTTTTTTTTTTTTTTTTTTTTTTTTTTTTTTTTTTTTTTTTTTTTTTTTTTTTTTTTTTTTTTTTTTTTTTTTTTTTTTTTTTTTTTTTTTTTTTTTTTTTTTTTTTTTTTTTTTTTTTTTTTTTTTTTTTTTTTTTTTTTTTTTTTTTTTTTTTTTTTTTTTTTTTTTTTTTTTTTTTTTTTTTTTTTTTTTTTTTTTTTTTTTTTTTTTTTTTTTTTTTTTTTTTTTTTTTTTTTTTTTTTTTTTTTTTTTTTTTTTTTTTTTTTTTTTTTTTTTTTTTTTTTTTTTTTTTTTTTTTTTTTTTTTTTTTTTTTTTTTTTTTTTTTTTTTTTTTTTTTTTTTTTTTTTTTTTTTTTTTTTTTTTTTTTTTTTTTTTTTTTTTTTTTTTTTTTTTTTTTTTTTTTTTTTTTTTTTTTTTTTTTTTTTTTTTTTTTTTTTTTTTTTTTTTTTTTTTTTTTTTTTTTTTTTTTTTTTTTTTTTTTTTTTTTTTTTTTTTTTTTTTTTTTTTTTTTTTTTTTTTTTTTTTTTTTTTTTTTTTTTTTTTTTTTTTTTTTTTTTTTTTTTTTTTTTTTTTTTTTTTTTTTTTTTTTTTTTTTTTTTTTTTTTTTTTTTTTTTTTTTTTTTTTTTTTTTTTTTTTTTTTTTTTTTTTTTTTTTTTTTTTTTTTTTTTTTTTTTTTTTTTTTTTTTTTTTTTTTTTTTTTTTTTTTTTTTTTTTTTTTTTTTTTTTTTTTTTTTTTTTTTTTTTTTTTTTTTTTTTTTTTTTTTTTTTTTTTTTTTTTTTTTTTTTTTTTTTTTTTTTTTTTTTTTTTTTTTTTTTTTTTTTTTTTTTTTTTTTTTTTTTTTTTTTTTTTTTTTTTTTTTTTTTTTTTTTTTTTTTTTTTTTTTTTTTTTTTTTTTTTTTTTTTTTTTTTTTTTTTTTTTTTTTTTTTTTTTTTTTTTTTTTTTTTTTTTTTTTTTTTTTTTTTTTTTTTTTTTTTTTTTTTTTTTTTTTTTTTTTTTTTTTTTTTTTTTTTTTTTTTTTTTTTTTTTTTTTTTTTTTTTTTTTTTCCCCCCCCCCCCCCCCCCCCCCCCCCCCCCCCCCCCCCCCCCCCCCTTTTTTTTTTTTTTTTTTTTTTTTTTTTTTTTTTTTTTTTTTTTTTTTTTTTTTTTTTTTTTTTTTTTTTTTTTTTTTTTTTTTTTTTTTTTTTTTTTTTTTTTTTTTTTTTTTTTTTTTTTTTTTTTTTTTTTTTTTTTTTTTTTTTTTTTTTTTTTTTTTTTTTTTTTTTTTTTTTTTTTTTTTTTTTTTTTTTTTTTTTTTTTTTTTTTTTTTTTTTTTTTTTTTTTTTTTTTTTTTTTTTTTTTTTTTTTTTTTTTTTTTTTTTTTTTTTTTTTTTTTTTTTTTTTTTTTTTTTTTTTTTTTTTTTTTTTTTTTTTTTTTTTTTTTTTTTTTTTTTTTTTTTTTTTTTTTTTTTTTTTTTTTTTTTTTTTTTTTTTTTTTTTTTTTTTTTTTTTTTTTTTTTTTTTTTTTTTTTTTTTTTTTTTTTTTTTTTTTTTTTTTTTTTTTTTTTTTTTTTTAAAAAAAAAAAAAAAAAAAAAAAAAAAAAAAAAAAAAAAAAAAAAAAAAAAAAAAAAAAAAAATTTAAAAAAAAAAAAAAAAAAAAAAAAAAAAAAAAAAAAAAAAAAAAAAAAAAAAAAAAAAAAAAAAAAAAAAAAAAAAAAAAAAAAAAAAAAAAAAAAAAAAAAAAAAAAAAAAAAAAAAAAAAAAAAAAAAAAAAAAATAAATAAACCCCCCCCCCCCCCCAGTGCTGACCAGCAAAAAAAATTTTGGTTTTTTTTTTTTTTTTTTTTTAAATTTCTGCAATTTTTTTGTTTACATTTTACACTTGTCCTTCAGCTGAAAACAGCTGGTCATGGTTCACATGCTTCACCATGGAGGCTGTGAATCTCATGTAGCACTTTTGATAAGGACCATGACGCTATCCTACACAAATATAGTTATAATTGGGATGGAGATTTTTCTGGCAGAATTATCTCCAATGAGGACGTCGCGGGCGCACTCGCTTCGGGTGGCCACGCCCAGAGAGGCAAGGAAAACCTAGACCCCCAACTGGGCCTTCTCTGTGGCGGGCCCCACGCTCTGGAACCATCTTCCTTGTGATGTGCGCCTTGCAGAGTCCCTGCCGGCATTCCGGAGGGCGTTAAAGACGTTTCTCTTCCGGGAGGCCTTTGGTGACCTGGCTTAGTAGGTTTTTTTTTTTCCTGCCATCTGCCGATATAACCCCCAAGCTGCAGCTCTCCGCCATCCTGCAGATCTTGCTAAGGTCGCTTATTTTAAAATTGTTGTTATTGTTGTTGTAGTTTTGTTGTGTCTGTTTAGCTGATTGTATTGATTTAATGTTGTGAACCGCCCAGAGTTCCTACAGGAAGATGGGCGGTATAGAAGCTTTATAAATAAATAAAATAAATAAATAAATTATCCTGGTGTTCAGCACACCACAAGCACATCCTTGCATAGGCACTTGGACCAGTTAACCAAATGGTCCAGACCTTGTCACTGTTTTTATTCAAAGGAGGTTGCTGCCTTTCTATGGGGCAGGGTTGTTTGGTTATTTAAAGTACAGTATTTTGTTTGATCTGAAATCTCTAGGAGCTTGGACTGTTTCCCCGCCTCCCTTAAAATGCATATTCAATCTCTCTCTCTCTCTCTCTCTCTCTCTCTCTCTGTATACAGCACACACAGAGAGTGTGTTATATACACACTGTGTACTGTATGTGTGTGTGTGTGTGTGTGTGTGTGTGTGTGTGTGTGTGTGTGTGTGTGTGTGTGTGTGTGTGTGTGTTTATTGTGTATATCTACACACAGACACACCCTTTAAAAAGCATTTGTGTATTTATTTGGGTTGGTGGGTTTTCTATGGGTTTCCATTGCTTTGTTATTATTCCATTTAATTTTTGTTTCTTTTATTTTGCTTTATTTTAATTTGAAATCAGCAGTGTCTTGCTCTGTCCCCCCCCCCTTTAATAGGGTGGGGAGAGATTCCATGTTTTATGGGTGGAAACAACCCTTCTTCCACCCTTTAAAAGAAAAGGATACATGCCTGCTTGGCCTAGTAATTTTTTATCTTTGAAAATGCTTGCAATTCTTTTTAAGTTAAAAAAATCTGTGGCTATATTTGCAGCACTATAGTAGCAATTTCCAATCTCCTCCCCCCAAGTTTTTTGGGGAAAGGTGGGTATCTGCTTGGTTTAGCCATATTTTTTTAATATTGAAAAGTTGTTTAAGTTTTTAAAAAAATATTTCTATAGCTCTATTTGCTGTCAATAGGTTCCCCTCCATAGGCATCATAGTTTTTAAGGTAGCCTGGTCACTTAGACTATGACGGATTCCTATGCTCCAGCCCTCTGTTAAAAATAAATAAAACAAAAATGTATATATAAACCCGTTTTTGAGGACTCTTGGATTGACACTGATCTTCTTCCCACATTTATAAAATGAATTTTTCATTCTCAATAATAATACTTGTTAATATCTTAAGGTAATCAGTTGGGCTTATTTATGCTGAGTGTGCATTCCTAATATCCCCCTTCAAAAAAGCCTTGCTGCTTGTGATTCTTTAAAGGCACTGGTATCCTCCCTTTTTCCTGGTAAGTTCCCCTCCACTTCTTTCTTAGACCAGCACTGGAGTTTACACCCCTTTTCAAAAGGTTACTTCAGGATGGTGGAGAACAGGATGTGGCTGGGATAATCATAATGAATTTTGGATGGTCAAAAAAAGAATAAATTACAAATTTAGTAGTTGCTGCAAGATTAATTATAGCCCCACCCAAAAAAGTAATAAAATAAAAAGGAAAGTTAAATATAACTTTCAATTCAGCAAACTGTCTTAAATCATATGGTATTTAGTCATTAATGATGTTGGCATGTGAGATTAAAATTAAAAAATGATTGTCAAAAAGAAATGAATGTAGCACTACATAGAGAGTTTTTATAATGCCTGTTCTAATTGAAAGGGAAAGGTCTGCCGTTAGCACAAGAAATATGGCAATTTTTGAAGGGATAAGGGGTTTTGTAATGAGAAAGAGGAAACATAAACAACAAATTTTGTTTTTATATTGATTTACTTATTGTTTTATTGTTGTATCTCTCTGTTGTGAACCGCCCGGTGTTCCTTCAAGCCTAATAAATAAATAAATAAATATATAAATTTTGTGCATGAAAGTCTGTTATGTAAAACCAGTCAGTGTTTTTATAATTTTGATTGACTGTGCCTATTATTTTTAATAATAATAATAATAATAATAATAATAATAATAATAATAATAATAATAATAATAATAATAATAATAATAATAATAATAAATGTATCTCAAAAGGTCCCAATGGTAAGAAGCACTAAATGTTAGTAATAAGGATAGTGGAACAATAAATAGTACTTTATTAATATTAATAAAGGATAGTGGATTAATAAATAGTACTTTGTACTGATGATATTTTTTCCTTTTCTTAAGTATTTTTTGGAGTATGATGTTTTTATTGTAGATTTATGTTTCAATTAAAATAAATGTTAAAAATTTAAAAATTGATTGATTACTTGAGGATCCAACATTGGGACATCACGTCACACTATGAGAGATGTATTTGGACATTGAGAATAACTATCTATTTGCAAAAATGCATCTGATATATCTTGAGATTTTGGTTTCTTTCCATCTTTAAACTATGGACAAAATTCTATCCAGTGCTCACTAGTCCAGACACACTCCTTTATCTTTTCCCCTGTTTACTCTGTGCACATCAGAGGTTTGTTAGACAGTTTTGAAAATCCCCATTTTTTATTTTTTAACCTCCCAAACTTCACTCAGAAGTAAATTTCAAAATAGAATATTTATTTACTTACCTAAAATATTTACTCCACGTTTCTCCTTTAAAAAAGCAATGCAAACATCATTAAGACAATGTTTAAAACTAACATTAGAAAGCATACTAATATTTAGAAGGATCAAACAAATACCACACTAAAAAAAAGTAATCAAGGGCAACACCACCAAAAGCACAAGCAAAGTTCTCAACACACACCCCTCCCAAATTATGGCAAACCTTTTCCTAGATCAGAAAAACAGATGGGCAAGATGCATCCCCAGGATGTTGATGGAGCAGGGTGGTGGTGTCAAAAAGACCCCCCCCCCAAACTCTAAATGATATAGCAATGATGTTTATGTAGGTTGGGGCCCAGATCCTTCGAAGCTCCAAAAGCAGGTTGGCTGGAATTTCCCCTCTCCTCCTGTTTCAAGTGTACTTTCTGCTGATGCCCACCTCAAGCCACCCTTGCCCTCCACTGCCCCACAACACCTCCTGTCCGCTCACTCCAAACACTTTGGACATTCTTCTCAGCGCTGATGCTGGAGAATTTAGTTGAAGTGCTAGTCTTGTCAAAAGACACCAGCGGGAGAGTCCTGAAGCCACTTCTAGCAGCAACTGATCCAAGGCATGAATGTCCAGTAGCCCTTGACTGGATCAGAACTCTGTTGCTGTGGCAACCATGTAAACAGACCAAGCTCTAGAATCCAGATTGAAAATTAGTCTAAGCTTTCACAGGTCTCAGTGGTTGGTTATGTAGGCTGGGCTTCCAACAGCAACCAGTCTAGTACATACAGTAGCAAGCCTCCTTTTGATAACACCTGCAAAGTTGTCTAATTAAGGATCATGTTCATTTCTCAAAAACACAAAACACTAGTTTCTCTTTGTTTTCTTTCTTAGCATCCTGGCCATTTTGTTCTTCTTTTTAATTTTCATGAGTAGCACATTGATAAAAATTAATCCCCAACATTTCCATTTTCTCAGTCCCCAGTGACCCTGCCTCACCTTCCCCCCTCTTCTCCACCCCCTTACCCTGATCTGGTGTCTGTTTTTAGTCTCTTGAATTTTTACTACAGAGCCCTAAAACTACACCAGCCTTATCACAGCTCTTTCAATGTAACACGTCTATACTACAACTTTTCCCTTTGTCTTTTCTCCATTACCAACAAACCCAGCTTCCACCACAAGAGCCTTGGCAAAAACTGCCTGCAACTCCATTTCCTCCCATCATATCTTAAACTTTCCCACTCCCTCAACCTCAAATGAACCCTCCCTTTCCCTCTTCCCCCTCCCCACCCTCACTCAGATCTGGTGTCTGTTTTCGCTCTCTTTGGCCGTTACTTCACGAACCTCTCGCTGCGCGGCGAGCCGTGATTTCTGCGCGAATCGGTCGGTTTTGTCCGCACGATCCTCCATTTTGGATGCGGCGCCACCCCGACCACGCCCCGACCACGCCCCTAAACCGTGCTCCAAGCGGGGCGAGAGATTCCCCTGCCGGAGGCCGGGAATCTCCCTCGCTTCGCATCCCGCTTCGTATCCAAATTCACGTGTGGCCAGTTAAAAAGTATATTTATTTATTTTTTAACTTACTTTTTCTCCGAAATGCCGATGCATAGATATTTCGGTTAACCCGTTCTTTTGATCTTGCCTTCTGTACACGGGGCAGGGGCAACAGAGGGGGGGCAAGCGTCCCCGGGTGACGTGAGCAGAGCCCCTCCGCTGGCAAGGGATGGCGAAGGGCTGCGCAGAGGGAGGGGGGATGGGGTGTCGGTGCCGCCGCCGCAAGACACCCCCGCGCGCGCCCACCCAGAGAGCGGCGGCGGGGCACACAGGGCGATGAAGCTGAGAGAAGCCTCTCCCCGCCCCGCCCCCCCCCAAAAAACCAACCTAGAAGCTCTGCTTCAGGGAAACACGATGGTCCTCTGACCGCAAATGACAGCCGGGTATTGATGCATCGATACGCCGTGGTAATTTTTTTAAAAAAATAAAAGAAAGCAGAAACCGGACGTTGCAAGTAAGCTTCCGAATGCGAAGGGAGCACGTGAAGTACTACTGGATTCGACCCTAAAACCTCGCCCAGTGAGGACACGGAAAGAGGGGTGGGGGCGAATGGAGACCACGTGACTACCACGTGACCGCCTTCGAATTCATAGCGAAGGCAATCACGCTGCGAAGAGAAGTTCTTCGTGAAGTGACGGCCTTTAGGAATTTTTACATGCAATACCTACATACAACAGCCAATGAATATTTGGTATGAAAGGTATATTCCATTATACTTTACATTCTATTGTATACCTCATTATGATGCAATAGGTCTGAAGAAGTGGACATGTCCACAAAATGTTATATTAAAATACGAAAGTTAGTCTTGAAGGTGCCACATGTTTTTGTCTTTTGTTTCATTTTTCTTTGATTTTTGCCTGGAATTCTTGCACAGACAAAGATGGCTACCTTCTCCAAAATTTCCAAGAAAGTTTCCTGAGGCAGCAGAGGTTGATCCTGGATATCTGGGCTAGGCTGAAGGGGGGTGTCCCTTCTTTTTTCTCATTGTTCATGTCAAGGACCAGAGATGGTCTCCTGGGTAGCCAGCCTCCAGAGATCTGGTGGAAGCTCCCACCATTAACCTCTATCCCAGATCTAGATCTATCCCACATCACATGCCATGCGTAGGGGGATGCCCATTGTTGGTGGGAATGTGGGCTATTTTTTGGTTTGTTTTTTAAGAAGCCTCCTAAATTCTATGGCCAATGTTGAGCAGTCTAGATCTGACCTGGCCCACCTAGTGGTATAGTCTTGAAGAAAGATGCAGGTGTCTCTCTGATCAGTCTTGGACATGAGGTAGGAGGTAACTACATCTTGTTCTTTGTGACGTACTTTAGTTCAGCCTAAGATGTGCAACAGAAACACAATTGCCAGAAAGTGCACAAGTGTGTGCTTCATGGCAATATTCAAGGTCAGTACAAAAGGACAGAATCTGGTTTGGGGCAGATTTCACACAAAATCATCAGAATTCATAAGAATCCAGGTCTTAAATCCATGCTTTTCTTGCACTCTTAAATCCATGTACTGGAAAACACAATTCCTGTGTTGCACTGAGTGCAGATGTGGCCTGTGATTGGACATTGGTTTGGTGATCTTATATGAGTCCATGGTGATCTGTGCCTGGAATCTATGGCTTTGTGCCACTGCAGGGGCATACTCCGAAGGGCCCATGATTTCTATGTTGTACTCCATTGGTACAAATGGAGCTTATTATTTGGCAGTAGTTTGAGGGCAGAGCCTACATAAAAACCATGTGGATCCATGCAGATCTGTAACTCCCCTAACCAAATTTTGGCACTAATGCAAAGCCATTCACTGAAGGAGACATGATTTCTGTGGTGTAGTCTGTGGGTGCAAATGGGATCTATGATCTAACAGTGGTTTGGGGAGGATGGCATCAAAAATCATATGAAATCTTGAGGATCCATGCCATGGATTCATGTTTTCTATGACTGCAATGCCATGTGCTGAAGGATCCATGATTTATGTGGTGTCATCAGTGGGTATATATGAGATCTATGATTGATTGTGATTTGATTATGATCTCACAATAATGAGGATCCATTTTTGATTTAATGGATTCACCTTTTGTTTTCTTGCTTGTTACCCTAACCTAACCTGAAGTAGAAACCTTCTTTTTGCTCTACATACAGAAAGTGCTTCACATTGTAACCAGCCTACTGTGAGAGAAGGAACCTCACCTGAACCAGCTAGAGAAATTATGATTAAACTAGAAGTCCAAGTGGGGACTTTGCAGTTCGCAGCAGAGGAAGCGATCCTACACCTACCTGGGAATTAATCCCACTAAAAACGACCCTTACTTCTGAGTAGACAACATGATAAAAGTTCCATTCTCACCTCCATGGGAAAGTACTCCCCAAAACTGGGATAATTCAGAAATGACAAGTATAAACATCCAAATGTCCTTGTTCCCTGCGTACAAAATAAATAAATAAATAAATAAATAAATAGGATTATGAACGAGCAGCCGAAGAACCTCGATTCCCTTCCCTAATAAATCTGGCTATCTCTTGAGGCAGTCGTCGCTGCCTCTTCTGCCGAAGATCGGTCTCTCTTGGCGCTGGAGTTACCCGGGAGACCAGTCAGCCGCCGCCTGGGTCAGCGGCCCGAGCAGTTGCCTTCCGAAGGGGCGATTCTGACGTTACGCTTCAGGGAGCCAATTACATCATCGCACAGGGATCTGGGACTGTCCAAGATGCCGACTTCGGGTGTCCGCGGCGCCTCCGCAGTTGCTAGGCGACAGAGGCTCCCGCAGTTGCTAGGCGACAGAGGCGCCATTTTGTTTAGGGGAGCGTGGCCGCTTCCCGAATTGTTCTCCTCCTCGGAACCGTTTGGCTGTTTCGTTTCGTTTCTCCGAGGCCTTTTTCGAAAATCGGAACCTGCCCGGTGCCCCTCGTTTTTTTTAGCAGGGTCTCGTGGGGGATTCTCTTCAGCCAAGGTAAGCCCCCCTCCGGTTGGCGGTTGCAGGAGCGATGTTTTTGTGCGTCTGCTAGCCGAGAAATATTAATAATTCCCGCCATCACTCACACAATCATAGATGTACAGGGGTACCTTGTATAAAGGAATTAATTCGTTCCAAATGAAATTATATTAAGCAAATGTTCCTTTATACAAGTTTCCCATAGGAATGCATTGAAAATAGAGTGATCTCATTTTTATGTTGTACGGATTCTCCCCATAGGCGATTATGTTAAGCAAATTTCCCCTATCTCCGGAATTTTTTTTGTTGTACAAATTTTATGTTATACAAGCTGTTTGTTATACAAGGGTCCACTGTATATACAGGTGGTAGTGATCTTTTATCTCGTGGCCATACAACTTTTTTCTCTACTTCTTGCAGGCCTGGCTTTTTAGTTCTTTTTATTCAGGCTGACGGTTTTGCATGTGTGTTGAGTTACGGAGGGCATGGCTGCACTGAAGGCCCTTCTGGCTTGATGCGGGCTTTTCTATAGCGCATGCCATTACTGTTCACAGAAAAATGTTCAATTATCCCACGAATTCATTCCAAGCGTCCAAATAGCAGGCAGCTTCCATTCTGCTGTCAGCTTTCTCACTCTCTTGCCCACTTCTTTTGGCCACCTTCAAATACCCTCTTTTTCTAACGTTTAGCAACTGAGTGGCAACAGATATTGAACCAATGCTCTATCAGTTTAGAACTACAGTGTACAGTTAAACTCAGATTTTTTTTTTTAAAAAAAATACATTTTACGACTTCCATTCATGTCGTGCAAGCAGAAGGACAGGCAAGAAGCGTAAAGTTTGCCCCAAAGTCAAAAGCAGGCAAAGTAACCTGAGTGGAAATGCTGCAAAAGCACAAGTCCTGTTAGCTGAGCAATATATGCCGCATGACATATTATGTGACATCAAGTCTGAACCAACTTATAGTAACTCTAAAAGGGCTTTAAAGGTAAATAATATGTTTAAGGAGTGGTTTTACTAGTTTTGCTTCCTCATCCCAGTAAGTTTCCGTGGTTTTGTGGGTATTTGGAAAGGGAGATGAGGTAGTTAACGGAACCTGCTCCTTGACAAATTAGTCTGTCTGTTACACAAAACTCCCTGCACTTGTCCATCTAAAACTTGCAAGTTTTATTTGTCACAGAAGAGGTGCTGGGTTGTAAACCTGAGTAAATTCTGACAAGAAATTTTTAAAAATTACCTTTCAAAAAATCAAAATGTACAAAACCTGTACCTATTTGTTTAGGGTTTGGTAAATGCAATCATCTTATATTAGGGTGGCATATATGAAAATGCCACCTGACTCGAAGAAAGAGGAAGAAAGAGGAAGAAAATTGTATGTAGTTTGTTGATTTGTCATGGTAAAGTGGAAGACTAAAGTATAAGGTTCCAGCTTCTGACTTAAAAACGGGTCTGTATAGCATACCTTTGCCAGTATATTCTCCTATAGAATTTAACAGGACGTAAACAATGTTCATAACATAAAACTATTGCCAGTTTTATTTCAGCAAACCAATCAAAAGCATGGCAAGCCTGAAGAAGATGTTTGGCAGAAAATGACAAACCTGTCTATTGAAAAACTGGGTTCAGGGAGGCTGATGGCTTGGTTCAGTGGTGGTGAACCTTCAGCACTCCAGATGTTTTGGACCACAACTCCCTAGTCCTTTGTCATTGGCAGTCTAGGCTCGGAATTAGAGATGGGCACGACTTAGCGGTATTCCCGTTTCCGTTTCCGTTACTCGGTTCCGTTACTCTACGGAAACGGTAACGGGAATTACTCCCCCAGACTTCGAGCTCGAACCGACGAACGAACAATTTTGGTCTGATTTGTCGTGCTCGTTACTTCATCGCGAGAGAGCGCGATGCCACACGCGGCACAGAAAAAAAAGTTTTTAAAAGTTAAAAAAACCCGGTTCCCGGCCGAAAAGCAGGCGGGAAAATGCCTGCCGTGCCTCAGGGCACCTACCAGAGGGGTTGTTTCTGGAGGTCCCCGGCCTCCCCCCTCATCCCCCGTCCTCGGCTGCTCTGGTGGGACTCGCTGCAGGCTCGCAGCCAGCAAAAAGCCCAGTCTCGCTGGCCGCCGGCCGCCGCAATTAAAGCGCAAGCAAGCGGCACGGACGGCACAGGAAAAAACTTTTAAACTCTCCCCCCACCCATTCCCGGGCCAAAAAAGCAGGCGGAAAAATGCCTGCTTGACTAAGGGCGCAGGGCACCTACCGGAGGGGTGGTTTCTGGAGGGGGGGTCATGCCTCCCCCCCGTCCTGGGCAGCCGGACTCGCGAGTCGCCATCGCCATGCCATGCGGTGCGGGCGGGGGATCCAAAATGGGGCGGCGAACGCAATATTGTTTTTGAAATCGTGGTCCAAAAACACACAAGCACAACAGAAACACGCGAAAATTTATAAACTGCCAGATTTTTTCACAGTAGCAGTGGGTTTTTTCTTGCAACAAAATGTCTCTCCTCTCCTCCTCTGTCCTCCATTGATTTTATTTTATTTTATTTTATTTACACCTGCGCAGTGCGCAATGATGGGCTGGCCAAGTGGCCAGCCATGTGGGAGTGGACAACCATGCAAATTTCTGGAGCCATCCCACCAGTCGCATGGCCACTTGGCCATGGAGACTTCTGGGATGTGCCAAAAAGCCCCCTAAAACCTGCCCTAGCCCTAACCCTAACCCTTGACTCCGTACCCATACGTCACAGACTGTCTTCTTAGTGGGTCAGAGAGGCACCCAGAGGTGCAACCCACTAGCCCACCGTAACCTTACCCGTCACTAGCCTAACCCTAGCTCTTGCACTAAGGCACCTTAAAGCCAGATCTACTTGCTTGCATTGCACTACACGCAGCAAGTACAATTCCCTTCTGTGTGAGACATGGTGGTGCGGGAGCCTTGTGCAGGGAAGGTATGACCCTATCACTCTCACACTGGTCTCACGTCTGCACATTATGTTATGCAATATCCATATGGCTATTGCATAGCATTTTGCAGCAGCAGCAGGTGAGGAAGGGAGACCCCCATGTAGAGGGGTGTCTCTTGGAGCCTGCTTCCCCTTCCTAGTGGCAGGAGGCACCCACGGGTGCCTCCAGGAGCCCACTTTCCCTTTATAGCGGGCCAGAGGAGGCACCCACCCCACAGAGGTGCCTCCAGGAGCCCGCTACCCCCCCAAAAAAAACCAGTACTAACGACAACGAAAAAACGAACCGACTAATTTTTGCGAATTTTCGCGAAAACCGGAAACGACCCGAAATGGGACTGGCCCGACTAACGACAACTCGAAACTTTTTTTTTTGAAGTCGTGCCCATCTCTACTCGGAATACATCTGGAGTGCAGATGATTCACCACCATTGGCTTAGTCTAATGGGAGAAAAGATCTTCCAATCAAGCTTTGACATACCATTGATATTCACAAAAGCAAGAACAGTTTCTGCCTTCCCTTGTTGTTGTGCCGTTACAGTCGTGACCAACTCTTCATGACCCCATGTCCATGGAGTTTTCTTGGCAGGAATACTGGAGTGGCTTGCCAGTTCCTACTCCAGGCGCCTACCAGGTCTGACCCTGCTTAGCTTCCCAGATCAGGTGAGATCGGATGTGCTCCATCGAAAACCACCTTCTCAATTAGCTCAGTTCCAAATAAGGTACAAACTGGCATTGGAGGCCACTATTACACTGATAAGCTGCTGGTATTCTTTCCTCCCTGTTACTGATGGGCATTACCACTTCTCTCAGCCAAATTGTTTCAGGCATAGACTACAAAGCCTGGATGTTTCAAAAGAACACCAGATTCTATGATCCTCTAGTTTCCTGGTTATTTGACAGGAGTTGGTCAATTTTCAGGATTATTTATTTATTTATTTATTTATTTATTTATTTATTTATTTATTTATTTAAATTGTTTAAATTATTTACATGCTACATTTCTGCTAATGGATCCAAGGCAGCTTACAGTGTTAAAAAACAAATTTAAAAGCTAGAGAATTTTTTACAATATAAAAAAGCTTTAAACATGTAACATATTAAAACTTACAAATAAGAATGATATTAAAAACAGGAACAAAACAGAATAAAATAATCCTTTTTAAAAATCATTTAGGAAAAGCCTCTCTGAAAAGAAAGGCAGAAGGACAGCAACGATGGAGCTAGCTACCATCTTAAAATATGGCAATCTCTTATCAGATTGGTTTGAAATCTTGTACACTTGATAAACTTCTAAAACACCTAACTGATAATATGTTTCCCATAATCATCTCAAAAGTCACAAATAGTATAATTTTGAGGTATATGATAGTAAACCTTTACTGTGGTTTGCCGTAAGTAAAGGGACACACTTCCTCTAATCCCCATGTTACTTACTATTAGGCCATCTGTTATATATTAGTAAAGCTGAAGCTTCTCTTTGAACTTATAGCCCAATTGTATCCATGTTTATTTGGAAGTTTCCCTGTGTTCAATAGGACTTCACACTCAAATAACTGCACCAAAATAATTAGGCAGTTTCACTGTTTTTCTACATAGATCAAGCAATGTAACACATCCAAGTTTGGTTCCTAAGCCTTCTTTGTTACATTTACCAGAAGTCCCTCTGTTGACAGTATCTTGAGCAAAATGCAATTAAATTGCTTTTGCCTATTGTGTTAACATTTGCTTTGACAAGTGGATTAGATAATAAAATTAAACAGTAAGTACTTGGGAGAGGACTCACCTGAAATAGTGAGAAGGACTTTTGAGTGTACATACCTAGAAAATAAAGTGATGTAGAAAGTGTGGGATGTAAATACTGTGTGTGTGTGTGTGTGTGTGTGTGTGTGTGTGTGTATATGTGTATATGTGTGTGTATATGTGTGTGTGTATGTGTATATATATATATATATGTGTATATATATATATATATATATATATATATATATATATATTATATATATACATACACATTTACATCCCACACTTTCTACATCACTTTATTTTCTAGGTATGTACACTCAAAAGTCCTTTATTTTCTAGGTATGTACACTCAAAAGTCCTATATATAGAGGGGTTTCTCATTAATGTTCTTGTACAGGACCTATTCTGTCCTGCAGATTGTGCATTTTAATTTTACGTTATATAATGTATCTGAGGTTAGATTTCTTTTTACTTTGTATTTAGTTATTATGAAAACTATGTGTGTGTGTTGTGTCGTTACAGTCGTGACCAAATCTTTGTGACTCCATGTCCATGGATTTTTCTGGGCAGGAATACTGAAGTGGTTTGCCAGTTGCTACTCTAGGCACTATACTTACATGAAAAACAGTTGCAAAGTAAGACGAACCAGAGCATAATGGCAAGACCCATAATGGCAAAACTGATGGCTTCAGTTTTTCTATATACAGT
Source organism: Phrynocephalus guinanensis (assembly GCA_037367245.1). Classification (NCBI taxonomy): domain Eukaryota; kingdom Metazoa; phylum Chordata; class Lepidosauria; order Squamata; family Agamidae; genus Phrynocephalus; species Phrynocephalus guinanensis. The sequence goes on from CM074735.1 coordinate 11,724,344, forward strand.
GGTACCGTGTATAAAGGAATTAATTCATTCCAAATGAAATTATGTTAAGCAAATTTTCCTTTATACAAATTCTCATAGGAATGCATTGAAAACAGAGTAATCAAATTTTTATGTTGTACGGATTTTCCCCATAGGCGATTATGTTAAGCAAATTTCCCCTATCTCCAAAAATTTTTATGTTGTACAGATTTTATGTCATACAAGCTGTTTGTTATACAAGGGTCCACTGTACTGTACACTTGTAGAATAATAACTATGTTTGTCTGTTAAAACAAAATGTCATTTATATATGTATCAAGATTATAGATATTATGTATAATATTTAAGTGATATTATGTATACATTTAAGCAGTTAGAAGATTCTGCAATGAAGATGGATGGCTATTGGAGAGACCTCCAAGTGGTAGTCAAACAGCTTAATCAATTCAGTCCTGAAATTAAGAATACTGAACATTTTTTGGATAAATCTGCTAAAATACTTCAGGTATGCGAGCTGTCTTTTTCAATCCTATTCAGCTTAAACATTTAAAATCGTTGTCCAGAGAAATATAAGAATATGATTAATAAGATTTGCATGCTGAGATTATGTCATACAAGATGTAATTTTTTCTTACTTTTCTTGTGTGAAGTTACTTTTAGTGTAGCTAGACATCAGAATACTTTAAGTGGGTTGGTTGGCTGAAAGCAAATAAATTGTACCAGAAGTCCACTAAGTAGTGCAAGGGTGGGGAGCAGTAAGCATAATTGGAATTAATAACAGGTAGGTATAACTAGAAGTGGGCTATATAGATCAGTGAGCTAGATACCAGATACTCTAAGTTCGATTCCCCCCTTTGTGTCCCAGCAGAAAAGCCAGAGTATATAGCCTTGGGCAAACTGTACAGTCCTAGAATGCCGGCAAGAAGAAGAGAATGGTTGACGATGTCTGCATAACCTATACCTAGAAAATCTTGGACTATGTCATCAAAAGTCAGAATTGACTTGACAGCACATAAATATAATTATGAATATACTGTACATATTGTCAAACCTTCAGCCACTCACATTGAGCTTTGTTATCTACACTCCTTAATCTTTATCTTACTTTTCAATTTTTGTGAAACTCTCCTGAGACTACTGGCTATGATTGTCTGGCTTTCATAAGAATCTGCAAAGAGATAATATTTGTTCTCTGCACATCAGAAATGAATTTTGCCCTGTGACCATTTGTTTTAGTGCTTTTGGTTTTATCTTTTATATTACTGCTAATTGTGTTGCAATTCAATGTTTACTGTTTGTTAATTTGGCTTTAACTGCTTGTAATCTGCCTAGAGTAGTGCTCCAGCACTAATGGGGTAGTATATAAATTTAATTAAATTTATTTATTTATTTATTTTCAGGGACTGCTGGGGGGGGGTGAAAGCTGAACTGCATGGCCCAGCCTTTTTGCCCCCGGTACCCCACCAGCCCCACTCGGCAATACAGCACCTTTGTGACGACCGCTCCACTGCTATGCCCAATGGCAGAGGGTGGTGGGGTGCTGGGGGCAAAAGCTTTTGCCCTGGCATCCCTCTACTGCTGTCGCCACCAACACCCTTGGATAAGAACATTTACTATTATCAGCAGATTTCGTTATCCATAGGGCAGCCTGGAATCGGTCCTCCGCGGATACAGGGGTCCTACTGTATACTGTATTATAGTACAAATATGTCCAATTTGCATAGCATGTAATATGCGTAGTTTGCTAAACAAAAGTTTTCCTCAGAAAGGCTTCCATTGCAGCCTAAGAATCCTCCACTATAAAATACCATAGGCTTTTTAAGTCATGGATTTTGCTTAGGTACTACCCAAGTTATAATTTGACTTGAAATGTTGGTATTTGTTCTAACTTTCCCCCTTAAAATATAATCCATTTTGTCTTGTTAGGATATTAAACTAACAGATGAAACCTTTGTACTGGACACTTTGTCCGGCTGTATACAGTATAAATCTTTATTGGATGTAGTGGTCAATGCATTTTATATCCGAGACGGAAAACATTGCCCGCAGTCTGAACGTAACATGTATGTTGGTAAGTAATTTATATAATGACATATAAAGGCGGTATCGAAGATACTATAAGGGATTGTATTGTAGGGCTAGGCAGTATGTCACACGTTGGGAATATCATGCTCCACTCCTGCCCCAGCTATTATTTTTTTAAAGATGTATTTATGTACATATTTGGATGTTCAATTTAATTACAACATTTTTAAATAAAGGAATTGAATATTGGCCTGTGCGAATGGAGGTGCAAAGGAGAACACTAAGTGAAGATATGATAGTGGTCAAGGGAGGATGAAGGGGTGATGAATGAGGGAGGTGAGGAGGGAGCAGGCAGAGGCAAATCCATAGCCTTGGATCCTTTTTCCTTGGAGGTTCTGCAGGGTGCCTTCTGAATAGCAAGTGCCTCTTTCCTTTGCGGCTTAAGAAACCATCCATAACGAGTTAAAAATAGCCCCAGAAACAACTGTGAGCAAAGGGAGTGACAAAGAGGGGAGGTAGAGAAGATGTGGTGAGACAACTGGCAGGGGGAAAAGGGGCAGTCCTGTACTGTCTGAAACTGTGAAGTAGGTGTAAAATCCAGAAAAAAGTGGATTGGGTGCCATTTTAAAATGTGGAGGAGATTCATGTTGTATGACGCTACAGAAGTTGTAGATTTGATCTGTTTTTTACCAACAGTGTAGTTTTAGTCTAGGACAGCAGTGGTGAACCTTTGGCATTCCAGATGTTTTGGACCACAACTCCCAGAATTCTGAGCCTAGATTGCCAGTGACAAAGGACTGACAGTTCAATACCACTGGTCCAGGAGATCCACTCCTTGAGCCAGAGAGGACTAATAATGAAACTACCAATCACTGTGATGAGTTAGCTCCTTCTCTAGATCAGAATTAAGGCTGGGAAAACGAAGCAAAATTGGCTTTGATGATCTTGGCAATAATTAGCATAGACATTTCAGTAAGTATAATATAAAGACTAAATCATGCTGCCAAAATACCCTTAGGAGAGAAGTTCAGCTGTCCATTACTAAAACAAATGTTCATGTGTGCTCTAAAAGTGTCATAATGCTTATATAAAAAGAATGGTGTCTATAGCATGCAAATAGTTTTCCTAATTTGAGTATTTTTGGACTGATTTGTCAATACCAGGGCCGGATTCCTTTTGAGGGAACTCAGAATAGAGGGGCAATCATGCAAGTATTCCCCATACTAGCAAGCTTTCCACCATGTACCCAAATTCAGCTACATGTGCATGATAGGGGATGCTAGAGGGGAAAAACTTCTATGTGACAGCAATATTGCCTTTATGTGGTTTTTGTCTTGCTAATAATGTAACCTTGATTACTTGAAATCTTTTTTTTTTTGCTGAAGGCATTCCTTCATTAAGTTTCTAATATAAAATATGTCTTTTTTAGAGTTATGGATAGTTACTTTAGGCTATATAATGTTAAAATGTGTGTCTCCCAACAGTTGTTTGTTATTTGGCCATTTTTCTTCTGGAGGAACTTGGTCTTCAGCAGTTCAGCAAAATAATCAAGTCAATGGATACTGCTAAGATATGCAAGGTACTTAAAACAGTTGTGCTTTCGGAAAATGATGATATTTGCCACATCAGTAGCAGGCAAAATCATATCCTCAAGAGCAGGGGTCCTCAAAGATTTCAAACACCAGGCCAGTCCACCACCACCCAGACACCACTGGGGGCTGGATCACAGTCCAAAAGCAGCTGCAGAGGTTGGCTTGCTCACAAAACAGGGGGTAGGTGGGGGTGCAATTGGTTCCAGGGGCAGGATTCAGGGCATCCGGCCCCGGGGCCTTAGGTTGAGGACCCCTGCTCAAGAGCGATCAGCATACTTACGAGACCATAAGTGTAATCCCTGGATTTACGTTCAGACTGCTGATCCATACCAACTCAGCAATAGCCTTCGTAATGCTACCTTAGGACAAAGGCAGTGTCTTAAATAAGTTTTGTTAATGAAATACAAAAATGAATGAAAGCAGCAGACCAAAGTTCTGTACTTATTCAGCAGTTTAATATGGGTCTTGAACAGGATCCAATGTAATAATCAACTAAGAAAATACAAGAATCTGTGGGGCTTTCTACTGAGTTATGGGAGAAAGGGATTTTCCTCTTATGTGGTGGCATGATATGGAGCTTTTATTGTTTGGGAAGTTTTAATCAGCTGATTCAGGAACAGTTTCTTGAAGAAACAAAAAGGCATTTTGGTAGTCTGATAAAGGAATAAAATCTTAATCCATTAACCCATAACTCAGGGTGCTATAGGTCATATTTTAACACATTCTGTGCACAGTGCATGAACCCCTTATTGTTAATATTAATGCTGATTGTGCTATCAATTTCACTATCATAATTACTTTCCAGTTCATTCCAAATGACTCTGCCACTATGTCTCCTGGCTTCTCCATTATGACAGTTCCCTACATAAACACATACACACAGCTGAAAACTCCCGAAAAGCCACTGCTAATCACTTTGATGCCAAGCATTGCTTCCAGGTGGATGTTCTAGAAGGATGTACTCTCTAAGGGCCTGCAGTGTTAGACCTCTGTGAATGCTTCAGTGTTCCCGTCAGTGCTGCTGTTTCTGGTGGGGAGACAAAAGCGTGTGTTTCAAGGCAGCTATTCAAAGATTTAGGGCATTCATGGCTGGACTGGAAGAAAAGCATTTGTCAATTTAATAAATGAGCTAGGGAGAATTTTAATTAAATTACCTTAAAATTAATTTAGGAGGAACTGGATTGAATGATGTATAAAATTACATTAAAATGGATGGATAGCTCAGTGGGTTAGGCATCTGACTGTGGAGCCAGAGGGTGGGAGTTCAGTTCCCTACTATTCATCCCAGAACAGCCAGCAGGTTTGGCCCTGGGTAGGCTGCAGGGTCCCATGATGACCCCAGAATAAAGGAATGGTAAAGCACTTCTGAGGACTTTGTACCTAGAAAACACTGAACAGGCCCCTATAACTCAGAATTAACTTGAATTATGAATTTGGCTATGGAGTTGGAAGTTGGATTATTGTGGATTGATAGGACCGCATAATGGGTTGTATCCAGAACTCCCTTCTTGTGAGCACTGTAGCTCCTTTTATTACAGTAGGACCCTGTATCTGTGGGGGGATTGTTTCCAGGCCACTCCATGAAATCCATGGATAAAGAACATACACTCTTATCTGAAAGTGACGGTGGCGACAGTAGTGGTGGGGTGCCAGGGCTGAAAGCATTTTCCCTGGACACCCCACCACCTCCTGTAGCTGGGCAGCACGGTGGACTGGGAAGTGCAAAGGCGCTGCTGCACCACCTGGTCCACTGCCCAGGAAGTTTGAATGGCTAGGGACACCCCTGGCTGTTCGAGCTTCCTGGGCAGCAGACAAGGCAGTGCAGCAGCACACCTTCGTGACACCCAGTATGCCATGTTGCCCAGGTGCAGGGGGTGGTGGGGTGCCAGGGGCAAAAGTGCTGGACTGCATGGCACAGCTTTCAGCCCCAGCATCCCCCTTGCTGATTGCCAACCGTGGATAACTGAATCTGCAGATGGTGAATCAGCGGGTATGGGGATACTACTGCATTAGAAAAAATTTAGATGCATTGGCAGAGGTTAGCAGGAGGCAATTTTTAACAGGTCTCCTGCCAGCCCTCCAAATCAAACAGTATCAGAAATGAGGAAAGAATCAGCAGAAAATTCTTTCTTGACCAGCTACTTCTGGTCAGGCAGTTCCATGAGCAGAACTTCACTTAAGAATCTGTTGATCCTGTCTACTGGTTATAGTATACCCAGTTCACCAGAATGCAGATAGCCAAAGAAGTGCCTATATATTAAATGTAATCCTTAGCATCAAATATTATCCACTATTAAAGGCTTTAACCCTTTCATTAATGAGTAAATTCTTTCCAGTTCCTTAGGTTCCTTTTCAACACCATGAATTTGAACACATGGATAAAAGATGAATGGAGCCATTTATATGATTCCATTTATGTGAATGATAACTGGATCAAACCATTGCAAAGGTGAATATTAGTACAATTCCTTGAAATCCAAGTGTCTCTGGTGAGCCTTAATCCCAAGAAGGGGATGCAAATCTTCAAAATGTGTGTCTTTTAATGAATAGTATTTAGAGTCTTAATGTTGCTTCCATCTGAAAATTACAAGTCATAATTGTTAATTTACAGTAGTTCTTTTTTAGACTGGTGATATGGCCTCTGCCTTGTCAGTTCTGAATGGATGTGCAATGAAATCCATCATGGTAGCAGCTGTGTTTGAGACTCATTTTTAATAGTCTACAGATTCTAGAAGTATTCTATTAATAGTAGTCTTGTAGTTTTACATTTCAGCTCCAGTTCCATTGAGCCATGGAAATCTATTATTGTATAATATCAGTAAATTCTATAACTAGAATTTACAAGGTACTTGGTTTATGAGTGCCTTGGATGACGAGCATTTTGCAAATCGAGCAAATTTTTTAGTAAAATTTTGCCTCAGTTTGTGAGCCTTGCTCCGGTTTACGGGCAAGGTGCACGCCCTGTGCTGCCTGGAATGGGCCTCTGGAGCTCATTCCAGGCCACACGGTGGGTTTGCCCCATGCCTGGCATTGCCTGAAACAGGCCTCTGGGTTGCTCAGTGGGCCTGCGCTAGGCCTCCCGGGCCTCTGCATGGACCGGAAGTGACTTCCAGTGAACCAGAAGTGGCTTCGGGGCTCTCCACGGGCTTGGCAATACCTGAAATTGGCCTCCGGGGCATCTGGCCAGATCCAGCACTGACCAGAAGTCACTTCTGAGCCGGACACTGGGCCTGTGCTGGGCCTTCAGAGCTCACCTTGGGCTTGGCGCTACCTGTCCATGTCCTCTAGATCTCACCCGGGACTGGTGCTGCCCGGCTGTGGCCTCCTCAGCGCGCCCTGCAGCTCCTGGCTGCTGCAGCTCCCAGCCAAAACGAATCTTCCCATAGGAAATAATGAAAGGTGGTACCCCCCAGGACGGATCAGGTAAGTTTCCAATATTTCCTATGGGAAATTTTGCTTTGATACACAAGTATTTTGGCTAAAGCCATTCCATGGTCCACAATACCGTACATTTTCTCTGTGATCTTCATGAAGCACCTATTCTGCAATCACACAGCTGTTATAATGGCTCCCCCGCCAGTATTTATTTAGAAAAATTGCATCTGCTGAAAGACATCTAGTCATTTCTAATAAGGAATATTTTATTCCATTTCTGTCACACCATTTTGTTCTGTGGTATAAAGTACTCTACTGTTTTCTGTGCTATCAAGTTCTGTTTTTTTCACATGTTATTCCTAGTTCCTTGAGAAAGTTTTCAATTTCTCTGTTTACATAATTGCCACCAAGGTTCCCTCTAAGGTCTATGTGTGTGCGCATGCGTCTGGCCCCCTCCACATAGGGCTTTTTCACCCCTGGAGCCCATCATGATTGTATTTTGTGCCAGCTGTGATGGAACCAGGGGTGGGGGGAGGAACAGAGCCCTGCACAGGGGAGAGAAAAATTAGATGGCCATTTTCTTATCACTTAATGAACATTATTAGTCATTTCACTTTTCCCAAATAGATCACAGTATGTGAGAAATAGTTTGTAAATGTTACAAGGTATCTTGATTTTCTCCCCTGTGGTTGGAATCAACCTCACTATCATAGAATCACAGAGTTGAAAGAGACCTCAAGGACCATCCAGTCCAACCCCTGCCATGCAGGAACCCCCATCACAGTATTCCCGCCAGATAGCCATCCAGCCTCTGCTTAAAAACTCCCAAAGAAGGAGACTCCACCACCCTCCGTGGCAGCATATTCCACTGCCGTACAGCTCTAACCGTCACAAAGTTCTTCAGTTTAAACTGAATCTTTTTTCCTGTAGTTTGAAACCATTGCCCCAGGTCCTAGTCTCTGAAGCCATGGAAAACAAACTATGAATCAATTCTTGAGGGTGCTCTATTGCTTCCCCTTGAGCTGATTAGAAAGGCTATCTAATTTCTCATTTTGAATATGGATTCCATGTTCCACTGATTCTTTGCATGATGAAAAAGTTTATCTTTCAAATTGCATTTTATTCATCTGTATCATAGTACCTGCACCCCTGTGTCCCAATCTTCTGTACTTTAACTTAAGCATTTTTGTTAAAACATCTGTTATTCATTTGCATTGCTTTGGGAAGTAATGCAAAATTATCCAGCTGGATCTCATACAACCCATTTTTCATTTGTTAACCTAAGCAAAATTCACCATTTGGATCCAACACAAATCAATTTTTCTCTTCAAACTCAGTTTTGCAACCTTTCTTTGCCTTCTTTAATATGGAAAACAGAGTAGTTTGGAACCCTGGAGAATAATAAGCATTTGTGATGGTTGGATTCACAACTACATTTTAAGGCAAAAAACAACACTATTTGGCTGTTCCTTTGCCCTCTGTTGTATAATGAGGCTCATGCTCATATTTGGATTCTTCCTTTTCATTTGCTACTATATACAATACATTGTTGCTGATTTAAATGTTGTTGATTCCAATGTGTTGAGCTTTCTGTGATTTACTTTTAGCATTACAGTACTTTGTTTACTTTGGATTTTCTGACAGAGTTCCCTGCACTTGGATTTTTCTGCATCTTGTTAGTGTGAACATAACTTGAAAGTACCTTTCTGGTGCCACCCAAGATTTTATGTGCCGAATTACTTGACACTAAGTATACATTACTTCCATTGCACAATTTAATTTCATCTTGCTATAATAACATGAAGCTAACAAGTCTTTCTTATTATGTCTTTTTTGGACCATGCAAATAATGTCACATAAAATTCCATCAAAGAAATACCAAAATCCTGGAATCTATTGTCAATAATCTATAACATTTCTTACCCAATTTTAACACAGTTGTCTGATAAACATTTATTTCTGAGTGGAGTTTTGGAAGAGGTAGCTGTGTTAGTCTGTGCAGACATAGCAAGAAACATCCAAAGAAACAAAACAAAACAAAAGACAAAAACAAGTGGTACATTAAATACTATTATATTTTAATGTAAGTTTTTGTGGTTCAATTCCACTTCTTCAGGCAGACGGCAACAGAACAAAATGTTGAATGAAATATCAGTTTCATGATCAATACTGATTGGCTCTTACACTGCAGGCAAATGTTCCATACACATCTGGGCCGGAAAGTGCTAAGAGGTGATCCTTATAGGACACCAGGCCAGTAACATACAGGGTACAGAATGGAAGCTTACATAATTCATCCATAATCAGATGGAATAACATTATCAATCCAAGGTTCCCTATAAGGCATGTGTGCACGTGCACACCTCCTTTCCATGCTGAGCTCTCCCACCCCTGTGCACCTGTTGCAACCTCTTTTGTTATGGTTGTGATGGAACCTGGACATATCCTATGCACGCGGAAAAGAGCAGGGATGAAAATTAGAGGGCACATTGCATCAGTGTTAATACTCGTACCATAGCTGTAGTAGACTCAAGCAACTTCGAGGGACTCCCACTGAAGTGATAAGGATACTTTTGAATAACTATGTACAGTACTGCACAAAAGCAAAATAGCAAAGTGTTCTGCTTATATACAGCCCCAGTAGTCTCTGGGCAGTTTACAGTTTTAATTACAGTATGCAGGCTACGCAGTAAAAGTCATACTGTCAAGTCCAACTGAGCACATGGTTAAGCATATTGCTACATCTATTGCTCTGACATTGATGGAATCAAATTCGTTTAGCTTGAATGACAGACATGCCACGTTTTCCCCATTTATAAGATGCCCCCATGTATAAGATGATACCCACTTTTCCAATACAAAATTACAGTTTTGCAACTTCTGCAGTTCTCTTCTTGGCTTACTTCTGTGTAAAAGACGACCCTCAATTTTTAGTCTAACAATTTTAGACAAAAACATAGCCTTATAAACGGGAAAAACTATATTTGCTCTTACAAACTGCTTCAATATAAAGGTTGGGTTAAGTAAACCTTTGAAAAGCATCAAGGGAAGTCTGATTAAATTTGGGTAACATTCCTACAAGTATCAACCAAATTCAATAAGAACACAGGAAACTACTATACCTGGGCAATTTATCCATCTAGCACTGCACAGAAGATACCGAGGCTTGACTAAAAATAAAATGGCATATACTCTCAATGTAAGACCCTCCAGATATTGCTGAGCTGCAACGTCCATTAGCCCTAGCCAACATATTTTGTTATGAAGGATGTTTAGAATTATACGGTGGTACCTCGACTTACGAATTTAATCGGTTCTGAATGCATGCTCTTAACTCGAACCACTCTGAAGTCGGGGTACCTATCTAAAACATTGAAAAAATAAGTTAAAAAATAAAAAATGGAAAAAATATTTGTAAGTCGAGCAGACCATATCTAACATTTGTAAGGCAGCAGTTAAAATGCCAACAGTTTTCTGCTCTTAAGTCAAATTGCACTTAAGTTGAGCTGCTCTTAAGTCGGGGTACCACTGTATTCTGACAGTGTCTGGAAGGTCAGACATTTTCCATCCCTGACACCATAGGTATTTCGGGTGTCCATTTGCCAGTGGAAGGGACATCATGAACACAGCCAGTTCCTCATCATGGGTAGGAGTGACTGATGCAGTCTCTCAAATCATTTGAGCTGTGCAGGCAAGAATCCACCCAGGCAGTGTTGCATGAATCTGAAAATGAAATATATATTTTATATTCTTTTTGTTTTCAGATGGCAGCCAAAAGTACAACAGCTGGTTGATCAACTTGATGAGAAATTAGATAAATTAACTGTTACATCAACTTCAAAGATAACGGAACCAAAGGAATTTCACTTGACAGTTCCTAATCCACGGCCTGTATTGATTCCTGAAGTAATTCCGCAGCTAGAGAAAGTAAAACCTGTAAGTGCTATCTATGGTTCTTTTTCAATTTGTTGCGATAATTTAAAATAATTTAAAGAATATGGGAAACCTGTTTACCAACAGTTGGTTTGTATCTTGCTGGACTTGTATAACAAAGAGACAAACTCTTCTGTAAAGAGAAAAATCACTATACAGCAATACCTTAATTGATGGGTACCTTGGTTTATGAGTGTTCCATTAGACAAGCCAACATTTCTTAGAAATTTTCTTCAGCGAGCAATATCTTGCAATATGAGCACTGAAGTACTGCACATCACATGATGTCACCACCCTCCCCAAAGCAGCCTCCTCTGTGGGGCCTCTTGCCGCTGCTGTCACCCCCTTCTCCACAGGGCCTCTCGCCACTGCCATGGGCACGCTGGTTGGCCGTCCTGCAGTGGCAGTAGAGGAGCAAGCCAGGTGGTGACAGATGGCCACTGTGCAGCACTGCCCTTACCACTGCCCCTGCCCTCCTCAAAGAGGACTGAGGGAAGCTGACCTGGAGGGAGATGCATTAGCTGCGCCTGACAGCCATCCAGCCAGTGGGGGGGGGGGAGGCACAGAAGGCAGGCCCTCCTCCCCACCACCCTCACTGCCCTCTCTTGCCCAGGGGGGAGGCTGTAGCAGCAGCAGGAGGAAAAGACAGAGGAGGTGGCAGGGGCCACTGAGAACCATCACTATCACCCCTCTGTGGGGCCTCTCACCTCTGTCACACGCCTCTCCAGAGCTGCTTTGGAGGGTTACATCATAAATTGGGATGTTTCTGGGGATGGCGGCAAACTGCTGAACATGGCCAAACTACTGAAACTCAGATCAGGCAAAGCAGGTAGAATGAGGAAACATGCAGAGCTGCAAAGGAAGGAAGCAACGAGAAAAAAAAACTCTTGGAACCTGATAATTCTAGAAACGTGCAGCAATTTAATTTGAGTGGGGCTTGGTGGTAACCCATAGCATTGGATGCAGCATAGCCAGAACTGTCTATCAAATACTTGGAGGTGAGCCTTACTACAACGTTACCGACTCAGGACTCGCCTTCCACCTCTCTTTTCAAGACCTGGAACCACAGTATGTGCTAATCACAACTTATTTGCTTCATATCTGGGCATTGTGTAATTCTGGCTGCATACTACCCCAGCTTTGACCTGCATGGTGATATCTCCAGTGGACTAGCTCAAAATCCATTGCCCTAAGGAGAAAAACATATAGGAAGGCCCTATACCTTCAGAGACTACCGCCCAGAGATGTTTGGGTAGTGGGTGGCATATACGTTGTAAAAATAAATAAATAACATAAATAAATATCAGGGGAAAGTCCAGGCCTTTGAGGTAAAGCAATTTAGCAAGGAAGGTGTCATTTTTTTCCAAGGATGAGGGCAAAAGAGTATGTCCCTTCCTACAGAAAAAGCCCCCTGCTGACACAGGTTTTTTAATGTGACAACAAGGATGTAGGTGTCTAGTGCAGAAGCTGTATGGGCACTGAAACAGGACAGGAGTGTGCTTTCTCCACAGCCTGTAGGAGGATTGATGTGCACTGCTCATCACTGCAGAGTTTTTCCAGAGATTGATGACTGCTGTGAATATGTTGCTCTGAATGCTAAATGGAGTGGTGGAATGTGGCCGAATAGGTACTTTGTTTGGGCTGACTAAATAAGTGTCAAAAACTGTTAGCAGGAATTTGAAGTAGTGGTGGGACTTAGAAGGAGGCAATAAAAAGGCCTGAGGGGATAAGCTACTTTGAAAACCAATTGCTAGTTTCCCACCTATATTTTTCTGGAAAGCTGAACATGGCCACAACTTCATATGAAAACTTCACTGTTCTAATATGGAGCCCCTACCCTCCAAAAGGTTCTACCACTCCTGCTTAATCATCAAGAATTGTATGCACTTGACCTAGCACCGGTGTTCTTATGTTCTATATGTGAGTTTTAAGCCCTTTCAGAACATTCTTTCATATAAGGCCTCTTAACTTTCAACCACTTTGTGGATTTAGGTTCCCGCAAACACTTACAAACCTCCTAGACTGAAGAAGCATCTCGAGGAAATAAAACTTAAAAATCGTCACAAAGCACAGGCAAGTCCAGTATGATCTTATAATAATATTTGTACTGTAGTTTGAAATAGTTTTGTATTGAGGAATCCTATCTCTTTCCTACTTGAAGCATAGCCCTTCAGATGCCCAATCAAGTCCGTAGTAATGTATAGCTGTACATTCCCTGTGTGGTGTATTGGATAGAGTGACGGAGTAGGACTTTGGACAATAGGGTTCAAATCCCCACTCAGCCATGGAAACTCACTGGTGGAATGGAACTGCTAACGCCATTCACTTATCTTCACTATAAACCAGTTTATATCACTTATCTTCACTATAAACCAGTTTTCAGTTTGATGCACAAAACACATAGATTAACATTAAGTTCATAGGCAATAGACTTTTGATATAAAGTAGAAAAAGGGGAAGTGTGAAGGGGGACATGTTGGAATGAAACTGAGGAGCTGGAATTCTGAACAGGAGCACTTGACTTGAACATAGTACAAAGGTAAGTTCCAAGGCCATGCCCTATAGAGGCATGAGACCGTGGATAGTAGCAAACTCATTAAAGAGAGTGAAGAGGGGAAGGGCGAGAAGAGGAGGTAGGCTTGTGCCACACTATGGTGTGCGTGTGAACACTACAGGCTGTTTTGCAGTAACAGGAACCACGGACAAAAAGAGCTGTAGGGAAGGATGAGAAGAGGAAACAACTGCATGCACACGGAGGTGACGGCGTGCACACTATGGACTGGATTGCAGTGGTGGTGACCATGGACAGCTGGAACCATGGATACTGGCTTTGTGGATATTGTAGTCCTACTGCATTTACATCATTTGTTTGAAAAAATATCCTGTATCCCAGGAAAAAGCATAAATACTAGGAAATGTACAGTGGTACCTCTACTTATGAGCGGCTCTACTTATGAGCAATTCAAATTAAGAGTGGAAAACCATTGGTGTTTTAACTGCTGGTTCTCAAATTTTACATGCGGTCTGCTCTACTTACATTTTAAAAAAAATGTTCTATTTTTAATTTTTTTTTATACGGCTTGTTTAACTTATTGAGCGTGCACTCGGAACGGATTAAACTCGTAAGTAGAGGTACCACTGTACTTTTGAAACTACAGTACTGTGTTACATATTATATATAATGTGATAATTAATATATTAATTATGTGCTAACTTTAGAAACTGCTGCTAGAAGCAAATATTAGCCAGTTCAGTTGTGCAGCCCCCAAGATTGATTGTGAAGGCCATGTAAGTAAAACAAATGTAAATAAACAAATACAATACTGAACATACATCCTGTATGTTGATTTTGGATTTGAAAAGCAATTGTATTGTTGGTATTTGCTTGATGGAATCATAAGCCTTAAAAGAAGGTTGTAGACATTGTAGCTGGTATAATGTCATGTACCGCACAGTCCTACCCACTGAACTCAGAAGTAAACTCTACTTTATTAATGGACTTTTATTTCTAGAAAGTGTGCATGAAGCTGCAGTTTGTGGGGTGAGCTGTGACAATAAGGTTCTAATATACTGTAGTTTACTGTGACAAACTCATTAGGTGGCTTAGGCAAGCCTTTCCTCTCTCATTCTTTGTCAACCCCCTATGTGTAATACTGTCCTATGACATTGGATTAGTGAGAAATTATATGAATAGCATGATGTTATGTTGCTTGTGATGGTGAGCTGCATCTGGAATTTCCAGTTACTATATTTTAGTTCACAACAGGTGGCTAGCAAACATGCCATCGTAACAGTTGTGGTTTTAGGAAATATGTTGTTTTCAGCATTAAATTTAAAAGTAAAAATAGAAGATAGATAAAAAAAGAAGACTGGGGGAAAATGTGGAACATGAGAATCTTGAGATCATTATCGGTCAGGATAAAAGAAAATTATTTTAAATTGGTTTCTAGATGGTACTTGACGCCAATTAGGTTGGAATGAACGCTGAATATTCTAAGATCTGCTGGAAATGTGAAAAAAAGATAGGTACATACATGCATCTCTGGCGGGAATGTGAAATAGTTCAAAAGTTTTGGGAAATGGTTTTTTTTAGAGCTAAGTGAGATAATTCAAGTAGATATTGATTGTAATCCAGAGACAGCACTGTTATCATTGTCAACTAGTAAAGATTATGATGTTATAACCAAGGAACTAATAGCAAATCTTATGACAGCCGCTAGATTAATTATAGCAAGAAACTGGAAATCCAAATTAGATCTCAAGATGGAAGATTGGTATAACGAACTTTGGGATATAGCCATAAACGATAAATTGTCTTGTAGTTTAAAAGTTAAACGAGGAGAAATGAAAAAAGACATTTTTTATGACATTTGGGGAAAATTTATAGACTTTGTATTAGAAGGGAAGGGGAAAGAACCGATGAATATTTCAAGACAGTTCTGGAGAAGAGGACTTTGAGAAGAATATTAGAACAACAGACGTTGGAGTAATAAAGAATAACTCACGGAAGAACCGGGGGGGGGGATGCACTAGTATTGTTATTTGTCTGTTTGTCTTTAATTAAAAAAATATAAAATATATATTAAAAAAAGTAAAAATACTTGTCGGCACTACAATTTGCAGAATCTTTCAACCAGCATATATTCTCACTGGCTCACTCAGTAAATGTGCCCAAACAATTTAATCTAAATTAGAGGGATCAGATTAACCCTTTGAAATGTAAATAAACTTTGAATAAATTGTCCAACCTAGTTTATAAAGGTAGCTTCTGTAAAAACAAACAAACAAAAACAAATGGAGTTGGAAAGGGCCTCTAAGGCTGTTTGTGTCTAAACCCGCCCCCGCCCCCCAGTGTAGGAATCTAAGTTAAAGCTGAACCGATAGGTGGCTATTTATTATTTATTAATTTATTTAGAGTATGTTGCCCCATCTTTCTCCTTGGAAAAGGACCCAAGGTCCCACAGTAATGAGGGACAATATACAGTCAAGTGCAATTAAGACATATTCAAGTTTGAGAGCTGGGAATTGAGGGACACCGTTAAAGCTTTGGTTCGGAAGCCCCGCCGTACATTTAATGGGGTGTGATAGTTGGAGATAGATTTATGCCCAGTTGTTAGCAACTCAGCAGCATTGTTCTCTTGAATGCCTCCAGCATCTGGAGCAGGGGTTGATGGGAGCAGGAATAGTCTCAGATGTTCAGAGATGGCCATTTGCTGCTCATAGACAGACCTCCAGTGGTTTTCCCCTGCATTGGACTATTGCAATATAATAACCTAATAAAAATAAAATAATATAAGGAAAGGGATGTAATGGGTATTCAAAGTAATCAAGAGGCTAAATCCTAAATACCAGTAACTGTTCTTGGGCCCATCCAGATGTTTATTTTGCTTTTGGGGTCACTATTAGCATGGCTTAGTTCAAATGAAATTCTGGCTGTCCTGCTCCTTTTTGGCACAGCATGAGAAGCCTCTGGGGTTTTTTGTTTTGTTTTGTTTTGTTTTGTATGGCTCAGTACACTTCTAGTTTTCCCATTATGTGGCTCTTGTGGATGCTTATTTCTCACACAAATGGAACTGCGAGCAGGGTTATCTGAGGTGACAAACCAGTGACATATTAGATGGGTTGTGACATAAAAAGAGAAGACTTCCTCTTCTATTTCCATCTTCTTTTACAAAAAAAAAATTTCCTAACTACTGCAACGCTGTTGCAACATGCAATTTACTGTGTTTTCTGCACAAGAGACATAGGTATTCCCGTAACAGGATTCTTCATTACCATGGTGCATACGTACATTCTAACATCTGAAGAACATCATGGCGAACTGCCTCAGTCCTGCACTTACAAGAGAAAAGGATACACTACTCAGAAATTATTTCGTAAAATTATCAGCTACAGTTGATGCTACAGCATTAACATACATGGCTGGGTATTTGTAATAATGATGTGCTGCTCATAATTTCCTATAATTAAATAGGTGTAAGATTGTCACATAATTTTGGAGGGCTGGCATAATCTACCATTTCTCCACCAGAGTCCAACTTTCTACAATACTGGCTGAAATGTTGTGTATAAATTATGTCAAGTAAGGTTGATGACATCATCAGCTGTGGTGATTTTTTTTAAAAAATAAAAATATTTATAATGTCCCCCCCTAAAAGGTCTTGAGGCTTCTGTGGAATCTCTTTCACCATCAGGAAGCCTTTCGGGGCTGTGGGATGGGAACAGAACAGAACAGAATATTTATTTACAGTCCTTAGACCAGTTACACATAAATATAAAACCATGGATTAAAAATACAGTTAAAACATGTTAGCATACATACAGCTGGTTGGCATTTAACTTCCGTAATTGAAGTATCCTCACACAGAATCTAGCCACTTGACAGGAGATCTTTGCATCTGAAAGGAGGAACTCAAGTCTTTTTCCCTCTGAGCGTCCAGGGATTCTTTCCAATAATGGGATAATAATCTCTTTACCTGCTGCTTCATACAATGGACAGGTGAAAAACATATGCTCAATGGTCTCAATCTCCCCCAGGGGGCAGGAACAGAGCCTTTCTGCAAAAGGGGTATTTTTATACTTCCCTTCCAGTACAGCAGAGGGGAGGGCCAAACACCTTGCCAGCGTAAAGGCTCTTCTAGATCCTTTAGCTTCCAGAGCTGTTAAATATTTGGCTGGTTCCATAAGGTTTTTAATGTAACTCCTAACTGCCATATTTTGGATACTAGTGAGGTCTGTTTGGTACTCAATATCCTCTATTCTTTGCTTGGCTATCTGTTTTGCTTGCTCTATTCCTGAGGACAGGAGTGCCTGGGGGGAGAGGCCAATTTTCATTAGATAACCCTGTACAGATTTGACCCACTTACATTGATAATTGTCAGTAAATATCAGGGGAAGTAGGCCTTTTGGGTTTAAGTGTCCTTTTAACCACACATATATATATTGAATGCTGATCCAGGCTTCAACTTTTAAGCATCCTGTCTCTAGCCTTATCCTTGCATTTGACACACAATCTTGGGACCTGGAGTATAGTTCTTAGGAATTTAGATTGGACTATTTCTTGTACTGCAGAGGGGGAGATAGGAGGCCCGAGTAATGAACCATACAAAAGTTGGGCTAGAGTCTTTGCTTTATAAAGTTTGAGGGCTGCTGGTACAAAAGACCCTCCTTGGGAGAATTATTAAAAACTGCCACCATCAGGATGACTTTACTAGTGCCAATGACTGTCACTAATTACAGTAAAGACTTTCCTCTTCCATTCCAGGGGTTCATGACTTCTCACTTCTGGTATTTAGTAATCTGAGGAGACATACTGGTGGCAACAACTGTTGGACTGAACTGCTGCTGTTATTGGTGCCCAAGGAAATGTTCTTTTATTTATTTATTTATTTATTTAAATAAATAAATAAATAAACCCTTCTCTTCCGGGATTTACCTTCTGCTGCAGCCGTTTTGTTTTATTGCTTATTTCAGTTGTTGTTTTAATTTGTTGTCTGTACATTTATTGTAAACCGCCCGGAGTTCCTTTCAGGAAGACGGGCGGTATATAAGCTGTATAAATAAATAAATAAATAAATAAATTTATTTATTTATTTATTTATTTACCGCCTGTCTTCTGAAGGAACTCCAGGCGGTTAACAACATCAACAGATAAACAATAAAAACAAGATTAAAAAGAAAAAAAACCAATAATAAGAAGTAAAATCTGACAAGATGGCGGGATGGAGTAGTAAAAAATAAATGTTAGTGCTGGGAAACATGCTGCTCAAAGACCCTCAGAAAACCAGCACTGCTAGAGTGTCTTACCAGAAGGGCACTATAGCAACAGCATAGGGCAATATGTCTGTGAAGATTCTCAGTCATCCAGGTGAGTTTATCTGGGAGTTGAGTCATGGCTACTGGACTTCTTTTTTGAGAGATCGAAACGTTTCGCTGTTCATCCAAACAGCTTCATCGGTCTGAATGCAGCTAGTGCAAATCTTCCATCTTATAGGCAGCATAGGGCAATAACGAAGAGGAATGCCGAGATAATCATGGCTTGTCATACCCCATAGGACTGTCTCGCTCTCATATCCTCTCGTTCTGTAATCCTAAATTTATGAAGGGAATGACCCTCTCTGATTGCACTCAGGAACCAACAGGAACCTCACTGACCCCTTCTGCACACCGCTGAAAAAGTAACAAGAATATTTGGAGCGCAACAGTTGCTGGAAATCAAGGGCCATGTCTTGCTTAGGGTTGCAGAGCATAATAATAAATACTTTGCCAGCGTAACCTACCCTGATGGATAGGAAATGCCTATTGTGACGTCTTGGTTTTCGGCAGTTCTGCGGTTGGAAATGCCTTCGCTAACTTGTGGCAATTTGCTTTTGAAAGTTGTGCTGGTGGAGTTACACCACTATAAATGTGAAATGGATTGTAGCTTTTTAATGAATATGTAAACTGCCTTGATTGCTCTGTGACAGAGCTGTTTTATGGAATTGAAAACATCAAGGTATTGCTGTCATTATTCCTTCATTTCAGTTAATTTTCTTATTATGTGCTTGCTTTTTAAAGACCAAACAAGCATGTATTATTTCTTCAGTTCAAATTTTAACTTGATATCTCATCCTAATTCTGAGGAACTGTAGTAGCTTCATATAGTCAACTTCTGTAATTATGTGATATCCCCAATCTACATAATTATATGTGATTCATATTTATCTTTTATAAAAACTACTATGCTTCTTTTATGATTTAGATTACAAAGGATATTCCAGTTCATGTGAAGAGATTTCGGGCTCAGAGGATCAAAGAAAAGGTAAGGTGCTTATTATTTCCACTATCAAATGTGTGCAGATTCAAATTTGGTATAAATATAACAAATAATGCATTTTAAAGGGTGACAATGCATTTTAAAGGGAGTATGGATTATTTCATTGAGCCTTTGTGGTACTTTGCAGACACTTCAGCCAAAAAGGCACTTTATTTTGAGCTTTATAACTGTGACCTAGTAGGCTAAATCCAGTTATTAATCCGGTCAACAGTAGATTCGTTGAATCAAGGGTAGACTTACTGAGCCACACGAACAGCTCCTAGTGTCACCCCACTTGAAAGAACTCACTCAAAGCTCGCAAGAGCAGTCTTCCAAATGTTCAGATATGTTTCTAACACCGGTTTACGCTTAGAATCTGGCCTACTCAAAGTTGAAGCCAGAGTAAGTTTTGTCTCCATCAATTTCTGGTTTAAACTAAATTATTACCCATAAGAATTAATATCTTTAATTCTTCAGGATTGCTTCTGTGCTCCTTGGCTAAAAGCAATACATCAGCGGTTAACATGTATATAAATTAACATCCCTTCACTCTTGCCTTATAGTGGAATTAGAGAAAGAAATTGCACTGGTCAAACAAAGGGTGTTTGATGTAGACAAGGTGACATCAGCAGAGCCCCCAAGTTTCTTGCAGCGTATAATTCCAGGTACAGTATATCGTAGCTCCAGCTGCTTAGCTCTCTCTCCTGGAGCTGCTGACCCACCCCAGGGTCGTCTCACTAGCTGGATGGCAAAATTGTCCCTCAGAGGTTACCAATGAGAGGTATAAAAATATGCCCATGACAGAGAAGGTTTGTCCTTGTGCTGATGGCTTGATATAATCGACTGTATTTTTATTTATTTATTTATTTATTTATTTATTTATTTATTTATTTATTTATTTATTTATTTATTTATTGGATTTTTATACCGCCCATCTGGCAGTGAGGTCACTCTGGGCGGTTTACAACAATCAATACATTCAAACAATTTATACAATAAAACCATAAATAGTAACACAATAAAACAAAATAAAAATAAAAATAATATTAAATTGACATAAAACAATATATTATTATTGGCAGGCTAGTCGTTTAAAATCAAGATTTAATGGGTGAACACTGTGTTGCAATTATATTTGGGGGAATGCCTGCTTAAATAACCAAGTTTTAAATAGTTTTTTAAAGGCAGCCAAAGAGGGGGCCAGGCAGATGTCTGGTGGAAGGTTATTCCATAGGCGAGGGGCAACGGCAGAAAAGGCCCTATTTCTTTTTTCTTTTTTCCTTTCGGGCCTCTCGTGGTGTTAGTTGCCTCAAACGCCGAGCCTGGGAGGATCGTGTGTTATGGGCGGTTTTCAAAGGGAGAAGGCGCTCTGACAAGTAGCGAGGTCTAACCGTTTAGGGCTTTGTATGTCATAGTTAAAACTTTGAAGTCGATGCGGAACCAAACTGGAAGCCAGTGCAGGGCAGCCAGCGCTGGGGATATATGATCGCATTTTCTAGTCCCAGTCAGCAATCTGGCCGCCGTGTTTTGGGTCAGCTGGAGTCTCTGCATCAGCCTCAAGGGCAGCCCCACGTAGAGAGCATTGCAATAGTCCAGTCTTGAGACTACCAATGCATGGACCAGCGTGGTGAGAGCCCCCATGTCCAGATAGGGACTCAGTTGAGCAATCTGCCACAGATGGTGGTGGGTAGAGCGGACCACCGACACTACCTGCGATTCCATGGATAGCGCCGGATCCAGAAGAACACCCAAACTGTGCACCTCATTCTGAGCGGGGAGAGTCACTCCCCCAAATTAGAGGGAGTTTCCCAACCCGCTAACTATAGATACTGTATAATATTACATTGCTGGTTCTATCATGAATTATGTACTAATTGCAGCCTTCCTATGCTTAACTGGTTTTTTGGGCTGCCCTGAAGCATAGATCTCACACAAACCACTTTTAGACATTAATGCCCAGATTACATTTACCTTTGTAAAATTTCTCACAGCTGCATGCAAGATACATAAATATTTAATGGGTAACGATTTTAAGCTATAACTTTAACTCCTTTCCCCTCTGATTTATGCAACCTGTATTAGGTTTAATGTCTCTTTGCAGGTCATGAATGGTAACAATAATAATCTAAATTAAATGTTCTGACTCACTTAAACATGAAAGGAGCAAGAAATGGTTTGCCATTGTCTCCAAAGTCCAGTAAAGTCTGGTAAATGGAAAATGATTAGATAAAATTGGAGAAGTTGATCATAATTCAGGACAAGTCTAAGAAATTGTTTTGAAGAAATACTCGCATGGTGAATTTTTGCATTGCTGCTGCCAGATGAAGTATTCTTTTGGTAGGTGGCGTAGAGAAGTAGCATAATAAAAGTGCAACTTTTCTTTCCACTTCTGCAACATTTTCAAAACCAGAAACCCTTGGCAGATCTTTTGTAGAAACAAAGCTTAATAATCTAATCAAGAAGCTAAGGAGTCATTGCATAAAATCAGAAAAATGTCTTATGTTTCCCTGTTGTTGTTGTGTTGTTGTTGTTGTTGTTGTTGTTGTTGTTGTTGTTGTTGTTGTTGTTGTTGTTGTTGTTTGTTTGTTTGTTTGTTTGTTTGTTTGTTTGTTTGTTTGTAATTGGATTTCTATACTGTGCCATCTAGCAATAAGGCCACTCTGGGCGGTTAACAAAATTACATCAAGACGAAACAACAATATACAATATAAAAATACCATAACAAATAAAAATTACATATAGCTGAATCAACAGTAAAATCATAAACACATATTTAAGAAGTAAAGATAGGCATACTATAAACAGATTGAAAATCAGATTGAGAAAAGAGTAATTAATGGCCAGGGAAAGCAGATCTGTATAGCCATGTCTTTAGATGTTTTTTAAAGACCGACAGTATGGGAGCCAAATGAATCTCAGGCGGAAGTCGGTTTCATGGTAACCTGCTGGATCGGCTTGCTGAGGCTGGAATCGGGGATTCAGCTCTCTGCTGGCTCCGATCCTTCCTCGGCGACTGGTCTCAATGGGTTCAGCTGGGGGATGACTTGTCGGCTCCTTGGACTCTCTCTTGTGGGGTGCCCCAGGGGTCGGCAATCTCACCCATGCTGTTCAATGTTTACATGAGGCCGCTAGCGGCGGTCCTCAGGAGATTTGGAGTTTGCTGTCATCAGTACGCTGGTGATACGCAGCTCTATCTCTCCTTTTCTTCTTCTGCAGTTGAGGCAGTACGCTCCCTCGATCTGTGCCTGTAGACGGTCTTGGAATGGACCAAGACTAACGGGCTCAGGCTGAACCCGGAGAAGACTAAGGTTCTGTTCTTCGGGGCGCCCTCATCCGGGTACAATAACCCCCTCCCTAGTCTGGGGGGGATTTCCCTCCAGCCTACGCACAGGGCCAGGAATCTGGGTGTGATCCTGGATTCAGCCCTCTCCCTGGAAGCCCAGGTGACGGCGGTCTCCAGGGCCGCTTTTTTCCACCTCCACAGGATCGCCCAGATCCATCAGTACCTCGATGAGTCCTCCCTGAGGACAGTAGTGCAGGCCCTCGTGATCTCGAGGATCGACTACTGCAATGCCCTCTACGTGGAGTTGCCCTAGACCCTTGTCTGGAGGCTCCAGCGGGTGCAAAATGTGGCAGCCAGACTGGTGGTGGGTGCTCATAGATTCGACCACATCACCCCAGTTCTGGCATGCCTGCATTGGCTGCCCGTTGCCCTCTGGATAACGTTCAAGGTCCTGGTTTTGATTTTCAAAACCCTCCACAGCTTGGGCCCTGAATACCTGTTGGAGCGTATCTCCCAGAGGTCAACTGGGATCAGGCCCACGAGAATGGCATAGGCGCGCTCACTTAGAGTGGCCACACCCAGGAAGGCGTGGAAAACGCTCACGCGTAACCGCGCCTTCTCTGTGGTGGGCCCCCACGTTGTGGAATCATCTTCCTAGTGAGCTGCGCCTAGCACAGTCCCTGCCCGCCTTCAAAAAGGCTCTGAAAACCTTCCTTTTTAAGGAGGCATATGGCAACCTGTTCATTTAAAAATTTTTTTTGCCCGCGCCGCCTCTTGTGGAGGGTTTCCCCCTCTTTATCCTATTAGTTTTTTTTCTTCTGTCCCTTTTCCCTCACTTGTTTATACATTGTTGTTTTATTCTCGTCAGTAAACCTCCCAGAATTCCTTCTGGAAGATGGGCGGTATAAAAATGCAACAAATAAATAATAAATAAATAATAATACAATTTTGTAAAATGGTTTTACTATATTTAAATTGTTTGAAGATTTTTAAAAATCATTTTTCTGTAAATGTTTATGCAATTTCTTGACAGACCAATAATGTACCAGTTAAATTAAATGCAGCAGCCATCCTCAGAGAAGGTATTCTTTACCAAAGAAAAGTGGAAGAAGAACTGAATAGGTACTTATCTGATTCTGTAGAACTAAACTATGTGTGATTCCTTATGTAACTTTCACATATTGGTCATTCACTTGAGCTCTGCACCTGCTCCCCTGCTGTAAACCAACCAAAGCCATGGGTCTCCCCAGATCACATTTCCCTTTTTTGTCCTTCAGTACAACACAGGGAACATTCTCCTTTTTTTAGGCTTATGGATCTGTATAGCTTTTTGCTAAGCATTATTTCTTGAATATAAATTGTACACAATTTGGATATCAAAAGAATAGTACTAGACTTTCATCAGGGCTTCCCATATGCTACAATACGAATTTCTTCATTTTCCCAGTTTTATTGCCACCAGCCTCAATATTGAACGTGCTTTACTTCTTGCTTTATCTGATGAATGAAGGTGTCACAACATCTTCCTCTAAGGATTTCTTTGGCTATCATAATTGCCCACCGACCCCAAGTCTTGAGATTCCTTTGATCTCTAAGGTTCCTAAATATCTCTTCTTGTTGTCCCACCTTTGGCCTTTTGGTTCTTGCCTGTGATACTTGCCTAGGTCACAACCAGGAACTATGAGCTCTTGCGTCCTATGGTAGTCATGTGACCTTAAAGACTGTTTCTTTAGTAGATGTCACGAAGATGAGGCAAATCTGTGAAATTAACATCCTTATGTGGGATGTGCAATATCCTGTATTGTACAAAAATCAAATGGTTCTTTGTTGTCTTTGATTCACATAAATAGATCTTTTGTACTTGTACAGAGGTTCATTCAGAACTTCCCACAACTTAGCACTTTTGGCAGTACCCCTGCCTGCTCTCTGTCTGACCTAGAGATATTACTCCATGCACTCAACATTTGTCAGGTGCTGCCCTGTCAACTGGGCAATCCAGCTTTGCTACCTTATGCATTTACTCCTGTGGTATTCCAATCCAAAAAGATTCCCTTTTGTATAAATGTTTTATGTTTTGCATTGTAGTTTTATATTAATAATAATAATATCTTTCTTCACAGCACTCCCCTAAGTGGGTGGTTGAGACAATTACTGTTAATAATAACATCTCGAGCCTCCTTGCCCCACATGCCCTGGGGGGAATACTCCAACAGGATGTTTATGGTTCCTGTAGCTTTCCCCTAGGGCAGTGGTGGCAAATCTTCGGCACTCGAGATATTTTGGACCACAACTCCCACAATCCTTTGTCATTGGTAATCGAGACTCGGAATTCTGGGAATTGTGATCCAAAACATCTGGAGTGCCAAAGGTTCACCACCACTGCCGTAGGGTGTCTCTGTTCTGAACCTAAGCAATCAGTGGATTTCAATCTTCAACAGTTGAGAGATGCTTCTGCGAGACCCTGAGGAAAACAAGTTTGTGGTGGTCATTGTGCGACTCATACAAATAAGTTTTACAACTATGCAAAGTTTTATTTCCAGCCGGATAGATTTTGATGAGAACTTCACCCTGCCCCGTGTCATACATGTTTCTGTGACCTGACAGCTCTCCCTTGATTCCTTTTCATTTTCTGCATTGAAAAGAATGTTCTGGGGTGTATTCATACTTCATGTTTCAGTAGATTTAATCTCCTTTCTTCATTCCTCTTGGTTTTCTTAGTGCTCTTGGTCATATGGGAGAAAACCTAAGAGTAGATTTCGAGATTTTTAAAATTGATTTCTCTGGCCTCTGTAGCCTTTCTGAAAAAGTCCATCACCTGTGGGGGCAAATCATCTTCTCACAAGCATGATAAGTGTTTGTTTTGTCTTTGGTGAGGATCTTCCTACTTACAGAGCAGTAGGCTATCTGTCAAGGCTTAATTAAAATTGATCTCCAGAGGAGAGAATCCAGTTTAACACTGCATTTCTGAGAAAAGACTCTTCAAGCTACATATTTGACTGTACAAAATAGTCTGCTTTGCACTGTTTCATCTGCCATTTGCAAGGGTGGTGGTGGTGGGGGCTTAGCGGTGGCAGAGCAAGATGAGCAGGAGTCAGCATATTTGATTTTCAGGGTACTGACGGTGTTTGTTGTTATCCACAGATTTTGTTATCTGTGGCACGCCTGGAACCAATCCCCTGTGGATATGGGGGTCCTACAGTATTATATTTTTTCATTATTGTCTTTTTATTAATATCACATGCAATGTGGCTCTGATGTTATGGAAGTGGCATAGTTGTGAAATGTACAAAGTATCCTATTTTTCTTTCATTATAGAACTGAACATCTTCTACGAGGAGCTCGGGATATCTCCGAATTTCTGGAATGGCAAAAGCAAATGCATAGGAAAGATTTGGACCAACAGCTAACAGCAGAAGAGTGTAGGAGGTTGCAAGGAAAACTAAGCTACAAGGAGGCTATTCTAGCACGACAGGAACTTATTCAGGAAAAGAAGAAAAAGGCTGAGCACATGAGGGAACAGGTACTATATTCTAATACGGTTTAGATTTTACTTGGGCATATTGTACGTTCTGTATTTGGAGAACATGATAGCAAAAAGGACAAAAGCATAAAAGGAAGTTCCTGAATAGTACAAAAATTCTGGAGATCTTTGCCAGAAACATCGGTTTTAAATAAATTACCATTTATTTATTTATTTATTTATCTATCTATCTATCTATCTATCTATCTATCTATCTATCTATCTATTTATTTATTTATTTATTTATTTATTTATTTATTTATTTGGTTGGTTGGTTGGTTGGTTGGTTGGTTGGTTGGTTGGTTGGTTGGTTTGTATACTGTCCTTCTAGTTTCCCAGAGGTCTAAAGAGTATGTTTATATATATGTTTATGTTGTTGTAGAATATACATGACACTTGTCCCCAGCTGTCCAAGTTGGAAAACAGCTGGACAAAAGCAAATAGCCTGCCCTTGTTATTTCTTCAGTCTAGAATGGTAAAATGATAGATCTATAAGGAACAACAATGAATCACTAAGTTCACCACCTGGCACAGTAGAAAATCCATCTCTGAGCTACAGCATATCAGACAGACTGCCACCCAAACTTTGCTTAGAAACCTTCTATGGAGAAAAGTCTTATCTCCTCCTGAAGTCCTCCAGGTTTCGTTTGCTACTGCACAGAACACAAGTGGGCAAAGCTGAGAGAGTCTACCCCCACATTTTATTCAGATAGATCTCTGCAATGCACAATGCTCATCTAGGATCAGCTCTTAAATGTTTACTGCTTCATCATTCCCTTAACTGACATATAACAGCAGCATTTGCAACCTGCTGGCTAACATATATTCTGTACTCCTCCTCTTTGATCATAAAGGTCAACAGAAACAGATGAGATAACTCAGGTCCTGTGGTTCACCTTCAGATAGGCAATAAGCTGTTGACAAAAGAGCCCCTCCCCTGCTGCACAGAAGAGACTAGTTTCATCTGGGCCTGAGCTGCTTCACACCCTCCTTTCTAAAGATAACTAACTGCCTGCAAACTGAGCAGAGTCTCCTAGACAGGCAGGGTTACACCAAACGAGTGGTCATCTCCTTTTTAGTCTCCAGGTGGACATCCCAAAGTGGGGGGGGGGGGGGAGGCACTCCTCCTATGCCTGGACCAGGTGAGCCACTCCTGCCATGGCCCGTGCAACAGGAATAGAACCCCTCTTTAATTATCTGTTCCAGAATTTTTCTTCTGTTGATGTCAAGCTGAAAATTAATTGCCTGGAACCTCTCCCAGGTTTTTGCAGACAGACACAACAGTGACCTTTTAACTCTCCTCCCATCTGACAGCTCTGTGTGCAGACAACTTTGTTTCTTTAAATGCCTCCCACTTTTGCTTCTCATAGGAATTTTGATTGTGCTTTCAACATTTCACCGAAAAGAAACTCCCATCCATTGTGAACTCCATTCTTTTTCACTATTTCTGACTATGAAATCTCACCAAATATTTGCTTAAATGTAATCAGCTAAGCTTCCTTGAGTCCAGAATGTGTACTGCAATCCCCTCAGCTTTCCATTTCCTCAGCATAACAGATCCAAAGAGGTTATGGCCACTTCTCAAAGTTACCACTTTTCACACCTGAATCATCACTTCTTTGCTGTTCCAAGGACTAAATCCAGGCTAGCAGGTCCCTTTTGCAATTCTTCCATCATCTGGAAGCTGAAGGTGTCAACAAAGCCAGAGAGGACTTTGTAGAACTGTACATTTCTGACAGATGTGAATTTCCAGCAATTAGCAGGATAGTTGACATTTTCATGGTATATGATCCTTTTCCTTTCTTGATGCTTTGCAGTCTGATCTATGGATTCACCCAAGACCCCCAGAACTATGCCAATGTTTCCCTCTTCACCAACCTTCCATGCTCCAATTAGTGAATCTCTTTGCAAATGTACATGATGTGCTTTACATATAAATGTACATAAATTACATATTTATTGCATTTACATGTTTTTATTGTTCTAATTTTGTTGTATTTTGATGTTTTAATTGTCCATTTTGATTGTGAGCCGCCCAGAGAACTTTGGGTAGTGGGCGGCATACAAGCTATATCAATAAATAAATAAATAAATAAATAAATAAATAAATAAATAAATAAATAAATAAATAAATAAATGCTAATTCCCCTTTCCTGTTTTGTTTCTTTTGAATAAATTATGCCCTCCATGATTATATTCCATTTATGAATCTCATGCAACTATGTTTAAAGCATTTGATTAAATTATATTTGCCTTCCTGTGTCAAGGGTTTGCCTCCTATTAGTACAGATAGTTTGGAAACCATGGGTATACTCCCTCAGCTGCTTAAGTATTGTCTTTTCTCATCCTCTGCCTTTGTTCCAGTTTTCCAGTTTCTTGCTGTGTATTCACTCATAAAATTTTATAAAGAAACCATTTGGCTTCACATGTATTAGGGGTGGAGGACATGTATTTTGCAGATAGCACATGCTCCATAGGGTATTTTTGGAACCTCCTCAGTTAAATACAACAGCAGCAGTTCTGGAAAGAGTGTCTTGGTTAATGGTATAGCAGGCATGTCCAAACTTCGGCCCTCCAGATGTTTTGGACCACAACTCCCACAGTCCTTTGCCATTGGCAATCTAAGCTTAGAATTCTGGGAATTGTGGTCCAAAACATCAGGAGGGCCGAAGTTTGGGCATGCCTGCCTTATAGTGATTTCCTCCAAACTTTGCCCAAAAATTGTCTGTTTCTACTCCTTGAGGCTTTCCAGCCTCATATTCACTTAAAAGTATAAAGCTGAGTTTATGTTTTGCCACATATCTCGGACTGATAATATCATAGAATAGTTTGGTTAATGTCATGACAGCCAAGAAATTCCAGAATGGATTCCATATGCGATGGTGTGTAAAGTTCAGCCTGTGGCAACACACAAGTTATATGTGCCTCATCTGATATTGTAATCCCAGAACCTAGAGCAACCTCCCACCTTTTAAAAAATTTTTTAAAGTAGAATGTATGTAATGTGTTAATCTTTATTAACTTATAATTTTGTTTGGAATTTAGAAAGCAGAAATGAGTCATCAATGTATGGAAAGACACCTGCAAGAAATGAAGGAAAAGGAAAAAATGGTGCAGCAGGTGGTAGAAGGGCATAAAAATGTGAAGCAAGCACGAACAAAGCTCCAAAAATATAAACGCCAAATAGGTATCAAGTAGTTATCAGTTATGTATATGTTCTGGAAAAGCTAATTTTCTTCTGTTTTTCTCATTGCAAAGCAGTCAAGGAGAGTTGCTAAACAGGTAAAGAGAGACAGAGAAAGAGAATAGTTAAGCTTATGCCTATACTTTGAGGTTTTAAGGTGGGACAGGTTTTTTCAGTTTGCAAAGGACCTCTTCTGAAATCTTGGTATGGTCACCAGGAAATGATGGGGGGTGTGGAGTGAACGCTTCACCAGCCTAAAACTAAGCCTTAGGAAGCCTTTCCCCCTTCTTGTATTTAAGTGAATAAAGAAGTGAGAAGAGATTTTCATCTAATGGAAGATTACTTTATTTTAACTATGAACCTGGAACAGAAGGCAGTTTATTCCGTAAAATGCTTCTTACTGAGAGGAGAGGGGGGAAAGCAAGCAAAAAGCATTGAGTTAGATTTGAATTGGTTGTTCTGAACATTAGTTCATAGGTGATCTTGACTCCACCTTGAATGAGTTTTTCACAGTATTTCCCAGAGTGGAAAGATTGTCCTTGCCCTAAAGGTAGTGGAAAGGTACAGTGAGTTGAAATTTCCCTTTCTGTAAGAGATTCTGGGCAGGACGTTATTTTTTATTCAGAACATAGCATATCTTCAAGTCTGGGAAGGAAGAGCCTTCCTGATTCTCTGTATGAAGCACTGGCAAAAGACTGGGTTTGCAGACAAATATTTATTGGCGCACTTGTATCTCAGATCACTTTGCAGAGACTTCCATATGGCTACTTTGCATAGCAGCTTAAAGAACAGCACTTACAGGCAGCAGCAGAAGCTGGAACTACAGTATTTAAGTAAGGGCTGTTTATTCCACTGGAGAATGCTTTCATTTCTGCTCTGTAGGCACACAGAATGCAGCCTGTCTGCCATCCAGTAGTAGGCAACTTTAATTCACCATTTTTAAATAAGGTGGGTGAAAAGGAAAGAACACGTGGTCTGAGATAAAGGACTCCTTGGGCCTAGACATTTAGAAGCTATGGTTCTGCTTAGTGAATAAAGTACATATGCCATTCTGTGTTGTGCTGGTAGTTAGGATTTTACCAGAAATAGAAAAGTACCACTTCCACTGACAGAATAGGTAATTTAATTTTGGCAGAAGCTTAGAACTCACTTTAACATTGCCTTGTCCAAAAAGAGGGCACACAAACGCTTGTTAACCGACAGGCAGGCGCTCATATAGCTAACAGGAAGATTGTTTTGACCAGGGACAGTCAATTTGAGGGCCTCCATGTGAGAGCTGTTGATGTTAAGTTTATCCCTCATATGGGGAACTTAAGGACCACATAAAAGCAACAGGATGTTCTCTGCCTTGTCCAGATTCAATTTCCTATTAGCCCCCATCCAGTCAGTAATTGAGGTCAAGCACTACTTCAGTGTGCAGGCAGCTTCCAGTGCTGATGATGAAAAAGAGAGCTAAGGGTTGTGTTTCATGGGCATATTGATAACAGTGAACTCAAAATCTCTGGCTGACTCCCCCCCACCCCCAACTTCATGTAGATATTAAAGAGCATTGAGGGGGATGATCTATCTACGTCTGTGGGCCTTTATACATGACCCCTAAGCTCCGCAGGAAATGGCTGCAAGGTCCGGACCTTACAAGTGTTTTCCCACCAGCTCCGGACTTTGCAGACAATTAAGTGCGACCCCGCCCACCTAAGCGCGACCCAGCTGCACTTTCTTGTACCTGCTTGAGGTGGGTGAAAATCCCCAGGTCCGGATTTAATCTGGTCAGTGCGGGGCTCTCCTGGCTTCTGCTTGTGTTTTTTTTTTCCTCCTGCCCCTTTAAGAGAAGAGGTGGGAGGAAAAAAAGCAAGCAGAAGAGAAACAGAGCTCCGGGAAGCTCCTCCAGGTGAGCTGCATTTTCCCCCCTCTTTCTCTGGTGGGGAGGAAGGAAGGGCAACGAACCCCTAAGATCTTTGGTCCGAATTTAAGGGACCAGCGGATCTTAGGGGTCGTGTGAAAAGGCCCTGTGTCATTCTGCAACAAAGAACTCAGGGGGTTAAAACAGCATCCCCAAGCTCAACCTTCTGAATATGGCTATTGAAAAAGGGCCAGAGCCAGGGCAATGCTGAGCCTGCAGTCCCCCAAATCAACAGCCTGCCCAGAAGGATACTATGACTGATGATATTGAAGGGCAGTGAGATCAAGAAGGACCAATAATCTCTCTCTCTCTCTCTCTCTCTCTCTTTCTCTCTCTCTCACATACACACACACACACACACACACACACACCATGTCATCATGTAGAATACAAAATTATCTTGGTACCATGGCATAGTATGAACTCCAATTGAAATTGATCCAGACAATAAGTGTCTTTTAAGAGCAGTCACATCTGATCTGCCACAGCCCTCTCTGTCACTTACCCAATAAAAAGAATATTATCAACAGATTGGTCATTATTAACATTGTCTGTGCTAAGATTTTTTTTTCCAAAACGGGGTGAACTATTATTTTTTTCAGGCAAGAGGGCATAGACCCCTCTTATTGCAATGAATTTATAATTTATCCCTTCCATCATTATCCAGGGGCAGATTTCAGGAACCAAAAAGGCATTGCACCCATGCCCCTTCTGGCGTCAATGATTTTACAGCCAGCAAGCACCTTGTCCACCAAATGAGATAGTTCATTGGATGTCTCTGTATAATCCATTTTGTCACTAACAGAATTGAGCCCCCTACAGATGACTTCAGTCTTTGATCAAATATGTGCTGCAAATCAAATAGCAGTGATAATGTCCTATTGAGGATCACTGGATTACCTAGAGGTCGTGAGGTTACAGACCACTTAGAACAGTGCCCTTTGTTGATAGGACACCTCACTAATGATTGCGGTGTAATACACTTGCACAGTAAATCAAAAGGATCAGTTACTGGCCAAGGTCAAAACACAAAGATTTCCTTCTCTCTAAGGCAAAACATTTCAGAGGCGATACTCCTTTTGCTCTACCTTGGGCTTTTTTCACAAGGCCATCATCTTTATTGAAAAGAGATTTTATTTCCAATCTAAGTTACAAAAGAAAGTTATACTTGTAAAAACTTCAAACAAGATTTTAAAAACCTGATAGACCACAGTTATAGGCTTATTTTCCTAAAAATAATGACGACTGAGCTATCCTTTCTCTTTCTGGTTACCTGAAGACATCCTGACTATTCTAAATTAGTCCTAATTTCTACCTAACTGCAGTAAGCATCATTGCTAAAAGCGATCCGAAACAAAATCATGGCTTCTGTCTCTTCTCTCTGTCTTCTTCTCCGAAGCTTCCAGATGCCACTTGCTTGTAACTATCCAATGATAGCTGACTACTCTCTGCTCTAAGAGCATTTGTTATGACTATATACCATATACTTTAGATAAAAGTCTAATGCAAGGCCAAACCGTGCAGTTAATATTCAGCTTTAGGAATCATACCATGTCCCATCATCCTCAATTTCCTTACAACACTCTCTTAGCCATTAAAATGGCATTACAAGATTACTTTAGCATTACTATGGAAAAGTTTTTAAAGTATCTTTCTTTGCAGTCCAGGAAGTGGCTGATGAAAGCCAGGAAATCCTAAATCGGGCTTTGAAGGAAGAAGAAGAAAATTTCAGAAAAAGGTGTGAATTGACTCAACAAATAAGAGCAATCGAGTATGTGCCATCTCTGAAAGAGAAATTCATTGATTTAACCCAGGTGAGTTCATAAGGATCATTACACAACACGATTATAAATAACCACTGTACCCAATAAATCATAGACTGCTTTCTTCTGAAATTCCTTCACATTCTCCCAGTAGCCAGCATATACTTACATTATGATCTCTAACACCTCTTCCTCTTCCACCCTGAACATATAGCATGCCTTGCACTATAGATTCTAAATGTCTTTGTTTTAAAATCTTGAGCATCACTTAGTTTTCATCGGAGTGATGCAGTGTAGCTGTGTTTTATATATATATTAACCTGAAGACCATAAAAGGATAAAATGATGACCAGGTACAATTCTGTAAAAACTGTTAAATCTAATAGTGAATCTAATAGGATTTTTGAAGCATGTTGTTCACCACTGCCAACTTCCCAGCAATTTTCCAGGTGACCTGATTGAAGTTTATAAAATCATACACAGTATGGACAAAGTAGATAAGGAAAAACTGTTTTGCCTATCGCACAACACTAGAACCAGGGGGCACTCCATGAAACCTTTGGGTGCTAGATCTCAAACAAATAAGAGGAAGCACTTTTTCACCCAGAGAGAGGATCACTGGTCTGTGGAATTCCTTGCCAGAAGAAGTGGTAGGAAAAAAAGTTTATTAAAAGAGTCCAACGCGTTTCGGCCAGAAGTCGCCTTCTTCAGGGACTTTACACTATAGAAAAACATAACATTTAAAAGACATGTGGTCAGAGTGAATCAAAACGTAAACAACATATATCATATGCACAGCTAACATCTTGAATACTAAAATAGCATACTGTATATAGTAATCAATGTAAAAATCACCAAGTATTATAAGAACACTTAAAAGCAGTATAACCTAGCAGCCTCAGACTGCTGACTGACTTGCAATCACAACATTCTAGGCATTTTACAAATAATAAGTGGAATACACAGATAAATAACTGAAAAAAATCTTGTCTCTGTTTTAAAAGAACTGATTGAGAGTTGTGCCTGTAAAATGTCCCTTTGGTATAAGTACTTGCTTTATGTATTCCCCCTTTTTTACAATTCCTTTTGTATCTGGAGTGTCAAGACATACAGAGAAGAAAATTAAGTTGCAGACAAATTGTTGGGAAGTAGTTCTAGATAACAGCTACATATATGCAAGCATATGTGTGCGACCTTAGATGATTCACTCTGACCACATGACTTTTAAATGTTATCTTTTAAATGTTATGTTTTTCTATAGTGTAAAGTCCCTGTTCCAGCAAGGCTGTTGTTATGTTGTAATGTTGTCGTTGATAATGTCAAATATTTCCTCACGTGGGATAAAAATATACCTGAAGGGGTATGTAACTCCCCCCCCCCCAAAAAAAATCATGTTTTTCTTTACAATTTCTCTTCTCTGCAGACGCCTAATCATGGTGTTTTTGGTGAGATGTCAATTGTGGAGCTGCAAGAACGTTTAGCCCTGCTGAAAGAAGCTCAAAAAAAGGCAGAACAAGAAAAGAGGGATATGATAATCCATGAAAAATATGCCAAGGAACAGCTTCTTCTGAACACACTAGAACAGATCTCCATGTTTAGAGAACAATATGGAAGAGCAGCTGCACTGAAGTTAGTTTGATATATACTGATGTGTCTATATTTATGGCGAATTATAACATTTACAAGGCCAGCAGGAAACATCAGTAAATTCTTGACATTTACCAATAATTTGCTGCAGAGGCTAAAGAGACAAACAAATACACATACACCATTTTCTTTGGAGTAATTTGACTTTATTTTCCTCTGGTGCTAACATGGACTGATGATATCCAAGGTCATGGGACTAGAGTTACCATGTGGGCATGTACCGCTGTTTACCCTATCTGTAACTAGGAATCAGGAGTGCGTATGAGTCCCAGAGTTGAGCTTACACACGGCCTTCCCAGCCCTTCTTTCTTGAAGAGATCAACATGGGGAGCCCCCCCCCCCAATCATTTTTCCTTCAAATGGAGGTGTACTGCTGATTCTGGTCCTGAGCTGTTACCTCTCCTATGTTGGGCCATTCTTCTGTTTAATGGCTGTTTAGTTTCTCCAATGTAGAGGTATGAACACTCTTCACTGCATTGGACTGCATTTGAAGGGAAAAAGGCCACTCTTTCAAAGATGAGTATGTACACATATTAGACAAAGAAGAGAGGTGGTTTGAGAGAGGAGTAAGGGAAGCCATTCATGTTAGCATTGAAAATCCCTCCCTCAACAGAGGTGGTGGGCTCCGGCATAGTCTATCTGCTACTTATCAGGCTGTACTTTCCAAAGTACCCAGGGAAATCAAGGAGCCTTCACCACCAGGTCACAGCTAACGACCCATTCTTGATGGGTTTCAGCACCTTAGGCCATTGTTTACCTTAAGGCCATGGACACTAATGTCTCCCTAACGAGCCTATTCAGGCTTTGTTCATCTTATGAGCCAATCAGACCAGGGGACAAGAGGTCAAGCTGACTATAAGAAGGTCTCTTGCACTAGCTGTATTCAGACCGATGAAGCTGTTTGGATGAACAGCGAAACGTTTCTATCTCTCAAAAAAGAAGTCCAGTAGCCATGACTCAACTCCCAGTTAAGGTGTTTGGCTGTTTGTACTCCATTTCTTTCTTTCTCAGCATAGGTAGCAATGCCATTGTACAATACTGTGGCCACAAAACCAAACTACCTTGATGCAGAGTGGAACCAAAACAGCAAATATTTTTGTAAGTTAACACCCTTGGTTATCACAGCTCTGGCCATTCATAAGACTTGTATGTAGCCATTGTCCACTTCCCTATTGATGTTATTCAGGTTGCAGGGAAACCCAGTCCTAAAAGAGTGGTTGCTAAAATCGCTAGACCTCAGGCCAGACATGGCCAATGCTGCTCGTAGTGCTCCTGCAAACTGGAACTTTGTGAGCAGCTGTCAATTGAAGTTTAGGATCAAGGTGCCAGCAAGGAACAGGCTTATGTCCAAATATCTTTGCAGTACCAGCATGGGACATACGTAAGTCCTTGGACCCAGCTGCACTCAGTGTGATGCAGCTCTTCCTCCCCAACTGATTTGCTCATGACTGCCTGGTTCTTAAATTGAACCAGTTGCTGATAAACTGGACATTCTTCATCTCAAGGACATCCACAGGTCAATTCAGCTATTGTGCACAATTCAAAGTGCTGACCTTAAACCTACAAAAGCACTACACGACCTGGGTCTCACAATATGAACCAACTTGGGTGTTAAGGTAATCAGGAGAGGCCTTTCTCTCCATTCTGTCTGCCTCACAGGTACGCCTTGTGGGGACACATAAGAGAGCCTTCTTAGCTGCTGCACCCAGACTCTGGAACTCTCTCCCCCCCCTGCTGTTTTTCCAGAAACAGACCTTTCTCTTCAGGCAATCTTTCCCTGAACGATGGACTACCTATGATGTGTCTTTTATACAAATCTACCTACACAGACTTTGTGTTTATAACCACTTATAACTTTGTGTTTATATCTCTCCTTGTGTGATTGCATAGATGCTATGTTATTCAATTGTTAGTTTTAAAGTTGCCTTATAATGTAGTAAGATACCCCTCAATTCAATGTTTCTCAAACTGTGTCTTAATTGTAACAGACTGCACAGTATAGCCTCTCCTTACTGTAAGCTGCCTTGGGTCCTCTTCCAAGGAGAAAGGTGAGGTAAAAATACTCAAAAATAAAACAAAATAAAAATAACGATGCAGCATCTATCTCACTAATTCAGAATGTCTCAGTTAATCACACTGCTGGCATCTTTGTTTTCTTACTTGCTTTGCAGGCAGGAAGAAAAGAAAACTAAGACTCCTTTTCGTGAAAGCATTTTGAAAAATGAGGAGGTTTTAAATTTGCAGAAAAAACTTGAGGAAAAATCTACAGAGCATAAAATACAGGCTGAGTGTTTAAAAAGTATCACTGTGCCTTTCAAAGAAAGGTCAACACGATCTTGGAAGTCACAAAAAGTAAGAAAGAAAGGATTCATGTAGTTTTAGTCTAAAATCCAATAGAAAATGAAAGCTTTATTGACGATGTTGTCATCATTATGTGTGGGCAAGTCATCTTCAACTAACTTCAAGGAGTTCAAGGAGTGGTTTTACCCTTTACCCTCTACTGAGTTCCTATGTTGAATGGAGAGTTGAATCCAAATCTCCTGAATCTTAGTCTGACAGTCTATCTCCTACACCAAACTGGTTGCTGTCTTCATGCTGTCCCCTCCTCAGATGTGAGTTCTCCTCAAAGTCCATTCCAAAGTTTTTCACTGTTTTGTAGCACATTTCTGAGTTTTGCACCACACAATCAAACTGTGGTATATTAAAGTGGAATTTCTAGTAATATCCCAGAATCCAACTTTGTTCTTTTCCCTCCAAACCTATGCCAAAGTTCAGGAGTCTTCCACAACACCAACCATATTTTGTATCCTTAACTCATCTTCTCCTGAGCTATGTAATTTTAAAAAGTCTAGGACGAGGTCATCTAATGTTGTAAGCAAGGGCACAGGAAGGAAGCCTCATTAGAGCCTCGGTGGTAACCACTGGATTACTAGATGAGTCATTGCATGTTTTACTGTGTTTAGTCAGCTCTGCTTGTAGACACATGTACAATATGTAATACAGTACAGTGGTACCTCTACTTACGAGTTTAATCAATTCTGAATGCATGCTCATAAGTCAAACAGGTCATAAGTAGAGCAGCCGTATCTGATAAATAAATAAATAAATACATATTTTTTTAAAAAATTGCAAGCAGAGCAGACCACATCTAAAATTTGTAAAGCAGCAGTTAAAACATCAATGGTTTTCTTCTGCTCTTAAGTCAAATGGCTTTTAAATAAAGCTGCTCGTAAGTAGAGGTACTACTGTACAATATAATGTTGCAAAACCATGGCATGGGTTGTAAGTGACAAAGGCAGTGTTGATTTTGTGATTATTTGTACGAACGCAATAATAACTGTGCCAGATCCACCACATTGGAAGATTTGCATTGCAAATGACTGCATAACTTCTGTACAGGTTTCGAGTGTAGGATGCTTGAGGATTGGCTAGGAATCCCAATTTGATTATTCTGCACAATGAATCTTGTAGGCCCGGCTCTGTGTAAGGAACTCTTTTCCTAGGCTGTTCATGAATGTAAAATATGTCCTGCTCTGAGTTTGTACCTTTTCTTCAAACTTGGGGGTAGGGGTGAGGAAGTGGGTACTCCTGGATACTTAAAAAAATTGGAAGACAGGCCCATAATATTACCCTGACAGTAAATAGGCATAGTGGATGAATGTGGCCATTTATATTACAGATGCCAAGATATATGTTTTATGTGTCCATAAATGGTTTCTAAAAATTAACATGATCTGGAAAAGAATGACTATTCTTCAAAGTTGACAGATTTGCATTAATAACAGAAAGTGCTTTTTGTGTGACATACAGCACAGTAAGAAACCTTGTGTTGTACATACATGTATTATTATCATATTATAATTAATATAACCTATAATTTGCTTCTACAGAAATCTCAGCAAGAGGATCACTGGAAGAATCTAGAAGAAAGTCGACAACGACAGTTTAAGATGCTTCAGCATGGCTTTATTTCGAGAGCAGTGGCTCAAAAAATGGTTGAAAATGAGGCCATGAAAAATGGAACTAATGCTTGTATATTGCGATCCTAAATTAGAAATATTACATGTAGACACTAACATTTACTACCAATGTAAAGGTTGTTTAATTAAGGAGAGTAGAAACAAGTAAATTTTAAACTCAAATATCAGGCTATGTTAGAGTAACTAGGAGGTGATTTTGATTCGTGTCACTTGATTTTGTTAAATTTGTCAGAAGCATTAATCCTTAACAATTCGTCTATGTAACTATGGAGCCATAAGGTCCTGTGTACTAGGCTGTACATAGTTTGGATAAATTTTCAAATAAGTAAAAGTAAAACTAGAATTGAATAATATTATTTTCAAATAAGTTTTCTCAGTTTTGTTCTATTTATAAATGTTCTAACTTTTTGCTATACCAAATTATATGAAATTATGTGCTAATTTTAAATTTATTTATTAAACTTTGTTTTAACGTACAGTACTCTGAATTATGCTGTTTGCCATGTATAGTGTAATAAAAAGGATATGCAGTTGAAGTTTTCTGTGAAGTGTAGCAATGACAAAGGCTTTAACTTTCACCTTTGAAAGGCAGAGATTTAAAAAACTTGACTTCTTAGTATTTCCACCTATAGCTTTCCATTTTAGGGTAAATAGAAACTTGATTGAACCACTTTGTTGAATTGGGGGGGGGGAATAGAAGTCTAAATATAGCTTGTCTTCTTTAAGGCTAGAATCGCCTAATCCAGAACCCAGGTTCAACCCTGAACTGCAGTCCCACACTTCTGTGTATGAGCAGTGCTACTTATTGAGGGCCCCTTTAAGATCAAGCTGGTTTGTGCTATTTTCCTGGCAACTACATGGTATTCAGGCCTGATGCTTATCCACACCTACTTGCAGTGTTCTAGCTTGCTCTTTTAGTGCAAGTATAATTGCTCTGTTTTTGTTCCGTTTTGAGGATGTGTGATTGATTGATTGCATTGAACCAAAGTCACACTGGTAGGCCACAAGCCAATGAAACAATATGTCATTTGATATTAAATAAATAAATCTAGGATTTTCCCACTCCCCACATAACGGGAGACAGGAGAGAATCTTGGAGCATAGAGGCTGAGAGGGAGGAATGGGCTAAATAAGTCCTATTTCTGCCCACATACAGTGGAACCTTGACTTACATGCCGCTTGATTTACAGCATATTTGACTTGCAGCAAGAAGGGGCCTGTTTGACTTGCATCGCGGGCTCTGACTTACAGCTCGGAGCCCCGACACAAGGCCCCGGAATCGGGCAGCAGCCTTGACTCAGCATCGCGGCTGCCGCCTCCAAACTGCTCCTGCCTTCTTCCTCTCCTCCGGCAGTGACGGCTTCGGCGAGGCCAGCTCAGAGCACCTGGACCTGGTCCTCGGCCTCACTGAAGCCGCCGCTGCTGCTGGAGGAGAAGAAGGGCCGGGAGCTCGGGGCTGGCCTCGCTGGTTAGACAGTCGGCTCAGTCTTGTAAAAAATCTGGCTGCAGAAGTCTGGTCCACAATGGAAGCATTTTAGTCGGGGAGCTGTACAGTTGTGGGACTCTAATGGTAAGCATAGAGTTGTTCAAAACTTGGAACGTCAGGTTAAAAATCAGTAAAAGTTAGACATTGTTGCTATGAACATTAAAAAGTGGAGGTGTATAACTTGTGGACTATAATTCCACTGCCTCCTCCTCTCTTTGAAGAGACATTTCATTTACCTCCCTGGAAGGAATCTCCTATCCCAGTCAAAGTTGTATTAAATTGCTCTTTTCGGGGGTCTTTTTCATCTTCTGGAACGGATTAATCCACTTTCCCATTACTTTCTATGGGAAAAGTTCATTTGACTTAAGGCATGTTTGACTTATGTCTAGACCTCTGGAACGGATTAATGACGTAAGTCAAGGTTCCACTGTACTACACAGAAATCATGGATGCATGGCTTTGCAGTGGTGCAGTTGCAAGCCCCACAGAGACAATTTATAGCAACAGAGGTCTCCTCATATGCCAGTGATTCACAGTACAATGATTTTTACAAGTGAGTTAAAGTAAGCCACCCTGTTCCTGGCCAGTAAAATACATGCTTCCTAGGGGTTAAAAATCCAAGCTTCCTTGTTTATCAAAACCCATTTCCTTTGGTAATGGGACTGAGCTCTGAACCCGTTTTAGTTAAGATGGGCTGCTACAATTAAGCTGACCACATTCCCAAAGGGTGCTTCGCCTGTTTTTGTACAATGTCTGCAGGAACCACAGAGGCTTATGTCTCTGAATAAAAAATAATTCCCTCTTTCATAAATGAACTCCAAAGAGAAAGGCTTTTCTTTCCACCTACTGCTGATGTCATCGTATGGGAGACTTGGACACATATAATAATATAAAATTATCTCATGCTGCTGACATTGATAGTCGCCAGCAAGATTCTTGGTTTCTGCTAGAAATTGGAAATCTCCTCAGTAATAAGGATTCTTTCTTTCCAGACTCGGCAAGCCTCCTTTGAAAAACATCCTTCAAATCTGAAACTGCTGAAATGATTTCCCTCTCCCTGGCTTCTATTTCATCCCCTATAACAGGGCTGTCCAACAGGTAGACCGTGGGCTACTGGTAGCCCGTGAAGGGTTCAAAAGTAGCCCGCCAGGCATCAATAAAACAAGTGGGGGGATAAGTTCTCCACCCCTCCCTCCCACATCCCAAGGATCACTATTGCCCCAGCAAAGTTCTGGGTCTGCCAGCCCACTGTCTCAGCTGAGTGGGGCAGTTCAAGGGCCATGAGCATGTGCACGGAATGGATAAAATTCGTAAGTAGAGGTATTAGTGTAGTAGCCCTCAGGCACTCTAGGCCGGAAAAAGTAGACCTCGGCTTGTTCAAAGTTGGACAGCCCTGCCCTATAATATTATCTGCTTTTTTGGACTGCAGCCAAATTAGCTCGTTTTAAGGCTTTGACCATTTGAAAAATATGCTCTCATCTCAACACTGCAGCTGCTCTTCATTTCCAGATTCGCCAGTTCATTCTTTTTGCGCACTAACATTTGTCCTGCCTCACTTCAAAAAAGTATTGTATTTTATTAGAAACATTGTACTGTATAGCAACTCTGTGAGGGGGCAAACATTGATCAGGGAAATGGACCTTAGCGGTTCACTGGTGGTCTTCCCTGTGGAAAGGGGTGCCCATGACTTTAATTTCTTGCAGTAGCCTACTAATCAATCATTGGTTTTTTGATGCTGCTGAAATGCTGCCACATCAACAACATTTTATATGTGAAGTTCCAGGAAAAAATGTGGCTTCCTTGGTTCCTATTTTCCCAAACTGGTTACAATATCAGTTGGCAGTCTAGCACCAGTACTATTGGCAGCTGTTACCAATGATGTTGTGACCTGTTTTACTTCCAGTGGTCACATGTTGTGTGATTATTTCAGTCTTGTCTGGGACAACGGCCTGCAGGCTTGGGTGAGAAGTGGGATGGGTGTGCCAGAGATAAGAAAATACTCAATATAAGAATGCATATTGTGCCATGAGAAATATTAAGTGAAATGTCTCATTTCTTGAATGAAGAAGTCAGCAGGTATCAACCAGGTTATGTTTAGTCAATAAACTTTGGAAGGTGGTTTCGTTCTTACTTGGTAGAATGTTCCTAAAAGCTTTTCAAAGGAATGTCATGACAATTATTCCAGTTTTCCTAATAGAGATATTCAGTAGCGATAGCACCAGTTCCAACTAAACGTGATGAAGCTTGTGGAGCTGCCTAAGTCAGGCCCACCACCAGACTTGTGAACAATCCCCAATTATTTGTGCTCTCTGATATCTGTCAGGAAGGAAGGGTCCAACTGGGTCACCATGCTCCCAGTGGAAGGCCCAATTCAGCTACTGCAAGTGCAGGAACAATTTGTCGAAAAGCAGAGGAGCTACCTGCTACATAAGGGTGTGTGAAGATGTTGGATGACTGGAAGAACTCTAAATAGGGTAGGATCTTGGATAGAAAAGCAGGAGATGCCCTTTGGGAAAGGGAGAAGGGAAATGATACAGACTGTAACAGGAAGGGGGAAGAGACATGAGTGAATATAATGGTTTCAACATCAGGAGAGACCTGGTTTAAGAAATTTTGAAACAAAGTAGGTATTCTTTCCTTTAGAGTTGCACCCTCATTTAGGGCCACACATGTGACTAGATTTTGTGGACTGCATCAGAAAAGGATTGGTTGATTGGGTTAGGAGTAGTGAACACCTTTCAACAGGATAGGATTCCAGTATGCTTAAATGAGGCAATGCCACTATTTTAAAATCTCTCTCTAGACCCCACAATACTGAATAATTACCAAGCAGTATGTGCTAAACCATTCTCAGGGAAGGGTACTAGCGTGGATTGTGGCCTCTCAGCTCCAGAAGTTTCTGGATGACACAGATTACCTCAATCCATTTCAGTCTGGCTTCAGGCCTGGTTACAGGACAGAGGCAACTTTGGCTGCCTTGGAAGATGACCTACACCCAGAAATCAGTAAGTGATCTATGTCCTTGTTGGTTCTACTGGACCTCTCAGCAGTTTTTGATGCTATTGACCATAGTATTCTCCTGCATTGACTCTCTGGAATGGGGCTAGGATGCAGTGTTTTACAGAGGCTCAAGTCCTTCCTGGGGGAGGGAACACAGGTGGTGGTGCTAAGGGATTCATATTTGGCACCCTGGCTGCTGACCTGTGGGGTCCCTCAGGGTTCTGTTTTGTCTCCTATGCTATTCAACATCTACATGAAATCACTGGGAGAGGTAATCTGAAGTTTTAGGGGTTAGGTGTCATCAGTATGAAGATGACACCCACCTGGATCCAAGGAAGCTGCTTCGGCTATAGATCAGTGTTTGGTTTCAGTAATGGACTGGATAAGGGTGAATAAATTAAAATTAAATCCAGACAAGACAGAGGTGCTTCTGGTAAATCAAAAGGGAGATCAAAGAATAGGGATGCGGCCTATACTGTACCCTCTCATTGAATTCTGGGCACAATTCAAAATGCTGTTTTTAACCTACAAACCCTTAAGTGGACTGGGTCCAAATACTTCAAAGACCACATCTCTCAGTATGAGCCAGCTTAGGTGCTAAGGCATTCAGGAGAAGCATTTCCATCCTGCCACCATCACAGATAGTTACCTTGATTTCACAACACCCTGGTTTAAGTAAGCTCATAAGTTGGACAATGGCCTCAATAGGCTCATTAGGTGGACAATGGCCTGGGGTGTGTGAACGTCCAACCTATGCAACC
Source organism: Phrynocephalus guinanensis (assembly GCA_037367245.1). Classification (NCBI taxonomy): domain Eukaryota; kingdom Metazoa; phylum Chordata; class Lepidosauria; order Squamata; family Agamidae; genus Phrynocephalus; species Phrynocephalus guinanensis. The sequence continues at coordinate 11,768,566 of CM074735.1, forward strand.
CTTACCAATACTGTACCTATTAAGTATGGGTTGTTAGCTGTGGCCTTGCTGGTGGAGGTGTGAAGTGTTTCTGATTTGTTTGGAGATTGATGAAAGGGCAGCATGATTAGTAGCAGACTGATTGTGCCCGAGTCCCCCACTTCTGTTCAGAGAGAAAGTTTCAATACACAGATGAATGGCTTCCCTGAACCCTGTTTAATATGCGTACATCCTCATCTTTGAATGAGTGCCTTTTGTCATTCAAATGGAGGTACAGTGCTGATTCTGGTCCTAAACTGTAGCCCGTCCAATGTTGGGCCATCCTCCTGTTTAATTTCTTCACTGTAGAGATGTGCACATCCCTCACTGTATTGGACCATATATGCTATATCGCTCCCCTTGTGTTTTGGTGATGGGTCCTCTGGGTAGATAAGCCTCTGTCTTAGTGTGTTTGTGGGTTTGAAGTAAACGGGGATGTGGTGCTTGCCAAAAATCCTTTTAAGCTTTTCAGACATTCCAGCCATGTAAGGAATGACTAGGTTCCTCCGTCTGTTCTGGGTCTCAGGATGATGCATTGTTCTTCTCAGTTGGGACACTACTTTGTTGAAGGCCCAATTTTAATATCCAGAGGCCTTAAGCACTGTCTTCAAGTGCGTGTCTTCCTTGTCCAAATTATAAGCCTATTCAGATCAGGGTGATGTGAAATCAAGGTGAACTATAAATTGGAGGCCTCACCACTAACTTTCCTCAGACTGACGAAGCAGCTTGAATAAGTAGCAAAATGTTTTGATCTCTGAAGAAAGAAGTCCAGTTGCCATGACTCAACTTCCAGATAACCTCACCTGGATGACTCGGAATCTTCACAGACATCTTTGCTGTCCTTCCACAAGCAGGCAAAGCCTTATCTCTTCAGGTAAGCTTTCTATGAGTGCCTAACTACCTATGTGACTTGTAAATGGACTGTTATGTACTACTACTTGAACTGAATGCATAGTGCTACTTGTGTTATTCCATTTTTAGCTTTCCATCCCTCAGAGTAGAATTTTTTCCTTGTTTACTTGTTCTTGTTAGCTTTAATATGGCTTCTTAATGGTGTAAGACACCCCTTCACAATCATTGTTTCTTAGCCTTGAATTTTGTCTTTCATGTTCTTGATAATTTTTCTACACTTGTCTCAAACTTTGTATATTGTCCTTCAGTGTTGTAAGCTACCTTGGGTCCTTTTCAAGGAGGATGGTGGGGCAAAAATATTTTAAATAAATAAAATCATTGTATCCCTCAGATGACTGCAATTTCATTTTGGGCATCAGGGCCCCATGGGTGCTTCTAAATTTATGGTTATTACCCCTAGATGTGTGGATAAATCAGAAAGATCAGTCCATAAGGTGCTGAGGCACCTTTTGTTTCCCATCTGGTCGTGGAATACTGCCAGGCCCTCCAGTTCCAGCCACACAGTGCAGTGCTCTGAGTCTTTTGGTCATGGAGACGGTTGTTATTTTTGTGTGTTGCTTGATACCAAGGTCAGTGCCTCATTCTTCATTTGTGCTGTTTGTTAATTTTCTAGTCAGTGTTGACATCAAAACTCCCAGTCCTTTTGGCATCATTGACTCTTTGTCCCTCTGTGCCTGGTGATGCTTTTGGAGCTGAGCTGTCATTTCAGATATTAGTTCTAGCAATTGCAGACTTCTGCCTTTATAGATCTGGGCATGTGTTCATGCCATAGTGGGGCCTCTTTCTGATCCTATTTCTTTCATTCTGTCGGCAATTGGCTGCGTTCCCCTGTAATGTTTATGTCATTTTAATACATTTATTGCAAGGCAGTTTAAAAGGAATACTGACCTTTCCCCCAAAATGTACAAAGAGAACTTTTCTCAGCTGGCCTTATTGTTGGGTGACACACCGCACATTTGATATAACTCCTACAGAAGCCTACGGTATGTATATGCAAAATGTGTGCATGTAGGACTGTTGATAAAGAGCCCTGGGAAAAGAAAAGAAGAGTCAGGAGTGTAGAGAGTGGGTACAAGGCATCCATTGTGATATCTAGTAATCACTGGCCAAAATAAATTTGTTGGCACAAACCTAACAGCACAACAGTGAATTGTTGTGTTATGATGCCAGTGTAGACATATGTTGCATATAGGTTTGTCCCACTAGGTGTGCATTTGACATCAAAAGCTACATGATTTATCTTACACTGGCAATAAGATTTGGCCAATATTATATGTAATAGAGAGTAGAAGAAGACGGTGGGGGAATTGCAACCTGAGGAGAATGATCGCTGGACTTACTTTTCCATGTTTTGTAGCCCAGAGTCCTGAATTAGTACAGCATTACACGCTGTGGGCCAACCTTTGCATCTTTCAGACACAGAAATATCATCATCATCATCATCATCATCATCATCATCATCATCATCATCATCATCATCATCATCATCATCATCTTAGAGCTGCAAGGAACCTATGGATCAACGAGTCCAACCCCTGTCAAAGAGACACACTGGAGAACTAAACTCCCAGCCTGTGACTCGAGGGCTACATGCCTAAGCCACTAAGCTATCCAGAATTCCTTGACTAATTTGCCAGCATTCTGCATTCTGGAAAAGAGTAGATCAATTGTTCTGTGTAAAATATTTAATATTTATTAGATTTTTTTTCTAGTAATATAATAAAATACCTGAACAAGCCAAGACGGAGATTTTTTTAAAAAAAAAAACTAGGGTTGGAAATAGTAAAATGAGTCATTTTTTTCTCCTGGATAACCTTTCCTTTTTTGTAATATCTGCTGGATACCAAGATTAACATGTTATTTCCAGAATAAATAGATGTGAATGACAAACTGAATGGAACTTTCAGAATGGAACAGAGAATTAAATCCCTAAACTGAATGACCTTGCCCGGTATAATGGGGAATTTTAGGCTAAAACAACTTAAGATATTCCAGAATGGACAAGCCAACAAACCAAACAAAAACCCAAATAAAAACAAACAAACAAACCAATCAAACAAACAAAGAAGATTACAGAAAAGATACTTGCATTGGGGTGTTGGTGTGCCACTGTCATTATATCACCCCCCTTAAGACTCAACATAAGACATGTTTTAGTCAAGTGTCTCTTTTAAAAGATTTGTCTAGTGAAAGAATGTTTTCAAATATAAAAGACTTAACACAAGAGATAATGGATGAGAATGTACATTTTCAAAAACTACAGTTTAGATTTTTGATTCACTGAAGAATAAAAGGTGTCAATTACAGTAGTCTTCACATTACTCTTCAACATTATGCAAGCTCATCTGATTTTGATGCTTGGCATAGCTAGGCTTGGATCATGGCAAAAGAAAACACCAGGTCAACCCACTGCAGTTTCTTTCAAGCGTACCAGGATTCCACTGAAAGGGACATGCAATCCCATATAACCAAGCTCAGATTTTGGGAAGCTTTGGTGCGCTTATCACTGGATTGGACTCCTGCAGGTACCTCCGTCCTGCATTCTTGTAGTCATAAGAACAGGAGTGGGTCTCTGCATAGCGGTGAGTTGCGCAGAAGTTGTTGCCACATCTGAAGGCAGAAAATGAAATAAATGTTAAGAGATTTAGAAACGTCACCATGTGCCTTGATCTACAAAAAGTACATGGATTTTGTCCATCTCTTCTCATGGGCTCTCTACCCGAGGCCCACAGTCCTTGTATCAGTAAACAACAAGTTCAGTCTAGACCAGTGTTGGCGAACCTATGGCACGGGTGCCAAAGGTGGCACTCTGAGCCCTTTCTGTGGGCACCCAACACCACCCCTTCACAGCCACCTATATTCACATGGTCTCTAAAAGGTTCGCCATCACTGGTCTAGACCAATGTACCACCTTGTTTTTTGTTTGCTATGCGGGGCTCTCTTCTATGTGGACGTGTGCGCCTCCCCCCTCTTCTAGTTCCATCGTGACTAAAACAAAAATAGTCACAATAGGTGAGCGGGAGTGCAAAACCCCTGGACAGTGGGGTCAGAGGTGAGTGTGCTTTAGAGGGTACCATGGTCTAGAGTTTGCCAGTAAGAACAAAGATGGCATACAAATTTGTTCCACATAAGTAGTTTTACTCCAAAGAAGAAGGAAGGTCTTGTTATCACCCTTTGTAGTCTGAACTGAGGCTGTTTGTGGAGCTTTGTAGCACAAAAAACTATAAAACTGCTTTGAGGTGGCAGCATAACGGGATTCTATTTTCAACAGGTCACTGCCACATTGACATAACCAAGCATTGCAGAAAAATAAAATATCCCAAGACACAACTGGATATATGTAACATTTTGCTTTTAAACTTTCCAAGTGCAACCCTGTAAGACCTTACCTGTTCTCCTGAGTCCTAGTCTATCGCTCTATCCACTACACTTATGCTGTGTATCTAAGAATGACCCTATATCCAAATATATTGAATAAATTGACTTCAGGAGTTATAAGAGAGAGTGCGCACATATGCCACCATATTATTTCAGTTTTTAGTTTTCCTTCCTCCACCTGAAAGATTTCACTTTGTGGTTCAACTGAGTTGTACAATTCATAGGTCTCATTAAAGGTGGAAAAAGTTCTGAAATGGTTTATCTTTGTCTCATTTATTTCCATCATAGACACTTGACATTTTAACGGCTGTGTAAACTTTTTATATCCACTCTAGTTGTGCACCTAATGCTGTCTACCAGAGGGTTCTGAACCTCCCCCTCTCCACTGCCCAGGGAGGCTACCAGAAGAATAATTCTACACAGGTCTTATATGCATCTTAAGAAGTTCCTCAAAAAAATGGAAGGAGAAATTGGGGTGTTCTGAACATCTGAGAAGAAATCAAGTTGTGCTCTATGTAACATCCAATTGCATGAATTCCAGCACATGGAAAAGAACAACCTGTTGTCCTCGGAGTGAATTACTGTGCTCTGTAGACACTTGATCAAACTGGAAAGAGCTGAGAAGCCACTAAACCCATCTCCAAGAATGAAAGATTGCCCTTTGGCACTCCACTATCCTGTTGATACTGCTGAAAATGCACACGTTTCTCTCTTCCTTTGGAAGGTCAGTAAGTAGAGTGTTCCAGGATGAGAAAGCTTGCCCTTTAATTTAAACAACAAAAAGAAAAACACCCTTCCCTTCTGACCTTTGACCTACAACCTCCTATTTTAGTGCTATCAAAGTATCAGCCACATTACACAATGGTAATAAAAAGAGTGGCCAGATGGGAGCAGTGTAGGGACAGGCATCACCCCGCCTCCCTGTCTGATTGGCCAGCACCACAGAGCAGGAAAGATGACATCACAGCCGGCTTCCTCATTGGAGTTTAACCCTGTGCAAGCCCAGACCAAGGTAAGAGATTGGCTGTTTGTGTGTTGGAGGCTTCTGAACACCCCCTAGGCTTGCGCAAGTCGTTTTGGAACAAGTAGGTTCTGAAACGAATTGCCCATCCCTATTTACATTGTATATTGTTTCATTTTATGATGTATTTTGTAAACTGCCCAGAGTGGTCGTGCGGCCAGATGGCGTGGTACAGAAACCCAATATATTTTTAATGTGTGTGTGTGTGTGTGTGTGTGTGTGTGTGTGTGTGTGTGTGTGTGTGTGTGTGTGTGTGTGTGTGTGTATGAAAAAAAAACTCTGGTATATGAATGTAGGATATTGTATTTCTGTACCGTCAATTCAAAAAACAAGGACTACATAATTTACATCACTCTGCATAGCAAAGGGTAACTCAAATGCTGACAACACCAACTGCACCAGTCAAAATGGTCTACAGGATACCTTCTGTGCATAATTCTTTCATTCATTCATTCATTTTAGTGAAATATTTCCTACTGAAAAAATATGTATAGTATAATCAAAACTGTGCTGCTTAACTCCATGCATTTCATGGAAAAAGTGTAATGTGTTAATGTTAATTTCAGTATTTTGTACTGAAACACTAGGAAATAGCTCTTAAAAATCAGCTTTCAAAAAGCAACATTTTCAAGGTAAGATTAAGGCTGGTATATCTCGTTAAAATGTTTCTTGTCACAGGCCCAGAGCACATATCAATATTCTCTCTTCACCAGAGAAGAGGAGCTTCTACTTCTCCTCCAACATTAGATTTGGAACACATCGCCGAACCTTGACCCCTAAATATATTTTGGCTATAAACCCAGAAGACCTTGTTAACAGAGCCATCAGCATAATTTCTCCAGGTTTCCCAAAATTCTTCAGGCCCTTTTGAAATTGTAATGGGAAGTCAACATGAAGCGATTACTCTAGGCCACTGCATTTGGTACATGGAAAACAGAGCTGCTGCTCTAGATAGAACAGCCAATGTCTTTCATCAGTTAAATAGTAGTTTCTAGTAAATCAGTCACCTCTAGGGCATACCAAGACAATCTACTGCTTGAAGAAATGAAAATATAAAAGGTATCTCTTGCTGGAGTAGTATTCCCACATTCTCTAGTCTCAGTTCCAAATCTTTTTTTTTTTAGTATTTTACATTAAATTACAGAGAGCATAAAAATATTTTAAGAGAAAGGAGTGCAACCTTGCTTCTCATGGCCACTGGAGGATTTGAAGATGCTACCTGAAAGGGTGGCATCTGTGTCGACCACTTTGTAGCAGAATATTTATTTATTGCCATTCTGTCCCCCTTTCAACTTTTCACCACTTGGTTACAGTTTTATTTGATGGTAACTGTATTTTAAGATGTAAATTCAACTTACCTACATTCATAGCTTGTTGCTAATCCTGTTTTCTTTCCACAGAAAAAACAATGCTTCACTGTTTTCTTTTTAGCTTGGCGTGAACCATTCATAGGAGGCAGATGAGTTGCATTACCTGCTTTCAAAATAGTTAAATATACTTAACTGCATTTGAAATAAAAATTATCAAAGAGAAAGGCAGCAGACTGGAAACTTCCCTTCACAGGCAGAAAAGCAACTTGGCTCTCCACAAAAGATTGCAATAATGAAGTTCACATAAATAACAATTAAAAATATTTTAGTTGTTTATTAAGTTCTCTTACTGTCTGCATAGTACGGTCTCCTATTCATTTTTACTGTTAAATTAAGACGTAGTCAATATATTGCTAGCATTCGGATTAATGAAAAGAAAATTGTTTTCAGAACAGCTTCCCTACTTAAGAAAATTGTACCTGATGCCAGTCTCAACTCTCTGGCATTTTCCCTTTACCCCAGTCCAGGAGCATCTCTAATAGAGACCACGTTTAATAACAAAAAAATTACCTTCAAAGAACACTGGTGTCTACAGAACAAGGTATTCATGGAGAAGACAGATACAGTGGTAACCCAACTTAAGAGCAGCTCGAATTAAAGAGCAGAAAACTGTTGGCATTTTAACTGCTGCCTTACAAATTTTAGATATGGTCTGCTCGACTTAGAAATATATTTTTTTCATTTTTTTATTTTTTAAAACTTTTTTTCAACTGTTTAGATAGGTTCCCTGACTTAAGAGTGTGTGTGTGTGTGTGTGTGTTGCAACGTTACAGTCGTGACCGACTCTTTGTGACTCCATGTCCATGGAGTTTTCTTGGCAGGAATACTGGAGTGGCTTGCCAGTTCCTACTCCAGGCACCTACAGCACCTGGTATCCCCTGGTGGTCTCCCATCCAAGTACTAACCAGGGCCGACCCTGCTTAGCTTCCAAAATCAGGTGAGATCAGATGTCCTTAGGGCATCTAGGCAGCCTGACTTAAGAGTAGTTCAACTTAAGAGCATGCATTCGGATTGGATTAAATTAGTAAACTGAGGTACCGCTGTACTTTGTTGTTTTAGAGGCTTTGACTTTATTCAAGTTCAAGTTGAAAGAAGGTCTCTTTCTTTCCTTTCCTTTTCTTTTTTTGAAACCGGCACAAACTTATGTCCAGGTAAGGCAGGCTCTTCTAGGCTTCCAAATCATTAGTTCTTTGTTCTCCCATTATTTTAAAGATCACACTATACACTGTACATTATATTAATATTTTCTAGTTTACAAAGTACAGCTAATCACCATGAGGCTTCACTAAAAAAAAAAAATGAATCAGGGCATTCTAAGCAAGCAGCCTAAAATAGTAACATATCTGGTTTTCTTTCTTTTAAAACCTTATTGAAACAACAGGGAAAACAACAGTAACAAAATAACCATGCAGGCCTTTCCCAAGGAATGTATAACCTGATACAGTAACTTCTGCATAAAAAATGAAGAAAAAATGAAGTAAACATTCACACCACTGCAATTTGTATCAGATCAGAATGCAATGCCAAAGATTGACACCAGAGGGTGGTGTAGAGTCTTATGATGTCCAGTTCTGTGCGCCTCAATTTAAAAAGGATGTTGACCACCTCAAGCGGCTACAGAGGATGGCTACCAGGATGGTTGAAGGTCTGGAAGAGATGTCTTACGAGGAACAGCTTAGGGAGCTGGGAATGTTTAGCCTTTCAAAAAGAAGATATGATAACTATGTTTAAATATTTGAAATGATGTCATAATGAAGAAGGGACCAGTTTGTTTTCCATGGCTACAGAGACTAGGATGCGGGGCAATGGTTTCAAACTACAGCAGTGGAGTCTCGTTCTTTGGAGGTTTTTAAGCAGAGGTTGGACGGACATCTGTCAGAAATACTGTGATGGGGGTTCCTGCATGGCAGGAGGTTGGACTAGATGGCCCTTGAGGTCTCTTCCAACTCTATGATTCTTGCTAACGTTAATAAAAGGAAACCACATCTTGGGGGAAAAATCATATTGAGAATGTGTCTATTTAAGTAATCTGATCCACACATATCTTATACACCGAGCCCTTTGTAAGATGACAACATTCTCCCTGTCAAGCCCCGCACACAGAGCACACACACAAACAGGGTTCAGTTCTTTGCCAAGATCTTTAGTGGAAAGCCAGGCAAGTTCAAGTCCTTTTGCCAACAATCAAGTGCCAGATAAATAACAGAATCCAACTCCCAGCAATTAACAGTCCAGGTCAAAACCAGAGTTTCTCACGGAAACCAGATGCCAAACCCAAGGGAACAGATTAAGCCGTTGTCCAGGAAGCCAGTCCAAAATCAGGAAACAGAGCCAAGGTCACAGACAGGAACGTGGTTGCAAGTTAAAATGACGCATTGCTCCCACAGAGAGCTCAAGGTAAGCTTACCAGCTTTATCCCAAAACAGGGAACACACCCTTACTTCTGGAAAGCTTAGCATATAGTCCGTTTTCCCGGAGACGCTGCAAGACCTGACGAACATCTTGAACATGCTGAGCTGAGTCAGTGGAATAAATCAGGATATCATCTAAATAAATGACCACACACCGATCTAGTAGATCATGGAAAATGTCATTCATCATCCGCTGGAATACACTGGGTGCGTTTGTCAGTCCAAAAGGCATTACTAAATGTTCATATCGACTGTACCGGGTTCGAAACGCAGTTTTCCACTCATCTCCTTTACGGATACGCACCAAATTATATGCCCCACGAAGGTCCAGCTTGGTATAACACTTTGCCCCTCTTAACCGGTCCAAAAGTTCAGAGATTAGGGGTAAAGGGTACTGGTCCCGAATAGTGATCTTGTTTAATGCCCGGTAATCATTACAAGGACGAAGCTCCCCTCCCTTCTTCTTTACAAAGATCACAGGTGCGGACAATGGCGATTTGGAAGGGCGTATAAACCCATGTCGAAGGTTCTTGTCTAGGAAAGCCCTCAAAGCTTCTAACTCAGGTTCAGACATAGGATAGACTCGTCCCACAGGGAGGGGTGCCCCAGGTATCAGATCAATGGCACAGTCAAAGGGCCGATGCGGAGGTAACTTGTCAGCCCCCTTTTCCTCAAATACATCCGCAAAGTCTTGGTATACCTGGGGCAAGACAGGGTCAGATGTAGCATGGGCAGCTGCCAGGATGGTAGAATAATTTTTTCTTTGAGCAAGGAACCTTGAAGTACAATTCCCCTTGCACCCAATCCACCAATGGGTTATGAGCTCGCAACCAGGAAAGTCCAAAGACAAGAGGAAACTGGGGCATCCGAGTTACATTAAAGCAAATCTGCTCATTGTGGTCCATTACCTGAAGAGTAAGTGGGCAGGTTTCCTGAGCTATCGGCCCAGAACGAAGTAACCAACCCTCAATGGATTCTACCAGCAAAGGAGTTTCCTTATTCTGTACTGGAATCTGATGGCACTGCACAAACCCATCATCCACAAAGCAGTGAGCTGCCCCAGAGTCTACCATAGCATACACAGGTACTTTCCAGCCATCAGGAAGCCCTAGAGTTACAGGTACCAGGAAAGGTCCTTGGGAGTGTGATGGTATTGTCTGGGAACCCTTCGGTATGCTCCATTCCTGTGGGTTCCTTCAAGGATGGAGCTGCCCTTTTACTGCTGAAGAGGTAGCAGCACTTACTGAGGAGCGCTTCAAAGGGCAACTGGAAGCGAAATGTCCTCCTCCACAGTACAGGCAGAGATTATGAGAGCGTCGTCTTGCCTTTTCCTCTGGGGTGAGGCGTGGTCGAGCAGCTCCCAGTTGCATAGGTTCTGGATCCATTCTGCGGGCTTCACCGGATTGCAGATTAGGCACAGCTAGCAGAGGTTGCTGGTTGTAGTTCTTGCCTTGGGAGAGGCGACGGCTTTCCAGGCGTCCATCTATCCTGAGACACAGGGTAATGAGTTCCTGTAACGTGCTTGGTTGTTCCACCCTAGAGTGTTCATCAAGCACTTCATCTGCCAATCCTTCCATATACTGAGAAATCAGTGCCGGTTCATTCCAATTCAGATCCTGTGCTATCAAACGGAACACAGTGGTGTAGTCAAACACTAAATCTGAGCCCGCACCTCAATAAACAGCTTGCATTGAGCCAAGAATGCAGGGAATTCCTCTAACTTGCCTTCAAACCAGTCAGGAGGCAGCAAAGGGCAACGGGGCTGCAACCCAGCCGGTGCTAGAGCGTGCTGCAATTGAGTAATTGCCTGAGACAAAAGCAGCACTTGGTTTTGCAAAGCTGCCAGCGGTGTCATTCCAGCAGCCCCCTCCTCTTCCATTCTGCTTGAAGAAGTTTGGGTGGGAGCAAACTGTCAAGCCCTGCACACAGAGCACACACACAAACAGGGTTCCGTTCTTTGCCAAGATCTTTAGTGGAAAGCCAGGCAAGTTCAAGTCCTTTGCTACAATCAAGTGCCAGATAAATAACAGAATCCAACTCCCAGCAATTAACAGTCCAAGTCAAAACCAGAATATCTCACAGAAACCAGATGCCAAACCCAAGGGAACAGATCAAGCCGTTGTCCAGGAAGCCAGTCCGAAGTCAGGAAACAGAGCCAAGGCCACAGACAGGAAAGTGGTTGCAAGTTCAAATGACGCGTTGCTCCCACAGAGCTCAAGGTAAGCTTACCAGCTTTATCCCAAAACAGGGAACACACCCTTACTTCTGGAAAGGCTCCTGCTAGTATTCAGGGCTTCCTGACCTGATTCCCCGTCTAGCATCAAAGACCCTTTCCCTAGCTCTCCTGGTAGCACGTCTTTGCAGAATCCTGCTCATAGCCCTTCTAGGGGGAGAAGATATGTTTTCAGCTGAGTCATCAGACCCAGCTGCCTGCTGACTTGAGTTGCAAGGCTCCTCCAGCAGCTCTTCACCATTTAACCCCTCAGAGTCAGGTTCTGTGACAGGCAGGGTCCTGGCACTCCCCATCCCATCCAATATTTGTTTGGGGAAAAAATGAGACACACATATTGTTCTTTTTATGTTGAGAAACAAATAGGCCCTTGTATTTATCAAAATGATCAGACTCATTACTTTGGTCCATGTGGTGAAAAGGGTAACCTGGAACAGGGTGACTTAATGATACGGTGCGGCTTTGCGAGACATTCCGGAAAAGAAAGGGTAGAACTGTTGAAAGCCCAACAGAAACAGTCCCAAATTTAGGCAAAAGCCCAAGAGGAAGATAGCTCGGATTAGTGTTTTCAGTCTCATTAGGCTTTGATTGCTTCGAGTGGGCAGGAGATTTCCTTTGGTAATAAGGCTTCGAGCCATGGTTTGCACCATCACTCTGAGAAGAGCACAAACTGATGGAAAAAGAGAAGGGAGAAGATCAAGGGAGAAAAGAGAAAGCAATCCTAACTGGAACTAGTGTCCAGTTTGGACAGGGGGTGTTTAGCCAACACACTCTCTTGAGCCTTGGCAGGGGCTGAATACTGCAGTCTGGCAGAGTGAGAGAGGTTTTCTCTCTGCGTCTGCTTGACCAGCGGAAGCATTCTATAAACAGCACATAACAAGGACCAGTACCGTAGCCTTCTAAATAACACACAGTCAGGAAGAAAGAGATACACAGGGAAGGGTCTTTCTGTGACAGTAGTTGAGGAAGTGAGAAAGATAATTTTCCAGAGCCAAATCCTCTGCCAAAGGGAAAATCCTGAATGACGTACTAAAATCTTGCCAAGTACATTGGGGGAGGGGGGTGGGCCTGTTGTATACTCTTTGCTGATGCAACCCCCATCACAAATGGCAAAGTTATGGTATCTGATTGAGTGACTATATTTATACTCTTCATTTTGCTGCATCTGATTAGACTGGAAAGCACAAAGAAATGCAAATACTAGAAGAGTTCTGGATTTATTACTTACCTATTCTTTTCCCTGCAGTCACAAGATTTCCATTCAACCCAGAAGACTGAAAAACAAGGTATTGTGGTATCAGTTTTCTTAAATACCAACCTTATCAATATGCCCTGTAAAACAGATATTTGATATGAAAATAAGCCACTGAGCCAAGTGTCTCCACTCAAAAAATACACATACAAATTTGTTGTTGCATGTTTTGTAAACTCTAAACCCTTCTGAGCTCCTAGGACACATGAGAACATAAGTACAGCAATACCTTGGTTAACGAGTACTGTATAATCCATTCTGGAAACTCAGATTATTGGTTCTGGGGGCCCACAGTCACATACCGCACACACAAAATGCCAAAACTCACAAAAGACGTTGGCTAGAAATCCACGTTCACATCATGCTTTAGGTACCTGACTGCAGAATCTGCTCTGCTTGGGCAAAAACACTTGGATTTTACTCTTTGTTTTTAATGTGTCAATAATCAAATGCAATTTGTAGCCCTATACACACTTGACTAGCTGCCCCATAACTAGAAATGGTTTAAAAAACCATGACGGGAGCAGGTTAAAAAGACTACATTACACCCCCATTAAAGCAGCTCCACTTAACCTACAAAAGCACTACACGACCTGGGGGGTCCAAGCTACCTCGAAGATCGAATCTCACAATATGAACTGACTCTGGTGCTAAGGTCATCAGGAGAGGCCTTTCCCTCTGTTCTGCCTGCCTCACAGGTATGTCTTGTGGGGGACCCATGAAAGGGCCTTCTTGGCTGCTGGCCCCATCTCTGCCGTCTTTCCGGAAACAGACAAAGACCTTTCTCTTCAGGCAAAATTTCCCTGAATGATGGACTACCTACTGTGCCTTTTTATGAATCTACCATACATGGCTACACAGACTTTGTGTTTATAACCACTTATAACTTATGTTTATATCTCTCCATGTATAATTGCACTGACATTATATTATCAATTGTTAGCTTTAATGTTTCCTTATAATGCTGTAAGATGCCCCTCAATTCCCTGTTTCTCAAAATGCTTGTGTCTTAATTGTAATGGACTGTATAGTCTCTATCTACTGTAAGCCGCCTTGGGTCCTTTTCCAAGGAGGAAGGTGGGGTAAAAATACTCAAAAATAAATACATAAAATAAATAAAAATGTTGAAAACAAATTAAAGAAAAAGAAAAATATAAAGAAAAATAAAATCCCAACCTGCACTCTCCTTTGAAAACCTTTGAGAGAAAGACAGGTCACAAGATCACATTGGCTCACTTGTGATCTTGTGACCTGCTCCAGTGCTCATATTGCAACACATTGCTCACTCATCAAGGAAAAATGATCAGAAATGCTTACTTGTCTTGCAATACAAGCAACGGAGCAGGTGACAAAACACTCATAGACCAAGGTACAAACACCAGTAATCATGACTTATGGAATTATACCATAATGGTGTTGGGAAGATCCTATAAGTCCATCAAGTTCAATCTCTTGTTCAGTGCAAGAATCCAAGTCAAATTACGTCTGTCAGATAGCTTTCTAACTTTCTTTTCAGTGTTTCTAGTGTTGGAGCTCTTACCTTCTCCCCTGGTGATTTGCTCCATTATGTACTGTTCTAACACAAAGTGTTTCCTGATAAATATGATTTTCTGTACCTTGAGACCATTATTACATGTCAAAAGGTTTTCTTAAGTGAAGATATACTATCTCTACAGCATTCCCACCATCTACCAGGGATATTTACCAAATCATTACATTGAGGTAAAATTAGTCTATCAGGGTTTGTTCTTGACAAATTCATGCTGGCTTCTGGTTATTACTGCATTGTTTTCGAGATGCTTGCCGAGTGACCACTTTATTGTCTGCTCTAGAATTTGTTTGGGATTAATGTCAGGCTGACCAATCTATACTTCCCAGATTCCTCCTCCTTGCCCTTTTTGAAAAATATGGACATTAGCCCCCTTCCAATCCTCTTACACTTCACTGAGCCTCCAAATAATGGACAGTGATTCTGAGAGTTCTTTAGCCAGTTCTTTCAATACTTGTGGATTGGTCCCTGGAAATCTGAACATGATTGAAGTATCATTAGACTGTTGTGAGTTTTTTGGGCTGTTTGGCCGTGTTCTGGAAGTTTTTCTTCCTGACATTTCGCCGGACTCAGTGGCCGGCATCGTCAGAGGGCAAGGAGCTTAAGGAACTAGGAGTTCTCTCTTTGCTCTGGGGTATATCATTTAACTATTTGTTTATCATTTTCACTACTTCACATGGAAGTTCACAGTTTTTTTCTGCAAAACAAAAACCTACACTAAAGTAAAAATTGAGTACTTCTGCTTCTTCTCTGCTGTCTGTTACCCTTTCCCCATTCTTACTATGTATCTGAGCTAATATTTCTTTTCTTTGTTTTTTGCTACACACATTTTTTGCTGCTTTTAGTGTCTTTCGCTAACCTCAGCTATTTCTCAGGGATTTTTTTTGGCTTCACAACATTATCTATAAATGCATTTATTTTAATGTCATTTATCACTTCATTTACAGTGGCACCTGGCAAGACGAATTTAATTTCTTCTATGAGTCAATTCGTTTTATGAAAAATTCATCCTATGACATAGGGTTCCCATAGGAATGAATGGGAAACTGATTAATCCGTCTCGGGGGTCTGGAAAAAGACAAGAAAGTACCTTTTTTTGTTCAAAACTCATTATAAAGTGCACTTTAAAGGCATGCAGAGCCAGAACCCATCCCCATTGTAATGGAAAGCAATGCAAATACAGAGGTACCTTGTATAAAGTAATTAATTCGTTCCAGATGAAATTATGTTAAGCAAATTTTCCTTTATACAAATTTCCCATAGGAATGCATTGAAAACAGAGTAATCCCTAATCGCGACCATTTTTATGTTGTACGGATTAGCCCCATAGGTGATTCTGTTAAGCAAATTTCTCCTATCTCTGGAATTTTTATGTTGTACAGGTTTTATGTTATACAAACCTCTTGTTATACGAGGGTCCACTGTATGATCAAATGCAAGCAGCAAGACCAACCCCAGGTCATTTCCACCAAAAGTGCAATGAAAAACAATGCAAAAACACAAAAGAAAGCAAAGGAACCTCCGCTCCCTACCTTTCCACGTTCTAAAAGTAAAAAAAAAAAAACCTACTTCAAAGCAATGTCCAGAATGCCTTCAAAACTTGATGAGAAAGCTCCTCCCACCCCTCCACAAACTATGAGGGTGCAAAGAATCCTGGGTAACTTGTTTCAAAATGTGGAACAGATTTTTGTCTTGCAGGACATCCCATAGGGCAGTGTTGGTGAACCTATACTATGGCATGGATGCTAAAGGTGGCACTCAGAGCCCTTTCTGTGGGCACCCGACTGAAGACAGTAAGAAAATACAACCACCATATAGAAAATGCAACCATCATTTCATTAAATTCACTGAGTTTCAAATACTAGAATATCAACTGGTGCCTGTTTACACCATTAGCTAGCCTCAATTCCTCACTTCCAATTAATGAAAAGAGTAAAATATATCTGCACTACATCTGTTTCATGCCACTTTTGTTATATTTGCTCCAACCTGAGAAATGTTGAGATTTATAGTCTGGTAATATGGTTCAAAGGTACCAAAGTATATTCCGGGATTAAATAAGTTTAATTTTATAGTTGAGATAAGCAGTCAGGTTTCCTTGGGAATTTCCAAGGGAATGGACCACAGCAAACCACAAAATCATAGGCGAAGCCTACAGCTATTATACTGCACAATTGTTTTATAACACCAAACACACGTCTGCTTCTCAATGTGTTTAACTAATCAGTAGAAGCCCAGCTTCATATCTGAATGTCACAGAGACGGAAAACAGTGGTGTGGCCCACTGTTGTTACCAATTACCACACTGCACATTGCACATGTATGAACCCTGTGTGCAGCCACACAAAATGCTGTTGGTATTCAAGTGACACTCTTCAACTGTGAATATTATCATCACTAAAAATGTATTTCTGAAATATAGTATTTTACTACTTGCAACTACATTTTGTTTCCACTGGCAGTACAGAGAGGGAGGTTAGGTAAAGGTAAAGGTTCCCCCCGCATATGCATGCTAGTTGTGTCCGAATCTAGGGGCGATGCTCATCTCCGTATTCAAGACGGAAGAGCCAGTGCTGTGCAAGTCCATTGCCATGTGGCCGGCATGGCTGCAAGGAAACACTGTTTTTACCTTCCCGCCTTTTACGGTGGTACCTATTTATCTTTGCATTTACATGCTTTCGAACTGCTAGGTTGGTAGGAGCTGGGGTTATCAGCGGGAGCTCACTCCGCTGCATGGCACCCGGGATTCGAACCGCTGAGCTGCCAACTTTGCAATCTACAGTCCACTGAGCCACCTGTATGTAAAAGAATGAAAAATAAATTTCCCTTCATGGGATACTTTGCTGCTGAAATAGTTAACATGCTGATGTAAAATTTTCTTGTTGCTGTGTGCTGTCAAGTGGCTTCGGAATTAGGGCCACCCAAGGAATTGGGGTCTTTTAAAAGGTCAAGGTCTGGCAAACCTAGGGCTGAAGCTATCTTTACTGAATGATATCCGATTGTATTTGTTCTTCTTTTCTTGTTGCCTTCGACTTTCCCCAGCAAGTCTTGTCATTTCATGCTGTGCACAAAGCAGAAGAGCCTCAATTCAGCCCTTTTTGCATCTCGAGAAAGCCTTCCAGGGTCACTGTCCACTACTGCTGCAGCCCAGGAGCTGCCCTCCAGGGGTTTCTCTGCTCTGATCAACCCTGAGACTTTCAATTATCTTCTGCTGATGTGACTAAATATGCAAAAAGTGGATGCACCGCAGTTTATGTTTTACCTTGCACCATTCTACCTTGAGTGTGACTGTAGTAGGAATTCAGACTAGTAACAGAGTTTAGCTGCGTGACAAAACTGGTCTCAAACACCCAGTCACATTCAAAATTCACACCATGTTGAAATATGGACCTAAGCGGGTGGGCGAGAGAGTATGAAAATGATTGCCATTAATTTTTTTAAAATAGAAATTTTATTTATTTATTTATTTACTTATTTATTTATTTATTTATATTTGTACTTATTGTACTCAACTTTCCCTCAAACTCTGGGTGGTGTACAACAAATTGTGGAAAAAAAACAACTTGCCCACAAAGAAAACAATCCACAAATAAAACAAAACAAAATAAAATAAAATAAAATAAAACACAACAACAGCATCCATACAGACAAACATAGACTCCCTCAAGAAAAGGTTGGGACAGACAAACAAACCAGCTAGCCAAATACCGTTGTGCACTCAAATAATAAGCAATTGTGCAAAAGAAGCATCAAGTATTAGTTTTCTAGAGGTAGACCTTTCACTATTCTTCTGACTCCACAATTATGCAATTGTAGCAGCCATATGGATGCTCTAATTTTCATTGTTTTCTGCATTACACCTGGTAAATTTGCACAGTAAATCACTACCAGGTGGATAGCCATGCCACTTTTGTTGCACCAAAAGCTGACATGCCTAGTGAGAGGATAAAGAAAAACAATTTTATTATGACCTAAATTTTAGAGAAGCAAAACCCACTTCATCAGATGCCTTGTGTTAGCTCTGCTGGTATATTATTGTACATATTCCTGAGTGGATGTATCATTGGAAAAGCGGAATGAGAGGAAACTAAAACACAATGCATTAGAATTGAGTTGTGCTCTCCAAATCTGAAGCCAGCTGCACTGGAGCTTACTCACGAGCAAACACAAGGCGTTTTGAGCCTTAGCGAGAAAACGGGCCAAAGGATAGCAACTCGGCCTTGCCTCTGGTTTCTTTATCCTTGGTTCTACCCACTGTTAAAAGAATGTGACGTTCACAAATTGAAAACCTGTGTCTCGGCTGAATAATGTTTCCCCAAACTATACTATGAGATACAGGAGCAGCCCACATGTTAATTAAGACTTGGTATACTTTGTAAACAACAACAAACATAATTTTATTAATGTCTATAATG
This sequence comes from Phrynocephalus guinanensis, assembly GCA_037367245.1. Taxonomy (NCBI): domain Eukaryota; kingdom Metazoa; phylum Chordata; class Lepidosauria; order Squamata; family Agamidae; genus Phrynocephalus; species Phrynocephalus guinanensis. The sequence goes on from CM074735.1 coordinate 11,787,122, forward strand.
CAGAGGCAGGAAATAGCTGCAAAATCCAAGACGTTCAGGTTGCATCCTACAGCTACGGCTTTACAGCCCGAGTCTCTTCTAGAGGGACTAGCTTTTCTAGGCCGTCACTTGAAGCTTCTTTTTGTCATTATTGTCAAATAATTAGTCATTCTTTGGCAATGGCTGAGATGGATTGGTGTGAGAATCTGTTCTGAGGATGAGTTCTGGAGGCTAGCCATCTGGAATGTCTAGGACAGTCATGTAATTATCGAGATGAGCTGTTTTCAAGCACTAAGGCTGATAACAGCATGTATTCAAAAAAGCTTGAATGTATTTGAATGTATTTTTAAAAAGATGTTTCAATGTTGCTGCACCCAAACAATGATTAAAAAGAAATGCATGACATGTCCCTTCCTCTCCACAGGTGAGGAAGGAAGGAAGCTTTCCATTTCTCCAGCTCATTACCGGGTTTCAGCAAATGGGCAGCCAGCCAGCTGCTTTGGTTCAATCCCAGCACTGGAATGGGACAAAACCAGAGCAATCCTACTTACCCCAAAAGCAAACAAAAAACCAATGACTCTCCCTAAACAGTAGCCTAAGTCAGGGATCCAAAAAGGTATGGGTAGGCATCCGTCAGAGATTGGTTGATTTGCACAACCATGCACATCATGTGGTTCCTGGAAAAAGCAGCAAATCAGTCTCTCCCCAACACAAACCAGACTGTGGGACAAATTCTTGTCTCATTGCACCCTGGATCTTCTAAAAGAGAACCACAGCCTGCTGGATACGCAAGGATAAATTATTAAAGGTTTTTGTGTGTGCATAATTTGCCATTATGGAATGAATGAATGAATTCCTGAGGAGGAGAATGAGGTTCCAGAGAGAGGGGGATAAAGTTGACTCATCAACACTGGATCTCTCTTTCACCACTGGTGGCTTCTGCAATCCCTCCTGCCCCCAAAAGCTGACATTCAATTTAAACCATTACCTTAATGTTAATACATCACAGGTAGAATCCAAAACAAATAACATGGCATTGCCAAAGACCGTCAAAGTTGAAAGGAAGCTATGAACAAAAACCTTGCAATAGGAGACAGCTGCTTGAACTGTCAGAATTTCTGGCACATATACAACTTATTTATTTATTTATTTTTCACACTTATATACCGCTCCTACTTCCCGAGCGGGAACTCAGAGCGGTTCACATAAAATCACAAAAAGGCAAAGACTGTGGCAGCGGCAGGGACAAACTTACAGCATATGGGTCAAGAAGAGGGGGGGGGGAAGGCTCTAGTCATTTTTGAAGGCATCCCTAAAAAGGAGGGTCTTCAGACCTTTCCTAAAGTTTACTGCTCTCTATGGTATCTCTAAAATCCTGGACAAGACTTATTTGTCCAGCCTATTTAAACATTTTGGTGCCCAAAATGTACCACATGCCTGGATCTAGACCTCTGTTCCAGTAGTGGACTACTTAGATTTTTTTAATGAAGAACACAGACCAAGCCCTCCTTAAAATATCACGAAAAACAGTAATTCTGTTTAGAAAACAACAGTACTCACCAAACTATATCCGGGTATGTCACTGTGGGGAGAGACCATGCCAAAATGTTCTTCAGGAAAACACTGGACATTTGTAGAAAGGGCAAGACCAGATGTCCGGTATCTGCTTGTAGCATAAGAGTTTTGTAATTCCTCTCTTTTTGTACTCCGTGCCAGCGAACCTAAAAGTCCTATATTATTTACAGACACAACAGGATCTTTCGATGTCTTGATGGCCATTCCTGTGATTCCTCTTGTCTCTTTAGAAAGGATATCTGTTTTTTTGCAAGGTGAATCTCTACGGATGCCATGAAACCTCCAAGTCCTTGGACTGGAAGAATCTGCTACACTGTTCCCATCCGATGATTGAGGAGCATTTGGAAGGGCAGATGACCTCAAGTTATCAACTTCCACGTATTTTGACTGAGTCTGAGGTTTCAGAGAGCTGCAATATGCCATCTGGGTAGAACAGTGAATAGGAGACAGATGTGTGGTTTTCCGAGAACTTAAGTCATGGAAATTATAAATATTACTATCTGTTGCTTCCGAGGTAAGATATTGTGTAACAGATTCTTTAAGGTGCTCTGCGTTGGCAGAATCTTCATCCCCCTCAGATACCTGGAGATCTCTGCCACATAATTCACTAAAGGGTTCCGTCAAGTTTGCGTTTGTTAATAAAGCAAGTGCATCTGTGCTTGGTAGAACCTTTTCTTCTGCAGGATGCTGGTTTGTGTTTGTGACAATTCCATGCAATACTCTGTTTGTTTTTGCATTGCTTTCTACGTTGTTTTCAGAATTTTTCACTGGAAGAGGAACTGAAGGAACTATGTTTTCTTCTTGTTCCACACCTAACAGTTGAGGAGGCACTCTGTCGCTACTAACTGATTGTGACTGGCAAACATTTTTCCACTTGTCACATTGCTTAATCAAGTCAATAGAATCTGAAGGCACCCTTCTGTCACTAGTGGGAAAACTAGAAAGTGCCTTTTGAGACACTTCGGAGCATGAACTCCCAGAAGGTAGGCAGGGCTGCCCAATATGAGGGAGAGCTCTGAGTAATTTGTGATGTGCAGCTACCACTGAGCCACTAGATGGACAAGGAATGGTTGGAGGATGGGGATTTGCTCTGGTAATTCTTTTAGGCTGTAAAAAAAAGAAACATGACAGTTACTTTCAATTGCATCGAAGAAGCATCTCTAGTAGCCATTCTCCATATATTTTTGGCCACAGCTATAATAAACACAATGCGACAGAAATAGAGGCTGAATCAGGACTGCATAAGTAAAACAACAAACCTACAGGACAGTGTGTGAAGAATTGTTTCCAGACTGCGGCACCCTTCAAATGTGCTAACTCTGCTCCCGGGGAGCCATATGGCCCCTGCTGACAATGGCTGGCATACAAAGCCCTAAACCAGTGTTGGCAAACCTATGGCACGGGTGCCAAAGGTGGCACTCAGAGCCCTTTCTGTGAGCACCCAACATTGCCCCCTTCACAGCCACCTGCATTCAGATTATATTGCTGTGTTGACACTTTGCAAAAAAATTGTGGCTTTTGAATCACAGTTTGGGCACTCAGTCTCTAAAAGGTCAGCCACCACTACCCTAAACGCTTTGGGACTTTGCTACCTGTCAGAATGGCTCCTACCGCAGAATATTGCCCTTAACACTCAATCTTCTCAAGCAGGTCACTCGAGGGTGCCCACCCCTAAGGAAGCCCAGAAATCAAGAACAAGGAACTGGGCTTCCTCGGAGGTGGCTCCTTGCCTATGGAACCAGCTCCCTGCTGAGATTTGTCTGGCCCCTATGCTGTCAATCTTTTAAAAAAAAATCTCAAGACTTGGCTATATAAAAAGGCTTTTCCTGACTATTGATCATTCTTTTCTGATTCACGGATCTCTAATCTGTCTTTTTGTTTTAGTTATTCCTCTATTCTTTGAGTGATTTTTATGATCTTATTGTTAATTTAGTTTTGTTTACTAGCTGTATTTTTATTGTATACTATTTTATTTGCTGAATTTATCTGTGGACTTGTTGCTAGATGGTGTGGTATACAAGTCCAATGAATGAATGAATGAATGAATGAAAAAAATAGGATCCATGGCCAAATGAGTCTCTACCACTTTGTTACTTTTTTTTCTGTATTGAATTTAAACTGGGAGCTAGCCAATCTATCAATTTCCTGGCAAAAAAAGTCTGAAATTGTAATTTTAGCAACTATATACTAATAATTAACCAGGCTACATAGCACATGCAATCTTGTTTTCTTACAATCTTGCATGATGTCTGTACTAGGTGGACCTGGGAGAGGCCTGTCTGGATTGAAGTAATTGTAACTCTATCCAGCACTAGCCAGTCTAACTGGCTGTCCTGCCTCTGAGTCCAAAGAGAGCCCTGTCTCTCTGCTCTGTGTTCTCTTCCCCTTTGCTTAGTCTGTTGGAAGAAATGGAAGCATTCAGCTGTTTGCTGTTGAACTGTCCACAACTTTGAGTAATGAAACATGTTTTTATTCTTTTTCCTACAAATGTCTCAGAGCAAGTTGTTGAGCTCTTAAGTGCCAGTTAATGAGAAATGGGTGGACTCTGGGGAATGCACAGCTATTCCAGGATGTGGCTCTTTGTACAAGGATTTTTTAACAAAAATTCAAAACTCAGCAAAAGGTTTTAAATACAAAAGAGATACAGTAGGACCCCAGTATCCACTGATTCATTATCCATTGATTCAGTTATCCATGGAAAAAATTAAATAATTCAGCAGCCATAAAGCAAGCTATTGTCACAAATAGCATCTGTAAAGCATGCTACTGTCACTAACAGCAGCCATAAAGCAAGCTACTGTCTCAAAACCGCAGTCATAAAGCAAGGTACTGTCAGGAAACAGCAGTTTGGGGGTGGGTGGGCAGGCGTTCTCTCTTATCCACAGTTTTCATTATCCATGGGAAGGCATGGAACCAATCTCCAGTGGATACCGGAGTCCAACTGTATAAATCTTTAATTGGTAAACTGTGACACCGATTATATCACTCAGGATTCAACATTGTGGTTCTGCTAACAGTCGCCCTTCTTTGTCAGTATAATTCTCCCATAGCTATCTGTGCTAGAATGCAAAACCACAGGTCCTTTTGTTGGGGGCAGAGAGTCTATGGATTCACCTTCTTGCTGAGATTCATGTTCTCCATCTTTGCCTTGAGCAGCTTCATTTTATTCATTGTGATGGAGTTCTCAATAATACGTTGACCAGAAGGAGATGCTTCTGAATCTTCTTCTTCATCAGCAGCATGTAAATTGTAAATGGAACCACCGCTGGCAAGAAGAGAGCACTAATGTGTTTGACATTCTACATGAAGCTTTTCAAAATCAAGTTATCATTCAAAATATATGTGTAGGACACTCAAATATATGGATCAAAATGTTGATAAAAAGTATTAAAAATCAATTAAAAAGTCACAGTGTTTAAAGATAGTGAATGACTACTATTTGGGTTAGGATATATTTATTAATTTAAACAAATTTTAACCCACCTTTCTCCTTAAAAAGGACCCAAGGCAGCTTAAAATTACAAGGCAGCATTTAAGTTAATTACAGCGAGCATACAATACTAAAAGGGTAAATGAATACAAATTCCAAAAAATACAAGGACATCAAGACACATTTAATTATATGTATGATTTCAGAATCTAAGCAGGGTCGGCCCTGGTTAGTATTTGGATGGGAGACCACCAGGGAATGCCAGGTGCTGTAGGCGTTTGGAGTAGGAACTGGCAAACCACTCCAGTATTCCTGCCAAGAAAACTCCATAGACATGGCGTCACAAAGAGTTGGTCGCGACTGTAACAACGCAACAAACACACACACACACACACATGGATATATATTTAATCAGTTATATTACACCACTGTTTGCCTATTTCTTCAGCTTCAAGATCAGTCTTTAATGCAAAACCTTTATCGGGAATTTGTTTCAACTTTTCAATTCCCGTTTCCAATTTTCCCAGTTGTGTCAGCATCAACCACTGATCTGCAAGAGCTTACTTAATATACCATAAATACTTTTTACTTCTCTTCTCCTAGCACAATAGCTTTTTTCTTCTACATCTTCACTGCATTTTGAAGAAAATGCAATGACTATGAATGATGATGAGTGCTGACTAAAACTTGGCATTCTGCTGTCAAATCATGCATTTCCTGAGAAGTCGTTTGGGGTCTTAAGCAATCTGCTGCTCACTTGGGCCTCCATCTTTCAAGATCGCAAGTATGTAAAACACTTCCTAAAGCAAAGATAGGGAATCTGCATCAGGCTAACCACAGCCAAATGCCAATCCCATTAAGCTAGCAGGCCCAATAGGTACAGTCACCCCCCCCGCTATTTCGTGGTTCAGGTACTGCGGTCCCACAATATTGTGGGATCGCAGTACCTGCCTGGGCTCCAGCTGATTAGTGCTGGGGTGGGGGAGAAAGACCTTTATTTCCCCACCCCAGCGTCAATGAGCTGGAGCCCGGGGTGTGGGGAAGGGGGGGAAAAAGGTTTAAAAGCCCAGGCTTTTAAAACCTTTTTCTCCCTTCCCCAAGCCCGGTGCTCCAGCTCGGTGGTGGATCAGATCCCCCAACGCCGCCCGCCCGGGTTGCTCCCATAAGTCTCGGGTGAGTGGCGGCGAGGGTCAGATCCCCCAACACCGCAATAGGTGGAGGGTTACTGTATCACTCCTGTGAACTGTAGCCTAGCAAACTATGGAGAGCCTCTTGTGCCCTTAACATTGTAAACTTCGAACTGGAGGGCTGGAAGGAACTCTATGGATGATCGAGTCCAGCCACTCTCAAGGAGGCACAGTGGGGAACTGAGCTCCCAATCTCTACCTCTGCAAGCCAGAGACTGCATGTAAATCATTGCATGTTTCTGGACTGCCACTGCTGGTCTATTCTTTTCCTTTAAAGGAAAAAATGCAATTTGGTAAGGGGAAATGTCAAGATATGATGCTTTTCTTGAGGATGAGCATAATGGATTCTGGCAACTCTGTTTTAAGAAGGAAACAGATTTAAAACAGCAAGATTCTTTTTTTGTTCGCGCGTAACCATCTAATTAATTGGCTTTCCTTAGCTTTACAACTGTTGTGTTTTCAATCATGCGCAGATAAAAACCCAGTAAGATTCTGGTCAATCCCAGATACAATAAACAGCCACAGGTTTTGAGAATAAATCTAACTTGGCCACTAACTTGATAATTCCCCAGAATGTGTTTCCTTCACAGAATTTGACATGTTGTAAGTTTAATGAGATGCAAGTGCTGACGCGTCAAATGGGACTTGCTTCCTAGAAAGTACATTCACAACTGCAGACTAAATTAACTATTGAGCACGGCTTCTTCTTCATCATCATCATCATCATATAAATTTTATTGCGTGGCTCACAGGGCCATTGCAAAATGCATCAAGTAAAAACAGTACAATAAAAATATCAATAAAATAACAATAAAAGGGGCCTGAGGGTACAGAAATCTAGATATCAATTTGACTATTAGAAGTAGTTAAAGCAACTTTCATTTTAATAAATAAAGAACAGAACCTTGCCATTCGAAACGTAACATATTTATCTCTATCACAGAGTAAGAGTTTGAGCCTTTCTTCGTCAGATCTACCAGGATATTTTTCTAAGATGAATTTCAAAAGTCTTTCACGATGGATTCCAAATAGTGGGCAATAAAGCACGACATGTACCAAGTTCTCAACAGATTTTTTATCACAAGAGCACACTCTCTTATGGTATGGGGATTGTGTATAATGGCCCTTTAGATTGGCAAGTGGTAGCATATCAAGACGAACAGGAGTAAATGCTTTTCTATGTTCAACGTTCGTTAAATCAGCAAAATAAGATGGGCGATTTAGAGGCTTAGGTGTAATGTTCTTATAAAAAAGGGCTGTTTTTAGAGTGCTGAGCGAACCTATGTCTGTTTGAACACAGAGATCAGATAATCTTTGCTTTAGTAAGCGTTTAGCTGCTGTCAATCCAAGGTGTCTCACATGCTCTTGGGAAGAACCAAGTTTGACTACTAGATTCAGTACAAAAAAATTCCACGATCCAAAGTTCATCTCCCCATAGGATGATGTTAAAAATTCAGAGCGGGTAATAAACAAGATTTTCAGCCAATAATTAATTATTGATTTGCTAATTAGTGTTGTTATTGGCATTAATGCCAATTCTAATCTGACTAGTGCAGAAGGAGTTGATGGGGGTACTGCCAACAATAGACGGGCAAATTTATTTTGGGTTACTTCTAGGGGGTATAAGTTTCCCATCCCCCATACTTCAGCACCGTACAAAATCTGGGGAAGTAGCTTGGTTTTATAAATTTCGCAGATGGGAGGAATCAGGAGGCCTCCTTTGGTCCTACAGAATCTTAGTAATCCAAACATGGCCTTCTCAAATTTCTGTTTTGCAAAATCAATCTGTGAAGCCCAGGAGCCTGACTGGTGGAACATCACACCTAAGTATTCGAAATGGGTTACCTGTTCCAGTATTCTTCCATCCATCATCCATTTATGAACTTGAGGTCTATCTACTGAAAACCATAATTTTGGTTTTCTCATAGTTGATGTTGAGAGAATTTTCTATACAGTAGTTACTAAATTGTTTCAAGAGCCTTCTGAGGCCTATTTGTGTGTGGGATATTAGCAGAGTGTCATCTGCATAAAGTAATATTGATATAGCATTTCCACCTACTCTGACAGGAAAGAATTGTAAACCTGTTAACCTAACCACCATATCATTAACATATGCGTTGAAAAGCAAAGGAGCAAGAACACAGCCTTGGAGAACACCTTTAGATGTTTTAACAGTGTTGGATAATTGACCAGAGATGCCAACTCTAATCTTAAGGGAAGAGTCAGTGTGCAGGTCTTTAATTCTTTCCAACAATCTGGGGTCTATTTTAAGGTTAATAAGTTTTTCCCACAAGCGACCTCTTGGAATGGAGTCAAAGGCAGCTTTAAGATCGATAAATGCTACATATAATTGCTTTGAGGGTATAATAGAATATTTGTTGATTAGATGGTTTAACAAGAGAATATGGTCCAGGGTGGAATGTCCTTCCCTAAAACCAATCTGTTCAGGAGCTAAAATGTTATTTTCTATTACCCAGTCTTCCAGATTTAAGAGAGATGTCTTGCATATAGTTTGCCTACAACATCAAGCAAACTTATAGGTCTATAGTTGGCTCGGTCCTTTCGCTCACCTTTCTTGTAGATAGGCACAATAATCGAGGAAGACCATTCTTTAGGAGTTTTGCCCTCCCTGTCTATATAAGTAAATATAGTGGCCAGAATTGGAGCCCACCAGTCCTGAAAACATTTAAGTATGTCCGGGGGGATGAAATTTTCCCCAGGGGCTTTATTGCTCCTAATTGATGAAATCAATGATTTTATTTCCTTGGATGTGACTGGGCGCCACCTTGGCAGACTGCAAGGAGATAATGTTAAAGGTGGAACAGTTGCACCAATATAAGGTGGATCATTGAATAGTTTAAAGTAGTACTCTTCCCAACACTTAATGGATACATAAGAATCAAGGTCATGGTGAGACCTTCCTTCTGCTGATGCCAGCAGGTGCCAGAAGGATGCCATATTTTTCTGGGACAAAGCCAGGGCAAGTTTCTGATAGGATTCTTTTACGAAAGCTTGTTTTTTCCTCTCGAGGAGCCGTTTATAATTGTTACGAAGCTCAAAGAAAGAACTGGGCAAACTTTTATAATGTTTTTGTTTATGCAATCTGAGGGCTCTATTTAATTGATGCTTCATGGTTTCACACTCTTTATCATACCAACTATTGTTAGTTGGTCTGCTTCTGGGCAGGGATCTTACTCTCTTTGTTAGGGTGGGTCTTAAAGTGTCGATTAGTTTGCCATAATTTACCAGAGCAATATTAATATTTGAAGCTGCCTCAATCTCTCCTTTCAGTTCAAGCACAGGGGCAATGTGCATAATTTTTTCTATTTCTACCTGGAGTATAGGGCACCACTTAAGTCTAGTGTCTGCTGTTACCAATGCTTGATCCATTGGGAAGGAACTGGCCACCCTATTATTTAATATAACTTTAGGGGTAAGGATATAGAATATAAGGGGCTGATGGTCACTTTCTGGCTGTGTACCCACTGTGAAATAAAGAATGTTATCTTGTAGCGGGGGAGTAATGGCTACATAGTAGATCAAACTAGCTCCATTGTGAATAAAATATGTATATTCTCCCAGTTCATCACCTTGAAAATTACCATTTAGTATTACGAAATTTAACTTATCAATCAACTGCCAATTCCCCCCCCCCAGAATTATTCAAAATGGAATATTTCGTGTTCCTTGACTGATTGTAAAAATCACCAATATGCTCAGCATAAGCAGATCTATAGTGTCCACTGCCCAAACGTGCATTAAAGTCTCCAAGTAATATTGTTTGCGCTCTGGGGAATTTTATCTCAAGATTATATATATACATTTCCAAGTCAAGCCAACACTGCTTGTAATAAAAAGGAGATGAATGGGGGGGGGAATATAAACATTCACAACCACAATTTCCCAATCTTTAAAGGTCAAAAGAACAGCCATAGCAATAGTTCTTAAAGGTGGTAATGGTAAAATAGCACAGACCACTGAGGTAGATATTAAACAAGCCAGACCTCCACTTGGTTGACCTCTAGTTGTAGAAGGGGAGGCAGCAAGAGTGTGAGAAGTAAACCCATTTAATAGTAGCTCGGATAGTATCCGAGCACGGCTTCACTTGACCATATCAGTATTAAATGATGCAATCCTGTGTTGCTCAGTGTGAATTTTTCTGAATGTTGTCATGTGCCGTCAAGTTGTTTCTCATTTTTCCAAATATATATTCTTATTACTATTTTCTTTATTTCTGTCCTTCTCTACTGATATTATTTAATTCCTTTTAACTAAGAAGGTATACAGACTAGCCAGATCAGATAATTATTAGTAATGTGTCTACGCACGCTGTGGCATTTCAACAACGCTTTAGCATCTTTACCTTTAAAAGAAATTGCTACAGTTCAAGGCAATATTATTGAGATCCTCTAGGAGAGAGAAAATATATACCTTAAAGATTCAGTCAATGGAGTTAATGTTCCATCTCCTCGGTCAACAATACGAAAAAAATTCAACTGTTCTCCTTCCCGGTATACTAAAAAGGTAACCTGTTTGCTGGAGGGAGTTTTCTCCCAGACATCATCCCGAATGGGATCCATGTAATCTGGTATGTCCCTGACTGGGTCTTCCATAGAAACTACAGAGAAGAGAGACAGGAAGAAGCATTTTACTACTTGAAAGTTTGTACTACACATGTAGGATGCGTACCTCCCACTCAAACACTGCACTGGCAGGAACTAGTGGAAGTAGCGCCAGCGATTGGGCATTTTAATCATAATCAGTATTTTGGTCTGCCACACGTTGTTTAATAAATAAATAAATAAAGCATCAATCCCCATTATATTTCTCACCTTTCTCACCTTGTGATATTCTAGCAACATGGGATGAAAGGATCCCACAAAGTTGCAGCTACTCCAGCAAAGTGGTGAGTTGATAATTTTGTATTTTGACATTTTTTACTGAGCACAGATATCACTATGCTCTATTCAGAAAGTTATATCTGTGAATTTAACAGAAGTGGATTTAAATAAAGGGAGTGGCTGTATTTTGTTCCTTCTATGAGCAATTCCCCCCCCCCAATCTTATTCTTAAGCATTTTTAGTCAGTCTCTTATGAGTATGATCTGGCTATCATGGCGTTCCGTTTGTGTGCTAGTTCCATCTTTCCTTGAATAGTGTTAATGATCTTAGAGACCTGTAGGTGGTAATTAGTTATCTAATGAAACCTGCAGCTTGCCTTATTTAAAACCAATTAGCTTTTGTTAATTCTAATTTATGTTTTATGCGGAAGGGCTATTTCTGTCATTGCTACAATAAAGTAACTGTTTCTTCCTTGGGTGAATTTATTAAAAAGTTTGTTCTTGGAATGGCAATGCCTTCTAGTTAAGGGCTTCTTCATCTCATTCATCTGCATTTTTGTATCCTACAGATTATCTTTAATTATCTTTAAGCCATTTGCTCAGTGTGGCATGTTTTAGTGGAGTTGGAGGTCTGAGCCTGGCAGCTCCCCTCTCAATTCTCCTTTTGCATGAATTTAGAAAATATTCTTCCTTTGCTAGCAGCAATGAATTGTTTAACCACATTTTGCCATTTCTGCTATTTGTTTAGCCCTAGTAGGGCCTGATAGGGGTGCATGTTCATCTTTATTGTTATAACTCTTCTTATTGAAAGGTTCATTTTGACCAACCTTTTATTTTCTGTTTAAAAATATGAAACAAAATCACACAAACTTAAAACATCTAGTAACACCTACCTTTTCTAGTATTAATAGGTCCACCTCGCATTGCCAGTATCAACTTCAAAGTGCAACCTTCTGAAATGCTGAAAACAACAAACACATTTTGTAGCCTTTCCCTCAATGTTTAAAATCTTTAGAAATGCTTTATGTAATTTCTACAAATACTCACCCATAATCAGTTAGGCAATAATCGTCTTCCAACTCTATGTTATTCCAGATTAGGTGTTGCTGAGATACAGGAATACCTTAAAACAAGACCACATCTTAAAATTAAGAGCTAGCCAGCCATAATTTTCTACAAATTTACTTACTGGGTTTTCATAAATAAATAAATAAATAAATAAATAAATAAATAAATAAATAAATAAATAAATAAATAAATAACACCTCTGCCAATTTTAGCAATATAAAAAGGAAATGTACCTTCCAGTCTCTGGATTTTAATTTTCACGGAAATAACTGTTTCAAAGGGAGACACACGAAGCTCAAAGTACGTTCCTGTGAGAGTTTCAATGAAGAGCTCCATAGTCTCATGGAAAGTAAGCTTGCAACGGCAGGGTCCTATATTATCGTCATTGAAGAAAGGAGGTTCTTTCTTGCTGGCCATTCTAGATACCTTTAATGCACCTCCCTGGGAAGGACGCTGGGAAGCTTTGGGCACAACTGAGCTCTCCTTCAAGTCACGTCAGCTCTGAACATGGGAACTGAGTGCTGCCATTCATGGTCCTTGGTTTTCATCTAAGAGAGACACAGAAACAATAACCACGGTGTTTGAGGAAACAACATGAACAGAAACTTAAACTGAAAACTGCTTATGAATCTGACTGTGAACCTCATTTGTGAAACACACACCAGAAGTGTCACTATTCAGGGACTTCTTTTGGCCCGTTTGTACAATCATACCTGAGAACATACGGTTCTGCACATTTTATTTGACCCAGGAGCACCTGTTAAAGCTACTTCCAATAAATGTTAGAACTATGTGAAGTGCAGCTGTCCTACAGGAACCATGCATCTACTATCTAGAAAGATTCACAAAGTGCTGCAGTTCAAGTCTTTCTGTACATAAGCACATCCATGTATGCTTGGTTTATTCATGTTGTTACATTTGTTCACCACTAGAAAGTAGTGGTCAATGTGCTTTATTGTCTCCACAGAACAATAAAAGCATGTACAGTGGTACCTTGTATAAAGGAATTAATTCGTTGCCAAAGGAAATTATGTTAAACAAATTTTCCTTTATACAAATTCCCATAGGAATGCATTGAAAATGGAGTGATCCCATTTTTATGTTGTACGGATTTCCCCCATAGGCGATTATTAAGCAAATTTCCCCTCTCTCCGGAATTTCTTATGTTGTACAAATTTTATGTTATACAAGCTGTTTGTTATACAAGGGTGCACTGTAATAGCAAATGACATTATAAAATCATTTAAAATCAACATCACCATAAAAACCCATTAAGATTTAGGGCATTAAAGATGACAGCCCACAGCTTAAATTGGGTCTGAATATGAGAGCAGGACTTTCAGCATTGGACGGTGCTGCCATGTACAAGTTAGAAGCCTATCTGTTGTTTATTGCACCCACTGAAGATCTTAAATTCTCTTCAAAGGTAGCCCCAGGTAAAGTAAATTGCAGTAGTCAAGACATGATGTAACTACTTGCTGCATTGATGACAGGAAAGGTTGTGGGTAGCACACTAAACAGAGGGGTGCAAAGGCACTCCTCACTTCATCACCACTGCCACATGGGACTCCAGGCAAAGTGCAGAATTAAGAAACACTCCCAGACTACAAACCAGACCTATTAAGGGGAATACAACCCCTTCTAGAACAAGTAGGATCCAATTCCTGAATCTGACTTTCAAATGAACAGCAGCACCTCCCCTCATCATATTAAATGACACCTTGCTCCTAATCCATCCTGTCATCAAGCTCAGCAATGATCAATGTGACAGCTTTTCATACTAGTGGCACCTCACACCAGAGCTATAAATGACCTCTTCAAGTGACAACAGACCGATTATGACTCCTGCCTGAACAACAGTTCTGCACATGCTTAAGCTACTTACAACAAATGTTAGAACTACAGCATGTCAAGTGCAACTGTCCTACAGGAGTCATGCATGCAAGTATGAAAGCTGAAATCCACCCTGGATAGTAAACCTGGGACAGCCCCATGCTACTTTATTCACACTATACAACAATTTTTACAGCAAGAACATTACGCAAAATATTTTGAATTTTGAGAATAATTGTTGGAAGGAGCATAAACACCATTAAGGTGTCCATACAGGAAGACACTCTAAATACAATCTGTATTTAGACAAAGAACCACTCCATTACAAACCACTAAGCAGGAAGAATATCTATACAAGTATACATGAACCAGAAACAAGTGAAAGAGTCTAAACCAGGTACAAGAAGTCTAATGTTTTGTTGTGAACCGCCCGGAGTTCCATCCAGAAGACGGGTGGTATATAAGCTCTAAAAATAAAATAAATAAATAAATAAATAATGTCTTCTTGAGAACCCCACTGTACATAAAAGTGAAATGTGGAAGATAAGAACAGTGATTCTTTGCCAGAGTATTGTCAAGCAATGAAAACAAGGAACAAAGAAGAGGAAGACGACCAGCCTGACTCGGAGGTAGATATACTGACGGCTGCTTCCTACTAAGCTCTTTTTAAGCTGCAATTTCCCAACTTATTTATTTATTTATTTATTTGTAATATTTTTATCCCACCTTTCTCCTTGGAAAAGGACCCAAGGTGGCTTACAATAATGAGGGACAATATACAGCCCAGAACATTCAAAACATATTCAAGTTAAGAACAGGGAATTGAGAAGAGGCATCTTACAACATTAAAAGGTAACACTGAAGCTATTAAGAACACACAGAAAGGAAAAAAATCCCTTATGAGGGATGGAAACTAGCATGGAAACACTGTTCTTTATTTGCCTCTCTTCTCCCCTTAGAAACCCCATTTTAAGAAACTTCCTTGCTGACTTCTTTGGGGACAATCACAACCCTGTGCACGACTCTTAAGGCCAGCATGCTGAAAACCACTACTACCTACTCTTTATCCCAGAAAAAGGAGGTTTGTCAACTACACTTCCTGTACCTCAACCATCATCTTAGCCTTTCTATTCTGTGGAACAGCTTCTGGCAATTCATGCAGTGGACACAATCCTCAATTTCAGCTGCCACTGTGAACTGCCTGGATGGCATATCAGGAGTTGATTCAGCCCTCTCATGATCTAACAGCGATCGCAAACAGCGATCGCAACAAACAGCAATACAGTGGTACCTTGTATAAAGGAATTAATTCGTTCCAAATGAAATTATGTTAAGCAAATTTTCCTTTTAAACAAATTTCCCATAGAAATGCATTGAAAATGGAGTAATCCCATTTTTATGTTGTACGGATTCTCCCCATAGGCGATTCTGTTAAGCAAATTTCCCCTATCTCCGGAATTTTTTATGTTGTACAAATTTTATGTTATACAAGCTGTTTGTTATACAAGGGTCCACCACTGTATATTATTCAACTGTAAATACGAAGGGTGTGTGTGGGGTGGTGGTGGTGGTACAAATGAAGAACGAACCACAAAGTTATCAGGTGCCTTTCAGCAACCAAGGGAATCTCAAAACAACTCGCCCCGTTCACAGTGCCCAGGTCCATTAGATTAGGAAGGCTTTCCTATGGAGAGCCAGCGTGATGTGTGGCAGCGGGGCTCTTGACCGTCCATGACCCCAGAGGCCTGGGTTCGAATCCCGCCTTGGCCAAGGAAGACTCACGGGGGGGGGACGGAGGGGGGGACGGCAACGGCAAAACCACACACACACACACACACACACACACACACAGAGAGACACTTTCTCTCTCCATGCTTCCCGCCCCGAGGAGGGTTGCCAAAAGTCAGGCACGACTTGAAGGCACAAGTCCCTGCAACGCGGCTTCCCTCCCAAAACTCTTGAGGCTGCTCACGGCATTTTCCAGGAGAGCCCCAAAAGCAACGCGCGGCGAGGGAACCCGGGCCACCTCTTCTTCCTCCCGGTCGCCAACCTCCTCCTCCTCCTCCTCCTCCTCCTCCTCCTCCTCACCTGTCTGTCTTCCGAAGGAGGAGGAGGAGGAGGAGGAGGAGGAGGAAGGGGTGCTGGGGGGGGGGAAAGCGGGTCCGGCCCTCCCGAGCGCTTCCCCTTGCCCGAGCCGGAGGCACCCCCCCTCGGAAGGCACCGCCGGACCTGCCTCCCGCGGACGGCGCCAAAGGGACGGAGCGGCAGCGGCGGCAGCAACAGCAGCAGCAGCAGCGGCGGCGGCGCCGGAGCCTTTGTGACGGCAGCGGCCCAAGCCTCCCCGGCGTCCCCGCCTCTCGCCCGAGCAACAGCCAATCCGGCGGCGGCGAAGGGGCGGGGCGAGGGGCGGAGCCTTCCCAGGGGCGCCTCCGCCGGGGGGGGGGGCCGGCGGCGAAGAAGCGGAGCCCGGGAGGCGGATGTTGTCTCTCTCCGTCGCCCGCGGCAACCACCCACCGCGCCTGGACTCCCCGCCAGCCTCGGGGGCTGCTGGGAAATGTAGTTCAAGTTCCAGCGGCGTCGGGAGAGGAAGGGGGGAGGAGGGGGGGGGGAGGCGTCCCAGTTTCTTTCGAAAGTTAGTTTTTTTTTCCCCCCTCGGCGTCCTGGCGCGTCTTCTTGTGCTTTTTTGGTCGGGTGGGGAAGTAACGCCCCCGAGCCCCCTTCCCAACCTGAGCTCTCGGTTTCGATCGGGAGGGCAACTAAATGGCTTCAGGATACTGGACTGCCTTTCCCGGGGATTCCTTGCGTGAAGGACAGACAGCGCAGGATCTGCAAGTTTGGGGTTGGTTTGGTTTGTTTGTTTGTTTGGCTCGTTGCCACTGACGTCTGCTTGGGACTGCAAGAGGATCAACTTCTGGACCAGACACCCCGTTTCATAATTCAGAAATAAACCGGGCTATAAACACGGAGACTCTGGGGAGCGAACCCACATCTCCTGCAAAAGGAGGACGCTCCAGGGTGACCGCCTGCAGACCTACCGACTTCGCTGCGTGAACAAGTTTTGCTCCGGAGCTTAGGAAATAAAATAAAAAAGTGTGGGGTTTGTCTCTTCGTGGGAGAGGGGTGGCGGTCGAGTGGCCACTGCACCATCCCAGAAACGAGGACAGCCATGACCAAAAAAAAAAGGACATACCTGTACAGGTGAAACTCAAAAAAATTACAATATCGTGCAAAAGTTCATTTATTTCTGTAATGCAACTTTAAAGGTGAAACTAATATATGAGATAGACTCATTACGTGCAAAGTGAGATAGTTCAAGCCTTACTTTGGTATAATTGTGATGATTATGGCTTACAGTTTATGAAAACCCCAAATTATCAATCTCAGACAACTAGAATATTACATGAAAGCAATAAAACAAGGATTCTAAACAGAACAATATAAATAAATGAACTTTTGCATGATATTCTAATTTTTTGAGTTTCACCTGTAGAGGACAAGGAATAGCCAGAAAAGGGGGCCATTCTTCACCAAGAAAGGCATAGACAGTAATTTAAATAGATACCACCAAACATCATTAGATATTGTTTTTGTTGTAGTTGTTGTGAGGATACAGTAGGACACCATATCTGCGGGATCAGTTTTCTTTATTCAGTGTGAAAAATTTAAAAATACAGTGGTACCTTGTATAAAGGAATTAATTCGTTCCAAATGAAATTATGTTAAGCAAATTTTCCTTTATACAAATTTCCCATAGGAATGCATTGAAAATGGCATAATCCCATTTTTATGTTGTATGGATTCCCCCCATAGGCGATTATGTTAAGCAAATTTCCCCAATCTCCGGAATTTTTTATGTTGTACAAATTTTATGTTATACAAGCTGTTTGTTATACAAGGGCCCCACTAAAAAATTCTAGAACTATTTTCACGTATATTACCAAAACTTGCCACTAGAAGGAGCCCCCCATGCATTGAACTTAAAAGCACCAGCTTGGGGGGGGGTTGGGGTTTAAAACTTAATTATGCAGGTTACACATTGCTTCCCCGCCTCCCTGACAGCTGGGCACTCATTCTACCGATCTTGGAAGGATGGAAGGTTGAGTGAACCTTGAGCCAGCTACCTAGAATTAAACCCTGGGATCCGAGCCAAGTTTAGTTGCAGTGCAGCAACTTAACCAGTGCACCAAGATCAAAAGGAGCAATGATATGGGACCGTACCCCCTGCTGCTACACAAGATGATGATAGCCGAAGTTGGGGAACACTCAGACAACCCAGGATTATCTCAAGGAGTAAAACAGAACCACTGTTCAGGGACTGTTCTCACACTAGGATGACCCAGAGAAGGTCAAGTGCCACCTATTATCTAGTGCTCATTAGGGTTTGGGGGTATAGGATTTCCTGCATTGTATTTATTTATTTATTTAGAGTAAGCACATCCAATCTTTCCTGATTTTGGAAGCTAAGCAGGGTTTGCCCTGGCTAGTACTTGGATAGGAGACCACCAGGGAATACCAGGTGCTGTAGGTGCCTGGAGTAGGAACTGGCAAACCACTCAAGTACTCCTGCCAAGAAAACTCCATGGACATGGGGTCACGAAGAGTTGGTCTCTCTCTCTCTCTCACACACACACACACACACACACACACTTCCATCATGGCTCCTTTTCCTGGCCTGGTTCTTCGTGTAATTCATTGATATGGCTGGGAGGCTGTACAGTTCACACTATATGCTCACTACTAGCCCAGTGGCTGAGCTGGCTTCTGCATAGTCATTATCCTGCTATCAGTGGGTAGAACAGCTTTTATGTTGGCAAACTCCAAGCAAATGGCCACAAATCCAGTGCCATATGATCTCATTTCTGTGTAATACTGTTGCAGATTGCCCAGATATATCTAAAACTACTGTCCATGGGGTGGAAGCCGTGGTAGAGAACCATGATGTCTTGCCACACTCATCACTTGGATGAAGAGGAGGAACCTATCACCATTAGTAACTGGGAATTACAATTACTTACTCCCCTTTCTATTATGGTTTATCTCCGTTTTGAACATGGATCAAACTATTTTAGGAACCTTTTGAACCCACAGGAATGACGGGCCTTCATGCTGACTAGATTGAGTATCTTTCCCTCTGCTGTCACTCATGGCAGATATTCTAAAACCACTTATAAGATTACACTGCAAGTTTTGTTGGCTAGAACCCGACTCTGTTTCCCATATTTTGACACGCTGTCCGTCACATCACACCATTCGTCAACAATTATTTGGCCCCTATATTTCCAAACTCCCACCTATATCAGAGATCATTACTTCACGCCTTTTTGGCTGACAAAAATCCCAGCCTTACAGAGTCAGTAGCTAAATATTTATTATTGATCCATCAGAAAAATAACTCCGTTCCTTTTACAAGCCAAAGATTTACTTCAACTTTAGACTAACTAAATAATTCCTTTTAGACCCTGAGATTGGCTTACATTTTATGTAACTGCATCTCTGTTTTAAAATACTTATGCCAATAAAGGTGAATTGAATTGAATTAGTAACTGGGAAAGAAACATGCAATCAGCAACAGAATATGAAGTACAGTGAAACCTTGGTTTACGAGTACCTTGTTTTATGAGAGTTCCGCAAGACAAGCAAATATTTCTTCGGAATTTTGCCTTGATCAACGAGCGGTGTCTCACAATATGCGCACTGGTGCAGGTCACATGATCATAAATGAGCCAATGGTCGGTCTTTCCCTCCCTCCCTCCCTCCCTGCTGGATTGTTGGTGATTGCCTGCAATGTTCCATCTCAGACAAGCCTCCAAAGCAGAGGGAGGAGAGATGAAATGAGGGCAATGACGCCATCTGCCAGTTCGTTCCCTCAGAGAAAGAAGGATGTATGGATGGTTGGATGGTGCTGGCAGGCAGCACAGCCTCCTCTTTTCCCCCTCACACCAGCCACGAAGGTTTTCAAAGGTGAGTGCAGGTTAGGGTTTTGTTTTCTTTTTCCAGCTAAATTGTTTTATATTTCTTCATATTTTGTTATTATTTCATATTATATTATAGTATTGTAATCATTTATATGAATATTTTTGGGCTCTAGAACCAATCATTTGAGTTTCCATTATTTCTTATGGGGACATTTGCTTTGATATACAAGTGCTTTGGATTACAAACATGTTCCCGGAATAAAGTATGCTTGTAAACCAAGGTTTTACTGGATCTGGTGTATGTGCTTCTTCATTTAGAATCTTAAAGTTATGCCAGAGGAAATAAACCAAGGAGACAATATAACATTGGTTTCAAAAATGCAATTTACCAAGTCATTGATTTACTTTTGCAGCATCTAATAATGTATACAATAATTACATTAGCAAAGGAACTGATAAACTAATTAGAACAAGAATGCTATAGATTACTGGATTTCTTTTTACAATGTATTTCGTTAGATGCCATGCAAGGAAGAATATTTAGACATGTGAGTGAAGAGAGTCAAAGAATATTCACAGCATTATTACACCATATCTTTTTTTAATCAGAAAGGCTAGTAATTGGCACCAGGTTGGATAAAATGGATATATGTAAGTCAGGCGTCAGATCTTCATTGGCCTTCAAAAGCATTCAGTGGATCTTCAAAACCACTTGATGTTTTGGATTCACATTTAGCTCCCGAGGCTGCCTGAAAAGATGGAGCTTTTCTAGTGGACGTCTTGGATTGACTAACAGATGAGAATATATCGTCTGGGGAGAGGGAAATGAAAATGAAAATTATTTACCTACCCAGAATGGTACATTTTGCAGTAAATTCTGCCTGTATGCATAATAAATTTGCTTTTATACTGACAATGATTTCTAATGTTTGGCCAACTTGGTATTAACTTTCTTTTGTCTTCAAATCAAATAAGGGGAAAGAGGAAGGATCACCAAAAAAGAAGGAAGGAAAAAAGAGGCAGAAAGACCTTGAATTGGTACTTGGGGGAAAATTGTCTCTATGGAATAATCTCAGCTACAAACGCCTTCTCAAAATTAAGTCTTTCTACCAAGCTGCTGAAACAATACTGTAGACAAAATTTCTGCTGTAACTAAGGCCAACTGCACAAAACGGAAGTAATCTTTGTCTCCACCTTCCTTTCTTTCATCACTTTCCTTGTGTTTGATTTTAGATAGCTAAGCTTTTTAGTGTAGATAGTTCTCATTTTGCCTAAAGCACCAGACCCAGATGGCATTAGATTAAAGAGAACAAAAATATCAAAGTCACCTCCAGATCTAAAGAGCAAAAATAAAAGCACATCGGCCCACTGGGCAGCCTATTACTAATTATGTGATTATTGGGAATCTTAATAGGAAACCATCTGCTACAGAAAAAAGGCTGCTAGGAGAAAGAAAATTCTTTGTTGGCTCAGGTATCTTTGAACTGGCACAAAAACTGCACCACTTAACATATTCCTGATGGCACTCAATAACAACAGACACAGGGGCTTTCAGTAGGTAATTTTGCTGAAAACATTTAAGGCCACAGACAAAAGCAATGTGAATTTGCTGCAAATATCAATTAACACCAAAATACTGATTGCCAAAGAAACATTAGGCATAGCAGAGGAGCCCAAAACACAGCTGGGATGTAAAAACCTATAATCAGGATTTAAAACACAAATAGCGTTTCTGTGTGTGTGTGTGGGGATATAAAAACCAATAATCAGGATTTAAAACACAAATAGTATTCTCATGTGTGTGTGTGTGTGTGTGTGTGTGTGTGTGTGTGTGTGTGTGTGTGTGTGTGTGTGTGAGAGAGAGAGAGAGAGAGAGAGAGAGAGAGAGAGAGAGAGAGAGAGAGAGAGAGAGAGAGAGAGAGAGAGAGAAATGAGATTTACTAGAATCACTGGAAGCATCCAGAAAGTATCTCTCTTGATATAGTTCTGAGGAAACCACCCACATTAGAGATCCCATGGACAAATTTACCCAGACAGGTGCTGAAGACAGCACCTTTAGAGGACAGATATTCCATAGGGAAAGAGGAGAGGAGGAAAAGACTAAATGCCAATTCTACATTGCAATGATCCCAGTAATTATCAACACATAATTATTGACATTCTCCCTCTGAGAAAAGGTGAGCACAAAGCTGAGGCTTTTTAATGAGATATTTCCCCGTCTCTTTCAAGGGTACATTCACAAGGCAATTCTTCGTACACTGAGAGCCATTCAGCTTTGGTTCCCTCATGGCTTTCTGAAGAAGTTTACTGAGTATTTTGACGCTGCCACACCCTTTGTACCACTACAGTGTTGCTCTTCATGCAAAGCCACTTAGTTAAATATAAAGAAACAGACATTGTAATCACACTGCAAATCTAAAAGGTTCCATTAATGTTACCTGTGTCTTCATCGAATATTGATTTGGCTTCCACTTTCTTTTTGATGCTCTTTTCTTTTGGTTTTTCCGCAAGATCAGCAAAGATGTCGACATCATCATCGAACAGGTTTGCTTCCAAATCCTTCACTTTCACAGGCAGCTTAACAGCTTCTGAGGCAAATATGTCATCCTTGAACAAAAGAGATTACTTCAGTATAAGGTGACTCTTTGTAGCCACATAGTCTTCCCAGTTGCTGCTTGGTAGTCCAGATGCTGCTGTGGTCATTTTCTAATAGTGCACAGCAACTGTGACCAATGATAAAAGTTTTGAACTAAAAATGTCTGCAGGTTTATTCTTGCCATAAATAAACCATTTAATGCATGTAAAATGGTCGTACAGCTTCAGGACCACTCAAATTTACTAAGCATGGATCTAATGGGAAATTGGATGGGAAATGGCTGGAATTTTCATGTGAGTGAAAATATAAAACAAGGAGGAAGGGAATAGTGAGCACGAACCTCTTGAACTGAAAGAAGAAAAACTGTCCTCTTCTGAAGGCTGTTCCTTTTTTACTACGTTCTCAAAAATTCAACAGCTCACTATCAAGAAAATCAAGCATGTCCTTTCTCCTCCTCCTACAGTTGATTTGCCTTTCCGAATCTTAATGGTGATTTATAATGAAATATCACATTTTTTTTACTATATCCTATATTTCAGAAGACTTTACAGTGCATCATTTTCCTACTGCTGCACATGCCTATATACCTGCTAAGCAAAACCAGCAGAAAGAGGGGGGGGGAAGGAAGAAGGATGTATGTACGAAGGAAGTTTGCCAAATTACCTCAAAAATATCTTGTGCTGGAAGGTTCTGCTCGGACTGAGGAGGAGGTTTTGGGTCTTTTCTCTTCACAGCTTTACTTGTGGTGAAGAGATCCTCTTTGCCCTTTAGCACAGAACCCGGACTGGACTCCTTCGATACCTTTGCAGGCGGGAACAAGTCCTCACACGTTGCACCATCCAAAGGCAAGGAAGCAGACGACGGCCCACGGTCTGCGGAGATCCGGCTCACGTGGCTCTTTGTTTCCACCGATGTCTTGGAGCCTGAGCTGACTTTGTGAGATACACTGCTAGAAAAGAGATCATTTGATTCAAAGAGATCATCTATGTCCAAGTGGGCTGTGGATTTTAAGACAGGGCTAGGTGCCTCATGAAGCTGGTCGTTGCTGCTGGCTGGCAGAAACAATTTGCCTTTTCCGGCATTTTCTTTCCTACGTCGCTCATTATAGGGATACCGCGCATCTTGCTGTGAAGAGCCTTCTGTTGAGGGAGACAGAGGTGGACTCTCAGGGATGTTCAGTTCATTCTTGCTGGAGTCCTGAGCAGCCAATCGCCTGGCAGATCTCGTGGGTGGCCGACGTTTCCCGGTCATCTTGATTCTGCCCTGCAATTACAACTACATTCGGTGACATCAGGACACAAGATAAGAAACACACAGTCTTTTCTGTTAGTAATCAGGACAGGCAGTGCCCTATCCTTCTAAATAACAACAATACAGAAATTTGAACTTGGTGTCCATTTATTGGACCAAAAACCTCCAGAATATACTTACTAACATGTTTAGTTACTACAAGGAACTCATGTGGAAGGAGGCATAAATGGATTTAGGAGACCAAAGCCACATTCTGAATTTTATCAAGAAGCCCACAGGGAAATGAGATACAGTGGAACCCTGACTTACGTCATTAATCCGTTCCGGAGGTCTAGACGTAAGTCAAGCGTGCCTTAAGTCAAATGAACTTTTCCCATAGAAAGTAATGGGAAAGTGGATTAATCTGTTCCAGAAGATGAAAAAGACCCCCCAAAAGAGCAATTTAATACAAATTTGACTGGGATAGGAGATTCCTTCCGGGGATGTAAATGAAATGTCTCTTAAAAGAGAGGGGGAGGCAGTGGAATTATATTCCACAAGTTATACACCTCCACTTTTTAATGTTCATAGCAACAATGTCTAACATTTAAGTTTTACTGATTTTTAACTTGACGTTCCAAGTTCTGAACAACTCTATGTTTACCATTAGAGTCCCACAACTGTACAGCTCCCCAACTAAAATGCTTCCATTGTGGACCAGAATTCTGCAGCCAGATTTTTTACAAGACTGAGCCGACTGTCTAACTAGCAAGGCCAGCCTCGAGCTCCTGGCCCTTCTTCTCCTCCGGTGGCAGCGGTGGCTTCGGCGAGGCCGAGGACCAGCTCCAGGTGCTCTGAGCTGGCCTCACCGAAGCCGTCACTGCCAGAGGAGAGGAAGAAGGCAGGAGCAGTTTGGAGGCGGCAGCCACGATGCTGGGTCGTGGCTGCTGCCCGATTCCAGGGCCTTGCGCCCAGGGCTCTGAGCTGTAAGCCGGAGCCTGCGGTGCAAGTCAAATAGGCCCCTTCTTACTGCAAGTCAAATATGCTGCAAGTCAAGCAGCAGGTAAGTCAAGGTTCCACTGTAATACTTTCTCTGCCAGGCAACTACTTGGTTGCTGGATTTTTTGTGAAAGGAAATACAGTAGTGGCCAACACAGAGTGAATTAGAGCCATTCAAACAAAAGTTGCAACAGCCAGAGAGAACTTGATGAAATCATCCACCGCTGATAGATGATTCTTACGGTTACGCACTTCATCCATGCTTCCAGAAATAAAGCTGCTCCTTAACAAGCCTAATGCAACTCCATCAAGAGTAGACATAATTTTACACCCCAAATCAAGTAGATTTGTAACTACTAGCATAGTAGTTATTGACACAAGGGTCACCATTTCTATCTGTATAGAGATAGGGAAGTCTTAGGTGCTCTCTAGAATTGGTGAACTACGATTCCCACTACCCCTTCCTAGCATGGCCAAATTAGGGGAGGCTACGGTAAGGAGCCCGCCAGTGCTAAGGCATCTGCTTCCTCCTCTTACCGTTGACTTGAACATGAGGAAGCAGAGCGGTAGACAGATTTCAGATTTATCAGCTTAAAAAGTATGACCAACCCTGCTCTGTCATGGAAAGGGTACAACCAAGCTCCAAATTCCCGGATACTATTTCCAAAAAGGACCGAGAAGCTACTTCCTCTAGCATGGATGAGTTCACAGGACAGGTCTTGTAAAGGAAAGATTTCTGTGTGGCCTGTGCTAGGCCTGCTGAAGGCCTCAGCAACAGATCAGATGGTGTCCCAAGATAGGTATGTGGGTTGCTTCCCCCAAGGGTCTCAGTTAGGAGAGGTGATGGATATAGCCTGCCTTGCAGGTGAGTAAAGTGGCCCTGCAACATCAGTGTGGGTGTGACTGGTATCCAGGACTTGATAAGTGCAATAAGGCCACCAGCTGTCTTAACAGGGTTTGTGGTGGGAAAGTTAGGGCCTGTATCTAATGCACCAGTCTCTTGAAACATGCTGATTTTTTTCTGGATAGATCATTAGGCATAATCAGACGTGTCAGCCATCCCCTTCTACCTGTTTCCTAGAACACAGGAATGGGAAGCTGTGTATCCTGGGCTGACTTGCCTGGAACTCTAGATTTCTAGCACTTTTACTTACAGTAAGAGAGTGTCAAAAACTGAAAAAAGTTAAGAGAATCCACAATGAATTACTCTTCCCAAGCAACTTTCCCTTTCTGATTTACAGAATCACTCCACTGAGCTCAAAGGAACCCTCAAGGAGAGACAAAGTCTTTCGGAAGTGGACAACTCTCCAGTTGTTGTTTTTTTTTTTTTTTGAGGGGGTACTATAGTTGTCATTGGCTCCTCAGTCTTTGCAGCTTTTGCCCATCCTGCCCTGCATGTACCTCCCAGGCCATCTGGAGACTAGATCAAGAAATAAACATTCCATTAAAAGTCACTTTAATCTTTACACTACTTTTGCGACACGTTGGCTAATGATGATTTCTTACAATCCCGTGTTGGCATTTTGCATCAGAAAATTACCTTGTTGGCATTCTGTAAAGTGTTTGCTTGCACAGGATAATCAAAGCTGACTCCCATCTCTTTACTGCTTCCAGCAACACAGGGTATTTTGGAATGGGGTCCGCCTTGAAGCTCATAAACTGGAGTCTTAGGATACAGTAAAGATGGCTTCGTGTTCTGAGCAGGCAACAAAATTGTCACATTAGTATCCAAATTTGCCTTAGCAAATGATGGACAGGTATTGTTAGTGGCAACAGTAGGCAAGTACAGGTGCAAGGTCCAAGAGAGAATAAGACTACATTAGATAAGACCAGGAATTAGGAAAAATTCAGTGCATGCGCTTGGAAAGGGCAAGACACCTTCTTGGCCTCTTCCCACCTCTTTCACATACAAAATTCATTCATAACCAGAAATGGTTTTCCCAAAACCCAAAGGCAGCACATACTGTCTAATGTGCAATTTACAGGAAACAGGATTGCATACACAATGAAAATAGGCTGAAGTGCAGAATAACAAAGGAATTAGTGTAATAACTACAAATGGGGAAAAAAGTTGGCTTTTCCATTTCCATTCCATTCCATAAACCTTTAATGGCTTTTCGAAAAAGCTTACGCAATCGTTTGTTTGTGCTTTTCTCCTGTGTTTTGTTGCATTTCCTGTTACTTTCCGTTTTTGCGCCTCTTGCCGGGCTCTCTATTTTTTAACTTATTGATCTACTGTCTTTTGACTTATTATTCATTTGTTTATGATTTTAACTACTGTTTATTCATTTGTTGGCTTCTATGTAAACCGCCTAGAGTTCCTACGGGAAAATCAGCACAGTATAGAAATGTAAAAATAAATAAATATAAATAATGTGTTCAAGTTAAAATACCAGTAAAATAAGTCACTGCATTTTCCCAACTACGAGAGGCCTTTATATTTAATTGCAGCAGGGCTAGCATGTTTCTGTGAAAATCAGGTTAAAGTAAGTCTGTGTGAACAGGATTGTAACATACTTTGTATTTCATGGCAGAATGCTAAAGGAACAATACTGTGCAAAAAACACAGTCCCATTCCTGAATTCCTTTTCACCAAACTATGCAAGATACCAGAAGGTAATATTGATTTAACCCTCATGAAGTCGCAATGATACTGCATACTTGAAACGGTGGTTAAGTAGCCATCTGTGCATTCCCTCCTTTCTGTTCACCGAAAAAGCAGGTTAGAAATGCTTTACAGGTGCCCTCAGTTCTTGGGGAATCTGCATGAATCAGATGGGCACCCACCACCCCTTCATTTTATTGAGATCGCTGCAGTGTGGCTATGGAGGCAGGGGTGTATGTGAGCCTTGGAAGAAGGAAACAAGATGGCGGCAGCCAGGAAATCAAAGATCAGTGAGTCTGGAATAGTTGCCATGAATTTTCTCAGTAAAGCCAACTTCTTCAGAGAGGACCCAGAGGAGGATGACTTAGTGGGAAAAGTAAGAAAGCTCATGGGATGCTTGGAGCTGAATGGTAGTGCCAGAAGGACAATCTCTTAGCCTGAAGGAGGCTGAAGTAATGCCAGTGAGTTCAATGTGGTCTGTTTGACTATCTTGGTCATTATGTAACTGAGAGACCACAAATGTTCAGAGCATGGTGACTGGAGACCAATGCCAAAGCCCGTATCAGTGCTTCAGAGGCCGTGACTGAGAGAAGTGTGGAGGTTAAAGATGGGTCTGAAAGTTGAGTCATGGCTACTGGATTCCAGTAGCTATGACTCAACTTCCAGATAAACTCACCTGAATGACTGAGAATCTTCACAGTTAAAGATGGGTGTGTGTGCCAGTTCTACAATAAAAGGTAAGACTGTGGTAGACAATGGACTGCAGGTTATGTTGAGATCAAAGCAGTGGAGAGAGGTTTTGCAACGTGAGAAGCTAGAACAGTGAGATAAGAGGATACTGAGAAGGCAGTGGTCTTGAAGCCATATGTGTTGCTGCAGGATCATGACAGACGTTGTATTGGACATTACAAGAATCTCACCGATGTCAGTTATCACAGTAGGGAAATTACAATGCCAATAGCAAAATGTAGGGAGCCACGAGGATCCTCTGCAGGAGGTCAACATCAGCAACTGTTGAAGGGAAGGATACTGCCAATTTAAGGAGGATCTTCATGAAAGTACTTGTATAGAGTTGTGAAGGGAATGGATTTATGACCTGTGACTCAATGGTGAACAGTCAGGTGAACAGTCAGTTGCCCTTATACCTATCAGCACAACATAACAAGGAGTTGAAGAAATGTCATGAAATCTACGTAGTGGCAAGGAGGATCCAGACTGAAACCCGTGAGGCACGTCATCACACGGGCAAGCACAGTGATGCTCAAAGGACCCATAAGCAAACCAGCCTGAAGAATGGGAGTGGTAGCTGAAAGAGGAAAGGTGCAAAGCTCAACACTAGTGTAATCTCTTGACCACAAGCAATAAAAATGGGAAAGAGAATTTGTGGTAGAGAATCAATTGCCTTCCATGATGTCTTAGAAATTTTTGTTGGTCTCAGATTGAAGGGAATGTTAGGGCTTGTCTTTCCTTGAAGCATACTCTCTTATCAACGTTGTACTGAGGTGTTGACTGATATGGCTGTTGAGGTGTCAGGGGAGACTGGTGGATCGTGCATGTAGAATTGTTCCATGGATAGTGGAGGCCATGAGTGGATGTCTGAAAAAGGAGGAGGGCGTGTCCGGGCTTGCTTGTTTGGAGGCTTGAAGGCCTTTTTTTTGCAAGGCATCTTGAATACACGTTGTATTCCCCCCCCCACCATATATAACTCTCCCCCTCACCATATATATCTCTCTCCTAAGAAAAAAGACACTTGGATTTTGTGGGAGTTTGTCTCCACACTGAACATTTTCCTTGAAAAAGGCTTTAGAAGCCATAACAATATAAAAAAGCCATCTAGTATTGCAGGGATCAAAAAATGTGGTGAGGGCTAAGTGAAAGTCAAAGCTGAAAAGATAATCCAAGAGAGTAATCAGTCCAAGTAGAGGGGAATGTGATCAAACCGAAGATCAAAGACAGCCAAGATGCTGAAACAGAGAAAATGCTCTAAGGTGGTGCAAACACTTGCAGGAGATGGGAAAAAATAACTAAAAGAAGATGGCAGGAGTCATGATGACTCATGCTCATGCACAATACTGGTGGGGTTAGGGCTCCCTCAGTTTACAAACAGAGTATCTCCTTCTAGAAGCGTAGCTAGAGTTTGGAGCGCCCGGGGACAAAGTCAGTTTTTGAGCCTTCTCCTCCAGACCAACTGTGTCTCACCCACCCAGTAAGGGGGGGGCAAGATCCTGGAGGAAACAATGAGGGAGGGGAAGGTATCTCCTTCTCATGCCCTCTTTGTGGGTCTCCTTTCCAGTTAAGGCTCTCCTGTGCAAACTGCACAGCATGCAGATAGCACTAAGCAGGCAATTCCCCCCCCAAGCATCACCTCCATACCACGCTTCCCCCTCTTCCTTTCCCCGTCTAAGGCTTGGTGATTGTTAGCCCTGGGAAAGGACAGGGAAGCAGATGATATCCCCCCCAAGCAGCACCTCCATTGCACGCTTCCATCTCCTCCTTTCCCTGGGCTAACGATCGTCAAGCCTTAGCGGGAGTGGGGGGAAGGGGGAGGGGGAGCAATTGACGGAAGTGCTGCTTGGGGGGAAAAAAACATTGCCTGCTTCCCTCTCCTCCTTTCCCTCGACTAAGGATCGCCAAGCCTTAGCAGGGTGAACGGAGGACTGCTGGTGGGATGGCGCATGGCTTCCTCCTCCTGCTCCTCCTCTAGGTGCCCCCCCCCGATTGCTGTGCACCCTGGGGCAAATGCACTCTTCCTCCCCTCCCTAGGTACACCAGTGTCTCCTTCATGGGGAAAGAAGCAGCTCTAAGGTTCTTTCCTTTGATGAGGTTGGCACAGCACAGTACAGAACTGAGGAGAGACCATTAGGCAGAGGCTGGCTATAGGTAGGAGTCAGAATTCTACTAGATCTGACGTTCTAGAACCTTCTGAAGCTGCTTCAGCGCAAGCAACAAAACTCATATGTGTGCCTCACAGAGACCACCAAGAACTACTACATATACAGTTGAAAGGCCTTTTTCACAAGATATCACCAGCAAAGCAGGTAGTAAATGGGGTACTTCCAGAGGTGGCATCGTAATAGAAAACTCTTGGGAGTCTTACAAACATGTTCACTGTTACTGCTAGAGAGGAGCACGACTAGGGAAAATGACGTTTTCGAGTTGTCCTGTGTCGGAGGCAGTCCGTTTCGGCTCGTTTCCGTTTTTCGCGAAATTTTGCAAAAATTAGTTGGTTCGTTTTTCGTTGTCGTTAGTACTGGTTGGGGGGGGTAGCGGGCTCCTGGAGGGAGCTGCAGGAGTCAGCCAGAGCCACAAGTGACGGACTGGCAGACTCTTTGCACCTGCTGTGTCTCACGTACTTGCATGTAGTGCAATGCAAGTAGATCTGGCTTAGGGTTAAGACGGGTTAGCGCAAGGGCTAGGGTTAGGCTAGTTACGGGTGAGGTTAGGGTGAGTATTGGGGTGCACCTCTGGGTGCCTCTCTGACCCACTTAGAAGGACAGTGTACTGGCGTATGGGTTAGGCTTAGGCTTAGGGTTCGGGTTTGGGCTACGATTAATGGGCTGTTTATGCCCGATTGGCACATCCCAGAAGTCTCTGTGGTCAACCTGGCCAAGTGGCCATGCGATTGGTGGAAAATTTGCATGGTTCACTCCCATGGGTGAGCCCATCATTGCGAATGTGCAGGTGTAAAAAAATAAAATAAAATAAAATAAAACAAAATCAACGGAGACTTTTTTTTTGCAAGAAAAACCCACTGCTGCTACTGTAAAAATTCAAGCATTTAAAATAGCTAATTTTCTCATGTTTCTGTGGTGCTTTGGTGGGGTTTTGCGAAACGATTTCAAAAACAATATTGCGGTCGCCATTTTGGATCCCCCGCACTGCATGGCAAATGGATGCGCCCTCCCAGCCTGGTACCAGCAGCGCAGCAGTAGCAATAGCCAAGGAGAGGGGGGTGGGGAACCCCCCCCCCCCAAAATAAAACACCCTTCTGGCCTGGTAGGTGCCCTCGGACAGTTTTTGCCTACTTTTAGGGCCGGGAATCGGTTTTTTTTTTAACTTTTAAAAACTTTTTTTCTGTGCCGCTTGGCATTGCGCGATCGCCGCAATGCCAGTAACGAGCACGACAAATCAGACCAAATTGTTCGTTCGTCGGTTCGAGCTCGAATTCTGGCGGAGTAATTCCCATTACCGTTTCCGTAGAGTAATGGATACGAGTAACGGAAACGGAAACGGGAATACCGCTAAGTCGTGCCCATCTCTAGTTACTGCACATCCAGACAATTTTCCTACATTAAGGTGAGTACTTCAATACATATAGCTCATCAATCACTGCTAATATGTACAAACCTCATTGGCCTCCAAGCTCGAATCATCTTCCCGTTTGACTTTCGGATGACTCTCTGAAATCTTATTGGTGTCTTTGAAAGAAGATATAGTGCTGGCCTTCTTTATAGTCTCTTTTTCTACAGCCTTCCAAAAATTAAAAAAAAATAACAAATGACAAGCATTCATGATATATTGATGGGGGAAGCTTTCCGTCCTCGAGGTTTAACTTTCTGTAACCTATTGCTGGGTCCGAACTTATATTTCCCCCACTGGAAGAGAAACGATTTGGTTTTTACTTTTCTTCATCTATTGAATGAGGAACTTCCTGTAACTTGAGCAGCATGTTTGAGCTTTGATCCAGAATTCAAGGATGTAAAGCAACACAGTCGATGCCAAGTCCTTACCAGTATAATTTGCTCTCATGGCCACAAGTAAAGCTAACCTTGCTGAAATCTTCTATAAGCTTCTACTACAAAGCATATTAGAAACAGGCTGAACAATTACTAAAGGGTAGCCAGCCCCACACAGCATTCAAGACTTGCCTATATGGTCAGAAATTGAGTGGGCTGAATTGGGCTCAACAGAGTTGGTAGGAGGTCCACGATGACTATTTGGTCGATGGCAGCCCCCTACTAATTTGACAGTAATGTGAAGCAGCTTAACAAGGAAGGCACTTATTTTTTTTCCTCTTCAGATCATATTAATATTTCACTTTTTATTGAAGGCTTGCTTTAAAGAAAGTAATAGAGTGGCAATTCTCCAAAAAAGGGGGTCTTTTGTATCTCTAAGAGGGGAAAAAAGTTAATCAAAACACTACCACACCTGCCACTCAGGACTTAAAACAAGCTTACAGATCTTAAGATATTGACCATCCTATTTTTCTCCAAAAATGCATTGAGTCTTCTCCTGGTGTATATACCCTTTACCTTTCTGAAATACATATGCCAACAATTTATCCCATATTCCGTTAAAATCATTAGACTTTTTCAACCCTTTCCTAATTTTAATTTCACAAGTCAGTTGATCATTAATAGCCATATTCCGTAAGTCCAGCCTATACCGTTCCTCCAATGCTATTTGGTTTGTTGGATTTCCAGTATTTAGCAAAAATTAACCTTGCCAGTGTTACTATTATAATTACCAACTGGAAAGGCAGGCACTTCTTCTTGAGCCACTTCACTCTATTGGCAAAAGGCTCATGCCCCAAGCCCTCTTTCCATGAAAAAGTAAACAAGGTCTTCAAAGTCTTGTCAAACTGTACAGTTACAGTATTTCCACGAAGCATCATCAGTGTTATTTGCCCATTTTATTCCATCATTCCATCACAACATTTATGGCTATATTAGCCCAAATGCAAAATTAAATGGAGGAAGGGCTTTCTTAGAAGAAAAATATTGCGATAACATGTAAATGCAAGGTGATAATAAGCATCCATTACGTCCTTGATGTTACTGCTCAAATGAGCAAATGTTACATACCAAGGGTTTTGCTTTAGAAGAGCCGAAGAGACTATCATCGCCATCATCATCAGCACCGAAGAGCCCTTGTTCAGATGGCAGTTTTACTCTGGGCTTCAGATCCTGAAATTGGGGGGGGGTTGGTTGGAGTGAAATAAATAACGAGTCATCAGTTTGCTAGACAGCAGCTCCCTATGCCCCAGAGTTAAAACACGAACAGCAGGTTGACTGTGACTCTATAAACCTTTGTCTGCTTTGTTGCTAATATTCTGGTTTAGTCTTCACAGACATACGGCAAAGGCCTTACATGCCTCACCTCCTGCAATAAAATGGTCCCTCGTTTGGAGACAATTTTACTGCATTGCATTCAACTAAGATACAGTCTGTTACTTTTCTCTCTTTATATTTTTGCTACTTTTCTTTCTTTTCTTTCTTTATTACTGCATGCATAATAAAAGTCAGCTTGATTTTCTTACTGAAAAATATTTCTTACAGAGAAACTGCACAGGTTGGTATTCCTGTTGTAGAAATGAAGCAGGAACACATATTTTGTGTGTGTAAGCCAGCCATTTTATCTGATTTATTATTATTATTATTATTATTATTATTATTATTATTATTATTATTATTATTATTATTATTATTATTAAATTCAATGTTTGTTATTTGTTTTTTAATTGATATGAATATTATTGTTGTAAACCACCTGGAGTTCTGCTATGGAAGACGAGCAGTATATAAATAAATAAATAAATAAATCCAAGGTGATTAAAATTCTGATTTCAAATGTGTAAGAATATAAATGAGTACAATTTTTTAAAAAATGTAACTACCAGGCTTTGGGCAACATCCTTTCCCAAGGTTGTTTACCACAACCACACTTTTTAAGTGTTGGTGTGAAATCAGCATCAGCAAGAGAACCCATTTTAAGGCAAACATGACCCAATTGCATTACACCAACTCACCTCTTTTTTGCTCTGGGCAAAAAGATCCACATCAGGATCATTGTCCTTTTGTAGATTATGACTGAAAAGAAGTTCTTCGTCCTGAAAGACACCTGTGCTTTTGGGACAAACACTTCCTTCTGGGGGCTGGAAAAGAAATTAAGATTCATGAGACTTCTGATCTTTGGAAGACATCACAGAACAAACCAATCATCTGCTAATTTAACCAGGTGACTAAAACCATCAGTGCTTCCCTGCCCTTTTCTCTTAAGTTTTCTTGGACTTATGGAGCTGCTACAACTAGCAATAATCCTCAAATAACTTAAATGCTGTTGTTTTGCATCCTTGTTCTGCACGGGTGCAAAACGGATAATACTTCCAAACCACTCATGTTTCTAAATGTGGAAACCTTTTCACACACCCTGCCTTCATGCCCTCTGAAACACCTACTATCCAGTCTTGCTTGTAACTTGGGTTTTCCCCCCTGGAGAGTCACTAAGTGAGTGGTGTGATCTGGTAAGTTGTCTCAGGACTTGTGATTGTCCTGGTTAATCTTCCCATGATCCTTCCAAACCAATCTTTCAATAAATAAAGAGCCCTGAAATGCTACCCGTACTAGGAGTTACCTGGAAGTAACCATATCACCAATCTACGGGAGATAGCCAACTATGATCTTCTGGTGACATATTTAGAGATGAAATTGTGTCTTTAAAATTTAGCAGTAAATATATCAACTTCATAGAATTTACTGTGAAGTAACTACCAAGATACCATCAAGAAGAGAATATTTAACTATTTTATGGTGAAGCAACTGAACACCTAGCCTAGGTGTATGCCAAACTGAAATCTGGAACTGAAATACTTCCAAATCAAAAATTAGCTTCAGAATAATAATAATAATAAAAACAACCACAATGTATTCTCGAAAGCTTTCATCGCTGGGATCTGACAGTTGTTGTGAGTTTTTCAGGTTGTTTGGCTGTGCTCTGGAAGTTTTTCTTCCTGACGTTTCCCCAGACTCTGTGGGTGGCATCTTCAGAGGGCAAGGAGCTCAGGGAACCAGGAGTTCTCTCTGCGCTCTGGGGTACAGAGTGAGTGAGACTGGGTTTTTTAAAAACACATCTTCCCAAAAACACATACACACAATTCCGAACCCATATGTCGAGATGGCTAAGCATGCAGGATGTTACCTTCACTAAGGATACTTTGTGGACCGACTGTGCATGCAATTTACCGTTTCCTTCTGGGTGTTCTTACTAGCATCCATATCTTCATTCTTCTCTTCCTCCTCAAACAAACTGAATACACTTTTCACCTTTCTCCCGTTATTCTTCTCCAAAGGGACCTAAAGGTTAACAAAAAAACAAGAGTTATCATTTGGCTGCAGAGAACACCGAGCAAAATCCAGGAGCTCTAAAGATCTTAAGTTATTATACCTCCTCAACAGAAGTTCATAATGTTTTATATTGTGTGAGCTAGCTTTACTGATGTTAATAGCCAGGAATATATTGCTTTGTCTATGATTTCTGTTATGCTTGTTGATTGAAATGGAGTCTGATTCCAGATTTTGCTCCAAACCCTTGTAACCAGATGGACCACCCCTTGTCATGCATGCTCCTAAAAATTTTAACCCTAAATAGGGTAGCTTAAAGTCCTATACACCACCTGGATGCAAGGATTGTTCCAAATGCCACATTGCCCCTCCATCCACTTCCACACAACTCTATTCAGTCCGCATCCAAAAACAGCCAGTGTAGATGTATCCTTACACAGCTAAAAGCCAGCATTCGAGGTCATAATTATGGTTATTAAGCTTTGAATAACCATAAGCTTGTCTGAAAAGGTGGGGCTTCCAATGTCAGCAAAAGGATAAAAGGGAAAGGACTAATATCTAAGCTCCCAATGGAGAGAATTCCACAGCCATAGAGAAGGCCCTCTCTCCTGTTCTTGTTCAGTTCCCTAAACTCAAGTATCAGGTGGAACTTCCGTTTTCCTTTAAGAAAGTGAAATACTGAGAATAGTAATTATTTTCTAGTTTGGCAGGCAGAAGAGTTGCTGAACGGTGTCCTCCTCAGGGAACATTGTTCTCTCTTTTTGCAGGACCTGCAATGTTTTATTCCTGTATTGCTGTCTGTCTCTGAGTTGTGACGAGATCCTATTTGATCTTTTTAAACGGTGGGTGGATCTGTCTTTAGTTTGGCTGATGCTGATTTTTCTTTATTGAGATGTGGACTATCAGGAATATCAGGAACCATCTGGTGATTTATTTTTGTTTTATGGGTAATGATTATGGAGTAAACCCCTTAAAAGAACTGATGACGGACATCATCTGGTGTACTCTAGTTGGGACTACTGATTACATTTAGGCCATAGTACTTGCTTTTGTGTCTGTCTTAATATATAAAATTTTCAAATCTTAGAGCAACAACAGATGTATGTATTTCGCATATGAATGCCTGTAAATGGTAAGCGGCATCTGACTGAAAGATTAAAATTAAAAATAGTAATTTTAATAGAAATTTGACCCAAATCTTTCTAGGCCCTAATCCAAACAACTTGGCCACAGATTTCAGAACAAGTACCTTTTGCTGCCCTATTACATCTCCACCTCCAAGATTAGAGCTATGAAGTATATCAGGGTCATCCAAAGAGTCTGTTTTTTCTTCAACCAGCTTCTTCTGAGGTGTTTCTAGAAAATCCACCTAGTGACCAAGAAATACAAGATGAGATGCTCATACCTTTCCCTATAAAATTAGACAGGTTTTCACTTTTAATAATGCAAGGAGAGATTCATTTAGAAAACAACCATAAACAAGCTGTGTGAGGGTGAGTGGTAGAACTAATAGTGAGAGACATCCGGTCTAACCTACAAATGCATGGAAGAAACAAATTTGAGGCTATTTTTAATGTGTCTAAAACAAACGAGACAAGCTGTAAAGGGCCTGAAGAACTTCTAGAGAACCAATTTGACTTTAAGAGGAATTATTTTTGGAGTTCAAGTATTGCTTAGATTGAAAAGGGGCCAGAAATAAAACACTGCTTTTTAAAAACCTTGAATAGGAAAAAAAGGCAGCTTACTTATTTGGAAATTTGGTTCTTTGAGGGGTCATCTGCAAACTCACACATATGAGTTCTGCACCTGCACACAGCACTTTCCATATTGTTCTTGTGCTCTGTAGCTTTAAAAGCTTTCTCCTCCCCCACATTGGAGCATGCAAGTATGCTCAGCCAGTCCCTCATCTGTTACCCAAGTTTCAGTAGTAACATGGCAGTCCAAGAGGAGAATGGTAAGGTGGTGTGATTTCATAGATGACCACTCAAAGAACCACAGTTACAGTATAAGAGAGTAACCTGTCCTCCTTCATGGACTCTGTGACTCACAAATGTTGGTGACTTAGTAGTTAGCTAGCTAGCTTACTGAATGGGATGTCATGATGAAAGTACTTCATGTCCAAAAGAAGCATTTACCTGAGCTCATAGATCTAGATTCTAGTGATTCACAAAAGTCAGAGCTTACAACCAAGCTACAACTTTGCAAGTATCCGATAGATCAGTGGTTCTCAACCTATGGGTCCCCAGATGTTCCTGGACTACAACTCCCAGAAATCTTGGCCAGCTCAGCTAGTGATGAAGACTTCTGGGAGTTGCAGTCCAGGAACATCTGGGGACCCACATGTTAAGAACTACTGCTTTAGATGAACCACCTCAGGAAGCCCACTGTCAAGGCACTAGATCTTGTTCCTTTGTCTGTTGCGGAAGAGGCAACTTTGTTAACCCATAAACTAACTTGGAAGTATCCCATCTAGCATATCATTGAGATGAGACTAGTTGATCCTTGTGTGAGCCTTGGTAACACATAATCAGTCTCTTGGTTTTACAGAACCTCTTAGCCTGAGAAATATAGATGGCTAAGGCATGTCTCACATCCAAGATAAGCAATGACTTCCCCAGAACGTTACTTGAAGATAAGTTAAAAATTTGAATGAGAGAAAGATACATCTGGATACAGTGTCCCTTTTTCTTTATAGAACCGAAGAAACTGTGGCTCAGAACGAAGGACTCACTTGCTCTTCTTGCAGATGTGGGCACTAAAAAGGCTGACTTGAATAACTTTTGCACTGCTGCATCAGTTTGAAAGGAAAAGATATCAGCACTGACAAGTATCAGAGACAACATCTGGGATGGTGGAGAACTCATCACATCCAGATGTTACTTGATCCTTCAAGAAATCTCTGTACAGCTGGGTTTCAAAAAAAATATCTATGCAAGTAGGTTGTCTGATTGGTGGTCTACAAAAACCACCAAATAAGACATTCAGTGAAGAGCATGGCAGACCCTTCTCCTTTAGGTGAAACAGAAATTTTGAGATACTGTCAGTGGAAGGTGCCCCGTGGGAGATGCTCAACAAAAAAGGGTAGGGGAAAGATAGGAACATATCCTTATCAAATGAATGTGATGTAGACAGTTTCCTACAAGCATTCAAGATCCCTTTTATCAAAGGAGCTAAGTTATATAGGAGTGAAGTGCCCAAGCCATCATCCTTAATGTGTGCAGCTCAGAATGTGATCATGTCTTCTAGTGAATGCCGACTCTTAAAACTGAAGGATATCTGAAACAATATTAAAGCAGTGACGCTGAAGGAGAACCAGAAAGTATCTCTTCCATCAGAACCTATGACGTGATCTGCAGACTTATTGTAACTGCAGGCAGTATCCATATCAGTACAAATGCCTTGATAATTCTATCATCAATCCTGTGACCAGATGCAAACCACATCTTCAGATAGAATTTCATGTGAAGCAGACTGTCTTGGGGCCAATGGTAAAGATTGTGCTAAAGCAGGATTAACCACAACCGACGGAACCTGAGATTGGATGACGGTCATCTTAGGCTTTTTAGTTTGCATTGCTGTGAGAATGGCACCGTTTACTTTGTTTTGCCCAGAACTGAGGGTATCACTGGAGTCAAGTCCAGTGTTGATATTGAAAATGGACCAGCACTGAAAGAAGATGAAACCCTATATTCCAAAGTTTGTTGAGTAACCTTCAGGCTTGATGGTAAGTTAGACAGTAATGAAGTCCTGAGAGTCCAGAGTA
Source organism: Phrynocephalus guinanensis (assembly GCA_037367245.1). Lineage (NCBI taxonomy): Eukaryota > Metazoa > Chordata > Lepidosauria > Squamata > Agamidae > Phrynocephalus > Phrynocephalus guinanensis. The sequence continues at coordinate 11,826,202 of CM074735.1, forward strand.
TGTCACAGCGGATGTTGCGCAAACAAAAAAGACAATTAGTCTGGCTGTGTAGGGAACGTTTCCCTTACAGACACAACACATCGTTTAAACAAGGCCACAGAAGCCATGGGATGGGAACCACAATATAGCATTTTTTTAAAGGAAGGGAAATAAAATGAATGGAAGAACCACTGAAACTTAAAATAGTGAGTACTGGTTAAAAATAAAGCTACAATTATCCATCTGAAGAACTCATTCTAAGAACACCCCTTAAAGCAAAAGCAAAATGTTCTGCTTATATACCGCCCCATACCACTACAAGTAGTCTCTGGGTGGTTTACAATTTTAATTACAGTGTGCAGGCTACACATTGCCCCCCCCACCCCAGCAAGCTGGGTACTCATTTTACCGACCTCGGAAGGATGGAAGGCTGAGTGAATCTTGAGCCTGCTACCTGGGATTGAACCCCAGGTCGTGATGAGCACAGTTTTACCTGCAGTACAGGCATTTAACCACTGTGCCATGAGATGTTGCTAACATGGTGAATGAGTGGGAAACGAGGAAGAACTATGAGGGACTGGCTGAGCATGAGTGCTGGTGTGTGGGGGAGGGAAAATCCCTTCAAGCTCTAAAGCTCTAGAACATTCCCGTATGTGTGTGACCTTGCTGATGGATCCATTCTGCATTGATCCCTTCTTTGCATTTGCCAAAGACGGAGCACTGCAAACTTCTGGAGGACCACTTGACATAAAGCACTGAGAAAATAGGTCATTTGGAGCATGCCATACCTGGGCTGCATGTACCGTTGCCGAGGGGAGGGGAGATGGTTGAAATTTGAAGAGCGTGTCTCCATCATCATCATCATCATCATCATCATCCAACAGGAGAGCAGGTTTCTGAGGTGTCCTTGGGCTGCAGTGAGAGAAAAAAAACAAAAGCAACGCTTCTAAAGAAAGTGGTCAAATCCAGCATTGCTGTTGTTCACATTCGCAGTCTTGATCTGTGCATTTCCAATATGCAACCTGTATCTTTATCAGTAAACTTTATCAGTACATTTCAACAATAGTAGACAGCTAAGATTCTAAGAGTAGCAACTCGTAGGGAACCGAACTCGAAACTTGCTGGCCCGTAAGCTTTGGACAGCTGCAGCTGGGCCCCTTACGAGGAACAATCTCTCACTTCCTGTTCTGCCTTCTAGCTGATGTGACAGGTCATTTCAGAGAGTAAAGGGACTGTTTCCTTGCCCTTCTCAGAGAAAAGTATTCTTCATGCATCATGAGTCAGTTCACCAAATCTGAATGGAACCACAAAAATACCATTACGAATGAACTTTGACCTATTAGATCTCATTAGCTTTCATTCTTCCTCTGCCCAAAACTGTTCTTAGCTACCTCTTTCAAATTTTGCTTTGGAAAAAATGGTACAAAAGTATCTCCTAAAATATCTTTAACGTTCTACAGGAGAAATAAATAGAATCATGTCTTAAAACTACACTGCAAGAAAAGTTCCAGACACGTTCCAAACACATTACCTCTCTTTAGTGATAGCAAACAAATCCTCCTCTTTCTCCTCTTCAAAGAGGCATTTCTTAACATTATGGCTGACAGCAGGGGCAGTGTTTATTGGTTTTTTTGTCTGGCTGCATTCTGACGCGGGTTTGACTTCTTGGGTGATATTCCAGTGGTCCTAAAAATATAGACAATATTTATCCCATTGTTATTCTACAGGTTGCAATTTTTCTCCATTTCAAAATTCACACTAACAAGATGCATTACAAGACATAATCAATGAGAATTACAAAAATAGTATAATCCTAATCTAGGAAATCAAACAATGTCTTGAACATGTCTTTCTTAAGTGCGTTACATCAAAGCTGATTTTAAAATGCATGAAGTTTATTTATTTTGTCAATCATTTATCCATATATAGACTGATTCAACCGATTCAAGCATTTCAGGAGTTAATGGCTTATAGTGCTACCTTAACAGAATATTTTAAACAGCGATGGCTAGTAGCCAGAATCAGGCCAAGAAGGAATGTGCCCTGTTAAAGGAGTACATTCTTACTACTTGCAAAATCCTATCTACTCCTTTGAACACCTTGATGTTGCTTTGGCCTCACAGAAGGCACATGGCAGAGCACCAAGCTCTGTAAAGGCAGGTATCAGAAACAGGGTTTCCAGGGTTAGATCCTTGAGTGATCTCAAGTGATGTTATAAGACAGGACTGTCCAACTTTGAACAGGCCAAGGTCTACTTTTTCTGGCCCAAAGTGCCTGAGGGCTACTACACTAAAACCTCTACTTATGAATTTTATCTGTTAAGCAGAGAAGCGGTTTTCCAAAGGAATGCATTGAAAACCAATTAATCTGTTCTAGACAGAACAGATTTCAATGCGCCATGGCCCTTGAACTGCCCCGCTTGGCTGAGACAGTGGGCTGGCAGACCCAGAACTTTGCTGGGGCAGTGGTGGCCCTTGGGGTGGGGGAGGGAGGGGTGGAGAACTTATCCCCTTTCTTTTTTTATATATGGCCGGTGGGCTACTTTTGAACCCTTCACGGGCTACCAGTAGCCCACGGTCTACCTGTTGGGCAGGCCTGTTATAAGATGTAGGCTTCACAAGAATCCACATCAAACCTGTACCTTTTGCTGGCACCCATGAAGGGAACCTGCATGGATATGAAGACCTCCTGCCCATAGATACTTCAGCATACCAGCCACTTCAGTTACAATGGTGGCAAGGAAATCTGACATTTGGCATTCTGAAAGTTTTAGTGAGTAAGCCATCTTTTAAACCTATGTCAAAATTATTTTTAAAGTTGTTTCTCTCTAAAATTATCCCAGGGTAAAGGCAATAATTTTTCAACCTCACACGTAAGAGCAGCCAAACTGGGTTCTTCTGTGAATTAAAAAAAACCACACACCTTATTCCTGTTGGCTGAAGCTCAGGAAGAACTGCTTAAATATTTTTAAATGGTTCATGCCTAGCTTGCAATCCCAAAATGAAAATCTGCACCAGACAGATATCTCTTATTAGAAAATCAATATGGCTAGTGGCTGATCTAGCATGGTAAGATCGGTGCCTTTATCTTGGATGTCACCATTAATATCGTTTTCGCTACCTTTAGTCTCTGCATGACACAAAGCGGGCTTTTAAGCAGTTTGATAATCTAGTGATAGCATGTCTGTAGGGCATATCCCTTATAATCTGGCCCAAGGTTGAAAATATTCACATTTTAAAAGTTGAGCATTCTTTGCCACTTGCTAAGAATGGTGAGAAGAAATGTGTTAATGTGTGAATATGTCAGGGAAATTACTTCCCCTCGCCCTGCTGTCTAGAAAAAGTTCTTGCTTTGTAAATCAAGGTGTTGGTTGGTTAAAGCCTCTAAAAAATGTAATGGCAATATATTGCTATTAACCATACGCTGAAAACAGTCTTTAGGGAACAGTCATGTTCTCATTAGTTAGTTCATTGACCTGAAAAAGAAACATGGGGATTGATAATTAACCTTGCTTTCATCTTGCCCTTCTACCAGTATGTGTTGGGACTATCCATTACCACTCTTGTAACAGCTCTTCGCCTTTTAATTTAAGCCTACAGATCACAATTTGCCCAAGGCCTAATGAAGAACCCAACGAAGAACCCACTTGGACAAACATTAAGATTACTAGAGTTTGCCCCAAGTAAAGTGTGGCACGTTATCTACTACTTCCAGTGACTATTTTCAAAGACTATCTACCATGAGGCATAGACAGCCTCAACAATGCAGAAGCAGTACAGTGGTACTTCGACTTACAAATTTAATCCATTCTGAATGCATGCTCTTACGTAAAACTACTCTTAAGTTGGGGTACCCATCTAAAAAAATGAAAAAATGAGTAACAAAAGAAAAAAAAGAAAAAAATATTTATAAGTCCTCGCTAAAAAACTCTTCTAGTTCTTATGCAGAGAGTGTTCAAAAAGTCCCTCATTTTAAAAAGCATAAGAGGAATTGTAGATGCATCAAATTCTAAAAGCAGCCTTGTGGAGTTGCGTGATGCAGGTAAGGGCACAATGGATTTTAGATCAATTTGTGATGGTGTCGTTCTGAGGAGGGAGCTTAGGGAGGATACAACCTTCTGTCTATTTGCCCATTTCCCTCTATTCATGTAGTTGTTTGTAATCTCAAGCATTATTTTAGCTACTTGAAGGCGACGGGAATGAGACCCACACGCCTTACTGTCCTTAGAGGGCTCTTCGACAGTTTTGCCCATATCCTCCATATGGCCCCCAGCTTTGCAATTTGTTCTAAGCTCTATGAAAATTTTAGGGCAATTATTAGTAAGCTGGGAATTTTGTCCTAAGACTCGGAAATCTATCCCTAAGAATAACCAGCCTTAGATGCTGATTCTTTCAGAACAATGCATCGCCGTAAGCCTTTCCCCACATGACTTCTTCTGAGCAAGCTGATAGTCTTTCATGTGCTGAGACACAAGTGTGGCGCTATTGCCCAGGAGCTGGGATACATGTTGCAAAGTAGCCTAACAACTTGAGAGGTAGGATTTAAGGGCATCTTGTGCTCGGCACCCTCTCCTACCATGAGGCAGAATAGGTCAGCCATGGCATACAGAGGACACAGAGGTAGAAAGATGTTGAAGGGCAATGTTGTACGAGCTGTACAACCTGCCCTCCACCCATAAGAACATAAGAAGAGCCATGCTGGATCAGGCCAAAGGCCCATATAGTCCAGCTTCCTGTATCTCACAGTGGCCCCACCAGATGCGTCTGGGAGCGCATGAGACTAGATCTCTGTCTCGTGATACCACTCCCCTGTATCTGGTCCTTGAGGTACCCCGGTTTTAAGCTTGGAGATGATACATCTCCCTCATGGTTTGTAACCTGTGATGGACTTTTCCTCCAGGAATCTGTCCAATCCCCTTTTGAAGGCATCCAGGCCAGATGCCATCACCACATCCTGTGGCAGGGAGTTCCACAGACTAACAATGCGCTGGGTGAAAAAAATATTTTCTTTTGTCTGTTCTTACTCTCCCAGCCCTCAATTTGAGGGGATGTCCCCTAGTTCTGGTATTTTGTGAGCGGGAGAAGAGCTTCCCTCTATTCACTTTACTCATGCCCCTAAACTACCTGGCAGCTGTACTCTAAAGGAATGGAAGACGTCGTATGGTGATGTTGAAACAAGATTCAGTTTCTAGTCTTGCCGAATTAATGGAGGTTGGGGCCGCCACATTATCCTTTAACCCATGTAGTAAAATATCTTGGGCCAGCCTTGCCTCTGTTCAAAGCTTTCTTCTCCCTTCCCTTTGTTCAGGAGCACAGGAGTAAAACAAACAAACAAAAACTCCTACCCCAAAAGTGAAAATAGCATCTGAGAGAGAACTCCCAGCTTCGAGATCAAACTATCTAACTAAATACTGCAAATGTTCAAATTGAAAGCAATGTAACAGGATACTTGACTATTGCTCTGAAGTGCAGCTATGCTATTCTCCATCATAATACAAAAGGCACAGAGGGAAAACTTGTTTGCTAGCTAATGCTTACTTAGATAGTGATGGGGAAGAAGTAGAAACAAAGTAAGAATGGGGGTCACTAAGTTTGAAGGGGGGGATCAGCCACTTTGATATTTGCTTCCTATCCTCATAGTGTCCTCCCACAACATAGAAGACCAAAACTAACTTGTCAGGTGATTTGTTTTCCTTTAAGACCCATTTAAATTGGAAAGGGAGTGACGAACATCAGTATTTTAAGAACTCTTATTATCAGCTTACCAGGGCTGGGCATTTTGTTAATATCTTTACATCCTGCCATGGGATATAATTCCATATGTAGCAAACCATATATATATATATATATAAATCTCAGGATAAAGCTTTGCCATGGCTGTTAGTTCTATAATTTTGGCTCAGACCCAGAGCAAGTGCAAAGAGTACACTGCATAAACAGCCCAGACATAGAACTGAGAATAAAATCTGAGAGAGGAAAACCTCTGTATTAAATGATATTGTTATGTGCCATCAAGTTACTTTCAATGTATAGCGACCCTAATAATGATTTTAGTGGTCCATTATTGCCAAGCCCTCATGAGTTTTGGTAACTGAGTGAAGATATGAGCTAAGCTTCCTATCCTCTGCACCACACAGGGTCCCTCTGTATTAAATTTTATTTGTTTAATCTGGCAACATTGTTCTATACCCAGTGACCCCTTTAAGAACTTCTGCAGATAATACCTCCTCGTCACTGCTGAAGAGTACACCAGTTGCTTTGACTTGAGGTGGTTTTGATGTTTGCATCTTAGGCAAAGGTCCAAAGAGCTCCTAGAAGACATGAACAGAAGGAAAACTGACATGACGTAATACAACAAAGAACCCCCCCTCCTCCCCCCTATCTTGGGCTCTTTAGTGAAATGTATACATTATCCAAGCCATAGAAATGTACGTAAATAAGTAAAATAACAGAGTGTTCCTTAACTTCAAATACTTCAGAAATCAGGAGGCGAGAGGGCAGATACTAGAAAGATAGACTGAATGAATGAAATAATTCCCTGATTGTTTATGTATACAATCAAACATACCCAGTTCTGTTCCCATGCTGAGCAACATTTGTGTGTGTGTGTGTGTGTGTGTGTGTGTGTGTGTGTGTGTGTGTGTGTGTGTGTGTGTGTGTGTGTGTGTTGTGTCGTTACAGTCATGACCGACTCTTCGTGACTCCATGTCCATGGAGTTTTCTTGGCAGGAGTACTGGAGTGGCTTGCCAGTTCCTACTCCAGGCGCCTACAGCACCTGGTTTTCCCTGGTGGTCTCCCATCCAAGTACTAACCAGGCCGACCCTGCTTAGCTTCTGAAATCAGGTGAGATCGGATGTGCTTAGGGCATCTAGGCAGCTGAGCAACATTTAGAACCTTCCAAAATTAAATGATGATTTTGTGTGTGTGTGTGTGGCAGAAGGTCTGCTCTTCTTGTGCACACTCCAAGGGAATTAACCCAGGCACTGTTGCTGTTGCTTATTTTTTGCCAGATAGCTTTGATCTCCTCTTCCAAAGGAGAAGCTGAACGGAAAATACAACTAAGGCAGCAAAAACCTAATTGCATGCCCCATGCAAATAATGATGAGCACTCAGTAATCTATACTAGTGGTTCCAAACATTGGTTAACCCATGTGCTCCTGGACTACAATTCCCAGAATCCTTCACTACCAGCTATGTTGACCAGGATTTCTGTTACTTGTTCCTCTGGAATTGTGCCAGAGAAATCTGTGAAATTCTTTAAGAAATCCTCTTATTTCTTTCAGTCTCCTTCAATCTTCCTGTTTCCTTTCTGTCTTGCTCTGTCAATAATACAAAAGGGTCACACTCTCCCTCTCCAGACAATTAATATAACTGAAAAAAAATCCAGTACAAGCATCCACTGACTGACTAGGCAAGTGTCACTGGTTCCAAGTGTCTCTGAGTCCCAGGAGGAGCAGTAAAAGCTGCCAGTTCTTTGATCTATCAATGTTAACTTTATTTCCCCCTAATCCAGTGGTTCTCAACCAGATGTTCCTGGGCTGGAACTCCCAGAAGTCTTCATCACTAGCTGAGCTGGCCAAGATTTCTGGGAGTTGCAGTCCAGGAACATCTGGGGACCCACAGGCTGAGAACCACTGCAATCTATCAAGACAAATCTCCCACATATCAAGATACCGAACATTCCCCCAAAGAGGCGGGGGAAAGGAAAGGAATTACATAAGGCTTTCCAGGGACCAACAAAGAGGACAAGACAGACAATATCTCCAGTCTGTCTTTAGGCAAGAGGCTGTGAAGACCTACATCAATTCATAGCTATATTTTGAGGGGCAACACATACCTCTTCATCTTCGTCTTCAAAGAGCGATACTTGGGTTTTTGTTGCCACTTTGCTAGATGATAAAGGTTTATTTCCTTTACTGGACTGATTAGAAAATAATAAATCCTGTTGGATACAGAACAAAGTTGTTAGTTGCTTTCAGAAATAAATTCACTTGTGCAGAAACGACAGCATGTAGCTGAAGACATCAAACTGACAAACTGGGAAACCACAGAAGGCCTCTATTTTTGAGAAAAATAGCAGGGGATTTCAGAGATTTCTACAAGTGGTTCCTTGTATAAAGGAATTAACTCGTTCCAAATGAAATTATGTTAAGTAAATTTTCCTTTATACAAATTTCCCATAGGAATGCATTGTAAACAGAGTAATCCCTAATGACAACCATTTTTATGTTGTACAGATTCACCCCATAGGTGATTCTGTTAAGCAAATTTCCACTATCTCCAGAATTTTTTATGTTGTAGAGATTTTATGTTATACAAACTGTTCGTTATACAAGTGTCCACTAAGGTGGAAAGGTGAATAATGCACATCTGTCTAGATAGTTAAATATCCCAGCACAAGTATGAGTTGACCTCAACTCTGACAGAGGAAGACTCTATGTGTATTGTGTGTGTGTGTTGTATCATTACAGTCATGACCAACCCTTCGTGACTCCATGTCCATGGAGTTTTCTTGGCAGGAATACTGGAGTGGTTTGCCAGTTCCTACTCCAGGCGCCTACAGCACCTGGTATTCCCTGGTGGCCTCCCATCCAAGTACTAACCAGGGCCAACCCTGCTTAGCTTCTGAAATCAAGCGAGATTGGATGTGCTTAGGGCATCTATGCGTATTAGTAGCACCCAAACTTCACAGCTCACAGCTGTGTTAAAAGTGGCCCTCAACAAACGGCACTCAAGCATATACAGTATGGGCAGAATAAAGGAAATGCAGCCATGTTACATCTCCTGCATCCAAACTAGCCTTCTGTTTTGACTTGTCAGCCCAGCCTAGCACTACCTAGTCACTAGAGCCAAGTCCAGGTGTCAAGTGAAGAGAAAGGGTCTTGAGAAGCTTGGCATGTTCCTTCTCCCTTTACAGAAAAGCAAAGCTGCTTGATTCACATCAGGCACTTGAGGAAAACAGCAAAGGTTCAGTTGGGTTGGCAGGAAGGTGTATACACAATTCCCACAACCATAACTCATACCCTATTGTTAACAGGCAAGCTGTACTGAAGTTCTCTTCCAGCTTGTATTTCATACACAATAAAGAAAAATTATCAGGTGTCTCTCTCAGTCTCCTCACCACTGCAGATAATCTACACCAGTTTATTAGCAAACAGTGCTAGTTATCTCTTGTAGCATTCCTAACCACACTGATATTTCTCACAAAATGTTAATCCTCTAATAACCATGACTACTGAGACAATTAAGACACTGAGATTGTAGCTGCAAACTTTAGAGACTCACATATGAACTCCTGGCATTTGAGATACCTGAAATACACTCACACAGGCATCTATCATGCAGCTCATTTAGGATGAAGTAACAACTTACCTCAGAATCCTCCTCATCTGAGAAAAGGCTTATCTGGCCTTTGGAAGATGTTTGTGTCAGAGGCTTGAAAATCTCAGCAGAATCTGGTTGACTCTTTAAAACACACACATAACATGTACCAGTCATTAGCAGCCTACCTGGAATCAGCCATAATATGATCATTTTGTAACAACCTTGGAACTGAAACTTTCCCGGGGAAATTTAGTGTTCACTGGCTGCTCATAAGAGGGAAGGCCAGGCACCTTCTAGAAAGTAAAAAGCCTAAGCAAATAGGGGCCACGGCAAAGTGTGTTGTTCCCAATAAGCTTTTCTCTGGGTGGTACCACCTGTGAACTGCTTCTCCAAAATGTACATCAACATGGGAAACGCGTGGCTTTGCAGGCCACGTACGGCAACCCGCCCACTGCTGTGGCACTCCACCCCCTGACAATTTCTTTTCTCCAAACAAGAGAGCTGCTGCTATGAGTGATTGTTTGATTTGAAACCAAAGGGCGTAATCTGGATTACTGTGTGGAAACTTTTATGTTTCTCTTCATCTAATTTTATTCCACCTAATTTTGTCATCTGGAAATCTGATGGGTGTTCTCTGCAGGCCTTCACTCAAGGCATTAATAAAAATGTTGAAGAGCACCGGGCCCAGGACCGAGTCTCGTGGTACTGTGCTTGTTACGTCCTCCCAGTTTGAGAAGCAGTCATTGATAAGCTCTCTGAGTGCCATCCAGTAACCAGTTCTGCCCTTTTGCTTGATTACCTTGTCTCCTGTTACCACTTCTTTCTTTTCTCTAGCTTCTTTAACGGCATGAGAAGCATCGGATTCCTTCAGCCTCAAAGAGATCTGCTGCAGGTTTGGCTGTTTGAGAAGAAAATGTGAACTTTAACTTAAGGAATAAATACCAGCTCTGTAAGAAGTCACATTTCAATGATGAGTGTTAAAGCTTAAAAAGAGTGTGTGTTCACATGCATGAACACATACACATACAGATAATCATGTGCACATATGAAACAACCCAACAAGAGTCTCCTCTTCGTAGCCCTTTCATAGACTTGACTGCGGCCATCTGGACAAGTTCCAGTTCCCTGTTACCCTTTCTTCAACGATAGTGTCCACAACTGATATAGTATCCTAGCAGAAATCTGACCAAATATATATATATATATATATATTTGTTTTCGTAGATTTTCACGGTTATAGGTATGCATGTTAGGGTGCATCGGGTTTTTGTAGACATCTGGTTGTTTGGCGACGTTTCGACGACCTTTGCTTCAGGCTGGTGAATAGCTTCTTTCTTCCTTCAAAGCGTGATCTCAGTTCAAAGAGATCTGCTGCAGGTTTGTTTGCTTTTGAGAAGAAAATGTGAACTGTGTGGCTGAGGCGATCGTTAACTTAAGGTTAGATGTTTACCAGCTCTGAGGTAAGAAGTCACTTTTGTTTCTTAAACCTTGGTGATGAGTGTTCTAAATCCTGGGCTTTTTAAAAAGAGTGTGTGTTCACATGCATGAACACATACACATACAGATAATCATGTGCACATGTATGAAACAACCCAACAATGGAGTTTCGTTTCCTCTGTGGGAAGGGCTGGGTTTGTGTTTGGTTGGATAGGTGGTGGACTTTTGACTGGTGTCAGCTTTGTGGCCAGGCTCGTCTGTTGACAAGTTTCCAGATGTCAGGCCAGGTGTGTCATCACGTTTATTCATGTTGTTTGGGTGTTTCTCTATTTCAATGGCTTCCATGATTATTTGACTGTTGAAGTGTTCAGTTTTGGAGATGAGTTTGGTTCTTTTAAAATCAATTTCATGACCTGTTGTTTTTATGTGCTGGAAGAGAGAGGAAGATTTTTCTTCTTTTTTGACTGCGTTCTTGTGTTCTGCGATGCGCGCTTATTCTCCTGTTTGTCTGTCCATGTGGCTGGGCAGACTTTGCATGGTATTTCGTAGACTCCTTGGTTTTCTAGCTCAATCTTGTCTTTGGGGTTTCTTAAAATGTTGGCTATTTTTTGTTCGGTGCAAAAGGCTGTCTTGATATTGTGTTTGTGGAGAATTTTGCTTATTTTGTCTGTGGTGCCTTTGATGTAAGGGAGGAGGGCAGTGCCGTTGTTCTCTTCTGTTTCTTGGTTCTTGGGGGGTGTTTCTTTTTGGATTAGTTTGGTGATGGTGTTTTTTTGGAATCCGTTCGCAATTAAAGCATTGAGAGTGTGTAATTCAGTTTTTAGGTGGTCTTTGTCAGCGAGGCGTTTGGTTCTGGAGATGAGGGTTTTTGTTACGGAGTTGATCTGTGCAGGGTGGTGGTGTGATTGTGCATTTAAGTACGGTTTGTATGTGTTTTTTTCCGGTAGATGGTGTGTCCTAAGGACGTCGGGTTTTTTGTAGATTAGACGTCCAGGAAGGGAAGTTGGTTGTTGGCTTCTATTTCCATAGTGAATTGTATTTTGGGGTGTAGGCTGTTGAGATGTGTGAGGAAGTTGTTCAGTTTGTCTTTCCCGTGTGGCCAGATAACAAAGGTGTCGTCAACATATCTGAGCCAGAGTTTGGGTTTATGTTCGGACTTCTGTAACGCGTTGGTTTCAAAGTTTCCATATATAGGTTCGCGATGACCGGTGAGAGGGGTGATCCCATGGGTGCTCCTTCTATCTGTGTTTGTATCTTTGTCCATTGTGGATGAAGTATGTGTTGGTTAGGCAGTGGTTGGTCAGATCTAGGATGTGCTTGGGGGGTTGTATTTGTTGTGGATAGCTGTCAAGGCTTCTTGAATGGGCACTTGTGTGAAGAGCGAAACAACATCGAAGCTCACGAGTAGGTCATTGGGTTGTAGGTCTTGTTTCTTTATAATTTCTATGAAGTGGAACGAGTTTTGTACGTATGAAGAGATGGATTCTGCATAGGGCTGGAGTTGTTTGGCAAGAAATTTGGCGAGGTTTTGTAGGGGTGAGCCTATCTGACTATGGGTCTGCAAGGTGTTCCTTCTTTGTGGATCTTTCATCTGGATGATTTCTCTCTGGGGATGATGCTTGGCTTGATTTCTTCACTTAAGGGTGAGGCTTTTATTTTGGCTTTGGTGGTTTTTTCCAGGTAGGTGGTGGGGTCTGTGTTCAAAGGTATGTAAGCAGGGTCTTGTAGTAGGTTGGATAGTTTGGCTTGGTAGTCAGATGTGTTCATCACCACTGTGGCATTGCCTTTGTCTGCTGGGAGAATGATTATGTTGTTGTCTTTCCCCCTATATATATATAGGGGGAGGCTCAATACGTTACGAGAATCTATGGGATCCAAAAACCTATTCAGGAATCATTCTTGCAATTCATTTTGGATGAAATTCCACTCTGCCATGTTCAAGGTTATTTTTTTTCTAGGATCTGTATATCACAGAGCTCGTTTGCCACAGAAAATGATTGTCACAAAGTCGTTTCAAAGCTGGAATCCACAACAACACACTGCTTTTAGGTACTACACTGCACTAGCATCAGTACAAGATTAGACTCCTTGCAGTTAATTCCATTATTTGATTAATGAAGTAGAAAGACACTTTAAAAATGCTTTTACCTGTGGCATGGGGGTACACTAGATGACATTCTAGTTCTGGTCCAACTCTGTCATTCTGTGTGTATGGGTTTGATTTCCAGTTATGAACTTGGAATGGAACAGCTGACTGACTGCTTCAGTTAACACTAATTCTGTGTCTATTCCAGTGAGTGGAGACATTTCAGGAACCACACCATCACTGGCAGCCATCAAGCTCCAAAACAGAACTGAAGTTGGAACTAGCTGAAGCGCATGCTGTCACACTACCCCCCATATCAGTTCAACACTGTGTTAAGAGCTACCCTTTCTCAGCTGTCTGGGGAATTTAGTCACTACGGAAAGCACTTGACAAAAGTGGTCAAATGTGCACTGTCAGAAGTCCAGGCTGGTTGTCATGGGCCTTTTAACAGTGGATCATCATGCAATGTTACAGGTGAAACCTTTCCCATCACTTTTATGTTACTGCTCCAAGGATGATACACATTAATTGGCAGGAGAGGTTGAGAAGAGGGAAATCAAGTAACGTAATTGATACCCTTACCTGAAACTGAACTTTCTTTGATTGACTTGAAATCATCAGCATCATTACCATCAAAGAGGCCAGAATTTTCATGTAATTTTGGGCCCTTCTCTGCAATTGGTTCTATTGGTTCTTTCTTCTCCTTCTCTGTTATAAATGTGGGGCTAAACACATCATTTCTCCCTATAAATGGAGGGAAAGATGAAGTCACCTAATATTTAAGCAGACTTCCTACACCTGTTACCTATGCAGCCAATTACCTGCTCTTTCAGGTTACAAGCCATTTTTGCTATGATGAGATGCAAACATAAGACAAGGTAAGGGCAATTTCTGCACTTCAGGTTTTTTTTTATCACAACAGACAATAAGGTTTTGAATGAAAAATTAACCATGACTTGCAAGAGCCATAGGAAAAGCAACAAATACTTCTGAGATTATTACAAAAAGCTCTCCAACACAGATCTGAATCACACTGCATTCAAGGTTTTATCAACTTCATTCTGTTCCTACTCTCTCCCCACAGTTAGTATTTTATGGCCACTTAGCATGCTCAATAACAGGCTGTTTTTGGCTTATCTGCAGTCTGGATTTTCCAAAATTATTGAAAAATTATTAAAGCATTTCCAGTCAATTCGAAATTGTTCATACCTGGAAAGAGAGAAACTGCACCAGCAGGAAGCTTTCTTGCAGCTTTTGATGCTGGCTCTAAAGAATTGAACATCAAAACAATTTTATCACAAAACTGACACATTAGAAGAAGCACCTTTTTGTGGGAATCTAAGAGCGTATAAATAAATAAGCATCTTCTTCTCTTGTTTCACATGTGCCTTCCCGACTGATGCCACAACTCCTTGCTTCCTCGTCTGTAAGCTGCTTCTCATGTGAAGGGGCTGAATTCCTACAGATAAGTGTTAAATCTGACATGCCTTCTTGGACTGCTTTGCATTCATCACTCATTTCGTGTGTGTGTGTGTGTTGTGTTGTTACAGTCGTGACCGACTCTTCGTGACCCCACGTCCATGGAGTTTTCTTGGCAGGAATACTGGAGTGGCTTGCCAGTTCCTACTCCAGGCGCCTACAGCATCTGGTATTCCCTGGTGGTCTCCCATCCAAGTACTAGCCAGGCCCGACCCTGGTTAGCTTCCAAAATCAGGCACGTTCAGGTGTGCTTAGGGCATCTAGGCATTCATTTTAGTCACTGTCATTTGCTGGCAGAGTGGGGAAACCCCTGCCTTAGTCCTTTATCAAGTCCCTGGGAAACCACTACCAACTGATGGTCAACAACACTGCGCTCAATAGATCAGTCCTTAGAAATCTTCTCAAGATTGTATTCCAGAACTAGTGATCCACGGTCTAGGATGCCTCTTGAATCTCTAACTAATAAAAAATCTGATGAGACCTCCATTGCTAGGCATATGAAATAACATGTGTTGAAATCCACATCAAGATGTGCATCCGAGTGGGGGAAATTACTTGTCCCCTACTGCTTTCCCAAAGAGATGCGCTCCGAAGTACAAATAATATTCTTGCAGAGCTACTTCTATATAGGCTTTTATCTATGTTACCATCCACACAACTCCTACTCGTTACTAAAACATGAGACCAAACAACTGACTACATAGCTGTGTAATCCTGCTCTGCACGTATATCCACTTTAACTACCAAATCAGTTTTTAAATACAAAAAAAAAATTGCTTCCATTTTACAAAATCTTCCCAGTGGAAGCAATTTTTTTGGTAATTAAAAACTGATTGGGTAGTTAAAGTGGATGTTATGGCTTGTCTGGGGACTGCAAATATAACATGCCAAATGACAAAGGGATTATATAGATTTGAATGTTTCAGGGAGTAAGATTTGACTGTAGAAACTACTCTGTCCATGGCAACCACTTCAGCCTAAATCTGCCTCCCTGTCGCACACACTTGCATTCAAGGCGTGCTCTCTTCAATTTGAATTACAGTAGATTGTTGTCCAGCTTCTGCTTTGTTGCTCGAGTTTCAGTTCGTCTCTTTTTGAGTGTCAACATGGCCTCTTCTTTTTAAACCACTTCTAGATGAAACTGCTTAAAAGCCCTTCTTGGCAGCTATGAACAGAGTGTCCTTGCCACTCCACCCAGCAGCCCCTCCCAATGGATCCCTCAAAACAGAAGGGATTCCATAGGTCAAGCAGGTGGGATCTACAATATTTTAGCTTTGAAAAACGGATCTGGCTGACATCATTATCAGCCTTACTTAGCACAGCTAAGAGAGAAAAAAGATTTCAACCAACAAGTTATATACAATAACTAGGACCAACATTCTCTAGATCCTAGCATACGCAATGCATAATGTACAGCATGCACATGTGCAGCCTTTGCAGTCGCAGATGGCAAACCTTCAAACTGCGGTCTCTTCCAACTTCCCAGGATCCTTACCGTCATTTATAGGGATTCGTGTTTCTTTCCCCATCGCATCTTCCCCTTGCGGTGCTTCAGCGAAAAGGTCACTCTGATTGAAAACACAGATTAAAAATACTATTGGCAAAACTCTGTATGGTAACTGTTTAGGCTTCCAAGAATAACTAGTAATAGGATTTTGCTCTCCTTACACAGTTCCAGAATTTTTTCTGGTTAGCTGCAATGGCGTAGATGCAATGGCTGGAATTGCTGCAAGTTTACAACTTTCCACCTATCTCCCTTATTACAGGCTAGTCACCTGAGCTGGTCAGCCGTGATGGATATAAATGACAACTCATCCATCAGTGGCAGTTTCCTGCTGCAATTCACTGCCATTGCGCTCATAAAAGCACAAACAACCAGCAGGACTATTTATTTTAATTTGAATAACTCATATAGACATGCTCATTAATTGGCTTATATTACTTTGCGGGACTGTTTATATAACTGCAGCCCGTGATTTCCCAAGCTGTCATAGCAATGCCACCTATTGGGATAGGGTCCAATTGTCTAGGGAGGCCTTGGATTGTAGGTGTGATCTGCTATAGCTAGGAGGCTAATCATTGTCAGGAACTATCCATGCTTAGGACCTATCTGTGTCCCAAATAAGAACTCTGTGTCAGCTGAAGAGAGGAAACGCCCAATGCTTGCATTTTGGGCCAGTTTTTAAAAGCAGAGCTGGTCAACCCAGTGGCCTCTGGGTGTTTTGAACTAAAGAACCTGGATTCCATGACCATTATCCATGGTGGTTGAGATTTGTGGGAATTCTAGTCTGAAACAACTGGACACCACCACATTGTCTACATCTGAGGCACCTAAATATGCCTTGCTATTTAATTCTATTATTTTCTTCCTTTTGAAGATCAATGAAAACATCTGCATACTCAGACATAACATGAACCAATCACTCAGTACTGTATGAGAGGAATATGAAGCTGCAACCACTCTAACATGCTCTTAGCCAGCCGTCTTTGAAAAAAAATGTAAAGGAATGGGAGACATCTGCATGGTCGTTTAACCATGTGACCTTTAGCTATCGTTCTGGTCCCGCCAAAATTCAAAGGATTACTGTGTCGTTTGAAGCAGATTTCCACTGCAAGTGTCTGCACCAAGTGGATACAACAGTGGCACACAATAGACAGATCGGATATCTACCGCATGGGTTAAGACAGCCAGAATTCATGTTAAGAAAACTGTTAAAAAAAAGCAAAGCAAAGTGTTCTGCTTATATACCACCCCATACCACTACAAGTAGTCTCTGGGCGGTTTACAAATTTTTTAATTACAGTGTGCAGGCTACACATTGCCCCCCCCCCAGCAAGCTGGGTACTCATTTTACCGACCTCGGAAGGATGGAAGGCTGAGTGAACCTTGAGCCTGCTACCTGGGATTGAACCCCAGGTCGTGAGCACAGTTTTACCTGCAGTACAGGCATTTAACCACTGCGCCGCATGTCTCTGTTGATGTGGCCTCTGTTGCACAAATGGTTGTGCAACCGACATCCCATCAAAGAAGAGAAACAAGATTCTAGCAAGTGAGTTGAACAGACTTGATTAACTTTCAGCCTGAATGTTGGAAACATATTGGCAGATATCTAGAACGCCATCCAAAAACCAAGACACTATCTTGAAGGTCTTCTAGCGTTGTTCTATATAAGGGTCTTAATCGTGTACCAACCTCTTCATCATCAAAAAGTCCTCTCCCGCCACTGAAGAGACCCCCTTTAGATGCAAATGGTAAGAAGTCTTCATCAGTTAACTTGGGCGGCTTAAAGATATCATCATCTACAAAGACAATGAAAATGCGCCAGTGTACTTTTTATAGGAGTGAGGAAGTAAAATGGTGGGATTGTCAGTCACCCACCCTAGACAAAAAAAGTACAGTGTATTTTCCAACTCACCACCAACATCATTTCTGTCGCATTCCCAGAAAATATGAAAGAAAACCTTTTGGTCCCATGGCTTCAACATTTCTGACAATTTTACAGCTGTATTCCCCACTCTTTGATATTTCATATTTATAAACAATGTAGAACCCGAGCCAATCCTGGATACATAGGCCAGAGGAAAAGCTAACAGCTGTGTTTCAAAGCCCACTTCATTCCAGTCGTTCAGCAAACTTTGGTGTCAAGCTCTTTTGTAGCTTCTCAGTTCCTCAAACGTGCAAAGTGTAGCAACACAGAACAATACAGGAAAGGGGAAACCTCACATTTCAAGAATGCCTTTGAAGCGAGAAAGAACGAACAGAGATTGTGGACAAGAAAATGGCATACAAACATTAAACAGATTTCTCTGTGTGCCCTTTTCTCACACAGTATAATGAGAAAGCAGGCATTTCCAAATTTACATACTATTCACCAAGATTATTTTATAGTAATAAAATAATTTCATATTTAATACTCATAAAAAGAACAGTATTAAAAGGTCAAGTAAAACAACAGAATAAATTAATACAAAATACAGTGGACCCTCGTGTAACAAATGGCTTGTATAACATAAAATCTGTACAACATAAAAAATTCCAGAGATAGGGGAAATTTGCTTAACAGAATTGTCTATGGGGCGAATCTGTACAACATAAAAATGGTCGCGGTTAGGGATTACTCCGTTTTCAATGCATTCCTATGGGAAATTTGTATAAAGGAAAAGTTGCTTAACAGAATTTCATTTGCAATGAATTAATTCCTTTATACAAGGTACCAATGTACCAAAAAATCCCCTTGGTCAACCAGGCAGGAAAGACTGCCCGAAGATAAAAGTGTTCATCTGATTATGGAAGGACAACAAAGATGGGGACAGCCTGACCTCCCCAACCTCCCGTGGTTGACGGTATCAAAGGCCGCTGACAAATCCAGAAGGACCAACAGGGTAGAGCAACCTCTGTCAGCCCCCCGGAGGAGGTCATCTTGCAGAGCGACCAAGACTGTCTCAGTCCCCCGACAAGGCCTGAACCCAGACTGGAATGGGTCAAGAACTTGTTCTTCCTCCAGGAACAACTGGAGCCACCCTCTCAATAACCTTGCCCATGAAGGGAACATTGGCAATCGGACGGTAATTTGCCAATTCGTTGTTAATAAAGGAGTTTTTTTTTTCCATGTCAGGGAGCACAGCTCCTGTGTGCATCTGAGAAAATGGAACACTGATTAGCAACAATCTGCCACAGCTGGTAACAGTTCTCCTGTTATGCAGGCAGAGCTACAAAACAGAATATGGCCCATGACATTTAGAACAGGACTAAGTGATTCCTCCGCTACCCTTGCAAAGGAAACTTAACACATAAAGAACAACACCTACCATCTGATGAAACATTAACGTCTTCCTTCTCAGTCACTGTGGTCTTACTTTTAACATCTGTTAATAATTCAAGTAAAAAGACGTCATATACAATGGAACTTTTCCTTTTTTAAAATATTACAGTACACTCAATATGCAACAGCAGGATTAAAGCTGTATTTGGCCTCCTTTAAAATCTATACAGGAACTCTTTTCTGAATGTCTGGAAGCCTGAATGATCCTTATCACTTTCTGGGTATTTCTTTGGCCCCCATCGATAGTATCCTCAAAGTACAGTAGTGGAAAGGTGATATGGATTTGCTCAACAAACAGAGGCATAGGCTTCAACATGCAAGACCTGACCAGAGGCTGTTAACAACAGGACTTTTTAACAGGTCCTTCGGAACACAAAAACCACTGAATCATCTGCTTGATGATGTATCACCAGCTCCGTAAATTGCATTCATTCAACTGGTCTACTTCTATCTGGCTACAGTATCTTAAAATAGATCCAGAAAATTGAGATGAAACTAATGAATGGATTTCCATCAATACAAACAACCCCATAATAGTTTCAGGATGTTTGTTTCAGGATGTTTGTTTCATTTCTGTTGTCACAATCATGGTACAATGATTGACAACATACCAGTATACTTCCTGATGCCAGTAGGAAATGTTTTCCTATCATAAGTACAGGCTTCAAAACTGGTTGCCTGGTTTATCTACGTGTGTGTCAGCAGTCAGTATTTGCTATGTTATTTATATTTATTTGGTTTCATGCTTTGTTTGTTTCATTTTGGATATAAAGAGTCCAGAATATTGTTTAATTAATTAATTAATTAATTAATTAAGCAAGCAGCCACAGAAGAAAAAAATCTGAGAAGTTATTTGCGCAACTGTTTTTCCTGTTGCTCACCTGGGACATCCTTGGTGATACGAGCTGCAAGTTCATCTGTAAACGAAGTGGGCCTTTTCATTTTCTGAAGTAGCCACACGAGGATGAAATACACACGGAGAGAAAACACACACACTTAGCTTCATCGGTTACTCACTCTGTTTTCACAAAGTGTTAGAAAACCAGCATTCAAACCAGACCCATGCCATACTGAAAACGTAAGATAACAGTAAAAGCCTTATACCAGTGGTTCTCAACCTGGGGGTCGCGACCCCTTTGGGGGGGGGGAAACAAATGGCCCTTTCACAGGGGCCGCCCAGCCCCAACCCCAAGACGGGCCCTTGAGGTGCATCCGGAGGAAAAGCCCGCTGCCACTACTCCCCATGGAGGGAGGGCGCGCCAGGGCTCGAGGCAGCCACCCGGGTCGAACCAGGGCAGGTGGCTGAGGCATCGCTCCTCCAAGCTGGCCAGAGGGGACCCACATGCCACCCCACGCCTCTCCACTGCCCGTCCCCACCCCCTTTCCACACTTTCCGTCCGTCCCCCCTCCTACTCTGGGGATCTTGCGCCTCCCCTCCTCCTATTTTCCTGCCTCTTCTTTGGTCCCTCAACCTGCTGGCCAGGATGATGATATCCCTCAGCAACAAGCCGCCCTTCAGCATGGCCCACGCCAGTGGCAGTGGCAGCAGCCTCTACAAGCCCAAGTACTCAGGCCTGCACTCCGCCTCGCCTTGCACCTCCTCGGCCAGAGGAGGAAGGGAAGGGCCAGCATAGGAAAGGGATCTCGCCACCCGGCTGCATGTGTATTTCATGTCCAGGCAGCAAATCAGCCTGGCGCACTTCTCGTCCTCCCCAAACCCAATGGAGGTTTGCACAGGGGCTTCCATGAATTCTTATAACTTGGGATGCTTACGCTGAGCCATGCTAGGGAGGGATTGAGAGAAAAGAGGCAGAGAATAGCTGCCGGACAGTTTCCTTGCTTGCTCATCATGCTGCTGTTCTGGTTCTCCCTCTCCCTCCCCCCCCCCGTGTTTCTCCACTCTTTCTTCCCCTCTCCATCACTTTTATTTCTTTTGTTTTTCAAATCCCCTGTTCTCTTTTTCCTTGCCACCTTTCTTTCTCTTTCCACCTCACTTGTCTCCCTTCAATTACCTCTGCCTGTCTGTTTCTTGTCCTTGTCCCTGCTTCTCCCCCTTCTTCTGATTCACTTTCTCCTCTCCCTTCAGCCTCTTTTCTTATTGACAGCCTCCCTCTCTCTCTCTCTCTCTCTCTCTCTCTCTCTCTCTCTCTCTCTCTCAGCACACATCTTCTTGGGTGCAGACACGGACAAGCAATCCCCGCATTAAGTAAACAAGGGTGTGGCGCTCTCAAACTTCACAAAGCCCACCCCTATTCATGCACTCATTTTATGACAGGGGGTCATCACAACATGAGGAATTGCATTAAAGGGTCGCTTCATTAGGAAGGTTGAGAACCACTGCCTTATACAAAATAATAGGGTGATGATGAGCATTTCTACTCAATATAAGTTGATTGTTTTGGGGGAGGGGGGTGAAACGCATGGAGTATAACAGAATTCTAGATCTGAGGATCAACAAAAGTGTTATGTGAAACATTGCAGAAGGAAACAGGTTTGTAGAGAAAGCACTCATGTGGAGAGAAACCTAGTGTTCCCTAAAAGAACTGACAAAAATAAACAAAACTAAGCAATATTCTGTGCAAGAGTGGCCATGCAGCAAAACAATTCAGTGCGCAGCCCTTCTGTTAAGGATGGCAGGCACGACCATTGGTGTTTTCTATACCCCAACTTTAATCAACACTTCATGTGCTTGAAGCACACTCAGTACTTGCTGGACTGGAGTAGCCTGTTTTGAGTTTTTTTCCCTGTGTTGGCACACTTTTGCACAGTGTCAACTATGTTCAACTCTTTGATTTCTCCTTTAATACTTCTAGGCAGCTTTCATCCCCCCCCTCTCCCAAATTCTCAGTTTGAATGCAGTAGTACTTGAAATGGTTCCCTCATATACTTTTGTCTGTCTGTTTTAATATCCTCTTCCCTTTCCTGAGACTTATCTCTACACCCACCCACCCCCGGTCAACTGGTTTCATATCCCTCAAGTGTCTGGGGATAATGAGCTGTTATGGGGCCATTTTGCTTTTGTCTGCCTTCTCATGGTTTTTGCAGATCTTCCACCCCAACTTTACCTACAAGTATTTTTTTTGTCTTCTATAATTTTAGCTGTCTCTGAAAGCAAGGGAAGACACAAATCAGAATTTACCAACATTAGTGCAAAAAACATGATCCACTTGCTGCCTGTGACCTCACAAGCAACAACATGGCTTTCAGAACCTATCCAAAAATACCAAACTTTTTTTTTTTAAAAAAATGTTTGCTCAGAAAGGTCTCATGCCATCTGGGTGCATGCAGAGCAATTTGCACTGTTCTGAGAGCTCTCAAGCACTTCTTGATCTTTTCTCATACTTACAAAAAATAACATTTAAATTCTTGCCACTAGAGAGCACAAGAGTACCTTTTCTAGGGGACAAAACCCACCAATTATTCTTTAAAAAAAATCTGTGGTAGGAGTCATAGACTTGGCCCTTTGAAGAGCGCAGACTGCTGTACACCACCCACTCTTTGTATACAATATGTACAGTATAATAAAAACAATTCGTATTCTGAAAACATTTGCTTTCCAGAAGAATATACAAGTGTGACAGCATAGTTTAACTATTCTTATCCAATGTATTCACATTAGAATGAGAATCCAAGTCTTTATTCTTGGTTACAAAATATATGGCAAAAAATACCCATGTCCTGCAGCAGAATAAGGGACATTTTTCTGACAAGGAGTCAAAACTCCGGTCTGAGGAAGGGAGTCATATGCCATCTGTGCGTGAGGCCAAATTTTGATTTTTACAAATATGTAACCTGCTCAGAAATAAGTATGCAAGCCTCTGCCTTTCTGGTCATAAACAAATCAGTATTATCAGGTAACTTCCCAAAGGGTGATCCTCTGTATGTCTACTTATGGATAAGCTGAAGTCAAAGGTTAGCTGCAGGCTTACTAAACATGGGGCTGCTTTGGGCCAAATGAAAAAAAAGTGTTCTTACACATTCATGGGCACTCAGCAGGCTGTTCAATCGACTTGGTCAAGACTAACAGCTTGGGAATTGTTTTCAATGATTACACTACCACACTCCTTACCTGTCTTGCATTTACTTCTAAGTCTCCTTCTTCTTCCTCCTCTCCCTTTTCAGAGTCACCAAAAAGGTAATCTTCTTCATCACTTATCAGTACTGTTTTCTAAATAACAACAAAACAACGATGATGATGATGATGATGATGATGATAATAATAATAATAATAATAATAATAATAATAATAATAATAATAATAATAATAATAATAATAATAATAATCACCCTGTGGTGATAGCTCTTCAGCCAACATTAAACACATAATACAATTCTTCTACCACAGGATTATGTTTCAGGCTCTCATGTTTTCCCCCTCAGTGGAGACTGTGCTTTCTTTCTTTTTTATTACGGCTTTTATTCAATGAAACTGTAATTCTACCTCAGAATCCTCTCACCATCAGAAAGATGTAAGTCTCACGTTGAACCTTTTTTTTTACTCAAGGGGGGGGACAATGTACAGTTGCAATTATGGGGATGGAAAGCACAGTTTTCTAGCCCC
This sequence comes from Phrynocephalus guinanensis, assembly GCA_037367245.1. Taxonomy (NCBI): domain Eukaryota; kingdom Metazoa; phylum Chordata; class Lepidosauria; order Squamata; family Agamidae; genus Phrynocephalus; species Phrynocephalus guinanensis. The sequence goes on from CM074735.1 coordinate 11,849,891, forward strand.
ACTCCTTGGTTAAGGCTACCTTGGGTGGAACACTTCTGATCTTAGAATGTTTGCCTCCTGGAGGAACTCCACACAGCGCACCAACTGCTCACGAGAGGGAGAATTTGTGAGGGACACCTAGCAGAAGCTGTGTGGGTAGCTTGCTGTTTCAAGTATCTCGGCTGCAGACCTGGAGTTTGGACATTGGATTCCCCCACTGTGCCCTTCCCCCCACCCCCCATGAGCAGAGCCAGCCTATTGTGTAGCCCTGAACAAGCAGAGCAGCCCCGGGATGCTCAGAGAAGAAGGAAATGCCAAAACACTCGACTTAGAAAACCCACCACAAGTCAGAATTGACTTGACAGCACATGGATGTTATTATTACGTCTTTGCAGTATGTCAGACTCGTCTCTTGAAGAGAAAGTCTTAAATAGCAACTCTGATTCCTCCTTTGTGATTGAGTAGTTTCCTTGGATAGCTACTTGCCTGGCAGAAACTGCCAAGTCCAAGGTGCCTCACTGCCGAGGACTACTTGATATGCCTGTTGATAGAGCAGCTTTCGAACAACAAATCTTACTTTAATTCATTCAGCAAAGACAGAGATCCTTTTCCCAACATTGATGGCTGACTTCCATAAACTAGGAACATTGTTGGAGAAAAAACAAGGAGAAGGAAAAACACCCCTACTGCTTAATGTTAAATGGTTGGAAAGGGGGGGGGGGAATTTAGACCACACATCAAGATTTACTTTAAATTAAAGAGGGGCTTTTTCCCTGGGTTTTTTTCTGTCCAAAAGTGTTTGTCAAGGAGTTTTTTATTGTGATGCTGTCCAGTTGCATCTGACTTATGGAGACTCTCATAGGGTTTTCCAAGTGTATGAAATATTTAAGGAGTGGTTTTACAGTAGTCCCCCGGCCTTTCGCGGTTCATATACCGCGGTCTCGCTATATCGCGGGACCGCAGTACCTTGAAAGGGCTTGAGGGAGGAAGGGAGTTTTTAAAAGCCCGGGGTTTATAAACCTCCCCCCCCCCCCCCCAAGCCAGAGCTCCAGCTGATTGGCATGGGGTGGGGAAACAAAGGGTTTTTCTCCCCCACCCCAGCACCAATCAGCTGCAGCCAGGGCTTACCTCCATGGAGGCATCATGCGCCACTTCTCTCTCTCTCTCTCCCCCCCCCGGGGTGCTGGGAAGCGGCATGAGATGTTTAAAATGCTTTCAGCAACGGGGACTAGAGATGGGCACGGAACGAACATTTTTTCATTTCCATTACTGTTTGTCGTTTCCGTTATGCAACGAAACGACAAACGAAAATTGTGATGAAAATGCAACGAAACGAACAGAACCACGAAAATTGTGGTCGTTACGTTTCGTTTCCGTTAATGGCGACACACAATTAAATGAGCTGTTTTAAATGTTAAAAAACGCCCTGGACATCCGTAAAAACACAGCGATTATTATTTATATTGTCTGATAATACCTACCAGGGGGGTTGGGGTCCTTCAAATGTTTGTTTTTGTCTTCTCCCATCGCGATGTATTTTTCTTTTCCCTTTAAAATGGATGTTGCACCAGCCACAAAATGGAGGCAAGCCATGTGATGGGATCATGTTCAACCAATAGCATGCTCAGATTGCAGACTGGGTGGGCAGGTCTGGCAGCCACAGAGGGCATAAAAAGGTCTGGCAGCCCCCGTCCTCCTTGCAGTCTCTGGTGGGAGTTAGGGTGGGATTGCTGTCTCTGCGACTCTAGCTTCAGTCCTGCAGCCTCCCTGTGTGTGTGCGTGCTGCATACCTCTTGGTGAGTACCCTCCCTTGCCCCACAGTGCAGTCACTCTGCAGCTGCCTTGCACCCTGGGCAACGCCCGCCGCTGCCTTTGCAGCCTCCCTGCATACCTAGTCTATACTGTGTCTCTGACAGCTTCCATTTTTTTTAGTGTTTTCCCTCTGGTCTGGGGTATTGGGGGATGCCTGCGCATGGAAATGCTTTAAAAATCGTGCAAAAAGCTGGTAGAAACGACAAACGAAAAACGGTAACGAAATTTTTCCAAAAATTCACGACAAATGGAAACGAACCGAAACAGTCCTCTCAACGACAAACGAAAAACCGAAACGCCATTTTTTTGTTTCGTGCCCATCTCTAACAGGGACAAGTGCTCAGCTCCGTTGCTGAAAGTCATTTTAAACGTCAGGCATGGGGGAGCGGTGAGCAATGTTTAAAATGTCTTTAAGCAACGGAGAAAAGCTGGCTCTGTCACTTAAACACATTTTAAACATTGCCCCCCCCCCGCTCAACCCGACCTGCATCCGCATATTGTGGATTTTCAATGATTGCGGGTCGGGTCGGTTCCTAACCCCCGTGATAGACAGGGGGTTCTGTACTATTGCCACAACCCCTCAGTGAGTTTCCATGGCTGAGCAAGGATCTGAATCCAGGCCTCCCAACTCCTAGCCCAGTAATGGCAAACCTTTTAGAGACTGAGTGCCCAAACTGGGATTCAAAACCCACTATTTTTTCGCAAAGTGCCAATACAGCAATTTAACCTAAATACAGGTGGCTGTGAAGGGGTGATGTCGGGTGCCCACAGAAAGGGCTCCGAATGCCACCTTTGGCACCCATGCCATAGGTTTGCCAACACTGTCCTAGCCTGTCACTCTATCCACACCATATAAGTAAGCCCCAAAAGCAGCTTCCCAGTATTTGACTTGATAATTGAAGCTTCCAATCCTGTAGTTCAGCAGTACGACAATAAGGCAAAGAGGTCCATTTTTGTGTGTTTTAAAGGATAGTTAGAAACATTATTAGGTAGTGGTTATGCCTTCTACATTTTCATGCCACTATTAGAGTCTTAACACTAAAGAGCTCCTTTGCACAGGAATCATTTGGATAAGCTAAAGGTATAGGAGGTCACAGAGAGAGCACATTTCTCACCAGTCTCTGCTCTTCCTCGCTTCCATCATCAAATTCCTCCGACTCCTTAAAAGAAAAAAGAAAAATCAGCCTCAAAAGAGAACCTCAAGAATATTCAACCAGGGTTAAGAATGTTCGGGGAGTTTATCAATGACATTTTAACACACCCAAGGCAAGAGGTGGAGTCAGCAAACATGATAATCCACAACCCCCTCATGTTTTCTATTGCAGTAGCCCCCCATTTATCACAGGGGTTACATTCCCAAACCACCCACAATAAACGAAAATCTGCAACGCACGGATGCCATCACCCCCTAGCGAGAGGACGGCAGCGGCGCCTGCGGTAGCGGGGGCGGCAGGGGAGGCGGTAGCAGCAACAGGGGTTGGGGGTGGCAGTGGAGACAGTGGCAGGGGTGGCGGGGATAGCGGTGCGCCAGCCTCCTGGGCTCAAAGAGCCCTGTGCCTTCCATGGAAAGACCAAGGCAGCTAATGGCTGTGCTTTTCCAGGGCTCCTGCCACTCAGCATCCCATTCTTTCCTCCATCTTCCCCTTCCAGGGGGTTCATGCAGGGGACGTAGATAGCAAGTGCTTCAAAGGAGGATGAGAGGTTCCTCCGGTTCTGCCAGTGCTGAACACTGCTGCACCTTCCCCAAGCCCATGCTCTGCCACCCCATCCAGTGGACGGACTTGGTCCTGTTGCCTTGCAGGCACACGCAAGACACCACACAAAGTGTTTTGGGAGCAGGCTCCGGCGGTGGTGTTGAGCTGTGGTGAAGCCCAGGGGCCGGCGGAGGGCTCATCCTCCATCACTCCAAGGAGCCGATCTGGAGGCTCTGGCTTGGGTCGAGGTCGGGGAGGAGGTGTCGTCTCACCTTTCCAGCGTGGCCCCCTCCACCCCCCCTCCCAGCCCTGTCACTCTTTCTAGGGGCCTCTTTTGCCTTTGCAGCAGCCGGGCAGGGTAGGCGTCGCACTGCATCCAGGCGGCAGGGACACGTGCGATTCATGCGCTTCGTCCCCAGCTGGCTGCAACAAATGTTGACCCCACCGGGATCACAGCTGGGAGAAGCTGCAATAAGTGGTGACAAACAGGCGGGGGTGGTGGTGGCAGAGGCGGTGGGGATGGCTGCGGAGGTGGCGCATATGCAATATAGAGGGGGATTACTGCATTGTATTGCTGTACCTTTGTTTTAATGTTAACAAGAAAAGTTGCTTAAAAGAAAATTCATCTTCTCACCTCCTCATCTTTTCCTTCACTTTCAATCATGCTCCCACGATCACTGCCTACTGAACCTTCTGGTCCACAGGGAGGGAAAAAAAGGAGTCAAGTATATATCCTTTGATTTGTTGTGTACAAGTGGCATGGTTCAAAACCCAGTGATCTACAGGTATGCGTGACATTTATACTGACGTTCTAATGAATACACGTTTGTCTTATGGCCCAATATAAAAGCAAGTTATTATGTAATGACATTAAACCGCAAGGACTGCAAAAGGTCTTTACTTTCCCTTCCCATTTTCCTTTTCTTTATTTCTCTGCCTTGCTTTTGTCCTTCAGGAGGAACGAGGACAACACAAAAGATAAAATAAAATGCACAGAGCAGAAAAAAATGAGCAGAACCCACTTGATGTTCACATAAGGTTCTCATAGTTTAACAAGACTAAATGTTGCTAATTGATAAGGTGCCATGGCTTGTTTAACTTGCGAGCTTGGTCCATGCACCCAGTCCTGTTCTAATCCATGCAGTGACAGTCCCTCGCTGGCCAAGCATCTGCCTCTACTAATGGCGTGGAATCACACACCTTCGCTGGAGAGATCGCCAAGCCCAACATCATCTTGTTCCATGAAGAGGTGGGAGCCAATTAAATATGGCAGAGGCCTATCGATGTAAAGATCCTGTAAAGAAGAGGATAAAAGAGGAGGAGGGCATAATTTCCTTAAAAACATTTCTAACGTTTCATCCAAGAGAAAGCTTCACCTTTCCAAGATAAGTCTCCAAAACAGTGGGAAATTTGTACCATCCTCCGTCTTGACTGCAGCTCCTGCTTTCTGGGTGTCTAACTCACGATTCAGTGGTCCACGACAGCAGAATTAGACAAAGCTCCAGATCATGCATCGCAGGTGGACAAATGCCAAGTGTGCCCCATTAAATCTGTGGAGTGAAATACCAACTCCGGCAGATCTGCATTTGCCACTGAAACTATGAGGCCATGACCCAGGGTAGCCAAGCTATGTGCATTGAAATGCCGCAATGTAACAAACCAGAGGCGCTCCAGGACCATGCGCAAGACCGCTCCAGCAAGCTCAGAAAGGAAGATCGTTAAGCATCAAGAGAATGCAACACTGGCCAAGAAACCTCTTTCAGATACACACTAAAAACTGGAAGAGTCCTTGTAAAAGTTTGCTTGCGAGTTAAATCTTGCTTGCAGTGTACAGTGAGATTTTCCACAGTAGACAATAATTAAATGACCAATATTTAAAACACAAATGCCTACCAAAGTATACCAATGCAGCAACCAAACCAGCTGAACTGGTAGATAGCCTTTAGGAATGAGGCATATTTTCTGCTAAGCTTCCAGACTAGCCTTACTGCACTTCATGGGTTAGCTGACTGGGCAATTATTTGGCAGTCAGGTTGCATGTTTTGGGAGTTCCATGGGAACTTACACTTACCATCATTAGACACATACATTCCAGCCTTACTGCAACCTTTCTGTGCATTTTTATCCTTCCTGGTAGCTTCTCGTTTGCATAGCCTTTCTCACCAAATGGTTTTTTGAGCCAAGGTGGCAGGAGGGTTTTAAAACAAAACATCATAGTGGATAAATTATTTTAAACTTAATTTTTAATTTTGCTTAGCATAGTGTATTGGACTAAGGCAAGCCTACTGAATCATTGAATCACTGGGGATTTTAGTGAGTCCACTCCTCCATAAAGTCAATTCATTCAAATGAGTCTACTCTAACTGTCATTTACTCTGCTAACATAGCTAGAGCAGACCCATTTGAATGAACGGGACTTACAAAGGAGTTGACTCACAGAATTCTCTTTGATCCAGTGGGCCTACGTTAGTATGGGCTACTACAGCAAGCAATGGGATTTGGCCAATATGTAATTGTGGGCTCAGAATTAATATGTCTGAACTCCTCGATATCACAGTATTATTGGCTCTTTTAAGTAAAGACATCACTCAGAAAACAGAAATGCGGCTCTGCAGCTGACGGGCAGAATGATCTATCTCTCCCAGACATAAAAGCCTGCTCCAGCATTGAAGGGAATGAGCATGACACTTGATTGCCAAGATCCTTTGGGAGATTACCCCTCTCTTCAGGTTTTATGACAACTAGCACAGTTCATATGCTGTCTGCAAATGGACTGGATGTGTGAAGGGGGCATGAAACGGATCTGATGTTAGTTGACCTACCGTTTAATCTACAGGCTGACCAGGACTTTGTATGAGATATAAGGGCCCTTTGGAAACTATGGCAGTATAAGTTAAATACACTCGTATCTGTCAATTTACCAAGGAAATCCGATGCAATCACATTCCACTTCAAAACAGAATATTTCTCTTAAAGTGAGGGGACTGATAGGAAGGAAGATGATAGGGGAAGTCAAGAGAATCTAATCTGTCCCAATCTCTACTTTGGAGGTTATAATACCGTAATAACAAAAGCTTAATTAGGATATGTACTGCTAATGAGGCACAAAGTTCAGGAGATCACCCAGCCTTGTTAACAACCTGTGTCGTGGAAGCTACTTAGTGGAAGATACCAAATTGGGAAGCGTAGCTAATTCCCTGGAGGATAGAATAAAACTCCAAAATGAACTTGACAGATTAGAGTGCTGGGCTAAAGCAAATAGAATGGGTTTCAACAGAGAGAAATGTAGGGTCCTGCATCTAGGCCAGGGGTCCTCAACCTAAGGCCCTGGGGCCGGATGCGCCCCCCTCAGGTCCTGAATCCGGCCCCTGGGACCAATTGCAACCCCCCACCTACCCCCTGTTTTGTGAGCAAGCAAGCCTCCGCAGCTGCTTTTGGACTGTGATCTGGCCCCCCAGTGGTGGTGGACTGGCCCGCTGTTTGAAAACTTTGAGGACCCCTGATCTAGGCAGAAAAAAAATGAATTGCATAGATATACAGTAGGATGGGAGACACCTGGCTGGAGAATAGTACCTGTGAAAGGGATCTGGGAGTCTTGGTGGACCACAAATTGAACACGAGTCAGCAGTGTGATGCAGTGGCCAAGAAAGCTAATGTGATTCTTGGTTGCATCAACAGAAGCATAGTTTCTAGAGCAAGGAGGATGGTAAAGGTCTGGTAATACACCACTCTATTCTGCTCTGGTCATATGTGAAAGGATGTCATACCCCACCTGGAGTACTGTGAGAGATTCCATTTCTGTGAACTTCCTCAATGGTTAGAGCAGTCTGGCAGTGAAATTGCTACAAAAGGATGTTGAGCAACTATGGCCATCTGTCGGGAGCATGTCCAGAGGAGAGCGACTCTACAGGATGGGAATTACTCCGCCAAAGGTCGAACCGACTGGAACAATGATTTGTCGTTTACAAGGAGTTAAAAGTTAAAAAAACCCGATTCCCGGGATGTGGAAACTGTTTAGTCTTACAAAAAGAAGGTTGAGGGGGGGGATATTGATAGCCAGGGCGCATCCATTTGCCATTTCCAAAATGGCGAATTTTTTTTGAAATCGTTGTGAGCAAGCAAAAAAAGTCTCCGTTGAATTATTTTATATTTATTTTATTTTATTTTTTTAGTGAAGATGCGGTGGGGGGGGGGGGCTGCCCAAAACCCCACCAAAGCACCACAGTTTGCTATTTTAAATGCTTGAATTTTTCCATAGCAGCAGTGGGCTTCAGAGTCTAGTTGAAGAGAGATTCCATTTTTTGAACATTAGGAAGCAACTTCCGCCCATGGGAGTAGACCATGCAAATTTTCCACCAATCGCATGGCCACTTGGCAGGTTGACCACAGAGACTTCTGGGATGTGCCAATCGGGCATAAACAGCCCACTAATCGTAGCCCAAACCCGAACCCTAAGCCTAACCCATACGCCAGTACACTGTCCTAAGGGTCAGAGAGGCACCCAGATGCACCCCAATACTCACCCTAACCTCACCCGTAACTAGCCTAACCCCGCTAATCCGTAACCCTACCCTAGCCGCTGCTATAGCCTAGCATTGCACAGAGACTAACCTGAGAACAGTGGTGGCCAGTCCTTGTCACTACATGCAAGTACGTGTGCCTTTTGCCTCTAGACTCCTGCAGCTCCCTCCAGGAGCCCGCTACCCCCTCCCCAAACCAGTACTAACGACAACGAAAAAACGAAAAAACGAACCGACTAATTTTTGCAAATTTTCTCGAAAAACGGAAACGAGCCGAAACGGAACCGGCCCGACTAACGACAACTCGAAAAAAAAATTTTTCAAGTCGTGCCCATCTCTAGTCGGGAGTACTGATGGGGGTTCCTGCATGGGGGTTCCTGCATGGCAGGGGGTTGGACTGGATGGCCCTTGAGGTCCCTTCCAACTCTATGATTCTATGATTCTATTACCTTAGGCTCCAATATTAGCTCCATTCTTTCAGTGGTTTCCTCTTCAGAGTCTGAGTTTCCTGCCTTGATGTCCAGCTGCTCAAAGGCACTATCCAGCACCTGTAGACCATAATTCACTGCTTCTTGGATTTTGGGAATCAAGTCAGCTTCTTTCTGCTCACGGGTCTTCTCCTTTGAAAATAAAAGCATCATATTCCGTAGTAAATCACTACAGGCAATATCCTCAGGGACACTGAAGAAAATGTGAATTTTAAGCCATGGCTAGTCAGAATCCTGTTGTCATGCGTGCATAAACTGAACTGTTTAACTAACAAGGCAGTGGCCACATTTTAAGGTGAGCATCAGATGTGCATCTGGTACAGTAATCAATACCTCATTAATTAGTGGCTGTTTGTAACAACAAGTAATGTAATTTAACAGAGCGTGTGTGGATTGCCAACAAGATTCTGGTCCCCAGGCACCCACTCTCAACAAGCCAATGTAATAAAGAGAAAATCCTTGGATCAAAGGAATACCCTGATAAAATTGAATACATATTTTTAATAAAAAATTATAAGAGAAATCAACAGAATCACCTGTAGCCATTTCCATCGTGATAAAGTATAGTGTCTTAATTGACCATTTGTTCCAAAACTTCTTTGACTGCTTTGGCAATTCTTGATACTGTTTTGGAAACTTTCTTTGCTCTTTTTTATTCCCCCCCATCTTGAAATAAGATAGATAGATAGATAGATAGATAGATAGATAGATAGATAGATAGATAGATAGATAGATAGATAGATAGATAGATAGATAGATAGATAGATATTTGGTCAAACACTTGTTCAACATTTTTAAATAATAGGGGTTGTGGGACTTAAAACCAGGCTTTGCCTTAACCAAATACTAGAAGCCTGTATGCCCTGTGGGTGTGGTGGCAGTTCTACCTTGCAGGGCTGGCGTCAGCATCCAGGCAATTAATGTTGTTGATTTTGGGGAAACCCCCCCCCCCTAGAAATACTGCTTAGTCCAGTTGGACTGCAAAGTTGTGAAGTTGCTAGGCAGGAGTATTTCCTGCCAGGCCATATGGCCCTCCGGGTTCACACACACCAGGGCAACTAGGGAAGCATGGCTAAGTAGTAGTGTGGGCCTCTCTGGACCCAGAGGTTCTTGACAGAATCAAAAGAAGAGAGAGGGGGGGAAATAAAGATTATTAAAGAGAACACATATTTTCCTATGTGATTTAAAGAGACATTTATCTACGTGGTCAAGTGGCGTGAGACAAAGAGCAGCGACATCAATATCAGAGAGAAAAGGCATGACAGTTACTGGCATGTAATTTAATTGTGCAATCACTTGCCTGTTCTGGTTTGTCTCCTGCTTCATTCCTAGGCATGGGTTCTTCCACTTCATCATCATATACTCTCTATCAATTTAAGCACGAGTTGCCAATTAAATTTCAATTAAGCCATCAGATGCAGAGACTGTTCCCGAGCAATACCAAACATGCCACTGTTTCTAGCAATAATAATTTTATACAAAGGGTTTGAAAACAGTTGCTACTAAATTAAACACGATTGGCACATTGGAATGTTTTTAAATCTGTTTTCTCCACAATCACATACAATGTGGGAAGCCTACCATTTAAGGAGCTAAAGGAGAAGTGCAGATAAGGTGATCTGCAGACTCAGCATTCCCGTTCCTCTTCTCTCCACAATCCCAATCTTTATGAGTGGAGAACCCACCTACCCACCCCAGTTCACAACAGTTCACAGTCTGGCCTATGGAGGTTATGGGACAAGGTCTTCCTTCAGGTCCTAAACCTGGAAACTAGTATTAAAGAACATTCTTACTGATTTCTACCACATGTCAGAGATAAAGGGAATTTCTGGATTAAGCCATCAGATGCAGAGCCATTTCTGGATTCCCTTCCCACTGCCCAAATCCAAATGGAAGCCATTTCTGGATTCCCTTCCCACTCCCCAAATCCAAGGAAGAAGAAAAAGAAGAACAAAACACCATGCTGTCACTCTGTGTTTGCAGGAGTCTTCTGACAGCATTTCACTCTTCTCCAGCACATGTGCATTTAATTCCTCTACACGCTGCCCACTGTAAAACACTGCCATCCTAGTCGCCAAGTTTTCTGGATGACGCTGTCTTATTACCCCATCAGATTAGTTGCATATCTCCGGGTACCTTTCAACTTGCCTACTTATGAATGCATCCCCAGTGGCACTTTAGTGCTGGAACTAGCTCTTGTTTTCTAAACTGACCGCAGGGCTATGAGGTCTCTGAAACGGGCCTTTTTCTTGTTACGTCACTGAACGCAGACAAGTTAGAGAGAGTACACTCATCACATCCCTCTGGTAGGTCCAGTTAATTCAGGCATGTCCAAATTTTGGCCCTCCTGATGTTTTGGACCACAGCTCCCAGAATTCTGAGCTTAGATTGCCAATGACAAAGGACTGTGGGAGTTGTGGTCCAAAACATCTGGAGGGCCTAAGTTTGGACATGCCTGAGTTAATTGATCACTTGTTCCTCTCTTATATATTGATCAATCTCCCCTCATATAGATTGTTTTCCTTGGTCATGCTAGAATGTATGTGGCCCAGTGTTGAGAGGACAACACAAAAACCGAACTACACATTGTATATGGCTAAATTTACAGACACACCCTAGAATGGTACCAGTGAAGGGTCAGGTGTCAATTCCCCTATAAATGAATAAAGCCACTTAGGCTGTAGTGAAATATGGGTAATGTCTCGCCAAATCAACCATTCCTCATTCTGCATGTTTCCATCCGAATATTTAATATTGCATCAGAGAGCAATAAGCTACCTTACAACACTAGAGTGCAAAACCTGTGAAAAAAACTATTATACGCCGACCTTATATAATACCCATTTGCTGAATTCCTGTGGCTTAGTACTGCAAATAAAACTAGCACAGGGCCACTGAATCTCTGGCAACTTGGTGACTGAACTTCTCCATAATTTCCATTGATTGAATGGGCCTACCCTATTGGTGATTTACTACTAGATTTCAGCCAGAGGAGGAAGAAATAGACATGCTAAGAATACAATCAGCCTAGCGACATTCATTACATGCAGTTTCTTATATATTGCTTTCTTCTGAGCCAGCAGGGATCTGGGATTGAAGTCACAGCCTAATAGACAATTAGAGCACACTCACATTTTCAATGAACTGTGTGTTTGAAAGCATGAGGAAGCCACTGAAGACATTGTGCAGGCGGCAATCTGTAGTTTTCGTTTCATGGACCAGTCTGTCCATTTGCTTCTTGATTTCATGTGTCCTGGCCAAAGTCTGCTGGGAAAATTCTTGCAGGAAACGTAACAGCTACCAAAAAACAAAAACTGCAACTTGTATGTAAAGTCACACAAACCTCCGGCACCCACTCACATGAATACCATTGTTACATGGCAACAGGCCACTTGCAATTCACGGCAAGTACGGTTAGGTGTTTTCAGAATGTAAGATGTTTGGAGTGGCCAAGGAAGCCATCCACTCCCATTGAGTTTCTATGGTCAAGTCATAATTCAACATTCTGTCTGTCTGTCTGTCTGTCTATTTGATTGATTGATATAACACACCATCTGACCAAAGGTCACTCTGGGTGGTTTGCAGTAGTTTTGAACATAAACAATACAATAAATAATACAATTATACATATATAACCAAATATAAAATCAATCAATCAATCAATCAATCAATTACACCCTGGCTCTCCATTTGGATACACAGTATCCAGAATAAAGAAATCCCCAGGAAGAAATAGAAATAATCAGAATGTGCTGCAGAGACAAAACTGAGGAAAATAGAAGGGGCATATTAAGACTATCTGGCGCTCAAAGTAATTAAGGCAGCTACCACTTTAAAACACTGAAGTTGATAGAAAGTAGCCAAATCCATTCATTCAGGTCCTATCCTGTATCTAGCAGCAGAAAATAATTTTACTTCCCCCTCCTTCTTTCAGGTTTTGAGGTTCACTAGGCAGGGGACCCTTTTGTCCTCGGGAAGCCTTGGGATTGGGAGAGATTTAACAGTAGAAAATCGCAGCTGCTGCCAGGAAGGGGGAGGGATCAGCGGTGACGATTTTTTATTTAAAGACTGCCCCAAACCCAAGGCTCCCAAAGGCTTCCTCGGGGCAAAAGTCAGCCCGGGGCATCCTTGATCCCTGAAAAAGGGGTGGGGTGGGAAATGTTCAATTCGTTGGATTATTTCCGGTGCCTAATCTGGTTTACTAGCCCTCCTAGCCCAATGTGTAGCCTGCAAAATTAAACGGTAAACCGCCCAGAGAGTGCTGGAAGTGTAAGCACGATGGGGCGGTATATAAGAAGAACTTTGGTTTACGGCAGCCGTCTTCCGAAGTGTCATCCTAAAGTAAACGAAGGCGGAGGTTTGGATCCCGGAGGCGCTTTACTGGGAAATACGGGGAAATACACACACTTCCGGTGCCCCTGCCAGTTTGCAGCCCCGATCCCGGCTCCGGTGGGTCTCCTCTTACCCCGGCGTCGGCGGCCAAGGACCAGCCCTGGCTTCCCGCGCGAACCTCCTCCAGGGACCAGGCTCTCTCCCATAGCAGGAGTGCCGCCGCTGCCGCTGCCGCCGCCGCCGCTGCCGGGTCCTCCCCTCGGGAAGGAGCCTCCGCTTCCGACTCCGACTCCGACGCGGCAGAAGACATGGCGGGCCGAGGCGAGGAGGAGGACGAGACCCGGGGGGTCGCTGGGCACCCAAACGCCGCCCGCTCGCTCGCTCGCTCGCCCCGGGGGAGCTCTCCGCCTTTTCCCGCGGCCACAGCCCCGGGTTCCGCCGCCCGGTCAGCTGATTCCGCGCGGCTTCGAGTCACGTGACTGCGGCGGGGCCCCGGGAGGGGGGAGGAGGAAAGCAAGCCGGCGAGGAGAGACGAAAAGTAAAGAGTGATGCCTCGCATCGCTCGTTTCCGGGTCGCTGTTGTGAGGTGGTTCCCGCCTTCTCCGTGGCCATCTCGAGACCCGGCTTCGGTCGCCCTCGGACGGTCGCCGGGAGGGCTAGAGGGGGGGGGGACCGCGAAAGGGCCACCCATCGGACCCTGCCTTCTCGTGCACTTTTTCTCACGGGAGGCGCTGGGTGCCTGAAACTGCCTGCGATTTCAAAGGCAGCGGGGAGGGAAAGAGGAGGGTGGGGGGAAGGAATGAAAGTATTTCGGATTTCTTGATTGCAAATTACAAAATTAAATAACTGCAACACGTAGCGTTATTTGCTAAGGGCAACCGGTAGCCCAGCGTGCAGTGATTACGCCATACAGGGCTCTGCAATAAGGCTTCTCCTGTCCCAGCTTGACTAGAGGGGAGGAGGTATGTTGCACTGATCTGAATTTGCACCTTAGCTGTATATATGTACTGTATGTATGTAAAATATTTTTATCGTTTATTTAGAATTCATCTCCACTTCTACACCACACATTTGAAAAGAATAGTAGCACAGAAGGGCTATGGTGCTGTTTCTCTTTCTCAGCCCTACCTACAACGTTTAACAACAAACAAAAGAAAATATTTTTTTTACCCAGCGTGTTGTTAGTCTGTGGAACTCCCTGCCACCAGATGTGGTGATGGCATCTGGCCTGGTTGCCTTTAAAAGGGGATTGGACAGATTCCTGGAGGAAAAGTCTATCACAGGTTACAAACCATGATGGAGATGTATCATCTCCAGCCTTAAAACCGGGGTCCTTCAAGGACCAGATGCAGGGGAGTGGTATCAGGAGCCAGATATCTAGTCTCGTGTGCTCCCAAACGCATCTGGTGGGGCCACTGTGAGATACAGGAAGCTGGACTAGATGGGCCTTTGGCCTGATCCAGCATGGTTCTTCTTATGTTCTTAATAGTTGCTGAATAGCAATCCACTTTCCCTCCCTGGTACTATGTAGGATTGTCAGGAAAAGTCTCAGAAATAACCAAGAGGTTCCTTTTCTACATCTAGCTTTTTGCCAGCCTACTCATTTTTAGATCTTGGATAAATAAATGCTTGAAGAGGAAAGAGTTTTTTCTTTGGCAAAGTGGATCCCAGGAAAAATGAGCTATGGCCATTAGATAATACACTAATTCAAAAAATAAAGATTGCTTGCTCCTGTTGTTGTACAACTTACATTTTGGTTAAATTCCTTTATGTGTGCAGGGGTTCACAGAGCAGAATTCTTTCAAGTTTCCCAGATTAGTCTACACCCTTTTTTCTCATGAACTGGTATTTGCAGTCTCAGTAGCTCACTCTGACATGCTAATAGGAAAAAATGTTTCATTACTTACAATTGAACAGATCAACAGCAAACAAAGCACCCAGCCCTACTTCTCTCAGAAACGGACTCCAACAGTAGGACCTAAAGGCAGCATGCAAGGTTACAGTAGTTCCAACAGTTTTATCTGGTGTAGAGAACTTTTGTTTAATTTCTTTGATTTCAGTTCTTTCAAAATGATATATTGAAATTACAGTATAGAAGATCATTATTACTCCATATTTATTGATTCATGTCAGAGTTGTAACACACAAAAGAACACTATTAATATTAATACATTAATTATTTTATTTTTATTTATTTATTGTAGAGTATTTTACCATGCCTTTCTCCTTGGAAAAAAGACCCAAGGCAGCTTACAGAATGAGGGATAATATACAGTCCAATACAATTAAGACATGTTCAAGTATAGAGAACAAAGTGTGCATGCAAAATAACACAACAAATGGTTATGTGCTGGTCTCTACATAGACCCTTCAAACTCCTCTCACCAAGAAACAAGTGAAAACCCTCTGCCTGAATAGCTTTACTTTATTTTTTCAATTTCCTTCAGGCCTTGCCTAACACACTGGTTTTCACACATTACCAGAATGTACTTTTACTCAGAGCAAGGCAATTTCCCTAAATCTACCTTCCCCTCATGGATGGATGTATTACCCCCCCACACACACACACACACCACAATACCATTTACCCACTGCTCTTATCCTAAAATGAAAACTAAGTGAGATTTCGTACAATTTTCAGAGTGCTCTCATATAGCTTGAGGCTAAATTTCTTCAGTTTCTTCTCAGGACTACTGGACTTTCGAGATCCCACTGCTGCCACCAGTTTGTGGCATTACCGATACAGAACCCCCAGTCATTTCACAGACCATAGGCCTGTACAAACCAATTCAGGGTTATCGAGTTGAAATAACTGAGTCCCAGTCAAGTTGTAACATTAATAAAGTAAAATAACATTGAATACAACAAGCTGTTTCAGTTTCAGTTTTTCTTGCACACTCTTAATTGAAAGTTCCTCTAAGCAGTTTACACTCAAATTCTGTCCTTTTACTATTCTCAAACCTCCCTCATCTGTCTCACATCTTACATCTGACTCTCTCTAATCTTTAAACTCATCTTCCTTATCTCAACCTTCTCTAATCTTCACAACCTTCAGGCTGAGCCTTCGCCTCCATGCTCCCCCATTGGCCATCAGCATTAACCATTTACGCCCTCCTGCCCAAACACATTTAACTATGAAGAGGGTAAATGCCACAGGGGGTTATATTAATTTTATTTATTTCTAACTGTGATCACAGCAGAAAAGTGCAGAATAAGCATTTCTCAAGAGTGATGCCTGTACAAATTTACAAGGACAGAACACAGACTCTGTTAGATAGTCAATGACTGATTTGTTGAAAGCAGTCATCTAATTATTATATATCAGGACCCAGGGAATGAAGATGCTTGATATCTTGGATTTGCTGTATACTTCGATCAGTGTACCCAGAAATCACGGTCAGAAAATATCAAGAAGAATTAAGATAATGCCATTAATACTAAGCAAATGTACAAAGCTGGAAGGCACGCAAGATATTTCTGTCATGGTAATGAAAGTCTCATCTGGAAGGCAGCAAAAGGAAGGCAGGGAGGCCTTCTAAAGCTCACTCAATAAATAATACCTTGTATTCAGACAGTTGTCATTTTAAAAAACATCTTGATACAACCACAAGATCTGAAGCCTCTTAAGGGACTTAGTAAGTTATACTGTATGTAAAATAAAAAAATGATGGGGAGCATGTCTGTCAGTAGATGGTATTTCTAAACATGAGATATTTGTTCATTTCTCTGTTGCTATACCTGAGGAATGTGTGCTTATGCGTAGGAGTGATTTTCATCTAGCAGCCATGTGTTTTGTGCTGGAGGTTGAGACTGAGGGGGGGGGGAAATCTTTTCTCCTGCTTTTCTTGTATCAAGAGGCTTCTCACTGTGAAAAAAATATATACCCAACGATGAAGAAGAGTTGCCAATGGAATTGAATAGATGTGGGGAGGCAGGAGTAAAAACAAGTGAAACTAATTCTTCTGTCATCATATGATGCTCTGTTCGAAGCAAATTGCCCATTTTTGTGGATTTTACAGTTAGGAGAGCATCTAGAGAATTGTAGTTTCTGAGAGAAATAAAACATGTGTTTCTTTCTCTCCCTTCCTACTGTTTTCTTTGGCGGGGGGGGGGAGAGGATAAATATCTTCCTATTTTACTTTGTTTTATACTCCTTTGGTGCTTTCTTTCTCAAGCTACTTGGGAATTTGCAATATTGCTTGCTTGCCTGCTCACCAGTTTCCTCAGTAACTTCTTGCAAAGAAGAACTCTCTTAATAGCCATAGATTATTTTAATAGCATACATGCTCTTAATAAGCATGGGAGAGGCGGGGAGGATACAAAGGAAGAAAGCAGCAGGAAGGAATAGAGTGTTAAAGAAATGTTTTGATTTTTTAAAGTTTCAAAAATAAATAAAAGGGATGATAGGAAAAAGGAATGAAGGAGGGGAAAAAAGATGAGGAGAACATTAAAAAGGACCCATAGGACTCATGTACATTAACATAAGCTGTTACATTGTGTGTCCAAAAAAGGTTTTCATTGCATTTCACATCAGTAAAGCAGGTGTCCCTTTGTAGCAAAAGTAAATTCAGGAAGGTGGCTTAAAATACCCACATGCCTCACAGATGCAAAAGATTTCTCTCACACAAACTTAATTTCCTGCAGTACTTCCAACCAAAAACTGGGGCACCATCAGACGTGGTCACATTCTGTGTCTCAAAGAAGCATTCTCTGTACTGCATCAGTAACATTTAGCTGAAATTGGCAATTTTCTTTCTAAATACAGTAAGAAATATCCATTTTTGCTATACCAAAGTATACCTTTAGCTCTAAAGGGCAGATATCCATTGGTTAATTTGCCCTGGACAGTTCATTGCTTTGTTCCATTCCATTCTCATTTCATTAACATCAAATTTGCCGCTTTCTAATAGGCATATACGGTTGTTGGTTTCAATTTCTTTGAGGATACAATTAATGCATCTGGATTTTAATCCATAAAAGCCATAACTGAAAAAAAGCTTAGTCTTTACAATGCTGCAATATTTTGATTTTCTCTCTTTTTATCCCCCCCCCTTTAATTTTACCAAAGGGTTGTTGAGGCAGTCAAAGGCAACAACCATTAGATGAAAATTAAAAGGTATTGTAATTGTCAATATTGGCACAGTGCCCAAGAAAGTAGATGATCTGTGGATTGCAGAGCTGAAAATCAGAAAGGCTCCTAGTCTGGTTTTATCCATTAATCTAATGCCTGTATCCCATAATCAACCCCCTTTCCATGTAAAAGGTTGCCCTGGGGACTGTCTGGAGTCCCCACGATCTCCAGTTCTTCTTTATCTATTTCTATCTCCTCTGCTTTTGAGAAGATTTCTCTACAAAGTGAGGCTAGGGCAGGCATGCCCAAACTTCGGCCCTCCCGATGTTTTGGACCACAACTCCCTGAATTCCAAGCCTGTATTGCCAATGACAAAGGACTGTGGGAGTTGTGGTCCAAAACATCTGGAGGGCCGGAGTTTGGACATGGCTGGGCTAGAGTGAGCACAAGCAATTCTAGAGCTCCATTCTGTCCAAGGAGGCCACTGTTCTCAGAGAGCCATATGTTAGCCATATGTCTTTGCTTCCTACGGTCATGACAGGATCTGTTGACACAAGGTCCCACTTATTGCCAGGGCTTGGCTCTACCTAGTCACTGTTCCTGAAAAGTGAGAGAACACTTCAACAAAGTCATCTCTAACCTCATGCTTTTCAGGTGTGCACCAGACAGCAGAATATATGTGGTTACCTTTGAAGGTGTGGACCAGGTGGTGCAAGGTAAGAGATAGTCTTGATTTGGTTTCTGTTCTTACTCACTTGAATATTTTTTTCCAGAATGACTTAGATTAAAGACTCCAGCCCAGTGTTCTTATAGATAGAACAAGCAGTCGCTGTCTTGTCAGTTCTCTCCATGCCAGAAAAGCCTTGCAGATGTCTGCACACTTAAGTAATTCCTCAGGGCAGTTGCCGAGCTAACACTTCCCCCGATTTACCATTCTCCAACCTGGAGCCTGAAGATGGCACTCAAGACTCACAAGAATTCCCTTCAAGTATCTAAAGGACATTTTTCACCATCTTCTCTCCTAAAAAGTAACTTTCTCAGTAGCAATCAAGTTGATTAGACAGCTGTCAATATTTTTAACCTTTCCATCTAAGAACAGCTATCCATGTTCCACAAGGAACACGTCAGACTTCATTGTGATCTCTCCTTCATTCTCAATGTTTCATTCTTCTTCTTGGGACATTGAGGAAAACAATATCCACATTTCATGTCTAGACAGAGGCAAAGTGGGCAATAATGGAACACAGAGAAGATGACTCATTGTGCCCATTGTGGACAGCGAGCAGGTAGTAAACATGCTGAGTAAGGACTGGACACAGCAATTGGGTGGAGGTATGTGGGGGTTTGCTGGGAAAGATCTAAGCAAACTGATCTTAGTTACAGGAAGAAAGAGACAGAGACAAGGTGCTTTTTGAAAGGACAAAAAAGAACTGGCTGAGCTCTTCCCAGAGGCTTGTTTATTGCATTTACTGTTCGTAAGCAGAGATAGGAGCATTTTATGAAAACATTGCCTCTAATAGGGAGCAAGTGCTCTTAAGCCTTTTAGTTCTGCCTCAAAGCAAAGGTGAAAAGGAAATAGGTCACTTCCCCTCAAGGATGCAACGTGGTGAAGCCAGGAGAGTGTGCTCTGCACTGAAACTCCTCCAAGAAACATACCCCTCGAAGAAAGTTTCTGACAGAGGTATAAAATGATACTATGTGGCAGCAGCCACCTCTCGTTTCTCTTATCCCTCATGATTTCTGTCTGTTACATTTGCTGACCCGTGTATGTTCTTGCATTGGATGCTGTTTCAGTACATGCTGTAATGGTGTGTGATGTCAATTGTCTGTATATACAGCGGTACCTCATAAGACAAATGGCCCATAAAACAAAAACTTGTAAGATGAATGAAATTTCAGGGAATGGGCATGTTTTGTAAGACAATTTTTTCCCTACAGGTTAAATTCGTCTTACAAGGTACCATTGCAGATCGGGTGCTGCAGAACAAGCAGTGTGCAACACCCAATCCCTGGCATGGGGGGGGGGGGCTTTCTGAGGGAAGTGGCGGCAGCAGGGATGGGCCAGGATCCTCACCCAGTCCTGCTGCCACCACTTCCCTCAGCTCACCTCCACTGGCGGGGCTGCTTGTGAGGGAAGTAGCGATGGATCACCACCACCGCCTCTTATCTTGTAAACAACCCGGGCTGTCAAACAGCCCAGGCTAGTTGAGGATGACTGGGTTCCTACTTCGCCCACCCTAACCCTAACCCTAACCCTAACCCTAACCCTAACCCTAACCCTAACCCTAACCCTAACCCTAACCCTAACCCTAACCCTAACCCTAACCCTAACCCTAACCCTAACCCTCTTACCTTGTAAACAACCCGGGCTGTCAAACAGCCCAGGCTAGTTGAGGATGACTTGGTTCCTACTTCGCCCACCCTAACCCTAACCCTAACCCTAACCCTAACCCTAACCCTAACCCTAACCCTTACCCTAACCCTAACCCTCTTACCTTGTAAACAACCCGGGCTGTCAAACAGCCCAGGCTACTTGAGGATGACTGGGTTCCTACTTCGCCCACCAATTTGGTGAGCGAAGCAGGGACCCAGTGATCCTTGCCTTGACAGTCCAGGCTGTTTACGAGGTAAGCGGCAGTGGCAGTGATCTGTGAGTGTAAAGCAGGGACCCATTGATCCTCACCCAGTTCAGGCTGTCAAGGCGAGGATCACTGGGTTCCTGCTTTGCCCACTAAATTGGTGGGCGAAGCAGGGACCCAGTCATCCTCTCCCAGCCTGGGCTGATTGCGACAGAAGCTTTTCCCCTGCCCCAACACAGCAAAGAAGAGGAAAATCTTCCCCGCTTTGCTGGGTTCACTGGTAGAAGAAGGTTGCTCCCACACAGCCAACAGACAGCTTGGAGCTGTCAAAATCAGCTGTCTGTTGGCTGCAGGGACCTTCTTCTGTCCAGTGATTAAGGGGGATGGGACAGCCTTCCCATAGGAATGCACTGAAAACCTATTAATCCGTTCCCTCTGGAACAGATTAATTAGTTTTCAATGCATTCCTATGGAAAACTGTGTTTTGCAAGATGATTGTGTTGCAAGACAAATTGCCCCATAGAACGACTTCAGTTCATCTTACAAGGTACCACTGTATTATCTTCTCAGACCCTGACTGTGCAACAGGATGTACATATTGTAAATAGATAATATAAGAACAGGAACACAATCTGTCATCACGGAGTAGATAAATACCACTGCAAGGAAGTGGCATAGGGCAAATGGGTATTCCAGGCAGTTGTAAATGAGTTTCCTTGAATTGATTTCAGCCACCTGCTTTCAGAGTGCTTGATATGTTTGTGGATTCCAGATCTACTAACCAGGGAATAGTACATTGGGCACTCACTGTAGAGAAAGAGATTCTTTCTCTACACTAGCTGGTGTAGGGAGAGAATCTGACCACATGCAAGAAAGTGATCAAAAAGGGGACTCCATTTAGACTATTTCTCCCCTCTTGACTTGATATCTGTTCTGAACTTCAGATATGGCAGTGGTTTCTAAATATTTTGGACTCACAGTTCCCTTGATTTACTGGCCACTGGTTGCAGAACCCCTTGGTCAGAGGGGCCATTGGGGACCTCTCTGCCACCAGGTACGGGATCTTGACACCTCCACAGCCATCTTATCTCCTCTTCCCAAATATCCCCAAAGGCCCACCTCCTTTCAGGTCCTGATGCAGGAAACTCACAAGGTAACCCAGCAAGCTCCTCTGCTTGGAGCCATAGAGGTGGTGAGAGGAGAGGCAGGCACAAAGATTCTAGTTCTTGTTTGACATAGAGCTATGAACAGTTCCTCAATAGCCTTCATAGCACTATGTTCCATCCTTGTTTCCTGTGCCACCCCTGGCTGGGTTTGCCTGTGCCTCGTGGTACTGTGGTGCACAGTTGAGGAACCCCTAAGCTATGGAGAAAGTTTGTTGAAAGATAATGGCAACCCTACTCACCCACCCACTACCATAAAACTCTTTCAACACCTTAGGTTTCCTGCTCTCTAATCTAGGCAGCTAAAGAAATAACCTGGTATGTGGATTCCCCCTATGGTCCTATCAGAACAGACCCTTTCAGTGTGCCATTCTGAATGTTGGGGAGAGCTTGTAAAAAACAGCACCATTCTCTAGTTCAATGGTAGCGAACCTTCAGCACGCCAGATGTTTTGGACCACAAATCCCGCAGTCCTTTATCACTGGCAATCTAGCCTCAGAATTCTGGGAGTTGTGATCCAAAACATTTGGAGTGCCAAAGGTTCACTACCACTGCTTTACTTATAGAGACTTTATTCAGCAAGACACAAAGCATTCACTGGCAACTACTTTCTGGTATCTAGCTTCAGTATAGCTTAGATTTGAGTCCTGGAATGGGTGCCTCATTATGGTTCCTGAGGAAGTTTTGACATTTGTTGCACTTCTCTCGCTTGGTCTTCCTTGACTGGTAAATAGGGTTTGTTAGGTCCATCCATCACTTGCTTTTCTGAGATACTAGATAGATATCAGGCCCCCCGAAAAAAAATAGACTGTGATTCCTGTGGATAAATTGTAGCTACGTTGATAAAAAAACAGACAAGGATGTATTGTTCTAATGGACAGAGGGCCTGCCACAGCCTTGTCATGCCTTCTTAGAAACCACCAAGACTTAGAGACTGGAGTGTTTACATCAGCTTGCAATGCCCCACTAGTTTCTGGCTAGGCAAATTGCGACTGCTTAAGGGCGTTTATACATGACCCCTAAGCTCCGCCGCAAATGGCTCCCAGCTCTGGAGCTTAAAAATGTTTCCCCACCAGCTCCGGAGTTTACAGGCAATTAAGTGCGACCCCGCCCACTTTAGCGCGACCCAGCGCACCTTTGAAGTACCTGCTCTCTAGAGGTGAAAATTCTTTGATGCGGTGTAACGATAGTGAGTGCGGGGTTCTCCTCACTTCTGTTTGCTGTTTTTTGGCTCCCGCCCCTTTAAGAGCTACTTAAGAGTTACTTAAGAGCTACTGGAATGTTGCCGGGGCAAGAGCCGGCAAGAGCGAGAGGCAGAACGGGAGGTGAGCCACGGTCTTTCTTCCTTTTTTTTCCTCCCTCCCCTCATGCAGCCAGCAGCCAGGGTGGGAACACAAGCCCCTAAGATCTCTGGTCCGAATTTAAGGGACCAGCGGATCTTAGGGGTCGTGTAAAAGCGCCCTAAGTTATTTAGGGCACAGTCTTCCAGTGCTGAAATTTTGTCGTCAGCAGCAACAATTTTATTGAGGATACTGCCAACTGAGTGTGTCAAGAGAGGTTTTAAAACTTAATAAAATATTGTCTTAATAATGAGCATGGGTTTTGGCCATTTTCTTCTGTCATTATATGGTAGTGGATTTTTCTGGAGTTGATTTTTCCTGATATTTGGATATCTTATGGATGCCATTAGATTAAAAGAATAGTGAAAACAACAAGAGCCCTGCAATTAAAAAAAAACTGCCAAGGCAATTAGAAAGTTGTTCAGCTAAGAAAACAAAATACTCCACACTGTCTCACACCAACTGCTGTGTTAAAACAGCAACACGGATCAAACAGGCGACCAAGCAAAGTCGAAGGGAGAGAAGCAAACACAAAACCCAGCCAGTACATCATTTTAGCTGAATGCCCTACAGGATTGCATACGAAAGCTCAGCCCATTAGGACTATAGTGAACAGAAATGAGACTGTAAATAAGCCAATTACCCAGCTTTGAAACGAGGCATGGGGGTGGGGAAGCAGCATGTCGGGACATTCTATTTCTCTCCACGCACCCCCCGCCCCCAATATTGTGAAGTGAGTGAATGGGTTCGAGGGTACGACAGTGGAAATGCATGAGTACTCCCTTTTGCCGCTGGCTCCCCTATCGCCCCAGTTCTGTCAACCATTGGCTGCTTGTGCCTTTTGCCTCATTGACCACATTCTACACCAGCTGCCACACTGATGGTCCTAGTGTGCGTGTTTTCCTTTCTCCTCTATCTTGCAAAATAGCTGCTGTGATCATGATTAGTCACCACGAGGGGGAAAACACATGCTATTTGTAAGTCTGATCATTCAGGCAGCAAGTTCAGAGGAAACTGTTACTAGAATGTTAAACATGTTTTCATCTTCAAATGATGTCCAAGTTGTATTGCTCAGTTTGACCCAAAGTCACGCTGCAAAGAAAGGAGTTACAGGAACAAGAATCTGAAATGAGGCCCCAGATTCAATCTGTAACATCCAGTAAAAGAACAACAGAATAGCTGGAAAGACCCCCTAGCCTCAGCCTGAAAATTTGCAGAATAATGAGTCAGTCATTGTGTCTCAGCAGTTCTTAGGTTCATGTACTCATTATAGAAATCAAGTCAGTTTAATTATGTTAATCATGCTACGTAATTCATTTTAAGGCTGCTTACAAGTAGTACAGTAGATGGATAAATCTGTCAAGCTTTTTCTAACATTTATTCGTTTTTCAATCCTAAGTGCTCCATCTATATATATTTGTACCCATCTACATCAACTTAATTCAACACATAACAATTATTTCCACTGTGTTGAACTACTTGGACCAGTCTGTCATGCAGATGTAGTTTCGCTATCTCAAGAGCTACCCAGGGGGAAAAGGTGGCAAGTCAGCCATGATTCAGCTTCACAAACTTAAACAAATAAGGGACAAAATAAATGGTTGAATAAAGTCAAAAAGTGTACATTATCTTGTTACACACAACTGAGTAATACAGAACAATACAAAGTTGAAATGCTCATGATGCCGAATGTTACTCCACAGACCATTTTCTCTCTCTTGTGTGATATGTTTTAAGAATTTTGATACTACTACTACCATAATACTACTCAACACATACACAATATATTCACACATTTACTTAACAGGCATAAACCTTTCCTCCCAAATTTATGATATCTTCTTTTGCTAAGAATTAGTGAAGTTCTACTACTGTGATCACTTTTTAGTACAGTACTTCTAATCCCATACTTATGATTTGCTACCTCCCACTACAATTCAGCGTTGCCTATTTTGTGTGTGTGTTTTTCTGGTATTAGTTTGATTTGCTGAAGCACATCTGCTCTGTTTTTCCTTTGGCGGTTTTTAAAACCATGGAGCCCTCTTTTACGAGCTGACAAAGGACTGTCTTTGGTGTGTCCCATAAAAGTGCTTTGGACATGATTTCCCCCCATATTCTTTCCTTGGACAGTAGCACCTTTAAAGAGCTTCATTAAGGTGGGCTTTTGCTCTTACCATCTTTTGTCAATTAGACAATATTGGAGATTGACTGCAGTAATTTCTCATGGGGGGGGGGACAGGATGGAGGAACAAACATGCCAGAAGTAGCTCCTGTCGCAGTTTGTGCATCTCAACCAGTAAAACAGTTTTGGATGAGTTACATAAAATCTTTGAAAGAGTTGATGTGAGTCTTGTCCAACATTACTTCTAATTTTCCATTCGTGTGGGAGCCCCTGCTCTGCACATGCGGAGTTCCAGCTGTGACCAGAAGCAACTGAGTGGCAAACAGGTAAGTACTTATTTACTTGCTTACTTACTTGTAAGGATCCAAGGCAGCTTACATAATTAAAAGACAATCTTTAAAGCAACTATGCAAATGCTTAAAAGAAACACACAAACACTACTCTGAGAAATAGCAAACAAAAGCAACACTAAAAACACAGTCAAAGCCGTAATGCCTAACAATCCACTCAGGTAGCCAGTAGTCACTGAGGGAAAGCTTCCCTCTAGAGAAAGGTCTTTGCCACCTTGTGGAAGGACAGCAAAGATGGGACTCGCTTGGCCTCTCATGGAAGGGAGTTCCAAAGTCTGGGAAGAGCAACAGAGAAGGCCCTCTCCTTTCTCCCCATCAAATGTACGTGTGAAGGTGGTGGGACTGAGACAAAGGTCCCTCCTGATCGCCCCAGTAGGTTCATAATGGGAAACATGACCTTTGATAGCTTGGACCCATGCCGTTTAGGGCTTTCTTTGTTAGAACGTGCACTTTGAATTTTTGTCCAGAAATGGAACAGCAACCCATGGAGCTGCTGTACCAAGAGGTTACGTGATTCCCTAGCAGTCTAACAAAACAAATATATTGTATTGGACTCTGGCTTTCAGTCTGTCACTGAACTAGTTTCTGACTGCAGAACTCCTTTCTCTCCTTCAGGAAGACAAAGAAAAAAAGAATTTGTAATATAGAAATGGAAAGTTTCTAAAATTCCATGAGGTATCAACTGTGAGGTCCTATAGGAAGGCATGTTTTTTGACTGGGGAGAATATTATAACTGGTGTTGTGAGTTTTTTGGGCTTTTTGGCTGTGTTCTGAAAGTTTTTCTTCCTAACATTTCACCAGACTCTGTGGCTGGCAGCTCCAGAGGACAAGGAACTCAGGGAGCTAGAAGTTCTCTCTGAGCACAGAGAGAACTAGTTCCCTGAGCTTCTTGCCCTCTGAAGATGCTGGCCACAGAGTCTGGTGGAATGTTAGGAAGAAAAACTTCCAGAACATGGCCAAACAGCCCGAAATCTCTGACCTCCTTGCCCTCTGAAGGTGCTGGCCGCAGTCTGGTGAAACATCAGGAAGAATAACTTCCAGAACATGGCCAAACAACCCCCCCCCCCAAAAAAAAATCACAACAGCTACCATATCCCAGCCACGAAAGCCTTCGAGAATACAAGTTTATGGCTATTTTTCATCAGCTAAATTGCATCTCAAACAAATTAGGGGCACTTAATGGATTTTAACTAGAAGACTCAAGACATTCCATTGGTCAGATAGGGAGGGCAAAGCAAAACAGTTGTATGTTGGAGGCAGATTAACAACAAGGGTAGACCACAATTGGGGCAGTATGCCATTTCCAGAAAAATCAAGTTGTATTCAATGAATGTCTACAGTTAAACAAGTTAGCTGTATTTGTCAAGTTGTATTTGACAAATGTCTCCAGTTAAGCAATGGCTAAATAAGAAGGAATGTCTCTACTCTCCCTGAGCTGAGTAATAGAAGACTTGATCTTCTGAGGATGTGAAAAAAAGAACAGATTGACAGACTGCCCACAAAACACAAAATATGCAAGTTTCACATTGCAGACACAGTCATCTCGCGCTTTCGAAGCACCCTTTGTGAAAGAGCAATCAAATACTGCCTCTGTAGCAAAGAAATGAAATGGATAATCACACAAACTACATTTGTTGATGGAGCACCATAACTTATTTCTTGCTAATAATAAGACATCTATTATTATTACTAAATTTACAATCATTGCAAATTCAAGAAAGCCCCAAATAACATTATTATGTCTAATCATCTACACTAAAAATTCAAGGTTTTAGTAATACAAATGTATGCTATTCTAGGATAAAATATTTGGGAACTCATATCTTTAACAATTATTAATATCAATTGGTTTACAGCAGGAGTGGGGACCTTTGGCCCTCTAGATGTTTTGGACTGCAACTCCCAGAATTCCAAGCCTATTTTGCCAGTGATAAAGGACTGTGGGAGTTGCAGTCCAAAACATCTAGGGAGGGCCAAAGGTTCCCCACCCCTGGTTTATGGGAACCATTACATTTATCACATGGGTCAAAGGTAAATTTTCCAAATTTATCCTTGGAGGGAACTGCAGCAGTCACAATGTTTGTTTTCCCCAGATTCCATTTTCTTTTTCAAAGTATCTTTTTGAAACCAGAGAAAAGCAATCTGGCTACATGGCAAGTCTTTTGAACAATTCATAACACAGGAGGGGAAACAATTACGACTTATAACATAAATTAGAACCACATGGCTGCAAAAGGATTGACACTTCCTAAAATTAGTGCCTGTCAACAATGCATTTCAGCTCAAACAAATGAAAATAATAGGAGGAATGGATAGAAGTTTGTGATTTGGATTATGCTATGAACAGGATTTTAGCCATGAAGTGCTATACAATATTAAAGAATGACAGGAGTAACAGACGTGCTTGCACATGTATATCTAAATTAAACAGAAGAAATAAGCAAATACCCTACTAAAAATCAGGAAACGATTTCATCTGATTTGTTAGCAATGTCATTAGAAGCTAAGTGAATTTCTCGATTCAGATCTGCAAGCAAGATTAGTTAGCAAAGCACTGCCTGTCATCGGAGAAAAGAAAATTGCATCCATATTGCTTATACTGGAGAAAACAAACAAACAACATAAACAGATCTGAGAAATGCATTGAGATGGGAAAACTAATAGGAGTCTTAGTTCTGCTCTTATCACCAGTAGCTCCAAAATTCTGAGGAGAAACATCTAGGGAGAAATAACAACAGACATATTCAGCATGTTGAGGAAAACAACAGCACAGCTTAACTGTTTGCAGCAAGAATACTCTTGGCATGGGATTGGAACTGGACCCTGGGGAATCAGGAGAACTGAATGTCACTCTGATGACAACTGCCATGCCAACAACTAGTTGGGGTCAAACCAGGAATGACAGCCCGGTGGAGACCATATTGACCTATGGACACACATTGATCTATGCAATGATTCTCAACCTGTGGGTCCCCAGATGTTCCTGGACTGCAACTCCCAGAAATCCTGGCCAGCTCAGCTAGTGATGAAGACTTTGGGGAGTTGCAGGCCAGGAACATCTGGAGGCCCACAGGTTGAGAACCACTAATCTATAGTTATGTGTCATCTGAGGACAGGACCAGGCCTCTGGGTCCCAATATAAGTCAGACTATGCCTTTGCCTCCAGCAGAATAATAGGATTCCTCCAAATATCAGGGGAACCTAGGTCTACATCTTTGTCCCCAGATGCAGCCCAAAACTCCACAACTGCCAATTGTGGAGACCCCTATGAGCTCCCACCAGAGCAAATGAAGCTGCAATCAATCTTTGATGGCGTCCTGGATGTTCCCCAAAAACTCACTATCATCCTAACTAGATTAACAAACTTTGTTTGGCTGAAACAAAGACTTCATCTTGAATGGAATGCCAGGTGTTTGATCTAGCATCCTCCCACCTCCAGGATGCAACCAATTGCCCTACAGTCCTGGTGATTTTCTATTTTGCAATACCCACCATCTTGGGGTCACACACACCCTACCCAACCTTCCTCTCCAGTGGTTAGATTGTATTAGTGTGAGTTGGGGGTTGCTGCTGTGTATAAAGTCTGATGTGGTAGGAGGTCAAGACTCTACTATGGCCCCCAACCAAGTAATCTAAGTCAGGTCACCAAGATCAAGATGCCTCCGCCTCCAAATTGTTGCTGCTTCCTATCTGCGTACCCAGTACACAATGATGTGCCAGGCCTACCATTGTTTTTCTTGGGTTGATCTCTGTAGACTTAGTACTTGAAACTGTTGGAATAAAGCAGAGGGCTGGATTTACCAGCCCAAAGATTGTTGACGGAGTGGACCCTGAAACAAAGGAATGATGGCGATCTCCACGGGAGCCATGGGGGTGGGAGGCCTGGAATTGGGGTGGGTGGTACCAGACATGGAAATGCGTACCAAAAGTGGCAACTCCATTGGCACACAGCCCATTTGAAGGGGTGGTCCCAAGGGAGTTTAAAAGGAGGGTGCAAGGGAAACAACCCTCCTTTCCATCTGAAGACACCAAGATGAAAGTGAAGTATAAAACATAAACTTTATCTAAGTCTCTTAGGGAAAGGTAAACATGATATTCCTAGAAAAACAACAAAATACTAACACTACATAACAAACATACAAAAAAGGAAGTAAAAACAAGTAAGGCTACAGCAGCTCAGGCAAAACCCACGAAGTCAGGCAAACACACAGTCTCTGCCTTGCTCAGTAGATACATGAATGCAGGTTAGAAAGAAAGAGGACAAGGGTGGTGAACAGGCAGGGACAACTCCTTCTGTACAGCCACACAAGTTCAAGAGACAGGGCTCATTGGTCCAAAGTTCCAGATGAGGTCCACCTGACATTAACCCTCTAATGTCTGAATGTAGATCTTACCATATTCCAACAGAAACAACCAGCCTGCTACCAATGTGTGCTCTGAGTTCCTATGTACACCTTACGTGCTCCTGGTTTCCACCTGCCTATAGTCTTATTCAGTTCTACTGGTTAGGCCTAGAGCTACAGCCTCTGTTGCAGCCCACAACAGAAAAGACTTTTATGTTGTCCCAGAATTCCAAGCCTGTATTTCCAATGACTAAGGACTGTGGGAGTTGTGGTCCAAAACATCTGGAGGGCCAAAGTTTGGACATGCCTGGCCTATATCACCCCTGCAACCTGCAACCTGATTAATGGGATCTGGTCCATGTGACTCAAGAGAGGACCTGTTCCAATGGCCACAGGTATGGTGGGCTGAAGCTGGTGCTCCCTGGCTGGGCTGTTGTTTTCTCTTGAAAACAAGCACCATGAGCACCTTAGACCTGCAGGGGTGGAAGGGACCCAATGATCATTCAGTCCAGCCCGTATCAAGGAGGCACAGTGGGGATTTGATCTCCCAACCTCTGGCTTCGCAGCTAGAGACCTAAGCCACTGACCTATCCCATCATTTCTATGGTTTACGTCCTGTTGTTGCTCCCAACTAAAGAAGACCCAATGAAACAATGGGAATCATATACCCCCGATGAACAAAGGGATTCACAAATGTATCATTCTGCAGCTGTTCTAATGAGTCTACTTTAGGTGAGAGCAGCAACAGGATTTAAGCTGTATTCCCTTCCAAGTAATGTATGAAGAAACAAAAGGGAAAATTAACAATTTTCTAGTCAAGCAAAAGAAACAGTTGGGTGCACAGTGTGTGAGTATTTCCCCTCCCTCCGTTCCTCATACTACGCACTGCACTGTACTTCTAGAGAGCACAGGCTTCCAGAAATGGCTAATTCTGTTTAATTTGGGGCCCTGACTCTGCCTGCATCCTTTTCTGCCTTCATTAGCGTCAGTTTAAAAATTGTTGATTTTGACAAGACAAGGAAGGCAAAAAGGTCACCACTGAACTAAGCGGGCAGTGCTGGCAGCGAGATGGTGGGCTGAAGCTGGTGCTCCCTGGCTGGCCTGTCGGCTTTGCTTCTGTGACTCTGATGAGGAGCTGACTCTTTGCATCCACACCTGGAAGTTGACACGGCCAGTTGGATGCCACATCCAGCGCAACCTTTCAATCAAGTCAGCACACTGTGAGCGTAATCAAGGCAACGAAGCTGCGGGAAACCTCCGACTCCAGAGTGATTGCCCTTTTAACAGTCTGTACGCCTCGATCATGTTCAATCGAGGAAAGAAAAGGAAGGAAGGACAATCCAAATTCGAAAATGGGCTGCAAATAAGACACTAGAAATTGAAGGAGTCATAAAACACAACTCGTTGCAGAATGGTCAGAATCCAGGCAAGATTAACTGCCTTGATCTGAGGTAGCTAAAATATAGACTAAGTCTATTAATTATCTATGGAGGGAACTAATATAATACTGAAAGCACTGTTAATAAACCATTTACAGTTGCAAGACCCATTCCAAGAGCTGATTTTATTTCTTGAGAATTGTACAAACTCAGAAATTGGAAAAAAATAACCCACAGAAACATACATGTACATTTGTTAACAAATTACAAAACTAAATGACTGTACTAGTACTTCTCACACTCTGCTTATAGATAAAACAGCACTGCCAGCTCTTCAGCCCACAATTTCATTCACATAGATCCTATGCCATCTCTCAGCTGTTTTGACTGAATTTCCTGGCCGATATTCCACTTGCCAGTGCCAATCAAAATCAAACCACTCACGTCGCAGACCAATACAAAATAATATACATACACGGTAGAATCACCACAGTCTGCATCAGAATTGACTGAATGATCTGATCACATCCAGAAATAGCTGACTGGAAGGAGTCAAAGCCAGAGGAGCTCCTAAATGTCCCTATTACAGGACATTTTACTCACGACTACTATTACTCACAACTACTAATAGTGAGCGGTCAAGTCAATGGTGATTTATGGTTACCGTTCCCAAGGTTTTCTGGGTAGAGAGTATTTTGAAGTGGCTTACCATTCCCTTTTGCTGGGGGATCCTGGAACTGTGAAGCTTGCCCAAGGCCACACAGGCTGGTTCTCCCCCCACCCCACCCCTGAGAGGCAGAGTGGGGTTTTGAACTCCCAACTTTGGTTCCGAAGCCCAAGGGTGGGAACTTATTGATCTTTCCAGCTAGCCTACTGCTGCTCTGGCTAAAAGGGCTTTATTCGAGTGAACAGCAATAGATTTGAATCAGGGACCTCTGAACTCTGTGTGGTAGCCTGAACAAACCATACCTTTGATTACCAGTACTTTCCATTATTGTAATAATGGCAATTTAAAAAGGATGTGCATCTCAGCATAACAAGAGGCAACAGTTTACAGACTGGCAGGATGCCTCGGGAAGTTGGCCTTAACTTTTAGTTCAAGTTTTAACATGTATGAGCAATGCAGGCACATATATTCATATGGAGACCTACCTATTTAAGCATTAACCTAGATGTTTAGGCCTGCTTTTCATATTATTACATCAGATGATTAGCAAAGGTCTCCCGCAAACAAAGAGTTCACCATGTAAGAATGCATATATATAGAACAATACGTACGTACGTACTGTTCTTAGGGTTTGTCTGCACAGCTGGATGGAGCAGGCGGGAGTGAGCTAAATAGGGTTGCTAGTAGGTCCAGTATGCCATGTGGTCTCATCCTCTCACCCAAACGGCAGACAGATCTCAAGGAACCTTATTTGGCCCACTTTATAAATGTGTATGTATATGGCAGGTGATCTTAAAGAGAAGTATACAGTATTGGTTATGGTTAACAATCTTCTCTTAAGGGTTCAGTCAGGAGTCTGTTGCAGCCTAATACACAAGTACACTTGCCAGTTAAGAAGCTGCCACAGCAGCAAATTCAGTTGTGAACAGTTTCGGTACTGGTCCTTTAAGACAAGAAACAGTAAAAATTGTTTAAAATTTGGAACTGATGCAGTGCATTTTTCTACTCTAATGGTATGTATTTTTTCACTTCCTCTGCCCCTCCACTGAGAAGCAGAGGAATGCTTTGCACTGTGTCAAACACATAATTATTAGAGTACATTCACTTTTGTTGCTTCCATGGAAAGTCTCAGATTAAAAGCAAGCATGTTCCAAAAATCAGGACTTTGACATTTCAATATTCTGAGATATTGTCCATGACATTACAAGACACCTCATTGTTAAACTCCTCCCCCCCCCAAATTTTTTTGGGGGGTGAGAACACAATGAAATGATAGCTGATATCCTGGAGTGACTACAAATGGAATATGATCCTACTTTTGAATGATTCCAAATTAATAGAATTGGAAAAAGGACACAGGGAAAGCATTGTTGCATGGAAGCCAAACCGTTCGGAGCTGTAGTGAGCAGCGGAGGGGTGGAGAGATGACCAGTGGAAACAGAAGGGAATGGCACCCAGAAACAGCAAGGACCAATGTGGTAGTCCAGGACATGATGCACAGTGCAAGTTGGGCTAAAGAAGAAGTCATCTGTCATTTGTTCTTATTATAACATTTGGTGGTGAAAGTGTGACTAATTTTTTATTACTAGTTAAATAGGATTTCTTCATACAATAAACACGCTGAATCATTTGGGCGCACATCAACTGAGCCATTAGCCATTAAAAGAATTAAAAGGGGGAGAAAAGGATTCATGAATTGCATTATATCATCCAGAAAGAACTCCTCATTCAGTGATTTCTTCCGTGATTTAAAACATCTTTGTATTAGTGGATTTAATCCTATTTCCAAATGCCTGTCTCAGTGTTGCTTGAAATTAAAGACGTTAATCAATGGTGACAGGTTCCTTAATGTCAAATACTCTTTCCTTGCTCATGTCACAGAAACACAAGCTCCTCAAGGTGACTTTGGAAAGGGATATTAAAAATAGGGGCATCTGTGGCTTCGTTTCTTTCGAGAAGTCAGGACAAGGCGGGCCTTTCATCCACACCCTAAATTCCTTTTTATTTCATCTGAAATTTGCTTGGTAGGAAATGTGGTGAAGCGGGAGGCTAAACGCCATTTAACCAATGGCCTCCGTTTTAAAAAATGAACCAGTCATTCGCATGACACAAATATTTGGAAAGGCATAATCAGCTTAGTGCTTGGCTACTTGACCCTGTTGTTAAGCAACGCGATGCAACAAGAGAAAACACCCACAGGAATAGTTTCTCCTTGTCAAGCGATGAGGTAATACCTGGAGCCATGACATGAAAAAACAGCTTGAGGTAGCCCCTTGTTTCTTCATATGAGGGTCCAGGAAACACGCTGGAGAGAAGAAAGGAGGGGGGGGGAATAAAACCATGGAGTTCCAGGTGGTAGGTGTGGCGTCATGTTAAATACCGCTAAACCTCTTGCCTGACATCTCCCTCATTCAGGCACTTGTCATATGAACTGACAATGCTGCTGACAGACATATGCCTCCCCCACCAATGGTTTTCATGGTGAATCTGTTCATTTGCCTACAAGAAGGGGCACACATGCTATTTTTACACGGCAGAAGCAGGAGGAAATGCAGTGTTTCCTCTGTGCAAATCAAAGCATGGAGGAAGCTACTGCAGCGTTCACCCTTCCGGAGCTTTCGTGCATGAATGTCTCTCCTCTGGGCACTTCTCTTGGAAGAACTGCAAGGCGGAGCTGGACTGGCAAAAATACAAGCCATCTAAGTGAGTTCCTGTTGTTACAAGGATACAGCAAGCCCTGAAATTATTTTATTATAGAAGCATGTTGCAGAATGAATTCAAAGCAAGGACGCTAACTTCCAGCCCATTCCAATGGGTGTTGTTCAGTTGCATTCACACAATATGGGTTCTTCTTGTATGTAGATAAGAATCACAAGGCTGCAGTTGTGTGTAACTCTATTACAACTGTTCATAAAAGCATAGAGATGTTTCCTTGCTCTTTTAGAAATAATATCACACTGCAAATTATGCAAATACAACATGTATTACAGAACGAGGAGTCTTGGGCAACACTTCCTTCAGCATAAGCTCTCGTGCATCACAACCCACTTCTTCAGATGCTCCCTTGCACAAGCATACACAGGGCACATTTCTTTTTGCTAACTGTGGCCATTCCAATTCATTGCTAGTTACAGGTTTGAAAGGGTACTTCTAGGACATCCCTATTGGTACTTGAGTAGAAATCTGTGTAGGCTGTGGCATAAATTAAAGAAAGTCCAAGATATTTTGGTGCAAGATTTATTGCTACTCCCAGGTCTAAAAGGTTAAGAGGCAGTTGGGCAGCTAGTCTAGTACTCATGAATAGCAGAGGCACTGTGGAGAGAAGATGCAACAAGGCACTTCTCCAGTGGTTCTCTTCTTTACCTTTAAACAAAGTTGGAGTTGCTGCCAGAGATATTTACATTCTGCAACACTGATCTAGGAAAGGTAGCACTTTCAATACAGAAGCAGTTCAATGGTGGCACTCTCGTAAGTCACTGCCAAACCTTGCCAGTGCTTCTACACATGTGATAGATGTGCTTGTAGAGATTTTGTGGAAGCTCAACAGGGGTCATATTACACTCACCTCTCATAGCTGATGGTGCAAGTCAAGGTGGTGCAGAGGTTCCTTGGCAGAGCTTACATGGAGAAACACAAGACAGAGAAGTTAGGTGTCAGGTCACAGCCTGTAGAACAATTAATTAAACCACTGTCCCTCTAATATTCCCAAGCATAGCCAAATAACAACTGCCCACAGATGGTTACAGCACTCCCCCATTTATTGTGGAAGTTAGTTGCCTGACTCACCCACGATAAAGGAAAAATCTGTGAAATGCAGACACATCAGCAAACTGACCTTGGGCTGCTGCTGCTGGCGTGCACTTCCAAAGAGAGGCTTTAATACCCAACTGACACCTCAGCAAACTGATCTGGGGCTGCTGCTGCTCGTGTGCACTTCCAAAGAGAGGTTTTAACCCCCTCCTGACACTTCAGCAAACTGACCTTGGGCTGCTGCTGCTGCTGTCACACACTGCCAGAAGCTCAAAGTCTGTTTGCTGAGGTGTCGAGAAGGGGTTAAAAACCTCTATTTGGAAGCGCATGCCGGCAGGAGCAGCCCAAGGTCTGTTTGCTGAGGTGTCAGGAGAGGGTTAAAAGCCATTCTTTGGAAGCCTGCTTCTCTCAAGACAAAAAAAAACAACGAGGTATAGTGAGACTGTAATATATGAACCACATTGTGGCAGGGGACTACTATATATCTTCCTGTTCCTTGGGATTTGTCTGGGTGCCACTGAACCCTTCCAGATTCTATACTTCCTCCTCTGGGACAACTTCTCTGGAAGGGAAAAATGTAAATGCATTGTAGCTCTGCAGGTTGCTAGGTGGGGAATCCACATATAAAAGCAAAGTACACTGCTTATATGCCACTCCTTAACACTTAAAGCACTCTCGGGGTGGTAGTGGTTACAATTTAATTATACAGGCTATGCATTGCTCTCCTGGATGCTCAATTTACTGACCCCAGAAGGATGGAAGGCTGAGTCAACCTTGAGGCAGCTACCTGGGATTAAAACCAGGTCGTGAGCTGAACCATAGCTATAATACTGCAGTTTAACTGCTGTATGATAAGGCTCCAACACAACTTACACACATCCAAAAGGGCACCAGACATGGTGATGTACAACAAAAATATGGCTTAGGTCTTCACATGATTAAAATCTGATTTATTATATTATATCTGTATTTATGCATAAACAAAGTGTGCATTTTATACAAGTATGTGTTTGTATAACACATTAACCCACTGTACTACTACAAAGTAATTGATCACAGCAAGAGAGTTCCAGAATGACTCACAAAATTCTGACAATATGTTGTGTTATATTAGTATGGTGGATCATTGTACCTTTCTGCTTTGAATGTGTTTTGGTTTTGGTTTTGCTTACTTTTTTGTTTGATCATTTTTACATTTGTATACTTAGTACTGTTAGCCTCAAATGTTGTATCTTAATTATGTGAGATGTTTTGGGGCCCTTTTCAAGGACAAAGGTGGGGAAAAATATTTTAAATAAAACATGTGTTCTTATTTCGGAAGTAATGAAAAAAGTATGGGTAATGATAGAGATCACATGTAAGTCATATGTAAATCTCATAGTCTGAGGAAGTGGACTCATCCACGAAAGCTCATGTTAAAATATAGCAGTTAGTCTTTCAGGTGCCACAACACTTTAGTCTTCCTTAATTTTTTATTTTATTTTTTCCTGATATCACATGCTAATGAATGGATGATCACAGTCCATGTATGGTGAAAACATCACAGAAATGTGATGAACGTATGTTTTGATATGTCAGTGGAATAACTTTTGCATGTCTTTGAGTGTAAAAGTAATTATGGTACACTTAGTTTTGAACTGCATTAAAGGAAAGGACCAGAGGAGGGAGTATTGTACTTTTAGAGATCTGTTTGAATTGCCAACAAAACAACATACTTGCATGTGTATTAGATATGTGTTATGGTGGAAACTTTCTAGTTTATTCAAGGACCTCTAGTTTATTCAAGTCCAGGTTTCAAGCTTGTTAAAGGTGAGTAGCTCACAGGCCATGCACCACATCAAGCTTTAGTTTCAGTCCATTTTGGTTCAGGCAGTTATTGAGGCATAACAAGGAGAGGTAGGAGTAAGAACAAGAGATGGAAATGTTGCTATTTTGGAATGAAGAAAGAAAAAAGGAAAATAGGAGGGAGAGCATAGGAGGAAAGCATGGAGACATTTGTTGTTAAAATCCAAATTAACTTGAGATGTGTGGGTGGTAGGGGAGCAAACCCTCCATTCAAAAAGGGGAAATCATGAAGATAGCTCTGCTTTGCGTTTGCTTCTGCAATACTGCAATAAACATGACCAAAGCAAATACAGTATTCATGTCTTTATTCCCTCACTGGAATCACTCCATGGTTGCTTGACGGAAAGGCATTCCCTACCCCAACTCCATATCACTTTTGCAAAGTTGAAAAAAAATGCCAAAGCAATCTGCCTAAAGCTGTTGCAGGCGGGTGGGCACTGGCACGTACACCATACGCATGCAAGCCAGGATTACTCTTACAAGCACTAACCAGGGGCTCCGTTTGTGGCCTGGCAAAGAGGGATGCCATTTTTGGCACTCTTCTGTCAGGGAATGATTCCAGGGGAAGTGCTGCCGGGCATCCAGTGTAGGGCTGCCAGGGGTGTTTTACAGTGGAGTTCCACAGGCACATCACCTATGGGATGCTGGCACAGTTACTGGGGGGGGGGGGTAAGCTACTTAGAGTGCGCTGGTCCTCTTATGAGGCCATCTTGTTTTGGGTGACATTCACTGTTGCAATTTGGGAGTGGGGGCTGCAGCTGACTGAGTGGGTGGCAGCGTCTCAGCAGGACATATGAACGATGTGGTTGTGGGAGAGGATGAAATGCTGATCTACATTCATATGTTTAAAACCAACCAGAAAAGGTAGAAGGACCTGGTACTGTTATGTGAGGAGTTTATCACTCTGGCACCCCTAGCAGGTTATCTGTCTGCTCTCTGCAGCCTGACAGAGCCTGAAACAGCCACTGGCTTCCAGGCCTCCCAAAGGAAGGGAAGGTAGTGGTGGTGGTAGACAGGTGGTCCCCTGAAGAGGCAGCTGATGGGAGGCACCTGGAGAGGATGGAGGGGGAAGCAGAGGAGGGGATAAAGGAGGAGGAATGAGAGGAGTTGGAAGCTTCACAGAAAGTAGAAGAAGGTGTGGAAACTTAGGGCCTTTTCACACGACCCCTAAGATCTGCTGGCCACTTAAATTCGGACCAGAGATCTTAGGGGTTTGTCGCTGTTCCTGCGTTCCCACCCCCTCCGCACTCCTGGCTGCTGGCTGCGTGAGGGGAGGGAGAAAAAAAGGAAGAAAAGAATGTGGCTCACCTCCGTTCTGCCGTCCCAGCACTGCATTCAGATCTCTTAAAGTAGCGGGGGGCAAAAAAAAGAACAAACAGAAGCAAGGAGAGCCCCGCAGTCACTACTGTTATATCCGCATCAGGAATTTTCACCTCCGGAGAGCAGGTACCTGAAAAGTGCACTGGGACGCGCTTAGGTGGGCGTGGTCGCACTTAATTATCGGTAAACTCCGGAGCTGGTAGGGAAATAATTTTAAGCTCCGGAGCTGGGAGCCATTTGCTGCGGAGTTTAGGGGTCGTGTGAAAAGGCCCTTAGAGTGAAACTGGGGGGGGGGAGTATTGGCACCCCCTTTTTTACCTCTGGGGAATGGAATGCAGATGGGAAGAGGATCCTTGGTGTGAAATCTCTGAACTCGATTCTGGTTGGCCAAAGAAAGAGCGGTGTGAAAGAGGCCCTTGCACAGGGCATTCCAGATGCCTCCATGGCCAACAACACTTTGGCATCCTTGGAGGCCAACCAGAGCAGTGGTGCCACTGCAAGTGCCAGCATGAAAGGCAGAAGAAGCTCCAGGAAGGGTAGCAAAGCCCACTCAGGTACCCAGCACTGAATGGTACTGACCAAAATTAAAAGGACTGTAGTCAGCACCTGGACTCATCCTCCCCTCCTGATCGCGCTGGGACTGAGATTAACTGGAGCACCTTTGGAAAGGGCACCACCGGGGGTGAGGTAATTTCAACGAAAGACCTCTTCGCTGTAACTATGCCTATGTTTACTTCAATAAAGATAGTTAATGGCTAGTATTAGGAACTAGGAACTATTAAGAATTAGTATTAGGATAGTTATTGGCTAGCATTAGTTATTAGGATAGGGTTAGGAACCTGGAGCCAATGGAGTTATTGCCAGGTGAGTCTGCAGCTGCCAGTGTCACCTGTGGTGGAGGCAGCAGCATCCACAGGCTGTCAGCAAACCTATTCCTTCTGCATCATTGGCCTAATACTTTGAATAGATCCTTTTCACTTTGCAGTTTGTTTTGAATGATGTACCATTAGGTTGGGCACTCTAGTGGAGAGACTTCATTTTCAGAGGTCCATAACGTCTCAGCTCAACTCGTCTGTTTCCATGTTAAACAGATCCTGTCCTGCTTCTATGGAAATGGGCCTTTCTGAAAAACCTCCCTGACCCATCTAGATTGCTTTCTTTTTATTTTGTACTGGAGCGTTTCATGTGTAACACACTCACATCCCTTTCCAGTAAAATCCTGGGGAACCTGGACCAAAATAACATAGATGCAGTAAGGATCTGGGTCTTTGGGAATCTCCTGCCTCCTTCTCTGCTGATAGCTCCCTATTAGCCATTCCTAATGGTATCAATGATACTTAGCAGGCCAGTGTTCCCCAAAAGTGGGAGGATCCGTTCCAGTGCTTAGTTTTCAAGGATGATTAAAGAGACTTTGGAGGGAGGAGGAGTTCATATTGGACAGTGGTTTTAAAACTCCCCTCATTCCAGGTGATTTTTGTTCTTTTATCTGGAGTGGAAGAACAGCATCCATGTATTTTGGCCTTTCCTTTTTGTTGTCCCCCTCTTATTTGTGTGAGAGGTAGGGATGATGTGGGGAGAAAGAATTTGCTGTTTCTAACATCTTCAGTGACCTTTTCTAGAAGTCTTTAGATTGTAGCATTAAGAGAAATGAATGCAGGTAGATCTTCAATTTGATGAGCTTTTTATCTGTGCTTGTGCTGGGTGGTGGTGGTGAATGGTGATGGCTCCGGATGTCCCCACTTACCTCAATATCACTATCCAGATTCATCAGTAAAATTCTGATTATGATGAATGACAACTACAATCAGCAGTAGGACATGGCTTTCTGTATTTTTCTGGTGCTTACAGTATGCTGCTGCTCTCTCTGACTATCTCCCAACACCCGGTTAAAGCTGGAAGCCTGGCGAGGGTGACACTCACTCCACTTCACAGACTTTCAATGTTTCCAGCTTAAGTATGCTGCACCAGACCTCTCTAAAAGGCCAGGGGGGGGGGGGAACAGACTGGTGTACCTGGCGTTGCTCTGCCATTCTGTGCAATGTCAAGAGCCCTCTTAATTGGGCAAAAGGTTGCCTCCCCATCAAAATGAATGGCAGGCACAACCAACAGTAAGGATGATCTCTTCTGCTGTACGAGAAGGAACCGAGAGTCTGAGCTCCAAAACATATATATAGTGGTACTTCTTAAAACAAATTTAATTGGTTCTATGGGTCAATTTGTTTCAAGAAAATTTTGTCTTACGAAACACGGTTTCCCATAGGAATGCGTTGAAAATAGATTAATCCGTTCCGGAGGCTATGGGTCGCTTTGTTTTAGGAAAATGTTGTCTTATGAAACATGGTTTCCCATAGGAATGCACTGAAAATAGATTAATCCATTCCAGAGGCTATGGGTTGCTTCGTTTTATGAAAATTTTGTCTTACAAAATGTGCTTTCGCATAGGAATGCATTTTGGAATGGATTGATCCATTCTGGAGGCTAGAATAAAGATAAAAATAACCAAGTATTTTTTTCCTGGGTACATGCAGAATGTTTTTTTTTCTTGTGAAGCATCCCATAGGGAATTTTTAAAGCATGCCTATTCCCAATCAATCTTGGCCATTATTGTTAAGCAAGCACATATCCATGACAGGCAAACGTACACGACTGGTTCTAAAAACCTTGCTGCCCATTAGTCACAGTCTTCATTGGACATAAGTCAGGACTTGCTGGAAGTGGGCTTCTTGTTAGAAAATTCACATGAGTGTATTGTTCTGGGGGGGAAAAAACCTCTGGCATTGCCACTGAAAGAACAAATCAAAAGCCTTTTGAGCCACGTTTATCATACACATCAAGCTGCCTAGTTGCTTGCTTTTTGTGGCAATCAAGCTTGGCAATTCTTGTTATGGCTGGGTGGATTCGCTGTCATATCGGGGGAGGTTTCAGGAACAGGGAAGAACGATTGGCAATTACAAGGAGGATGTCTGGCTGCATTTATTCACCTCCATTGAACCAAGATGATGATGATGATGATGATGATGATGATGATGATGATGAAGAAGAAGAAGAAGAAGAAGAAGAAGAAGAAGAAGAAGAAGAAGAACTTTGTATGAATAAAAGCTAGAGTCATTTCCTAAGCTGGAAGTGAGCCAGTTTCAAATCCAGGCTGTCTGCTGGATCACCCAAATAAACAAAATGAAAACAGCCAAGTTGCTTATTTTCACACATGGATGCATGAGTGTGTGCACGCACACACACACACACTCTCTCTCTCTCTCTCATACACACACTCTCACATACACTCACACTCACACAGAGTAACTGAGCTGCCAATCTAATCAGAGAAAAATATTTTCTATCATGACTGAATGCTGGATAGAGACCTTTATGGAATGCCAGGATTGATTACTTGGTTTTCTACATCCCTTTTTGCAAAAGAAGAAAATCTTTCAAAGTAATAAGCCTTGTATTTTCTCTTCTCCAATCCTTGATGTCAAGGTCCCCACCACTCTTTGTTTCTGCTGTTTGATAGAGGAAGGAGGAATCACATTTCTCTTTGGCAGCAGCAGCTATTTCTCCTTCAAAATAATTAAAAGGTTGATGTTTGGTTTTTCAATACAAGCCAATATTCAACTTATTTGGACATTAATCAAATAACCACGGTTATTTCATTTGTCAACATGCTCACAAAATTTTTTCTACCAGGCATTAAAGGTATTTATATGGAACGACATCTTTCAGAAGCAATGTAGCAAGTCTCAATTCAGCAGCTATTTGATTGTGACAAGACATTTGATGGTTACATTTTATGTACCAGCTATGCCACAAATTGTTTGCTATGCAGAGCCAAAAATTATCTCCAGCAAAAGCCTTTTGCAAAACAACTTGGGGGGGCGGGGGACACAGGTCCTACAATAATTATTATATTATTAAATTCCTATTATGAAAATTTAAATTATAGCTTAAAAGACAAGCTTTTAAAAAATCAAAGCAGCCTTTCACTTTCAAATGTTGCTGCTATTGTGTGCAGTCTAGTTACTTCTGAATTATGGGAAGCATAGTAAGATTTCCAAATTGGCTAAACCAGTGGTTTAGTTATCTGGCTACAGATCCCTGGGTTGAGAGTTTGATTCCTGAAGGTGATTCTTGTTATCAGAGTCAGCCTCTGTCCCATACAGGTGGCTGCTCCTCTTATTGTGTATGAGGGGTTCTTGAGTCTTGGAGGATGATGGAGGGCCCCTCCACCAGGGTTGTTGCTGGTGTGTTCAGACCTTCTTCCCTATTCACTTCAGATGCAAATACTGTACTTGGCATTGTGCATAGTGGCTACATATGACTGGGGCTGTACCCTTTCTGGCCTGCTGTCAATTTGCCAATACAGTGGTGCCTCGGATAATGACGGTAATTCGTTTTCCGAGGTTAGTTGTTATCTGAAACACGTCGTTATCCGAAATGCAGTTTCCCATAGGAATGAATGGGAAACCGTTTAATCTGTTCTGGAGCCTAGGAAAAAGGCACAGACACCTGGTTTTTTGCTCAAAACTCTTTAAAAAGTGCACTTTAAAGGTACAGATGCAATGCCACCTGGGATAACTTTTTTACTGATGCATGCTGTAAATTTGTTATCCGAGGCAGCCCATAGGGAAAATTCGTTATCAGAGGCAGCCCATAGGAAGATTCGTTCTCCAAGGCAGCCCATAGAGAAAATTCGTTCTCCAAAGGCAGACCTATACCTAGGAATTGCGATTCGTTATCTGAGGCAGCCCATAGGGAAAATTCGTTATCAGAGGCAGCCCTATACCCGGACATTTAACGTTGTTATCCGAATTATTCGTTATCCGGGGCAGTTGTTATCCGAGGTACCACTGTATTGTGAAGTGGTTTAAAAAGAGACCCACTTCAGGGCATTGGCAAATTAAACACGTTGTCTACTCTGTAGAGGCTTCCTTTGTAAGGGATGAGGGTTCCTCATATACACCTCATCACTTAAAAAAAATTAAAACCAAATGGGAAACCTCCTCCTGAAAGCAGCAGGAGACAGAAGAGGGCAATAAGGGAGATCTTTTTTGGCTTGCTTTTCTCAGTCAGCTCTCAGTCAGAAGAGAACAAGCAAGCAAGCAAACAAAA
This sequence comes from Phrynocephalus guinanensis, assembly GCA_037367245.1. NCBI lineage: Eukaryota > Metazoa > Chordata > Lepidosauria > Squamata > Agamidae > Phrynocephalus > Phrynocephalus guinanensis. The sequence continues at coordinate 11,893,751 of CM074735.1, forward strand.
ACCTCTTTGCTCCCTCCGATCTCCACCCACATTGCATTTTTAAAGTGATGTGTTGCATATGCACTGCTCTAATGTTTAATTATTCCCCACTTCCTTGGCCCCTCCCTTGAGCAGAGGAAATGTTGTCGCTGTATCTTTTTAATATTGTTATCTAAACTGCCCCGAGTGGTGCAGTTTGCACTATGGGGGTGGTATAGAAATATAAATAAATAAAATTGCCTGTACTGTATCCTGAAATAGCACAATACTGAATTGGCAATTGACAGGAAGACTCACATTTGGTTTGTTTCCAGCAACCACACATTCTGGAATGTACCAAAAGGGAGAAATACTACCTGCATTAAAAAAATTAAATATTTTTTTTATTTCTGTCTCTAGGAGCAGGCCAACCTGTCTCTGTAGCAGACCAAATGTAAAAAATGATGCCCGTGTGGTCAATCTCTGATAAAGGCAACTATGAAGGAACTAGGAAAGATACTCAAGTGCAAGGATGTGTCTCTGAAGACCAGGGTGATCATAACCTACTTGAAGTAAGGTATTCCTGATCATGCACAACTTAAAAACAAGGCAGTGAAGAAATCCTTTGGAAGTTACTCATTCCCCCAGTTGCCATAGGAAGCCACATTGCATATAACCACTGTGAAGTTTTGGTGATGAAGTTACATTTGAGAAACAAGCCTAGGGCTTGTTTGATTCTCCCACCCCTCCAATGCACATGTGATTATTGGTAGCGTCTGAACCAGCAAAAAGTTCTGGGACAGCCTATGCACAAGTGAGGGGTACCTTTACTGTACTTTCAATGTAGTGTAGTTTATAGCTTATTACCTATTTCGAAATCAAGTGCTTGATAGGTTTGTGGGAAAATACATTTTCACTTGCCTTCTAAAAATGTCAAGTTCATTTTTTTAAAAAAATAGGACCTAATGTATAGAGTGGCCAGTGGTGGCCGCAGGAGGGCAAGTGCCGCTCTAAAAATGTGCTGAAAGGCGCCGCTCTGTCTTGGCCCACCTGCTGCCTAATAAGTCTAAATCGGTAAGATTCAGTGGGGCAGAACAGGAAAAATGCTTCCTCTTGAGGCTTTTCCTGCTTTTTCTAAGGATTCTCCTCCAGGATGCCCAAGGAGGGCGCGCGCACGCGCGGACCAGAGCGATCGATCGGAAATGGAGGGTCATTTTTCAGCACGCGTTTTCCTGAGTGGCTTGACCACCAGCTCTGCTTCCCCTCCCTTCCCCCCCCCAGGGAGTTTCTGCGGCCAAGGTGCGTGTGGAGGGCTTTGAACCCTCGTCTCCCGAGTCCTGCTCCGTCCGTCTCTGTGTCATCAGCTACACCACACGGTGGCGAGATCGACGCGGGCTTTCCTGTTCAACTTCTGCTCCTTTGGCACCTGAAAGGAGCAGGATGGCTTCGCCTCTTCCTTCTCTTCGCCGTTCCGAGGGAACGTCCCAGGAGCCCGTCCCTCGAGGGCAGCTCGCCCCCCCCCCCTCCAGCACCACCACCCCAGTGACCCCACCGCACACACCCGCACCTCCCGATCGGTGTTCTAAACAAGTTCCGCATCAGACTGGGAAAGAGGGTGCAGAGAAAGGCTGGGGGGGGGGGGGAGGAAACACGCCCAGCCCCTTTCCTCGGCTGGTTCGGTTCCCTAGCCGGCCGGTCCCAAAGTTGGCTCGGCCCCCTGCGATCCCAACCCTTCGCTCATCCAGCCCTCCGTCTACACAACGCACTGCAAGCCTTTAGCCCCCCCCCAGCAGTTCGAAAGCATGTACAGTGGACCCTCGTATAACAAACGGTTTGTATAACATAAGATCTCTACAACATAAAAAATTCCGGAGATAGGGGAAAGTTGCTTAACATAATCGCCTATGGGGCGAATCTGTACAACATAAAAATGGGATTACTCCATTTTCAATGCATTCCTATGGGAAATTTGTACAAAGGAAAATTTGCTTAACGTAATTTTATTTGGAACGAATTAATTCCTTTATACAAGGTACCACTGTAAATGCGATTAGAGTGGACTCTTGTATAACAAACGGTTTGTATAACATAAAATCTGTACAACATAAACCATTCCGGAGATAGGGGAAATTTGCTTAACAGAATCGTCTATGCCTATGGGGTGAATCCTTACAACATAAAAATGGTCGCAATTAGGGATTACTCCATTTTCAATGCATTCATATGGGAAATTTGTATAAAGGAAAATTTGCCTAACATCATTTCAATTGGAACGAATTAATTCCTTTATACAAGTTCCCACTGTAGATAAAAAAAAGCAGGAAGCTGAAACAGTGTTTCCTTGCAGCCCTGCCGGCCACATGGCCAGGGGCTTGCGCAACACTGGCTCTTCGGCTTGAATACGGAGAGGAGCACCGCCCCTAGAGTCGGACACGAGTAGAGCACTCATGTGCGGAGGGGGGGGGAGCCTTTACCTTTGCCTTTTTACCAACGCCAGGGAAGGTAACGAAAGGCACCCCTCCTTCCCCGCGTAAACGGGGCGGCGGCTAGTCCTCATGAGCTGAAGAAGCCTTCTTCCCCCTCCCCGCCTCCCCCACTGAATGGACTTCGTAGCGAGACAGCCGTCACTTCACGGCCTTCCCGTCTCGACGGCGCGCGCCCGGGAGCTGGAGGCGCCGCTGACCTGAGCTGAGCTCCCCGCCGCCGCCGCCGCCGCCGCCAGACGCAGGGGAGCCTTGCGCCTCGGAAGGACGCGAGCCGAGAGCTCCCGTGGGCAGCAGCGCGACTCGGCGGGCCGGAGAGCGCTGGCCACCTCCCGGCTCCTCTCCTGGCCGACTTCTGGCCTGGGGGGGCTTCCCGGGGAGGCGCGTGTCGGCGGCTGCTAGACAGAGACGCTGGGAAGAAGAAGAAGAAGAAGAAGAAGAAGAAGAAGAAGAAGAAGAAGAAGAAGAAGAAGAAGAAGAAGAAGAAGAAGAAGAAGAAGGGGGCGCGGTGGGAGGGCTCCCCGATGCGGCGCAGCCCGATCCTGGGCCTCTCTCGGAAAGTGAAATAGGACCAGGTAAGCGGGCAGAGCATTCACACAAACCTGTGTGTGCGGGGAGCTTTTGGGGATTTTCGAGATGCAGAGAAAGAGCTACGTCGGGATTTCTTGGAGGGGGCCTTGCAGGTAAGTTTTTCAGGGCGCAAATTCCGACCCAGAAGGAGTGGGTTCCACTTGAGCCCCCTCGAGGAAATTCCGTAATCGTTTAATCGCGGTAGGCAGGTTTGGGTAACCAACTACTGTGTACACTACTGGGAATATTTTGGATTTGGCAGACTTTGCTGGCAGAGAAATCTAACGTGTGGAGTCACCTTACACCAGTGGCTTTCCAACCAACGCTAGCACCCACCTTTGATAGCAAAATGCAACGTTTGATTGTGGCATTATTACTGTCACGTTTCTTGAGGAGCTACTGTCAACTGTTCAGCTGGAGGGGGTGCAGAGAATTTGAATTACAAGAACTTGCTGGTCATTTGTCAATGAAATGCTGTGCGTGTATGTTACCACCACTTGGATATTTAGAAGATAAAATGTTCTTCCATTTTCATTAAAGCCAAAACAATTGGACCCTCCTTTTCTATATGCAGTAGTGTACAATAAAATTAAGCTGCTATCCTGTCATATTTTCCTTGGATTAAGCCATAGTGAACACAGCGAGAGGTACTTCTTGGTAAGTATGCATAGGATCACAGTATACTGTATTGCTGTTCTATCAGGGATTGTCCAGAATATGTTTAATAATTGTGTCACCCAATATTACTAACCTCTTTTTAAAAACCATGGTATGCCTGAAACTGAATTTTAGAAGATATTTTCATTGTGTTTGGTATCTATAAACATTCCTGAATACTGTTTCGGTGTAAACATCTCATGCTCTGCCAATATGCTTGTAAGAACAAAAGTTCTGTTATGATAAGTCTTCCACCTTCACCTGGGTAAAAAATAAATAAAGGAATCCTCATTTTCTTACTCTTTGATGCTGTAACATCTATTGCAAAAGCTGCATTTGCTCTAATCCTGCCTATTCAGATTGAATAAGGGCTATAGTTCTACCTCAGTGATGGCAAAACTTTTAAAGACCAAGTGCCCAAAGTGTGATTTAAAACCCACATTGCAGAGTGCCAATACAGCAATTTAACTTGATTACAGGTGGCTGTGAAGGGGAGATGTTGAGTGCCCACAGAAAGGGCTCTGAGAGGCACCTTTGGCACCTGTGCCATAGGTTCGCCAACACTGTTTTACCTTGTTTGTTTAGTGGTATATATATCCAACTCACTCAGAATTAGAATATGAACTAGAGAGCCACACGTGTCCTCTAATTTCAGTTTGGAAGCTAATGCAGCACTTTAAAAGGGAAACTGGATGCGGTCTGAAATTAATATTCCCTGCACCAACCTAATCGCCATCCAAACATTTCTAAATGTCAGCGTGTCATATTCAGTCGCATGAGAACTAAAATGGTTGTGATTTGGGCGTGGTGATGGTTATATCTACATGAAATTTGGTGATGTGATAGATGAAACAAAGTGGATTCCCAAACAGTTGGCTTTCAAGATGTTATGCTAGCCATTTCTAAAGCCACTGTTCTTCAAAGCTGCCCCCCTCCCTTAAAAAAAAAGCTGCTGCTTTTCACTGCATAGTCTTCCCAACCCCAAATACCATTTCAATCTAATTGCTAAGACATGCTTCCTCCAGGTTTAGCTAAAAGGAAGTTTCGTAAAACTGGTTGTGTTTTATTTAAATGCCTGCCACCATACCATTCTCAAGACACCTGATCATCTTCTAAGGGGTTGTCCGGATGGGAATTTGGGGGAGGTGGTTTGTACTTGAGAGAGTCTTTCATTTTCAGAGCAATCAATTTTCTCTTTCACTTGAGTGATCCTTCCCTGGAGGTGTTTATTCTCTCCTGAAAAAGGGTCCATACAAGTCTTTGGATCACCGGTCTACTCATGTGTAAGTGTGCCAAGGATTGTGAGTGCAATTGTATGGTAAAAAAAAAACCTGTGGAATTTGCTCCACTAATTAAAAAAAGATGAATTTGAAGTATTTTTAATAAACTGCATGATGCAAAGGCTGTTTCAAATCACCCATCCCTTTTTGCTCCTAAAATGGCACTCCTGGGATGGGAATCCTACTTTGTCAAGCCAGAGTGATTTGTATGGGCTTTTTCCTGCAGAATACCGTAGTTGTAATATGTTCTTGTAAAGCCAAGGGCTGTGGTGTTTTGGTGACGTAGGCAATTGGGGCGGCGGCAGGGGGGGGACATGCAAAAGCATGATTTTAATATAGGGAATCGGGTGTTAGTCTTGGAATCCTGTCAGATCATGTAGATAGACCCTTTTGCTCTGAAGCAAAAGTTTAGTGCTGTTAATTATTTAATTGACAGGTCCAAAATGTCATTAAAATCACTTATCCTTTCCCATTTGTAACATTTTTCTCTTGTAGGAATTACCACATCTATGGCCGCATATCCTTTTGAACTATTGATATGATACATTGTGACCACAGATGAGGTAATTCCTGCATGCAGTACAGTGGACCTTTGTATAACAAACGGTTTGTATAACATAAAATCTGTACAACATAAAAAATTCTGGAGGTAGGGGAAATTTGCTTAACAGAATCGTCAATGGGGCGAATCCGTATAACATAAAAATTGTCACAATTAGGTATTAATCAATTTTCAATGCATTCCTATGGGAAATTTGTATAAAGGAAAATTTGCTTATCAGCATTTCATTTGGAACGAATTAATTCCTTTGTACTTGGAAGTCAGGGGAAAGAGTAACAAATTGGAAGGGTTGCATGACTGCATTGACTCATTTCATAAGAACACCAGTGTTATCCATGTTTCTTTCCACCCCTCAAAATGGATTTTTTTTCTTTTTGCATGCTCTTTGTAGCTTTAATGTTACCTTTTATTATTCCAAGATGCCTCTTCTAATTCCCTGTTCTTAACTTGAATATGTCTTAAATGTTTTGGGCTATATATTGTTCCTCATTATTGTAAGCCACCTTGGATCATTTTCCAATGAGAAAAGTGGGATAAAAATATTCAAAATAAATAAATAAATAAATAAATAAATAAATAAATAAATAAATAAATAAATAAATAAATAAATAAATAAGGGGAAGGTGGTGATCTCAGTTACAGAATAATTCTGAGGTGTGAATTATAATTATAGAAAATTAATGTTTGATGTTCTGTACTCTACTGCAGGGCTGTCCAACTTTGAACAGGCCTAGGGCTACTTTTTCCGGACAAAAGTGCCTGAGGGCTACTACACTAAAACCTCTACTTATGAATTTTATCTGTTCCGACTGTATGCTCATAAGTAAAAAAAAAAATTGTAAGTAGAGCAGCAGTTTCCCATAGGAATGCATTGAAAATCAATTAATCCTTTCTGGAGGGAACATATTTCAATGCATTACTATGGTAAGGCTGACCATGCACACGCTTCCCTTACACCCACTCGAGCCGGTGTGGATGGGTGCAAGGGAGGCGCATGCATGCTTGCACAGATCGCCCCTTCCGCTTGCCCAGGGTGCTGGAAGACTTTTTTTAAAAAACGTGCACTTTCCGTCCCAACCCGCATGGGCCCTGACTTAATTCTATTTATCTTCCTGTTTTCCCGCTTCTCCCTTCCCCCCCCCTTGCTGCCACTGCTGCTGCCGCCCATAGCTCTCAATAACCTCTGCCATGTTCGCTATGCAGCTGGGATGGGCCAAGCAAGCAGCGGGGCAATCACATCGCCTCAGCAGTGCAAGGAGGAGGGAATGGCTCAGAAGGGAAGCAGGAGGAGCGGCAGCTCACAGCCTCTGTGAGGCAGATGTGGGGGTGGGAGGAGGAGGAGGAGGAGGAGGAAGAGGATGGAAGGAAGGAATTCTCCAAGGGGGAGAAGAGGGGGATGTCACCACGCAATGAGGTGGGCACACAGCCCTCACTGTCCCCTCCCCTCCCCTTCCTCTGCTCTGCACCAACAACTCAATTGGTCACAAGACAGTGGCGTGGTGATCATCTGGCCAGTAGGGAGAGAAGGGGACTGTGCCATGGCCCTTGAACTGTCCCGCTTGGCTGAGACAGTGGGCTGACAGACCCAGAGCTTTGCTGGGGCAGTGGTGGTCCTTGGGTTGGGGGAGGTAAAGGTGGAGAACTTATCCCCTCACTTTTTATGTTGATGACTGGCGGGCTACTTTTGAACCCTTCATGGGCTACTGGTAGCCCCCGGTCTACCTGTTGGGCAGGCCTGCTCTACTGTGTTAAGTACCTTTCCATGTTTTTTATAGAAATGCTTTTGCTATATGTAGTAGTCTGAAGCTTTAATTATTTCTTTTTCCAAAGGGGGGCATGTTTCTCACTGTTACACTTATCACACTGATGCTGAAGCTTACACAGAAAAGGCATTGTTAATAAAACATTTATGAAAGTTTCTTCTACTAACTAGAATGTATCTGCTTTCATCTAACAGGTTGATGCCTCTTCAATACAGAGTCCTGCAGGATTACATAGGATGAGGTTGATTCAAGAAGCGGCCAGCAAGAACAGAACTTAGAAACCTGTTTAAAGACTAGCCAATGGTACTATCATCCGACAAGGAAAATAATTAGAAATGAGGAACTCCTTGTTTGATATTATGAAGAATTTTCTAGGCTTCTGGGATTCAGTCAGATTAAAATCTACAGGAGATTTGAGAATGGTAAGTGTAGAAATTTACATCAGATTTATAACTAACATTTCTGAGAGCTGCTCAGTATTTTGCTGCAGTACAGTATTTCTGAGAGCTGGCCAATAGAGATGGGGATGAATCAGAAAAGTGCTGATTCATTTTTATTTGTGACTCATCAGGGTCAATGAATCACAAAACAAATTTACAATTTTTCTGACGAATTGACAAATTGATTTGTAAGTTCATATTTTAACTTTAAAACTGTGTAAAATGGCATCCAAGGCACCTAGAGACACTACATTTTCAGGAAAACTTCCCATGGCTGTCTTCTACAAGCCCTCCACATTTGGTGAAGATTCGGTTCTGATGTCAGAATTATGCACCAGTACCTAGAAATACCAGATTTGTAGGAAAGGCTTCCATGAGTGTCCTATACAATCTTTCCAAGTTTGGTGAAGAGTGGGTTTCAAATATCTGAGCATAGTGGGCCTCATAGGAAAGTACTCTCTTGGGAAACCTCATTATGAAGTGATAAATTAGTGATCTTTGAATGATTTTGCAATTCTTTTTTTTAAATTCCTGCCCATCTTGTTACTGGCTCAATATTTGGGAAATTTTGAAATGGCAGACATCAGCTCTGAGCAGTTATCTTCTTCATGTACGTTGCCTAAACTTTCTTCATATGCTTTTTAATGGGATAAATTTTAGGGCAATGTGTTTTTTTTGGGGGGGGTCATTAAGATCTGCTCTCTACATCTTATATGAGCTCAAATTAGATAGTAAGTAGTGTTCAGGTAAACCTTGGAGTCTCTACTCGAGATGGGTGTTTCATTTCGGAAGAGGTCAGGTTCTGAAACGAAACACGGCAACATTGCTGGTGTTTGCAGCTGGCACACAGCCTCTGGAACGAAATAAGCCATTGCCTTATCTTCCTTTGTATTGCATGGGGCAGAACTCCAATCAGGAAGCAGCCTGTGCGCATCATCTTTCCTTCTCCCTGGCACTGGCCAGTCAGGAGCTGTGCAAGAACATGCATCATTCTGTCTCCCTGTCTGATTGGCCAGCGCCAGGAAGAAGGAAAGATTATGCGTGTCGCACGCTGCTTCCTGACTGGAGTTCGACCCAAAGGAAGATAAGTCAGTGGCTGATTTTGTTCTGGTGGCCGTGTCCCGGTTCCGAACATGCGTTTCATTTTGGAACCGGACCTCTTCTGTAAATGAAACACACATTTCTAGTCTGAACTTACTGTGTCTTGGTATGTTTGTAAATCTGTTCCCATGGCCCAATAAAGCAAAATGTTCCTAATTACTTGTTAAAATGTTCAAAAGTAATGTGTTACCGTTACTTGTTGTGTTTAAGAAGTAACTCACTGGGCTGCAAGCCAATAAATTGCAGCTGGAATAGTCTCATTGATTTAGTGGAACTTACATAGTAGTTGATTCACCAGTTCCTACTGTTTCAACAGGCCTACTGTATTTGTGACTTACTACTGGATTTCAGACATTTATTGCAACTTTAAAAAAATGATTGATGAGCAGTTGGTTTAAATCTTTAAAATGCCCTATTAGAATGCATTCAGAAGTGGTCTTAAAGAGTAATTTTAATGCATAAAGGAACTTCATTCTCTCATTACCTTTAAAATGCATCTTCATGATCTTTTTATCATTTTTACCTGCCCCCCAAAAAGAATAACTCATACAGTAACCCCCACCTGTCGTGGGGTTAGGAACCCGACCCAACCCATAATAATTGAAAATCCACAATATGTGGATGCAGGTTGGATCGGGCCTGGTGGGGCCTAGCTGGGGGCTTTTCTACTTACTCCAGGCTTGGCACTGCCCCGAATGGGCCTACGAGGGCCTTTCCAGGCCTGTCGGAGGCTCCAAAAGGGCTTCCCTATGAACCGGAAGTGACTTCCAGAAAACAGGAAGTGACCTCCGGATCGCTTAAAAGCACATTCTAGGCATGTTGGAGGACTCAGAAATGCTTTTTTGCGAACCGGAAATCCAGTTCGCAGAAAAGACTGAAACGCATTTCCAGGTTACCCCAGGGGGCTTTTCTCCCCGATGTAGCAGGACTGCAGTATAGGAACTGCGAAAGATTACAATTAAACACCAATTCTAATTTATTGCACTTTATTTGTAAACCAGTTACTTCCCCCAATTCTTTCAAATGACCTTTTATACAAACTATAACTTTAGATGGGTCCTCTATTGTTAGCAATGCATCATCCACAAATAAATTAGCTTTAGACTTAACTTTTTGGCCAATACCCTGTATTAAGGTATCTTTCCTAGTAGCATTCACCAATAATTCTATAAGTGAATCATATTATATTGGGGACAAGGAGGCGTCCTAGTGTTGTACCCCAGCGTAGAGAAATTTAGTCTGTTACACCGGCATTTACAAATAATGTAGCAACATTTTGAGAATACTGTATAATTATGGATCATGCCACTAAATTGTATGCCAAATCTAAACTTCTCTATTAGCGTTTTTAATGTTGCCTATTTCTTTAATGTTTACATTAGTTCCACAAGCATACTAATTTGGTATTTAAGTAATATGTCACTTTCTCATGCCTCATTCCTGTAGCACAGATTCCTTTTTTATTAATATTCCCATGGTTGAGAAAAAGTGACATTACTTGTCTTTTGCTGTGGATGAAGTTGCAGAAATATCTATGCTAGAACTGATTTTTTTAAGGGAGGATATCTATAGAGCTGACAAGTGATGAAGTTCTAGTGCTTAAAGAATTAAAGTGTGAAATTGCTTATCTCCTGACAAAGCATGCAGCTGGTAACAAAAATTGGCTTCCTTATTAAAGGATTGGAAAGTAGCCGGCATAGTGAAGGTTTTTTTTTAAATGAACCTCAAGGTGAAGGATGCCAGGTCAGAAAGCCTGTCATCCACAATGAGAAAATCAAAGGAAAGCATTTTAAAATATATAGTTAATCATTATTCAGAAGAATAGCACAGAATGAGCATGCTTTCTGCAAAGGAATTTGTAATTTTTAAAATAAAAAGCAAAGTGTTCCTCTTATATACCGCCCCATGGTGCTTAAAGCACTTGCTGCATAGTTTACAATTTAATTATATAGGCTACACATTGCTCCCCTCCGCCGTGAGCTAAGTACTCATTTTACCGACCCCTGAAGGACAGAATGCTGAGTCAGCCATGAGCTGGCTACTTGGGATTGTTGAACCCGGGTCATGAGCACAGCTACCTTTTATGGATCAGGTATCAGATGAAATGCAAAACAAAAAACAATTTTCACATTTGGATTGGATGGGGAAAGTAAGTGTTTTGTCTACAATTATTTAATTTAGTGATAAATTCCCTGGAGCTGGAAGTATGTTGTAGTCATCTAATGATTATGGAGGGAGAAACCTACATATAATGTAAAGAGCTGCAGAAATATCTCTCCATCCTGGGCAAGCAGGCTACAAAACGCTAAATGAGATTCAGTGTACAGTGGACCCTCGTATAACAAATGGTTTGTATAAAATAAAATCTGTACAACATAAAGAATCACCTATGGGGCGAATCCATACCACATAAAAATGGTCGCAATTAGAGATTACTGTTTTCAATGCATTCCTATGGGAAATTTGTATAAAGGAAAATTTGCTTAACATAATTTCATTTGGAATGAATTAATTTCTTTGTACAAGGTACCACTGTAAGTGTAAAGTGATGTATACTAGAGGATAAATCCATAGCTTCAACTATCTAATGATGCGATTTACACTGGCCATTAAGCATCCAGGAATGGGATCTTCAAGCGTAAATCAATATGTCAGCTCAGCATGCAGTAACAGTACAGTAAATCTATTAGTGGCTATAAGGCATCATAACTAATGAGAACCAGCATCCTGCTGAAAACAGGATGCCAGTGAATATCATTCCCTCCAGAGGGGGAAGTGATTGGTTTTATTCCCTGCTGGTGAGCTTTTGGCAGCATGCTAGCCCCCTTGCAAAACAGGATGTTGGACCCGAAAGCCCTTGTTCTGTTCTTCTGAATTGCTCACTAAGGGTATTTGTACACGACCCCTAAACTCCGCCGCAAATGGCTCCCAGCTCCGGAGCTCAAAATTGTTTCCCCACCAGCTCCGGAGTTTACAGAAAATTAAGTGCGGCCACGCCCACCTAAGCGCGTCCCAGTGCACTTTTCAGGTACCTACTCTTGGAGGGTGAAAAATTCCAGATCCGGATGTAAAGGAGTGAGTGCCCGGCTCTCCTCGCTTCTGTTTGTTGTTGTTTTTTTGCCTCCCGCCCCTTTAAGAGAAGGAATCAGGACGACAACGGGGCTGGGGGAGGCTCGGACCGGCAAACGGAGGTGAGCCTGCATTCTTTTGTCCCCTTTTTTCTCCCTCCCCTCATGCAGACAGGATCAAGGAAGTGCGGAGGGGTGGGGATGCAGGAAGAGCAATGAACCCCCAAGATCTCTGGTCTGAATTTAAGTGGCCAGCGGATCTTAGGGGTCGTGTGAAAAGGCCCTTTGTGTAATATCTGTTTCTGAGCAGCAGCAGCAGCATCCCACCCCCTGGTCCCCTGTTTTGCTATTAACTACCAGCTTCCTTCTTTCCTAGAGCTGGACAGTCGAAACTGCAAGCATCGTTTGAAGTGGGAGCATTTGTGTCTCTCTCACGCCTGCTCCTTCTGCTTCCCATAGAACAGCGCCCGGCTCTGGAGGAACCTTTCCATCTCAAAGATGGTGAAGGGTAAATTAATGGAACAATCCACACACTTCCATAGTCTGGGCAGAGACTTGGAGTTCAAAGGGACCTCTTGGAGAAATGGTTCCTGTGGAGAGAGGAAAATGAACGACGATGACATGGAGAGCCGCAAGAGTAGGAAATCTGTGTTGCTGGAGAAAACAAACTATCTACATGAAGAGCAGCACAGGGACAGAGGAACAGCCCAGCACTTGTTAGGGGGACCCGTCTGGAAGTTCAGTGCGGTGAAACAAATGGCTGTTAAAAAGGATGCACTGGAGCAGAAGGAGAGTGCGTTCACCGAAGTGAAGAGAATGAAGTTGATAATTGAGAATTCCAAGATGGCGGAAGAGGGAAACGGAGAGATTTTCTTAGGCAAAAATATCATTCAGTGTTCACCCGGCAGTGCTTTTTCCTTTGTATGGCCTACCAGAGCTCCTGGGGAACCCAAGAGTGCTTTCAGCAAGCCAGTGAAAGCCTTGGTGGATACCACAGCAGTGGCTGCCTCTCCTCTGAGTGACCCAATGAAAGGCCCATGGAAGCTGTCGGGATGCTTCAGTGCCGCTGACCTTGCTCAGTACAGAAGCCTTCTGACTTCCAAGTTCCTTGTCAGTGATTTAAACAACTCTCAGCTGCTGCAGACCACTTTCCTTCAGAACAACCCGTTCTTTTATCCTTCCGACGTGTGGTCCAGGCAGATGAAAGAGCAAACGCAGACCATGCCAACATCCATGTCTGCTTCGCCCACCTTGACTGCGTTGCCTCCCACCTTCACTTCCTTTGGGGTCGCGTCTCAGAACTGGTGTGCGAAATGTAACCTCTCCTTTCGTATGACATCCGACCTTGTACTTCACATGCGTTCCCACCACAAAAAGGAGGGCCTCACCCCAGAGTCCCAAGGCAGAAGGAGGCAGGAAGAAAAACTGTCCTGTCCTGTCTGCCAGGAATATTTTCGGGAACGACATCATTTATCTCGGCATATGACGTCCCATAATTAGACCTGCAGATCTTCATCTGCAGTATATGTGTGTCTGTGTGCACACATGTGTTTGTGCATGCTATTTGCATTTATTTTTCTGCCAGAATCCTCGCAGAGGTAGGTATTTGCAGTCATTTGTGTCATAATTTTCAGTTGGAAAAATATATTTAAAAGGTTTCTGTCCAGCTAGAAATCCTTGAGACTAAAATTTTGTGGTTCATTTTCCAAGGAAATATTTAAAATATGACGTGATATGAAGATGTGTTGATCTGGAAGGTTATCTAAACATATGGGAGCTTTTCATGCCTAGCTATATAGTGTTGTGTATGAACAAAAGACACTCCAAATCTGTCAGAAGTTGTTGTGATTGATGTGTATGATACAGTGGTGGCTGGTGCCCACTGGGCCTGGGTGGGGCAGAGGGTCTCCATACATGGAGCTACCTAGAATTACTGCTAGTCTCATCCTTTTCACTTGTAAAGACCTTAAGTACACAGGGAAAGCACAAACCCAAATCCAGTTAGTTAATTCCTACTAGAGTAGAGTCATTAAATCATTGGCATTTGACAGCCTAAAGTCACAACCTGTATAAATTCCTGTATTGATTCCTAGAGCCTACTCTGGTTTGGCCTAACCACTGGATTTAGGTTGGCCTTGATGCAGAAACAATAGTCTCTTCTCCAATTCTTAAAGCGTGGAAGGGGAATTTGTGGTCTTCCAGATACTGATAAACTCTCGTGATCACTCGCCAGTGGCCAAGATATACTCTGAAGTCCATTTATAGTTGAAGAACTACAGAAAAATTCTCCAGCCCTTTGCCTAGAAAAAGGAGTTTGGACCTAGAAAAACTCAGTGCAGAAAAAAAGTATTTTGGAGCAGAAGTAAGAAAGAGAAGGGAAGGTGTTTGGAACAGAACACATTTTCCAAGTGGGCAGAATAATAATATGGGCCTCCACAACCGAATAAGTGCCACTCTGGTTGTCCAGATAGATGGGCCAGATTGAACAAGGAGTTTGTTCCTGAAAATGCTCAGACTTGGGGGTGGGGGCTGGGAAACAGGGGACGGGAAGAAGACTGAGCTGGGTATGTTGGCTGGAGGGTTTTGGAAGCTGAAGTCCAATAAGTAAAACTTCCAATCTCTTAACACTCAAACCTTTCACCCTGTTTTTCTTTGGGTGTACGCTGGGTGTCCTAGTAAACAGACAGTTTGAGAAGCACTTCCCATGTTTTCATCTCATTTTGGGATGCACACAAGTAAAGGTGAACCCCCAGTCTCTTTTATACACACATATCCCTCGCATCCATGCGTGCTGAGTGTCAGTCTGGGCTTTGCTTCTGTTTCGTTTCTCCCATGTTCTTATCAGAGCAAGAGAAAGCAAAGCAAAGAATTGCTAGCGACTCTTAGATGCTCAGTGCAGATGCATGCTTTTTGTTACTGGAAAGCTGAGGGGCTGTGAGATACAGGAAGCTGGACTAGATGGGCCTTTGGCCTGATCCAGCATGGCTCTTCTTATGTTCTTATGTTCTTATGTTCAAAACTTCAGTTCCTCAGCTGGACCAGGACCAGATGTGACAATGAGGTACAGTAGTGCCTCCAGAGACTGTATTAGTCCTTTTGAAGCACCAGTCTTTTTCATATTTATCAGTGAGGGAATGCTGTTGTTGTAGATGACCATATGACATATGCTGAAATTTCCTATCCTACTCTGAAAGAATTAAGTGCAGAGGAAACAGTGTGAGAACCCAATGGAAGCAATGCTGCAGGGCACATTTTCTTTCAGAAGAAGCCAAACTTAAAATTTCTTTGTGGCATCTGGTGGTTTGGAAGGGAGGTTCTGTCCTCACTGTGGTCATTTCACATTGTAAACTCCATCTGTGGCAATGTTTAAGAATTCTTTGAAGACCTGGCTCTACCACGAGGCTTTTGGCAGTGCTGCCCATTACTCACCTCTTACCTGACTCCCTATTATGATTTGTTTGTTCTATGTGTTTATTCTGTTTACTTAATGTAAAATGTTGTTTTTATTTTGTTGTTTTAACTTTCCTTGTACACCACCTGGAGTTGTTCTTAGAATTAAGCTTGGCACTATATAAATCCAAAAATCAGTCAGTCAATCAATAAGTAAATAAATAGACATCTGCACTTAGATACGTATTGGGATCCATGGCTAGTGGGTTCTTATCGGCACTGATAAGTTGAATGTGTGCTAGGAGGGTCTGTTAAAAGAGATGGACGAGAAGTTGAATATGTGTGTGTGCAACTTTGTGTAAATTTCTGAGAAGCTTTCATAAGCATAAGGAGCTTATGTGTGAGAGACAGAGCATTTGTTTGACTTCAGTTTGAGATAGAGACTTAGGGCGTTTATACACGACCCCTAAACTCCGGGGCAAATGGCTGCAAGCTCCGGAGATTAAAAATGTTTACCCACCAGCTCCGGAGTTAACAGGAAATTAAGTGCGACCCCGCCTACTTTAGCGCGTCCCAGCGCAGCTTTCAGGTACCTGCTTTTTGGATGTGACAAATATTTGATCCGGTGTAAGGATAGTGAGTGCGGGGCTCTCCTGGCTTCTGTTTCTTCTTGTTTTGCGCTTTAAGAGATCTGAATGCTGCCGGGAACAAAACGGAGGTAAACCGGCATTCTTTTCTTTCTTTTTTCTCCCTCCCTCATGCAGCCAGCAACCAGGAAGTGCGGAGGGGGGTGGGGACAGAGGAAGAGCGACAAACCCCTAAGATCTCTGGTCCGAATTTAAGTGGCCAGCGGATCTTAGGGGTCGTGTAAAAAGGCCCAGAGAGAACCATGGGTTCTCTGAGCCTAAAAGAGAGAGTTGTGAGGTACTTAAGAGCTGTGTTGAGGGAAGTCTGTTTTGTGAAGAAGCTCTGGAACCATAGGCTGAAATCTTGTTGCACAATTTTAGCAGAGCAGTGAGGAGGGCACTACAGTTTCCAAGGTTTCAGGGACCCCCCTTGCTCATGGGCAGCCTTTGGAAACAATGGAATTGGAAGGAGAACCTTGCCAAGCAGAAAAATTGCCACCAGAAGTCCTGGCAGCAGGATTAGGACCCACAGTGGCAATTTTCTGGCTTTAAGTAATTTCCACCTCTTGTTCTGTGGCTCATGAGGGGTGCCTGAGGATGAAGTAGATCTTTTGGGTGGCCAAAACTTGAAAGAGGGGGCTCTAGGAAACTTTTTATTGCCCCCAAAGGTCTGTGGCACAGCCCTAGCTGGTGACATCACCCTTGTTCAATTGCAAAACTCGGCCAACAGGATTTCAGTCATGGTGTGGTTTTCATTGGAACCTGTCTGAAAGCAAGCATCCGTCTCTAGACATATGTATAAAGAAACTGTTTAAACTGTTTAAATATATGCATAAAGAAACTGTTTAAACTGTAAAGAGAAAGAGAAATCAACAAAATGAAATTTCAGAATTTGTCAGCATGTTATATTGAATCTTCTTTTTTGCAATAAACTTTTTTGTTTACAAATATGTACTCTAGCATTTTTAACATCTTCAGTCTACTATGCACAACACTGGTCAGTGCTAGGGTACAGACTCAAAGATGTGTCACCAAAATAACAGAGGCCCTGCATGTGTTTCACCAAATGTGTTTTTAATCCTTTTTAAAAAGGGGAATGTAAATTCAGCCCTTAGTTGTGGCATTTCACACAATGCAAGCTCTGGTGCAGGTTTAAAAAAATCCACATTGGCACAATTTTTAACACTGAGCCAGCATTTCTTTTTAAAAAATAAATAAATTGTATTTATTTCAGTCATCACTGCATCACTACATAGCACAAGCATCACACAAGCTTCAAATAAAGCAAATAAATAAATAAATCAAATTATCACTCATATTGTCTGAGTGTAACTTACTATATAATCTACTTCATATCTCAACTCCACCATGTAAAACCAATAATAAAATCTATGCCATGCCTGATAGTACTCAGAGGGCGTTTATACACGACCCCTAAACTCCGGGGCAAATGGCTCCCAGCTCCGGAGATTAAAAATGTTTACCCACCAGCTCCGGAGTTAACAGGAAATTAAGTGCAACCCCGCCCACTTTAGCGTGTCCCAGCGCAGTTTTCTTGTACCTGCTTTTTGGATGAGACAAATATTTGATCTGGTGTAAGGATAGTGAGTGCGGGGCTCTCCTGGCTTCTGTTTGTTCTTTTTTTGCGCCCCGCCCCTGAATGCTGCCAGGAACAAAACGGAGGTAAACCGGCATTCTTTTCTTTCTTTTTTCTCCCTCCCCTCAGGCAGCCAGCAACCAGGAAGTGCGGAGGGGGGTGGGGACAGAGGAAGAGCGAGGAACCCCTAAGATCTCTGGTCCGAATTTAAGTGGCCAGCGGATCTTAGGGGTCGTGTAAAAAGGCCCAGAGTCATCGTGTTCTTTAATTCTCATAGGGCTCTATCCCACAATCTTTAAAATCCAGATCTAATTTTCCAATAAACCAGCTCCAAAATTTGTGCCCCCACAGTCAGCATTTCTTTTTTTAAGGTATCGCCCACTTAACTGGGTTTCAGCAAGTTTTTCAAGGACCAAGGCGAGGGTGGGTATATTTTTAATTCGGTTTGAAATGTGTGCTTTTACAAGAGGCAAACGTTAGTGGGGGCGCAGAAAACCCTTCCCCCCTTTTTGTTGTTAGTTTTCCGATTATGCTGGTTGGCAGCATTCCATCTTGCTGTTTCCCCTGACTGCTGTCTCTCTGATATTTTGCTTGGGATACAGCCAGCCAAGTTGGGTCGAGAAGGAGGTGGTGGTGGTTCAGTTGCGGGACAAGGATGAAAAGGACAAGTTTCCTCTTCTGAGGCCAACCGGCGGCAGCCAGGGGCTCCCAGCAAGGGTGTGGGTTGGCCCCTGGGGCAGGCCTCCCTTTCCGAAAGCGCCCTGCTGAAATCCTCACCAGCCAGGGACTCCGTCACCATGCAAGGGGAGGGGGGAGTGTGCGCATGCAGGGGTGATCCGGCCGTAACTTGGTTCTCAGTGAAGGAGTGAAAGGGTATCCTGAGGCTGCCGAGTGAACGAGTGACTAGCAGGCAGCCTGGAGCAGCAAAAAACAGGCATTGGTGGGCTCAGCCTCAGGAAAGGCTGAGGAGGGCTCAGCGGCAGCGGTACCAGGTTGAGAGCTGGTGCGGAAGCGAAGGGCAGGGCAAGTGGCACCAGCTCCTGTCAGTACTGGCATATCTTTACTCTCTCTCTCTCTCTCTCTCTCTCTCTCTCTCTCTCTCTCTCTCTCACACACTCTCACACACACACACACACACACACACACACACACACACACACACACACACACACACACACACACACACACTCTCACCCACTCACCCGCCTTGCTCCCCTATCTCATGTTGACATCGTGGCCCCAATCTTTATTCCATTGTCACTGCTAAGCTCCATGCTGCTGAAAGTCCCCCTCGGAGCTTCTGTCACCCCTGTGACAGGGCCCTATGACAGGGCTATGCGTATTTTCATTTTTTCACATTTGGGACCAAACTATTCTGACAGCAGTCAGGATATATAATATATCTATCTTGCACATTAACACTTTCCGGCATAATATATAATAAAAACATAATAATAAATAATAAAACATAAGAATAGATTTTATTTACGGTCAATGACCAAAAACCAAAAAATAAAATCATACAAATAAGAACGATCAAATATGCATTCCAATAGACAACACGTGAATCAAGCTTTATTACATGATATATCATAAATACAATTTTAAGTACAATTTTTTGGTTTTTGGTCATTGACTTTAAATAAATTTATAATAAAGACATTATTTCTGGTTTAAATTATATATTCTGCTTGATTATTTCTTTAAGCCAACTATTTTAACCCAATTTTTTTTGCCCTCACATAAGACCACCATACATGATAATAAGTCCCATCATGGTTCTTACATTCCCAACATTTATTGAACAGATTTGGGAACGTTTTTGCTAATCTGGTTGGCGGTTGGTGTCAATGATAAAACCTTTTATACAGTTTTTCTTTATAAGATGTTGCCAGAGTAACTTTACTATTAATACTCCATAACGTTTGCCACTTCTCTAGCTCAATTGCATAGACAAAGTTCTTGGCCAAATATATCGTTTCTTTCACTTGTTTGTCTTCCATTTTCTGTTCTAGCAAAAAGTTGACAAAGTTTTTAAATTAGTTTATCCTCCGAGGCTAATAACATTTTGTCAAATTGAGGATGTTCTTTATAAAATCCTTGTGATTTGAGATCATCTTTATATGCTGACTGAATTTGCATTATCGTGTGTCAGCATTTCTAGGCAATGGGAGGTTTCCCAGCTACTGATAGTGCCAGGTCATGACTGGACAACAACAGAGGTTCTGGAGCTGCCCCTCAGATAAGAGAAGCATTGCTGCCTAGCTAATGTTTGGGATGTTTCTGGGCCACCTCAGAACTGGCTTCCTGGCAGCACAGTATTTGCTGAAGAGGAACAGTTCCAGTGGCTTATTTTTCCCCTCATGGTGAGTGGGCACAGCTGACCTAGCTCCCCTACTGTCAGTATTTTATTTTATTGGCCGGGGGGGGAGCTCTACCTCCTGTGGGTAACTCACATGAAAGCAGGGACATGGGGAACAGCAGGTTTTCACATAAAACAGGAAGCATGCCTGTTTTCCACATAACCGCAGTTAAAAAAAAAAACACTTACTGCAGGTTATCTGAAATGTGTAGCTGCTGACATGGAAGGCTTAGAAAGCAAACAAGCTAGAAAGCTAGATAAGAAAATTACTGTGCTGCTTCAGCAAGATCTGAACAGCATTAGAAGGTCTAATCCAGATGCAGCTATCTCTGGTGCTATCTCGTGGCTATGCTGTGTAACTGCATTATGTGCTGTACACATTTTGTTGAAAGAAGAAGCAGAGGAATGCAGTAGTACTGACACTTTGGTGAGAGACGCAGTTCTCTCAGTGTGTTTTTTTTCTTCACAACATCCAACTGTTCAGTCCATTCATTAAATGCTCTAACAAATTGCCCACCAGGCTTCTGAACTCAGAGAGAAGCAGGATCACACTATCTTCATTATTAAGACATCAGGCCGCCTGCCTTGTTACCCTACTACTGTCTCCACGTGGGATGATCTAAAATGAGCAGCCTACTCTGCAGGTGTATTCCCCAAAGAGGGTGAAATCATTTGTTTTAAAGTCAAAAGGAAATCCAGATAAAATATTCAACAGTCCACATCGGCACCTCGATTGCACTCTACTTGTACCTTCATAGTAAGTGAATACTACATCAAAACCCAGCTAGGCATTTCATTCCCTGTATCACATTACTGTTGGGTTGGTGTGGGAAAACCCCACACAGGCACTGATACTGTCAGCATCTTCAGACACCAGCTTTGCAATGTAGCCCCGTAGACAGTTGTAGCAATTTTTACTAATGCAGTTCAACTGATTTGTATTGAGGATTTGCCAACAGCATGATACTCTGTGGCCTGTTAAGTGAATTCCAAGGAACTCAGTTCTCTCTATGATGAGCAGCTCGACTTCCCTGAGGCTCCATCCATTCTAACAGTTGGATAGTTTTTCCTATACTACCTTCCTGGCATTCTCTGCTGTTCCTTCAAGTTTCACAGATGTTTTGAGGAAAACTTCTCATTGGTTTTAATCTGGGTGGACTTTTGATGTTAGTGCTTTGAATCTATCACTTCTCTTGCAAGGCCTGCAAGGTAACTGATTTTATTAACAGTAACTGGTTTCAGTGATCTAGTTGTATTAGAAGTGTGAATTGGAACTATTATCTCAGATGTGAATGCCCCAAGACACCAAACTAGTAAAACAGAGATGAAAGAGATTATATAAAAAAATCTAACAGTGGCCAAATAATATTTTTTGCCAAGGACAGTGTGTAAGATATGCTTGCTGTAGTTTTACATTATATACTGATTTATCTTCTCTGCTGTTTGGTGGCCTGTGTTAACAAGTCACTTCATGAATTAGCAAGCTGAGTTACATTCCCCCCTGAATTTCCATAACTGAGATGTACGAGTAGTTGATTCCAGTGAGAATGCTATGATATATTTTTAGTTCCTTATAATGTCAATGGCAAGGAAACATTTATGGAATATTTATTGAGTTGACCATTGATCACCATGCAACATGACAAAGGTATGTATGGATAAAAATAATTTTTCCATTGTTACACAGAGTAAACAAAATTAGGTTATGATACATGACTAGTAGGATTCGTTAACCATATTTTGGAGAAATGGGTTGGTATCCTGTTTCCTAAATGTGGAATGGAAAAGCAGTTGCATAAGCTCCCCCTCTTCATCCATGTGCCCATTATTGCTCTGGTTCTGAGACTGGTCAAAGGGATCTGCTGGATCCATAGGGAGGCAGAGAAGGGATCTCAGTGCTTACTTACATAGCTGCCCTGCTGTTCTATGCTTAAGAAGCAAAGTACTGGCTGGAGTGTGTGGTGTAATCCTTTACCTGTTCCCTGGGGAGTCAGTACTATGGGGAATTACTTCATACTTAAGGATCGCTGCCAAATGCTAAAGCTTCCAAGCCAATTGCAGTGTTCATCCTGAAGACAAAAAATGCTATATTTCCCCCCCTCTGCTGTTGGCCACAGAAATAAGCAATGCAATATTTCATACAAATAAAACTGTTACTTGTGTTATTCTGCTCTATGACAAATTAAAACAGATTATGCAACATACAAAATATGTAGCCAGATTGAAAACATCCACAACTATCTTAGGTTAAATAAGTCTCACACTAAACTGTATCTTAACATCTGCATTTGAATTTCAAACAGAGCATGGATTTCTGAATAATTTGATATATTTTTATTATTATTTTAAAAAAAGGAATAATGAGCTGATTTTAACAGCTATGAGAAAAAACAATTCCAATCAAAGAGAACTAAACACTTTAATGGGCAGCGTTTTGATGAACCATAGATGCAACAGCATTAAAGTAAGATCTGCAGATCTACATTTATAACACAGGTTGGAAAGCTTGAGTGACTCTATACATATTAGAGCATTGAAAAGTTTAAAATTATGGATGTGTATGAAACATGGATATGATGATTTAGGTGAATATGAAATATGGATAATATTGCTTGGACAGTGTTTAGTTTAAAAATATAACTGTTTTACAAAGTAATATGAGCACATCAATTACATATTTTCAACAAGAGTGACACATACCTGAAGGCAGGAAAAATCTGTTTTTGAAGATCATGTTACTTTTAATATTAGTTTTATTTTACTGTGAAAGTACCACAATGGTTAAAATTTGACTGGCGTTCATGCAATGTTTGCACAACATCCCATGGCTAATTAAGGCTAAATGATGAGGTGTCAAGTCAAGTCTCAGTCATGTGCCTAGTCACATGCCTGATTGCACAACTGAGGTGTGCCC
This sequence comes from Phrynocephalus guinanensis, assembly GCA_037367245.1. Classification (NCBI taxonomy): domain Eukaryota; kingdom Metazoa; phylum Chordata; class Lepidosauria; order Squamata; family Agamidae; genus Phrynocephalus; species Phrynocephalus guinanensis. The sequence continues at coordinate 11,916,522 of CM074735.1, forward strand.
CAGCACCTCAGAAATCAGACATAGCAAGTTAGCCAAACTTTTGTGAAAACCACTAGGATTCTGGCCATAGCTTCTAGGCTGAAATTAAATTTCTTGGCTCAGTGCCACTTTCATACAAAAAGAAAGACCTTGCCTACAATGCTATACCTACTAACAGGTGTACTTTCTTCTGAACTCAATTGGACCTATGTCTAAAAGACATGTATAGAATTGAATGATTAATCTAGTCTGAATATTAAATCAGGCAATACGATTGCTGCATCGTTACCAGTAGAGTTCCAGGAAGTGATAAAGGATGTTTGATTGTCTTAGCATGAGTTTGTTTTAATCTACATTTTGCAATTAACTTGCCTTTGTTTTACTGCACAGCCAAGCTAGCCTTTTCACACGACCCCTAAGATCCGCTGGCCACTTAAATGCAGACCAGAGATCTTGGGGGTTTGTTGCTCTTCCTGTGTTCCCACCCCCTCCGCACTTCCTTGCTCCTGTCTGCGTGAGGGGAGGGAGAAAAAAAGGGAGAAAAGAATGCAGGCTCACCTCCGTCTGCCCCGAGCCCCGTCATTGTCCTGATTCCTGTCTCTTAAAGGGGCGGGGGGCAAAACAACAACAAACAGAAGCGAGGAGAGCCCGGCACGCACTAGGTTATATCCGCATCAGGGATTTTCACCCCCAGAGAGTAGGTACCTGAAAAGTGAGCTGGGACACGCTTAGGTGGGCGTGGTCGCACTTCATTTTCTGTAAACTCCGGAGCTGGTGGGGAAACAATTTAAAGCTCCGGAGCTGGGAGCCATTTGCCGCGGAGTTTAGGGGTCGTGTGAAAAGGCCCTGAAAATGTCTTCATAGTGAGAAATACACATTCCTCTTAATGTGTTACTTGACCAAAAGAGATGAGATCTGATTGCTTTATACAAGTACTCTTCCTGTCAATTAAGTTGAGAAAAATTGAGTCTGTGGGTTTCAAGAATCTGGGTTTAAATGAAAAGATATGTAACACTAGTAGTACCCAGATGAGATCTGATTTACATTCTAAGCTGTGTGTTTCATCTCTTGATCTGTCAACGGAACTACAAACAATGGACCTCATGTGTTACAGTTTTCCAACACTTGCTCGTGAGAATTGTACACCAAAGCCAGCAGTTACCTTCATTGCAGAAACATGTTAGAGAAACCACGTGTCCATGTGGAGTTTAGTATTAAGCCAAGTAGGGCGACAAGGCTAAATAAATGTGGTTTATTTTATAACCCCTCATCTTAATTCACCAGCCATGTAGAAAAACACTGTGGAGTTGAAGAAGCCTTCAGCTGCTCTCAAGCTAAAAGAACTGACAGGAGATATGGGTTCCATGAGGGCTTACATGGGAGCAAAAACATGTAGGATTTAGCTATACATATGCAATCTTCCTTATGTACAACCAATTAACATTCTTAACGATTTATATGAAGAGAAAGAGATACAAAACAAACATCTGTAGTCAATATTAACTTCCCGCCTCTCTCTTTGAAGAGGACTTGTTTCTAACATTTGGGGAATTGAGCAGTGATGGTGATGGTTAAGGATCTAACCACATTTCCAGTTTTCAACATGGTTCTAAAAATGAGCTTAAAAATGTCGGAATCTACAACATAATTGAAAGCATATTTACTCAGAAGGAAAAGCTGCAGTCCACTCCCCCTGTGCTCACTGTTTTGAAAAGACTACACATGCAGACATACCAAAGGAATGCTAAACAGTTGCTGAATATTCGGAGAAGGGACAAAAGCATGAACCGTAGGAAAGGGGGAAATGAAAATTTTGCCCAATTAATTGTTACATCCACGTTGTAACAACCACATTGTGGTGTTTGATCATTATGGTTCTAAAGAAGGGCTAGATACCCATGGTGGACAACCCATGGGAATTCTACTTGTAACTGAAAGCCAGAAAGCAGTGGTTGACAGATCTGTTTACAGAGAGAAACCTGTTTTCAGAGAAAACCCTAAGAGGTTTTATTTATGTGGAAGAATTGACAGAAACCATCACAGCACACCCCAAATCTTTCATCAGGCTGGCTGGAATTTGAGCTATAGAAGAACACCTTTAGACTGAAGTTGGAAGAGGAAAGAAACTGTGCCTAGAAGGTGACCACACTGAAATGCACATTTCATAGGCGCTACCTCCAGAAGTCCATTTGTGTCTTCTAGTGGCCAAACATTTTTAAACATTTTCTGGGGGAGGGGGTTGGGGCCAGGTTGCTGGCAGTCCTCAAATATGGCAGAATTTACTTGCATGGACCCCAGGCACACTGACATGTTGAGCCATTTTCCCTTCATTTATGGGGCAGTGGGTACTGCAGCAGTTGGAACGGCATAGATGGGTTCCCTGGGAGCTGCATGTGGTTCGCAGCTGACTTGTTGCCCACCTCATTTCTGTTACAGAACCCAGGGGTGGCAACATCCAGCCCATGGACTACAAGTGGCCTTCCACATCCTTATAACCCCCAGGATTCCGAGGAAGCATAATCAAATCCCATTGTTTCAGTCCCCACCTTTCTTCATTTCCAAAACAAAAATCACTGAAGAGTGCATGGAAACTCTTTTAGTAGCCCCTCCCCCCAGTTTTTGTAAGCAACTTTGGAAGCGGGAGGTCATAGTCGTGACCCTGCAAAGTGCATGGAAGGGCTATTGTGGTCCTGAGTCCGCTTATCCCTTGCTTTAAGCTATAAGCACGGATGAGAAACATCCAGAGCTCTGAGCCTCACATGCTCCACTGAGGCCATTTCCTTTCCAGGGTGTGATCCTTTGGGCATGAAGGATTGGAAAGACTCAGAGAAACCATGCCCTCTGAGTAACCCTCTACCATCTGATCTTTTAAGGCCCTAAGCTCAGAGGTCATGCTTTCTCTGAGCCAGATTTTGATTCTTCCATTGTGAAATGTAAATAAGTATCTACTTGTAGATACCATACTGGAAGGATAGTGCTGGGAAAAAAATTCCCCTTCTTCCCCACCCCAGCATAATAATATACACTGCTATACATAGCTACACTGACTGACTCAAGTGTCTACCCAACGCTGACAAGTACAGGGACAAGTGGCGTACAACCATCCGAGATTGAGCCATAACAGGGCTGTGATGTCCTTAGATGTCCGGGACTTCAAACACAGTATAGGACAGAACAGTACTAAGAACTGCTTTGCAGGTCTGACAGCTGAATGATACAATATCTGACTTTGACCTGGTGATGCTCCAGGTCAAAGAGATATCATACAGCTTAACTTTAAGTCTCCTGAACGTCTGCTTCACAGGTTCTGTGTTTGTAGACGCCACTGTGACGTCTTTTCAACTAATTTTTACCAGACTTATTGAGCTCCAAGGGCAAAGCATTTCAAGTTATTTCTATGTGGATCACTGAGGGATTTGTGTTTCCCTAACTGACTCCTCAGCCTGTACAAGATGACATGAACTTACTCACAAATAGACAAAGATGATCAAGGAGTCACACTAGAAAGGTACATTCTATTGTGTGCATGGCCTGTAAATTTACACCTCCACAGAAACGTTTCTCTCTGTAAACAGAAAACAATATAACCAGTCACCACAACTCATTGAACTAACTGTTTCAGCTAACAACAACCATGCACTTTACTCCTGTGCCTTTGAGGGGATTCTGCCATTTTGTTGCCAAAATAAGATTTTGAGTATTGGGAGTGGGTCCTCGTCTCTTTTATTTTCCTTTGTTTGCATGTTTAGAAGTTTTGCCTATGAACTGCAATGTAGAATTATCACAGAGGTCTGGAACAGATCTGTAGGACTGGAGCTCACCTCCCACCCAGTGGAAATCAATAACTTGACATCTTTCTTGCCTTGCCTTGCCTTGCCTCCAAGAGAGCCTTCTTTTGTTCTCTGAAACTAGCTGGAACTGTGGAGGTGTGTACGAAGCACATCTTTTGCTTTGATGAGTGCCACCTCAGAGGGAACCGCCATGTGAGGGCTCACTCCCACACCCTCCCAGGTGTCATTGGGAGAAATGACTGATCTAGATACAGGGATGGTGACATAGAGGTTAGTGCCATCAACGTGGTAGGTCTGAGGTGGGTGGCATCCCCCACTGGTCTTTTGCCCAATGATGAAGGCTCGACCTAGTCTCTTCATAATGGACACAAATTCCTCGGCAGCCCCAGCAGTCACGGAGCTGGTCAGAATGACGAGGCCCTTATTGAAGCCATATCTTGTGCCTTTAAGAAACAAGACAACATGCAGCAAGTCAGAACATTTGTTTCCACTAGAAAGTTAGAAGATTAGTACTGTACATCAGAAAAGAAGCCCAGGATTTGAAAAAACATGGGCAAATCCTCACCTTCCTTGCACATAATGAGTTAGAGCCAGATTTTTGTTAGATTAGGTTTATTAACTCTAGGGATGTGAAACATTTCACTATTTGGGGGGGGGGGGGGCTGAGACATACTACCAGCACATAAAAGAAGGTTTTGAGGATTCTCCCGCTATCATGGGAGTTTCAGGGTCTATGCAAGAAAGACGGAGAAACCTAAAAACCGAGTGTTCCCCTCATCATTTTGTTCTGTGACAATATATGTAAAATAGCGATAGCAACTTTTCCCTTTGTGAAACTAACCACACATTTGCAGCAAGAACAGAAGGGCAGACCAGTTGCTCACAAAGATGCTAGCAAGCCAGTACACTTTCTTTTTTATAGTTTATGCAAAGAGGGCACTAGCTATATTTTGCAGACTTGAAAAATTACCCTCACAAATACACAGATTTTTGCAAGACTGTAACCCCCCGCCCTCAAAATCTTACAGGTATGGAGAAAAATATTTGCATGTTCTGATTTGGTGTGAAGAAGAGATGGGGAAGACTTACATTCTACTTCTTTAGGACATACATTATTAGCTAATGAATATAAAAATGGCCAACTAAGCACAAATGGATGTGGATTTAGCCCAATATTTTAATTTTAAGGCACATAGTAGTTTTCCTGTTCTTATATGACCTGTACCTATTCCTTCCATTCTTTAGATATACAGTAAAATTAAAGGTCAAATAAATGTAAAGGGTGATAAGCTACATACCATGGTTCGGGTGTACATTGCAAATTGAACTACTGTACAAGGGAACTGCTGGGTATTAGCAGCTTTTGAACGGGAATTAGCAGCTTTTGATGAGTCTACCCTGAGATTATCTGGGAATGACATAGGCTGCCAAAAAAGTAACACAAATAAAAGTGGAAGTGACTTGAAATCAGGGCTGCAATTTATTTTAAAAGTGCAACTTATTTTTATTTAAAAAAAAAAAACCTCCAGGAGGCTTCATTAGACCATATGGAACAGGATGGTGTTTAACTTCAGAAACTACATACAGGCAATGATTTTTTGCCTGTTTCTTATTCAGAACTGCTTGTCCGTGACATATGTCTTGAATATATAAAGTTAGTATGAAATCCATTGCCTTCTGATGTAGATACAAAACAAACAAACAAACACATATTGACACCCACAAATCCACAATATAACTGTTGTCACCTGTAAGCTGAGAAAGCGTCCAAATGTCAGTGGTGGTATTATTGGGCCTGTTGTAGACTTTGTCCAGAAGTATATGTTGTCCTTCATCAAAGAAGTAGGAGCATAGAGCTGGTACAACGGATGTAGGGCCCCCTATATTGTATCTGTTTAAAAATACAGAAATGGGAATGACCAAATTATATTCAAATCCAATTAGGGAAGAGGCAGACCTGTACTCTAACATGTGAAGAGAATGGTTTGAAGCTCAATCAATCAGTTAAGTGGTGAGCCCTTCTTATGGCACTGGAGCTATTGCCCTGGAGCTTAAGCAGGGAAGGAACTACAGAAACAGTAGTACAGTAATCAAGATAGATAGATAGATAGATAGATAGATAGATAGATAGATAGATAGATAGATAGATAGATAGATAGATAGATAGATAGAGAACATAGTTCTGCCCCATAGGCAAAATCACAAACACACTGCACTAGGTCAATTGGTAAGAGCCAAAGGATCAAAGTAAGTTACAAATAAATAACAGGATTCCTTTCCCCCAAAATCTCTTTTGTAGGTATTGAGATAACAATGTCTGAAATCCTGTTAGCATATATTTACACCATGGAAGCTCATTCATCAATGGAGTCCTGTACAGTAATTTAAATTGAATTTAAAAATGTCATGCCCACCTCCCGCGTCATGTTCTAAGGCTTTCTAGGAATCCTTTTCGGCTTTAGAAAGCCTTTGAGCAAATTCCTTTTGATTAAGGATCAAAGAAAGCATTACTTTAGCAGTTTTTTATTTTTCCACACACACACCCAGGGGTCTGAGACTTTTGTATGGGGGCAAGGAATGTGAGTGTGGGGTGGGGTGGGGATGCATAGCCCTCCTTTCTGGCTACAGGGTTCCTTGCCATTGGGCCCACAATATCATCTTCTGCTGCTTGCATTGTAAGATAGCAGCGCTTGGAAATAATTAGTTAAATTTAATTAATTTAAATTTAACTAATTACCCCTTGGTCCCAAAATAGTTTTCCTGGTTAATTGGGTGGTTAACAGCACTCACTCTCAGAATTTTGAAATAATTAGCTAATCATTTTCAGGCTGGCCCTGTTAAGGTCTTCCCAGAAGCAGGCCAAGATCATTGTCTTCAGAGAGGCTTCCTCTTTTTAGTGGCTAGCTGTCCAGGGGTCTATCACATGTCCTTTAGAATGCTGATTAAATTTCAAGATAAAGCGTTTCCAAAAATCTTGTCCCCACGGCCACCAGGCTTTAAAAAACCCCGTTATGCCCCCTTTAGTGCATTTTCCAAGACCTATCAGAGAAGTTGGGAATTTTTTGCTCCAGTAAAGTCCGTGGGAGCTCACATATGATCTGGTTTTCTGCTCCCGCCGCAGCCCCAACCAGCTCATCCTGCACTTTTTTATTTTTATTTTTAAATTTCCCCTTCCCCCAGCTCTGATCAACTGGCCTTCGGGCTGTCAGCGCTGTTTTTTTAATTTAATTTTGATTTTTATTCTAGCGCTGACCAGCTCGTCCTGGGGCTCTTTGGCACTTTTTAAAAATATTTTTTAAACATTTCCTCTTCCCCCAGCACTGATCAGCTGGCCTTCGGGCTGTCAGCACTGTTTTTTTAAAAAAAAATTTAATTTTTTTCCTAGCGCCACCTGCTGGCCCTGGGGCTGGTCTGCACTTTTAAAAAATCCTTGTATGTGGGAACGGAGATCCCACATCTTCAGTCACGTGATCAAGAAAGAAGAAAAGCCAGACTTTCACAATATCCGTATCTTCCCCCCGGTGAGATAGTGGCCTGAGAAGGTTATTTTTTTTTTAAAAAAAATGTCCCCAACAGTTGCTTTGTTGAATAAGATTAACATTAGTCAATGAAAGAAAGAGGAAAAAGAATTAATTACTGTTATGGTTACTGTGGTAAGGTTAGTATTTGTGAAGAATTGGAAAAATAATACTCAGGATGGAAGAATAGTATAAAAATGTGAAATATGGACATTAATGATAAATTAACCTGTGAAATCAAGGTTAGAAAAGGAATATTAGAATGGAATGATTTTAAGGAATGATATATGAAATTTATGTCTGGTATATGCGTTTCAGAAACACAAAGCATATACACCTGGAGAAGAATTAATATATTTTTCTTCTTGAGAAACCAGCTCTGGCCACAGTGACACATGCCCTAGTGACATCCCGGCTAGACTACTTTAAAGCGCTCTATGTGAAGCTACCAACAAAAGTCTCAGGAAACTTCAATGGGTCCAAAATGCAGCAGCCAGATCGCTGACTGGGTCGGGGTACAGAGATTACATTAACGAAGCTCCACTGGCTGCCAATCTATCGGGCACAATTCAAGGTGCTGACCTTGACCTACAAAGCACTGTACGACCTGGGTCCAAGCTACCTCAAAGATCGAATCTCACAGTAAGAACTGGCTCAGGTGTTAAGGTCATCAGCAGAGGCCTTTCTCTCCATCCCGCCACCCTCACAGGTATGTCTCGTGGGAACCCATGAAAGGGCCTTCTCGGCTGTGGTGCCCAGACTCTGGAACTCTGTTCCACTAGAGGCCATGACTGCCCCATCTCTGAAATTTTTCCGGAAACAGGCAAAGATCTTTCTCTTCAGGCAATCTTTCCCTGAATGATGGACTGCCGATTATGTGTCTTTCATATGAATCTATAGGATCACATAGACTTGGATAGTTACTTCACGTCCTTCCTCGTTCCGAGATTATGTTTGTATTATATATATTATGCCAGTATCTTGATGAGTCCTCCCTGAGGACAGTTGTGCAGGCCCTGGTGATCTCGAGGGTCGACTATTGCAATGCCCTCTACGTGGGGTTGCCCTTGACCCTGGTCCGGAGGTTGCAGTGGGTGCAAAATGCGGCGCCCAGGCTGGTGGTGGGTGCCCGTAGATACGAGCACATCACCCCAGTCCTGGCTCGCCTGCATTGGCTTCCTGTTGCCCTCCGGATCAGGTTCAAGGTCCTGGTTTTGATTTTCAAAGCCCTCCACGGTTTGGGACCTGAGTACATGGCGGAGCGTATCTCCCAAAGGACAACTGGGTCCAGACCCACTGGGCTGGCACAGGCGCGCTCACTGAGGTTAGCCACACCCAGAGAGGCGCGGAAATCGCCTACGCGAGACCGTGCCTTCTCTGTGGTGGGCCCCGCATTCTGGAATCATCTCCCCAGTGAGCTGCGCCTGTTGGAGTCCCTGCCCGCCTTTAAGAAGGCTTTGAAGACCCACCTCTTTAGAGAGGCTTTTGGCGACCCCCTCTGTTAGTCTTTTCTTTTCTTTTCTTTTTTTGCCCTGGGTTTCGCCGCCATCTTGCCTCATTGCCTTCTCCTTCATTGTTTTGTTTTCTATTATTTGCTTTTATTGCTGTAAGCCGCCCAGAGTTCCCTTTGGGAAGATGGGTGGGATACAAGTCTAATAAATAAATAAATAAATAAATAAATAAATTTCATGATAACGTTCACGGTCATATGGTCTTGTCCTGGTTCTGTCCCTGTTTCTGTTTACCCACTGGCGTGATTAACATTAATGTGCCAACTGTTGCCTCATGTCCTTGTTTCATGACAGTTACTGAATTTTCCTGGCTTCATTTACCCTTTTTTGTTTGGCCCGGGCTTCCATTTTTTGATATTTCGAATCTCCGCAATTTTGCCTTTTATGCGTTAAGCAGCAAAATTCCCAGTTTCATGTCTTCTTCCCTCTCTGCGATGCATTGTTTATGCCATTGGGATTGTACTGGAGAATGCAACTTCGCACTCCTGCCACTAGATGGAGAATGTGCGCATTGCGTGACAAGCGTTACTTCATGGGCACTTGTCTCGAAACAAGAACCAAGACAAGATAATTCCCGAGGCCAGGGGGAGGTATATCTCATCACACTCTGTTCCCATTTCAGGGGGCGTGGTCGGGATGAATTCCCACCATCACGAAATGGACGTGAAGTAACCTTTTTTCGTACCAGTCCCAAGCGGGACAGCAAAGAGCGATGAGAGGTTTGTGAAATAACGGCCTTTCTGTTTATAACCACTTATAACCTTTCTTGTGTGATTACATTGACACTATGTTTTCAATGTTAGTTTCCATCACTCATAACTTCACTTGGAATTTTACTCTCCTTTTAACTGCTCACGTTCTCTTGTAGCTTTAATGTGATCTTGTCTTTTAATGCTGTAGGATGTCCCTCAATTCCTTGTTCTCAGTACTTGGACATGCCTTAATTGTACTGAACTGTATATTATCCCTCATTACTGTAAGCCACCTTGGGTCCTTTTCCAAGGAGAAAGGTGGGGTAAAAATACTCTTAAATGAATGAATGAATAAATAAATAAATAAATAAATTTTGGAGAGAAATGGGGCAGCACAAACAATAACTTAAAATATAAATGTTGATTATGATAATGGCAATGCTGGGGGGCAGGGGCAAGGGTGATGGCAGTGGCGGGAGTGGCAGGGGACAGGGGCAGGGCGATGGCAGCGGGGGCTGCAGGAGTGATGGCGGCAGAGGGTGGCAGGGGTGGCAGCCGTGACAGGGGGCAGCAGCAGCAACAGTGGTGGCAGTAGGGGTGGGGTCATGGCAGCAGCTTCAGTGGCGCAAGCTCCAGCGGTGGGCAGTGGCCATGGAGGCGGGCCCAGGCCAGATTGCTGGGCCCACCACCGCTACTGGAGAGGGCGAATGAGTAGGGGAAATCCCCCCCCAACACAGGGACCTGGCGGGTGACCCCTGAAGGCACCGCAGGTGACTGGTCCCCCGCGGTCAACATCTGGGGCAGCCCAGTTGTAGAGGAACGACCTGTCCAGGAAATGAAATATGGCATGATAGCCAAGCCAATGGGTAGACTAGGATTTACCGGTGCTACATGGTAGGCCTTTGGGCTTACTTGTCTTTTTTTTTTCCAGCGAGCATTAGTGGTATCTACCTGAGACTACAAAGGCGATATCTATGCAAACAAAACTGTAATAACCACACTTAAAGCTACATTTTACTACTGTTCTTGATCTTTGTTGTCTAAATGTTGTGTAAACAGTCTTGTGAATTATGAGATTGAGGTCTAAACTGGCTTGGTACTTTTTTTTCCAGGAGAAAGGAAGGGTAAAAGTTCCATTTTGTAAATATTATGATTAATTATTTCTCATTACCTATGAGAAATTTCTATTTTTAGTCAAGTACTTAACCTCATATCTATGATTAATGCATCAGTCTGAACAATTTTCTTCCAGACATGTTCCACAATCAGCTCAGAGACTTGGGACAAAAGGTCGGCGTCTCCAAACATATCGAATCTCAGGTAGCCAATGTTGTTCTCAAACACATTGGTGTGGAAAGAGAATTTGATGAGATCTTCAAACATCTCTGGAGAAGGGATCTGAAATGGTTAAAAAGAACATGTCAGGGGCAAGAATAAGGGCCTAACGAATACAGTCTTGTCCTGAGTTTGGTTCATTGACACAAAACCAGAGTGGTACATTTGATGGACTTTGCTTAGGGAGGTAAAGGATCCTTATTGAGATATGAAAAAGGAAAGGGACCTTTGTGTTTAATGGACTTCTGCCTCCGCAATTCAGTGAAATCTCTCCAGGCTGAATTTATTTATGAATGCCAATCAATCAATTTTACTTTCAGTCTTATGAAGAGGCATAATTTTGCCTTTGCTGCTGGACATTTTTGGGATACTTACAATGTCCAAAACTATATTTGAATTAACCCCACTTTGCTATTAGGGATTGGGACATTTCCATGTAAACATTCATAGAATTGAAGCCTTAACCTACATGATAAAAGCTGTACATGTTTTCACTGAGTTATAACATTGGGGGTTGGTTCAACATTATATCCACTGTTCATCCACCTTTGAACAGAGTAAATGAGGATACAGCTCTATACATGCAATCTATATCCAGCAATAGTGCAGATACATACCATGTGAGCAATATTTCATGTTTTGTGTATGCATATAGATACTAAATAATGCATGTAAGTTCTGGAGCCAGCACCCCCCTCCTCCCAGCATGTCTAAGTTAGAACATGGCTTCAATGATCCTGCTAGGTCTAATATTTTAGCAACTTGTATGTGCCAGTGCTGTGAGGCACATGATATCATGAAATGGGGCGAGGTTGGGGCAGCATTCCTACAGTGCCCCACAGTGATAATAAGGACTCTGGTTCCCTATCTCTTATAAGAGTACTGACTGAGCAATAAGCATGGACATTCCTGTTCCAGAGTAGTGAAAATCTCATCTGGGCACTATTTCAGAAGCATGCAATACCCTGCCAGCCCAGCTGCAATTGTCCCACCACTTGTCAGAACTAGTTCAGAATCATGCTGTGCGGCTGGCGAGTGGTAGGGCCGCCAAGGAACACATCACGCCAATTCTGTATAACCTTCATTGGTTACCAGTTGCTGCCCGAGCCCAATTCAAAGTGCTTGTTTTGACATATAAAACCCTAAATGGCTTGGGACCTAGAAACCTGAAGGACTGCCTCCTTCCATATGAAGCTCCATATGCAGTTAAGATCTAGCCAAGGGGCCCTCCTGAATAAACCATCCCTCAAGGAAGTGAAAGGGGTGGCTTGCAGGAATAGGGCCTTTTTGGCAGCTGCCCCCAGGCTATGGAATGCCCTCCCAAGCGAGACCCGCCTGGTGCTGACGTTGATAACATTTCGGCACCAGGTAAAAACCTTCCTGTTCCAGAAGTTTTTAAACTGATGATGGTGGGTCCTGATGGTAATTTTTAGTGTTGTGTTTTAATATATTGTATTTATTGTATTTACATGTTTTTATTGTTTTAATTTTATTGTAATTTTGATGGTTTAATTGTTTATTTCGATTGTGAGCCGCCCAGAGACCTTTGGGTAGTGGGCGGCATACAAGCTAAATAAATAAATAAATAAATAAATAAATAAATAAATAAATAAATAAATAAATAAATAAATGGTAGTGATGAGAAGTTAGCAATTCCTGTTAGGAGCATGCTGCCAACCATTGGGGCTCCCAAAAACCCAAAAACTTGGAAGCATTTTTAACAGGGTGCAACACATACTTTCATAGCATCAGTTGCATCATATGCATGCACTGTTGGGAATACTGTGATGGGGTTCCTGCATGGCAGGGGGTTGGACTGGATGGCCCTTGAGGTCTCTTCCAACTCTATGATTCTATGATTCTATGATTTTAGAGAGGTCACCATGTTAGTCTGTGGTAGCATATCAGGCAAAGTCAAAATAAAACTAAAAACTAAAAACATTGTGCTTCATTAAAAACTAACTGTTGTATTTTATTGTGAGCTTCCATGGACAAAGAAGTGGATTTAATCCATGAAAGCTCATATTAAAATATAGCTGTTAATATTTGATGGGGCCACAATGTTTTTGATGCCTTTTTGTTTTTGCACTATAAGAAGGTGCCCGACAGCAGCCCGCTCAGCCACCTGAAGACACAGCAAGTGGCACAGTTGTTGGCAGTGGGGTACCGTGGGGGCAAGTGGCTTCCTTACTGTGAAGGGTAAGCGGCATCAGAGAGCAGAGGCTGAGCCACAAGCCCAGAGATGCAGAGATGTAGGTAAGCAAATCGCAAGAGGTGGGAGACAGCACATGCCAGACCCCCATCTCAAAAATATGTTCAAGACGACCCCGGAAAATGTAAAAATGCCAGGGTTACTTGTTATCTGGGGGAGGCAGTAGCCCTGGATGATTGGCCCATCTCTCTGGTTGAGAACATTGGTTTCTGTAATTTTAGAGCAGAAACAACACCCCGTTACCATTCTGATTGACCCTTACTCACAGGTTGGTGCCAGATTTATATTGGGAGTGTCAGGCAACTGGTACGGGAGCATTCATCTAGGGCACAAAAGGGGTGCATTTTACAAGTGACATCTGGAACAGCCAAGGTGACAAATATGCCTCTCTCTCCCTGACAGGAACTGGGGTGGTGGGGCGGTAGAGGCATCAGGTACAGAGCAATACACAAGGTTAGGATACAGGTGGGCCCTGTTGGATATGGCTGCGATGGAGGGTAACAGCATCCAAGAGGTTTTGAGGACATGATGCAGTACTGAGCTCTAGTCACAGATGATGGGAAACAGGGTGGCAGCACTGCAGGGTTGCGTTGCTTGGCCCACATTCTCAAATTAGTAGGTTGGGGTGCTTTGCAGAGCATGGGAGATATGGGCATAACTAATATAACTGAGTGGGCAAGAGTAGTGGCAGGGCACTTTCATATCACTGCATGATGGAATTCCACTTTCCACTGACTTGAAAGAAGGCTGACCCTGAGACTAATCTATTATTTGACCCTGAGATTTCCATTGGTGCAGCTGCTTCTCTGGACAGAGAATACTGGGGAATTATTGGTTAAGTAGTCCTCCAAAGCTTAGAGAAAGAGCAACACAGATCCATAGTGGGAAGACAGCAATCCTTAGCCAGGTGACCCCATTGTTCCAGGGGTTGGTTGGCATGAAGGAGGACATAATAAGGGAAGAACAGCATTTTTCCCCAGACTGAGGTGATGGCCTGGTCAGCAGACATAAGGACCTGTTCCACTACAGCAGTGGTTCTCAACCTCTGGGTGCCCAGGTGTTCCTGGACTGCAACTCCCAGAAGCCTTCATCACTAGCTGAGCTGACCAGGATTTCTGGGAGTTGCAGTCCAGGAATATCTGGGGACAGGTTGGGAACCACTGCGCTACAGGCTTAGCTCCTTGTGGAAGGAGGAGGAGTATGTTCTAGTAACCCTCTTGGACCTCCCCAAATTGAACAGTGGGCAATGGATATTAAGCAACAGCGAGTGGGGGCAATGCCAGCCAATTTTCCACCACAGGCGGCAGCAGCTAATGAAGAATGCCCGGCTGGCACTGAAGGGTCCCACACAGCAGGAAGAAGCTAGCAATGCTCATGGACTCCCAAACAGCAGTACCAGCAGTTGTATTCTGGACTGCAAGTCCCTCACTCCTACAAGAATGGGGCAAGTTATCTGGGACGCTGTCTTGACAAGCGTGGCAGGGAGGGACCTGTCCTCCAGAAACACCACCCCTGAGAAAAGACAGGGCTGAGGCATGCATGCAGGAGCCCTTCAAGGAAAAATAAATCAGTCCCTTGCCTTGCTGGGCCGAGAAGGAATCTGTTTGGGGACATCTGGCCCATATATCAAGATATCATCTTGCCCACCACCTCGTATGCCCAATGAGAGAGTGTCCTCTCAGGCAGGGGGCATTATCAGTCCACACCACTCAAGCGTGAAACCTGGATTCTCAAACTTATTTTCCTTAAGGGTCCACCTGCCATTGTTGGGCTTCCTTGAAGTCCCATTGTTTTTTTTAAAACCCTGAATTCCAAATCCAATTCCAAATTGAAATTCAGATTTTGGTGCTAGTGCACATCCCTATTTTAAAGCACAGAAAGGACAAGAATAGGTCAAATCCAGTTGATTGCCTCTCCTTCCAGGCCTCTCCCCTCCCATGCTGAGGCACTGCATCATATCCTTAACTCTCCCTATAGAGATCAAAGGGATTCCTGTGTGATTCCTATAACTAGAATAAATGTGTGCCTGCATATAAAGTTCACACCATCTGCCTTCTCTTGGGGTGTATGTGTGTGGGGGGGGCAGGGGCAGGAGGGAGGGAGGGAATCTTTCTTTTAGGGGCCAAGCTTTTGTCCAAAGCAAAATAAAGATAAATCCTTCATTGGCATAAGAGGGGATGACTGGATGATACTTTGAGAGAAAGCAGACCAATATCTATTAATTTGGCTAAAAGATTTGTGTTTTTTTTTTTCATTTGACCCATTCCTACTGCTGTCTCCTTGGGATTTTTCAAAAGATGTGGTCCAGGTTTCCTTTTTAGACTGCTTGCTTGTACCTTTGATAGGCATGGTGACATGCAGAAATTTAATAGGTAATGACATGGGAGATGTGGAGAATTGTACAAGTTGTATTGTTTTCCTGTTTGGGGGCAAAGAGTTAGTAATTTTCTTCTCCCACCACTTCCATCTGGGGACATATCCCCCCCCCCCGGTGGCTTTCCAAACCACCATTGCTTCAAGCAACGCCACCAACCATGAGTGCCAGAGTAAGACACAGACATTATATGCAGTTTAGGTAGGGACCACTCCATGAAATGGTGAAAAAGGTGTAGCTGTGGAAACACATTTGGAGGAGAAACATGCATGCCATCAAGGTTCTCTTTGGAATGTAAACAATGGCTTCTGTTACATATCTAACTCTAGAAATAATGTATAACAAAGATGGGGAGAAAGCATGGTAACAGCAGGAAAGATAAGGTTCTCTAACTATATGGCACTCTTTTTAGACTTTTCAAGCCATGGAAATGCAGAAAATATATAGGTAGCACTCATATTTTACAGACAGAAACCTCTCTCGTTAAAATGTGGATTTTAGCTTACCTAGCATAATTATCAATATTTTCCCCCTCTTGTCCAAGAACATTTCCTCACACAAATGCCTGGCTGATTTTTCATTGCATACTTAGGAATGAGTAATTTGCAGTAACCCTTCAACATTTTTTCCTCCTTCATGTGTTATACAGATGGGAGGGCAAAGTTAGCATGCAAAAACACTTTGTAAAGCCGTAACTCTGATCCTGATGAAGCAGAACTCCCTTTGGACTCCAGGCAAAGAGGAAGACACACAGAGACTGCAAGTACACGGGTATCTTATGTGTCAGATAACTGCGGGAGTCCAGCATGTTTGGGTCCAGAGCCAGTGGTCTGCTACAAACCACATTCCCCATGCTTTGCACTTCCACCTGAGTAATAAGTGAAGAGGGGTGCTGTGTTTCTTCCTTGTCTACTGCCTTTGCCTATTGATGCAGGATAACTCTTTTTAATATAAGTCATCACTGGAAGCCTACAAATGATCTACAAACTTTGCTTAGTAGTATATCCCTGCTTTGCTCGTTTTTCCCAATATGGAATGCTAGTCTGGCCAGCAGGAAGCAAACTAAGCTAGCTGCTACCTTTATCTCACACAGACTTCCTGGCAGTCAGAATAAGAGGAACATACCTGCAGGGGCACAATCCCTGGGATGTGATCCTTTGCATGGTCAGGAATATAGTTAATTGTCAGGTGCTGATCTCCAGAAAGAGCCTTTAGGTCGGCTGCCATTTTTTCAGCAAGTTCCGTCTGAGAGGTGATCTTTCGATAAGTGTCTTTTTGGGCATAGTCAACCAGTTTGGCTGCCACGGTAGCCCCAGCATCAGCAAAGGCATAGTTATCCGCCACAAGTTTGCCCACCATTTGTAGGACACTGGGCAGCTTGGCACGCAAGGTGATAATATTCTGGGCTGAAGCCATGGCTTCTGCAGCCTGGGTGGTGACGTGTGGCTCTACCCCAGACAAGCTCCATACTTTGCCAGTGACTGGACTGAGTACCACTTGGCTGGGAATGGAGGCGTACAGTGGGGTGTTATTCAGGTGGTAAATCCCTGCCGAGAGCGAGCCACCCACCGTGGGTTCCCCAATTACGGTGGCACGACCCAGGTCCTTCAAAGAACGAGTGAACGCTTCTGCAGCTGAACCACTCACGTGGCTAATGAGGATATAGACATCCTTAGAGGAGCCGTAACGTTTGCCAGCCACTTGTGGTGAAGTCCAGAGCTCAGTGCTGTGAGAGTTGCTGCGGTCAAAGATGGTGTACAGGTGCCGCCGGGGCTGGGCATCAAAGAAGTACGAGCAGAAGATTGGCACGGCGTTGGAGTAACTGCCGGTGTTGTAGCGCATGTCAACAATCATAGCATCGGTTTCCACCAGCTTGTCCCAAACCATGTGAAGCAGTTGGGGCCCGATGGTCTTCACGGTCTCGGCTTCGGCCATCATGTCAAAGCGCAAGTATCCCACATTGCCAGGCAGCACATCCACCTTGAAAAGTGCCTCGATGATATAACTCAGCTCCTCGGGCGTGGGAATCTTGTTGGGGAGCTGTTCCTCTGGAGAAGGTTCCACGTAACTGTGGAAGATGTGCAACTGATGGTCTCCAGAAGCTTCCTGGAGGTCACTGGTGAGCTGGGAGGCGAGCGTCTCGAAGTCCACCGCTGTACGATAACCACCTTGGGCCAAATTGGTCTTCAGTGTGACGGTGACCCGTTTTGCCATTTCTGGGATCGCGTAGTGAGCCTCAAGCAGTTGTCCAACACCCTCAATAAGTGTATGCATATGCTTATGGAACTCTAACACTTCCCTTGCCTTTTCCAGAGCCTCGTCAGCTAGTATGATGGCATCAGGCACCACCCCACCCCCAAGCCAGTATTCCCCATGGTTGTCAATGAAAGTGATGATGGGGATATTGACAAGGAGTTCACAATCTGGGCCTTCCACGAGCTTCAAGATGCAGAAGGTGCGCGTGTGGGACAAACGGCCTGCAGTAATCTCCACCTACCAGGGTGGCACGGCCAAGGGACTGCATAAGGTAGGCAAACTCTTCGGCCGCTGTAGCCGTTTGGTGGCTGGTGAGTAAATAGATGCCCCGCTGTGCCCCATAGGACTTGCCTAGCATCTCAGCTCTGCTGTTGTGAACCTCAGTCTGGTTTGTGCGTCGGTCATAGGTGGTGAAGAAGTGCACACGGCCAGCAGAGGGGTCTTGAAAATAAGAGAGCAAGACTGGCACAGCAGTTGAGGATGGGCCACCAGGGTTGTAACGCAGGTCAATAATCAAATGGTCGGTTGTTTCCAGCGGCTCCCAGACTTGCTGTAGCAGGTATGGGCCTAGCTTGACCAGCACTGTAGCATCGGCAAACTCGTCAAAGCGCATGTAACCCACATTACCTGGTAATACTGCCACCTTGAAAACAGTAGCTACCAGGGCTCGCATGAGCGGTTCGTTGTCCGGCAAGTCAGTTGCAAAGGCAATCGGACTCTCCACTGATGCAGTTGCAGTCTCACCTATGCTGGGGACCCGTAAGAAGAGCTGGGGGTCCTCTGAAGCGGTCTGTAGTTCAGCGTTGAGCTTGGAAGCCAGGTCTTGTACAGAGAGAACAGAAGAGTAGTCAAAAGTGGAGAGGTGCTGCAGGATCACGGGCACTCGCTCAGCCACGGAGTAGTTGTTCTTCAGGATGTCCGTCAGCTGGCTCATGGTGCTGGGAATAGCTTTGCGAAGTGAAATAATGGCGAGGGCTTTGTCCAGAGCTTGTTCTGCCGAGGTGGGAACACATGGCACCACCCCGTTGATTTCCCAGCTTTGCCCACTGCTGCTCAATGGACTCACAGAACGTGAGACGGGGACGGTCATGTAGAATTTAGACGTACCAATCTGCAACTTCTGGATGTCCAGGGAGCTTCCTGCTGTTCTCTCCCCGACTATTATGGCCCTATGCATCTGCTTGAGAATATAAGCTAAATCTTCAGCCACCCCAGTGGTATATTTGCTTGTCATCAAAATGACATCTTTCTCTTTGCTATACCTCACGCCCAATACCTTTGGCAAAGTCCAGATTTCCACGGTGGTATTGGAAGGCCGGTTGTAAACAGTGTCCACATGCAGCACTTTGTCTCCATTGTACAAGTAGGAGACAATGAAAGGGATGCCTGAAACCTGGCCACCTGTGGTGTAACGGAGATCTAGTACCAGAGCTGATGTCCCCATCAAAGTCTTCCATATTTTCTCTACCAGTAAAGCACCCACCTGCTGCACAACATCCTTGCCAATGATGTAGTCAATCCTTAGGTAGCCTATATTGCCGTCCAGCACTTCAAACTTCACCGTATGCTGGATGAGATGTAAAAGCTGCTCTGGGGTTGGAGAGGACTCTGCTTCTTGTTTAGGAGCAGCAGGAGCTGAGGGCTCATAAGTGATCACCAGCCGTGGGTCATTCAGAGCTCCTTGCACCCCAGCTGTCAGAACACTTGCCAGAAGGGTTGGATCTGCAATGTCCAAGACCTCGCCATTCTTGATGGCTTGCTCGATGGCTTCGCGCATCCCCACCAGGTTTTCGGGAAAGCAGTAATTATCCAGCAGAAGCTTAGCAATGTCCAACACCAGCGTGGGCTGGAAGACCTCCTCAGCATGGCTACTGTAACACAGCAGGGCAATCAACAGCCATATATAATTTCTCTTCATTTTAATTCATCCAGAAGAGTGCACCAGGAATTGCACCATGAAAGAAACGGAACACCTCTCCAGACAGAGCCTAGGTTCCTGCTGACCCTTCTCTAGCCTGTCTGTGAATCAACACTGGATAGCTGAGCATTACATATGAGAGCACAGAATATCCCTTTTATCTAACACTAACCCTTAAATCTAGCTAATCTTATTAAAGTGGAGGGCATCAGCTAGAGACCAGATCAAGTGCAGCTTTATTCTAGTTGCAAAAACCTTCTTACAAAACCTTCTTAATGAACCTTGGTAAACCAGACCACTTTGTTATGCTGACAAGACTTCACCTTTTGGTTAGCTTCTTTCTGAATAGGTTTTAAAGGTGCTCCTGAAAAATTGGACCAGATTTTTCCTTGCCACTAAATGTAGAAGTATTGACCAATAAAAAAAGCACAGTCAATTTCATGGTGTTTTAAAAACAGCAATTCAGTTCTGTGAACTTTCTTTTTTAAAATGCAAGGCTATTAAAAATACTACCACAGGAATGCACACATACAAGAGAAAAAAATCAAAATCAAATAGAAGTACAGTAGTTTACAAAAACATTTTGTCATATGAGCTCTTTAAATTGAGTTCTGGATTAGATTTATATGACTATTTTACTTGAATTAAAGTTTTAGATATCTTTAACTAATCTATAAATTAATAATGTTTGCAGGCCACACTATCAGTGAGTTCTCATACATCAGAAGGGAGGAAAATATGTTGAGGAGAGCAGAGTCAGAAGAGAAGGTGCTAAAAATACTGAATAAAACACAGATGCAATTCAAAAGGCCCCGTAGAAGCAAAACAAACAAACAAACAAACAAACAAAAACAGGACCAGCAAACATTTATGACTGAGTAGTTGCTTTGCCTTAACTAATTTTGTCATCCTATTTTCCAACTTCCTTGCCATTTGTTGGCTTGGATCCTTATCAACAGTGAAGATTTGTGGCCTGTTCCATGTTATGCCTAATAAGAAGTATATCTCTGTATTCTTGAAGGCTTTTACAGCTGGGATCTGTTAGTTGTTGTGAGCCCCCAAAATTCACAACAACTCACAACAACTATAAGAATATATCTGTTAGAACTGCACTTCATTAATGTCTTTAACAGGACTTTACACATAGTTCTGCCGATCAGACAGCTGCTAAATGCAAGGTGACTTTAAGCTTCATAATTTGCAGTCAATTAGGATTTAACTTGTAATACCCCCAAAGAACATATGGTCCCTGCTTCCTGGCAAGAGAAATTATGGTAATCTCAAAGACTGAAATAGAATCTTTGTGTATGTCCATGCACACGCATTGTACAAATGTGTGTGCATGTGCATGTCTGTGTTATTCTTTGGGTTTCTGTATTTGAAATTCTATTGTGCTGTTCAAAGACAAAAAGACTAATTTCTGATATGGCCATCACTATGCTTTATCCAGTTTTAAAAACATCAGTTCATTCAGTTGGACAAGTGCACAATTTCCATTACGGTATGTTACCCAAGAAATTTGAGTAACAATGCATGAACAAATGAATGAATTGTTAATAGGTTAATACAATCTTTGTTATCTCCACACATGCTTTTAAATAATTTAGAGAATGTTAAGAGGACTCACTAGAAACCTATATCTGGTTATTTGAAAATGTTATACTGTACTATTTTCTAGTAAGGTTTAATCTGTATCCAATGCTCTTGTCAGATGTACTACATCTCCAGCACATACCATAATTGCTTTAAAAGTTATGCCGGATGAGATACCACTGATGCAATAAGTAAAATTATATAATATGTTTATTACTAATAGATTCTACTGCTATATTTTCCTCTCTCTGTAGTTCCTAATATTTATAAGCAGCAAGGACTTTTATAATCTTTCTGCCATGATGTACTGTGGTGTTGGTGATGCATGATCAAAAGATCCATATGGGTTTTGTTCATAAACAGATATATTTTGCCTATTAATCCAGCTTCTACAGTACTCCATTTCCTAAACAGACTATGTTTACCAGAAAACTACACCTGTTGTATGTTGCCTCTTCAAGAACTGAGTTATTTTGACAATTGAATGTGTAGTAATGTCTTGTCTGACGTGACGTCACACGTACTGTAACTCAGTGGTTCCCAATCTGAGGGTCAGGACCCCTTCGGGGGTCAGATGACCATTTTAGAGGGGTTGCCATGAGCCAGTGAAGAAGAAGGCACAAACGACTTGGGTCTGGAGGAGGAGGGCAAGGAAGGGGGGGAAGAGTGAGTTACAGCTTGATAGGTTGGAGGGGATGTCATTCAATGGCACCGGAGGCTACGATTGGTTGAGGGTGCCTGTAGGGGGAAGTTCTCTATGGCACCTGTGGCAGTGGCCTGCCAAAGGGCCTTTTGGCCTCTTCCAAGCAGGGCAAGGGGTCACCACAACATGAGGAACTGTATTAAAGGGTCACGGCATTAGGAAGATTAGGAACCACTACTGTAACTGAAGGAACAGACGTTGCTCATAAAATCCACTAGATTCCCTGTGCTGCACGGAATCCCGATGCAAACCCTGGAGTAATGGGAGCCTTCTATTTTCTGTGAAACTTAAATATGAACTTTTTTTAGATTGATGTAATGTCCAAATAAAACTGGGCATGGTTGATATTGTTGCTGGAAGGAACTAATAAGGCTTGCTCCCTGGAAAGTACCCAATATAACGGTCTTCAGGCTGCATAGGCTTTAATGAGCCTGCAGAACCATACTAACATTTTCCGGCCTGTTCCAAGACCAACAGATTTGTTTCAGTGAGAGCGTTCTGTGATTACATTCCACTTGGAAGTCTGAGCATTGAGATAAAGGAGGATGTTGCTCCTCCAAGTGGAATGAGTGCTTGCTTCTGCTTCAAGTATCCTCGGGGTGGGGTGGGGGGCAGGGATAAAAATAGAGACATGTGGGATAAGAGAACTGAAGACACAGCAGTGGCTTTGAGGCTTCTACGCAGAAGTATTTTTAGCCCAACAAAGTGCTATCTGAGGGAAATGAATACTTGCCTTTGCATAAAGGCCAGTCCTTAAGACAGTGGCGGGAGAGTTGGGTGAGAGCATCCTGGATTCTGCTCATGGAAGGTTAATGGAGTCACAGAACTACGAAGACTAGACTCCCAGTAGGTCCTTCTCTGTAGAGTTTCTAGTCTTAATTTAAATTTGTTTCCACAAGTGGAATAAATGGGCTCGGAGCGTATTTAGGGCAATCTTTTTATCTCAGGCTGATCAGCGACTATTGGAGATAGGCTTTTAATGTATTTAATGATTCTTGTAAACATGTAGTGTTGTTCTGCAGTTCACCTTTCAGGTATTAATGACATAAAAGACACATAAATATTTTAGGATTGTACATGTGACACTGAAACAAGTAAAGAATGCTGTGGAAACTTATAGACTAACTTATCTATCTATTACAGATGGGCCACTTTACCAGATAACAGTGGAACCTTGATTACATGCTGCTTGACATGCAGCATATTTGACTTACAGCAAGATGTGGCCTGTTTGACTTGCACCACGGGCTCTGACTTAGAGCTTGGAGGCCCGGCGCAAGGCCCCGGAATCGGGCGGCACCCACGACCCAGCATCGTGGTTGCTGCCTCCAAACTGCTCCTGCCTTCTTCCTCTCCTCCAGCAGCGGCAGCAGCGGCGAGGCCAGCTCCGAGCACCTGGAGCTGGTCCTTGGCCTCGCCGAAGCTGCCG
Organism: Phrynocephalus guinanensis; assembly: GCA_037367245.1. NCBI lineage: Eukaryota > Metazoa > Chordata > Lepidosauria > Squamata > Agamidae > Phrynocephalus > Phrynocephalus guinanensis. The sequence goes on from CM074735.1 coordinate 11,939,833, forward strand.
CTGCCACCGGAGGAGAAAAAGGGCTGGGAACTCAGGGCTGGCCTCCCTGGTTAGACAGTCAGCTCAGTCTTGTAAAAAATCTGGCTGCAGAATTCTGGTCCACAATGGAAGCATTTTAGTTGGGGAGCTGTACAGTTGTGGGACTCTAATGGTAAGCATAGGGTTGTTCAGAATTTGGAAGGTCAGGTTAAAAATCAGTAAAATTTAAATGTTAGACATTGTTGCTATGAACATTAAAAAGTGGAGGCATATAACTTGTGGACTATAATTCCACTGTCTCCTCCTCTCTTTGAAGAGACATTTCCTTTACATCCCCGGAAGGAATCTCCTATCCCAGTCAAATTTGTGTTAAATTGCTGTTTTTGGGGGGCTTTTTCATCATCTGGAACGGATTAATCCACTTTCCCATTACTTTCTATGGGAAAAGTTTGTTTGACTTAAGGCATATTTGACTTATGTCTAGACCTCCGTAATGACGTAAGTCAAGGTTCCACTGTACAGTCACCCCCGCCATTTCTCGGTTTAGGTACTGTGGTCCAGCTATATCACGGGATCACAGTACCTGCGCCTTGAAGCCATGCGAGGGGGGTGGCGGGGAGTGATCGCATCGCTCCCTGCTGCCCTACCACCTCTCCAAAAGGTCTCGGAGCCGTGCGGGGGCGGGGGGGGGGGGAGCAATTGCATTGCTCCCCGCTGCCCCCAGCCCTCTGAAAGGCCTCGGAGCCGCGCAGGGCGTGCTGCGCCGCCCTCCAGGTCCCACCCGACCCGCTTCCACATATCGTGGATTTTCAAGCATCGTGGATCGGGTGGGTCCCTAACCCTGCGATAGGCGGGGGGTTACTGTATAAACAAAGTACAAATATTGCGGTTGGTGTGGGGTCAGAGCAGTGACAATTCTATCATAAATACTGCTCATTCATAAATTATTGCTGACAATAAATAGTACCCTAGTTTGGCACAAGGTTGTATGTTTCTGGTTTCGACACATTGAAATTGAGGTTTCAGGAATTGGGAGAAACAGCAGCTCCTTTTAAACTTTACCAAGTGTAACCACCAAGTTTATTTACGCTCTGATGGCCACTTGGTAAAGTTACTTTAGTCATTTGTAACGTTCTCCCAAGTGAAGATAGAAATCTTTGCACACTTTTGTGGCAGAGCAGAAATGTAGGAAAACAAACCAAGCTGGTGATTAACTCTGATAAGTTACCACATGTGAGTATTAAAAATCTGTTCCTTGTTTTGAAATTTATGGTCGCTCATATCAGAATCAGAATTTTGATACACGTCTTGTTCTCTTAACATGAAATGATACAGTTTTTAAAAGAAATATTATAGCCACAAACCACGTTTTGGATAATTTAAATTTATTTATTTAGGAATCTAAATATATACAGTATTTACTATTCCTTATTTATAAGAGCTATGCTACAAAACACTATAGCAGTTGGCACATAAAATAGCAGTTTATCTATATTTATTTATTTATTTATTTATTGCATTTCTAGGCTGCACCGATTTCCAAAAAGAACTCTGTAAAAAGCACTCTGATATCACTGTAAAGAAAGAATATGATCCACATAGAAAGAAATAGAAGCTGGGTTGGACAGCGACCTGTTTGGTTGGTCATACTACTTCTCCAGAATTACTTGACTTTAGGTGTCACTTGTTAGCATCTGGAATGAGAGGACAATAAACCTTTCCTGTATTTAGACAACATGCCTCCCTTTCCCTTCATGCAGCTAAAGCAAAGTAAATTGTATCAAACCCTGTCAAATTCTGCAGGCTAGCAGCAACAGGCATGTGAAATTGAACTATGTTCTCAAAAAGTACATATGCCTTAGCGCTGTTTAAATAATAATTGGAAATATCCCGATGTCCTGAATGTGGTGATTAGCTGTCACATGACAGACATGTCATGACAGTTATTTTAGGAGGGGATTTTATCCCCTTGCACTTTCCTTCCTTTTCAAACAGTTTATTGGCAGATTTTATTTTTAAAGGGAAGGCACTCTGTGCACCGTCCCGAGTTCTCTACATGCGCCACTGAACTGGGGAGCTCTAGGCCAGTATCCTGTTCCATAGCTCTGCTAGCAGAGGGCAAGAGATGCCATGGGCAACAGCCAATTGCTTCTAATAAAGGAGTTCCTGCTTTGATTTTGAGATCGTGTTATGCCAACCTGAAACCAAAGCAAAAACGGTTTAATTCATGACAATCTGCCATTGGTGGTTTTATTGCCCCTGTTGTGCTGACATTAACTATGACACAGGAATTTGGTTATTGGCCTGCAAGTTCCTGAATGTTAAACATTTTTTTAAAACAATCTGTAAACAAGAAAAAATTAAGTGTGAAAATACAGTATGGAATAAAAATAAAAGTGAACAATAAAAAAGAAGATTGTGTTGTCAGGGCTTAGAAATAGAATATAGATCTTCATATTGGCATGTAGAAACTGAAGAAATAAATAAGCATGATTAGGATTTTACATAAATGTTAGTGATACTGTTTTATGGGTGTTTTTTTTAAAGGAACGTTTCATATGATTCCCTACTGCTGCCCCAAATTTCTTATGTTCTCTTTGTTTTGGGACACAAAAAAAGTAAAATTAAAAATGAAGCTTTGTAGGGAGGGAATGATATCCCTGTAAACCTATCTTAGCAGGTCATTATGAAACCATGGAGGGGCCATAGCTGATGCCCTGAGCATAACTAATAAGATCAGCGCGGCCCAACAAACCTTTGTAAAGAGAACCATGTGTGGATACACAGGGGAAACAGTCTCTCTCTCTCTCTCTCTCTCTCTCTCTCTCTCTCTCACACACACACACACACACACACACACACACACACACACACACACACACACACACACACACACACACACACACACACACACAAGCATATTAAGAAAATAAAAACAGGTGGGAGTAGAGTGCGAAAATTCTGTGTAGGGATAAAACTTGGAATTCAATAATTCACCATTTATTTACAGACAAATGCGATTCTGTGCAAAGTTTGTAGAGATAGGGCAGCATGCATGACTTGGTGTTTAAAGTGTGAAGGGGAGGCCCCCTGGTACTACCTACAGCCGCATTCTGCTACTTTCATTCCCTCATATTGGTATTTCAGAGTGGGGACTCCAGCGTCATCTTTATACAGCATGGAAATTGCCTCCAGCTTAGTGGGGACACAACAGGCTTTGGCAGCTTTCTTTGGGTTCTTGTAGTGCACCAAGGTCTGAACAATCGCGTGCTTGGTTGGGGTCACATTATCAGTCAATGGAAAGAAACAGCCACCTTTGCACTCAAAAGCCTCATAATCATGAGGCGCAATGATCCAATTCCAGCCAATTTCTTTGAAGTTCACATGCAGAGAGGTTCGCCTACAGTGGTTACGCTCAGCGCTCCGTTTGTTCCTTGATGGAGGGTGATGGATACCAGGGATGGATGAAGAATCCTGTTTGTGGGCAGAGTTGTTTTTTATTAAATTCTTCAGCACACTCTCCTGCTCATGGACCATCATTTCCTGAAGCTCCATATGGTTTTCCTTGACCCTGTTGCCGTGATCATTGGAAAATACTATCAGCAAGGGCAAGTGGTTGGACTCAGGTGCAACACTCATGTGCAGATCCCCACAGGTGAGGTCACTTTCAACCTTACTTTCCACAGCAATCTCCAGCTGACTATTTGCCCTTGGTGTTGGCGCCTTGACCCATCTTTTCACCGTGCTGGACATGTCAAAGATCACCCAGCCACATTCTTGAATTTTTTTGGAGACCAGGAATGACTTGAGACCATTGGGGTTTTCCCATCCGTTGTCTTCATGAACGTCATAAAGAGCCACATTCCCTTCAAACTGACTCACACATTCTGCTTCTTTGTGGCATGTGGTGTGGATTCTTAGCTCTGCTCTGGTAACTTCTTCATGCCATGGGACAGAAATATTGAAAAGCAAGACGTGTTTCTCAACTGGAGTTGTGTCCAAGGAGGAGAGGAAAACAATATCTGTGAGAACAAATTAATAAACAGCATTACCATTGTATTGCCTATTAAACAAAAACGAGAACATGAAACTCTTCAAGAAATAACCTTCACTGTCTTGTCTCTGTGTAGAGTGGTATAAAACAAAATCAAATACATTAATTCAGCCCTCGTAAGCGGAAGCAAACAGAGGGGGAAATAGATAAGTGATATGTAAACATGCCCCCATCATTTCAGAGATGAAAACAGAAGCTCGTGTTTATGATTGCAACATTTCTGTAATTACCCTCTCCAAGTGTGGTGAACTTTGTATTTCAGATGTCTGAGCAATACATCCTCAAAGCAGGTCCCCACGGGAAAGTGCCTTTTAGCAGTGGGCTTGGGGGGGGGTGTTCCAGTAGTTTTTCATGCCAGGGAACCTGACACAGGGTATTGCTCATCAGGAGGTGGACAGGGGAGGGACAATGCACCCCACACTGGGGGATCTGGGTTGAAGTACAGAGATTGCTTTGTGGTCAGGGGGAGGGGAAGGGAGGGGAGAGGCTACCTGATTAGGGAAGCACCATGCTGCTGGCAAAGCTGAGCTAACCTGGTTCTGAGGTAGAAGGGTTTTTCTGAATGGCAAAAAGGGCCCTGATGTGAAAATGATGCCCGTGAGTCATTCTTATCAATAAGAACAAAGAACCCCTCCCAGAGCCCTTGGAGCCACACATTCAGCAGCTGCCTAGCTTGCCAATCCAGTAGTAGTCCCTTGGTCCCTCCCAGGGTTGTCTAGTGCTTCAGATTGGCAGGAGCAGGCTGTCAGGAGTGGGGAGGAAATGGCCAAACCAACCAACCAACCAAAACATCGCCAAACAAGTTTGTTGGTTCATTTTGTTTTGGCTCTTTGCTTTTGACAAGCCTGAATCAATCTGGACCAATGTTTTTTTGATTAACCTCCTGGTTTGTTTTTTTGGCTCATGCCAAATAACTAAGGGTCCAGATTATTTGGTGGCTTCTGTTGTACCTTTACAAAGAGGAGAAGACATGGCAGATTCCCAAGAGCAGCACAAACATCCTGGTTTTTCTGTTCAGAATATGGTGGTGCCAGCAGGAAGCAGCACTGTTCTGGAGAAGCCTGGCCTGACTCAAGTGATGGGAGAGAGACTTCAGTAGAAGTGAACTGGGGAGGTGCTGCCCCCTATGTTGGTACAGTATATATATTTGCACATAATGTGTACATTTGTATCTGTATGTTTAAATGTGTTTTCAATGCAAGACCAGAATGTGGTATTTGCACAGTATAGGATTCTGACCAATGATGTGTCTGGTCAGCCAGGCTGCTAGGAAAACCAGGTTTTAGAAGTTCAATATGTGACAGGACTAAATATGTAACAGACATGGACTGACAACAATATGTAGCTCAGCATATAAATACTGTGTGTAACTAAGATAGGGACATGTACAAACTTATAATAAGTATCCATGATGGGGTTAAAGATGTAACTAATAAGGGGTTTAATATGGTCAATTAGTGCTTATAAATGTAATAGTATAAGAATGAGTAAATTAGTTATTTACCAGAGAAAATATGTCTGTCAATAATTCCAGAACATGTATGGCAATTACCAAATGGCTAAGCACTATGTGTTATGTTATATTTTGCATATGTTTACAAATAGTAAAAATTATCATTCCTAGTTCCTATCATTCCATGGTCACTTCTCATCAGATGTACTAGGTTATTGTTTGAATTGTTGAATTTGATTTCTCTGATGCTCTAGATCAGACATTCCAAACAGGGGGGCCCTTAGCACATTTGAAGAGAGCTACAGACTGGAAGCAATTCTTCACAAACCACCTTATAAGATTTGTGATGTGATTTATATAATCCTGATTTGGCCTATATTTTGGTTACATTGTGTTTATGGCCAGGGCCAAAGAAAGATTGAGGGTGGCTGCTCTAGATCATTTCTTTGTGCTGTGTTATGGTATGGTACTTCAGCTATAACTAATAGAGATGGGCACGACTCAAAAAAATGGTGTTTGTTTCGTTTGTCGTTTAGAGGGTCCGTTTTGGTTCGTTTTCGTTTTTCGTGAATTTTTTTGCAAAAAAAATTGTTTTCGTTTTGTTACATAACGAAACGAAAAAACAAAAACGAAAATGAAAAATTGCTGTTTCGTTAGCATTCATTACAGTTCAATGTATTTGCCGCAACGAAAACAAAACGCATGACAAAATTTCTGTTGTTTCGTTTCGTTTCGTTTCATTTTGGAGACAAAATTCGTTTTTCATTTTGTTACATAACAAAATGAAAAAACGAAAACGAAAATGAAAAATTGCTTGTTTCGTGCCCATCTCTAATAACTAATAAAGCTGTGGTCTGATTCTACCTGAGATGTGTGTGCCAATTCTTCCCTCCCTCAGGCCAGGCCCCTATAACTCTACTAGGAGCACAACAGGGCTGAGAAGCCTTGGCCTCTCTTATCCATGGACTGGGCCATTCACTCCTCTTCCCGGTGTGCATTAAATGGGAGCAGATGAACCATGTTTAGGCCTTAATATATTCCCATTGATTATCAGTGGGATATCAGTATACTGCTACAGTCATGATTCTATGATTCTATGAAATAGCTCCCAGGACCAGAACCACATGCGTTGGCATGCAGAAACACACAGCACCTCTTAAGAGCTGTTTGATAGCCTTATTTCTCCTGTTCCCCTTTCCCGTTACCTGCTTGCTAGCAGGAGGAGGCCTTTGCCATAACTGATCGTGATGTGTCAGGGATAAAGGGAATGATTTGTGGAAGATAAATATTTGTATGCTGCCTGCTCAGCTGTTTTATATAGCTAAACAGTTATCAGGATTACCGAATACATGTTCTCTTCATTACAGCATTGGCTTGTATTTTTCTTAAAATGTGGTCACAATTCATATGGCTACAAAGAGTTCTATTAAAAACAAAACAAAACAAAACAAAACAACTCCATCCACCACCCCAAAAGAGTTTTTCAACAAAGAAAGCATTTCTTGTTGACTCTGCAGTTCATAAGACAGTAAGAGTGTTTTTTTGATAACAAGCTAATTATAAACTTCCTGAAGAATCCATACCATTTGGCAGGAGGCAAGTGATAGTGGGGACAGATTCAGAAAGACTCTCCTTCTATCCCCCCTCACACTTCTATTTGGGAGATACAGATATTTCTTTAACTACTGCCATGTAGTTAAAGCAAAACAGATATCCAATGAATATGCAAAGAATCCCCAGAAAGTTGTGCCTTTAAACAGATTTTTTTTCTGTCCATATTTTCTTATTTCTGCATAAAAGGCTTGGAGGAGAAGAGATGTCAAAGGTATCAGTTTACTGCCGGCATCAAATGTATTATTTTTAAGAACCTTCAAGAGGAAGAAGTAGAGAGGAAGTTTGCCTCTCAATAAGGAGATAGATGACAAAGGGATAAAAAGTTGTTAGGGCGTTCAAAATGGCATTTTGGATTTCCCAAGGACCCAGGGCACCATAATGTTCAACTACTTCAAAAATCCCAGCTTACTTATTAAAAAACCCATCCTACCTTCGGGACTGAAGCTGCGCACAATGTTGGAAATGGGGCTGGAAGATTTGTCCGTGGTATATCTGTTATACAGATCGATCATGACTTGGGGTGGTTCCTCCTTCGTCTTCTCCTGTGACGGTATTTCTGATAAGTTCAGGTTTCTCAGGAAATCGGCTTTCAGGTTCTCTAAGAAAGCCTTGAAGTGGAAATGGGCCTCTTCCTCTGTCCCTCCAAGATCTCCAGAAAATTTGTGAGACTCTTTCATGGCCACTAAGCTCTCCTGGTCGTCAACGGGTTTGCCACTTGTTAAATGAATGATAATGATTTCCGCCACAACCCAGGTGCCCAAATAATGCATTTTAACGTATTCAGTATTCCAGGAGGATAAAAGCCAACGGGTGATCCAAGAGAGCAGGCTTCTTGGGTGATTGGATTCTGAAGAGCCAGCAAGGAATAGCAAAAGGCCAACCACTTTCTGAAGCTGTATTGCAGCCGTGGCTTCTCCAGCCCCAACCCCTTGTGAATCTTCAAGCAGATTGGTCATACACTTGCCCTTATCACAGCCATTGATGCTACATTTCAGTCTGTTATCTCTTAGAGCTCTTCACTAATGAAGATTCTATAAACATCAGACAAGCACATGGCATCCAGGAAAGAATCTATGTTTCTTCGAGGGGGATGGGTGGGGTGTTTGTCATTATTGCCTAATGATGCTTCTTTATCATTTCCGTAATGACAATATGTATTTCTAGATTCCTGGGCTGGGCCGGTGGGGGTGGGGTGGGGAGAGTGTTTGGGGTGATGGTATAAAATGTCTTTGTTCCCACGTCATACAAAGCTAACATGAGGAAGAACACAACACCCTCATAGCTGTTTTTTCACAGACTATTCAAAAAGCACCTCAGGAGGAAATTCCTATTGGGAAGACACAGTCTCATTACTATGAAGCAATGCCATTGTGAGTGATGGGGAAAAATTTTGTGTGTGCACAAGTGGGAGTGTGTGCATGTATGCCCAGACACAGAGGCAGATACAGGCAAGCATTAACACACCTGCATACAGTCACAGAGAAGCCTCTGCTTTTTTGCTTTCATGGATGAGCAGCTGCCTACAGCCTCTGCATATTCTAACTTACCTGATAGAATATATTATTTGTACACAGACTGCATGTTTCTGATCATCTAATTTGCTATGCTCTCATTTCCAATGTTGGTAGATTTGGTAGAAATATCTGGGTTTTCTAGTACGTTGCAAGTTTTAATGCTTCATGTCATGTATAATAGTTCTCAAGATTTTTGATATACTGTGCACAATACCCACCTCGTATGAATTAATCAAGACTGATTCTTTATGTGACCAGTTTCATGTCCAACCATCTTATGTCTAGACTGCAGAGAAGCGTGGACCTGGAACTTTCCCTGTGATCTGTTTTGAAACCAGTGAAGTGGGAGGTCATAAGTGAGTTGTCTGCCATCTTGGGCACACATAAAGGTTCTCTGAGACACAACTAACTAATATCTGAAAGTTTAGTCATGGCACTTGAATTTCTTTTCTTGAGAGATTGAAACATTTCACTACTCATCCAAGCAGCTTCGTCAGTCTGAGGAGAGTTAGTGGAAAGGTTCCAGTTTATAATTTGCCTTGATTTTACATCACATTGTCCACCAAATGAGCCTACTCAGGCCATTGTCCTCGTAACAAGCCTATTCAGGATATTGTCCAACTAGGAGCCGATTGAAACCAGGGTGATGTGAAATCAAGGTGAACTAAAATAAATAAAAGTAAATAAAAACATACACATTGGATTTTGGTGGCACTACAATGTAGTGGTTCCAATCCTTACTGTCGGGACATACTCAAAAGGTGGTTTTGCAGAAGTCAACACTATGAGCTCTGACCTGTGAAACCCTTCAGGGCCCCACCTTCTTCCTTATATGATTTAAGACAGGGGTGTCCAAACTTCGGCCCTCCAGACATTTTGGACCACCACTCCCACAGTCCTTTGTCACTGGCAATACAGGCTTGGAATTCTGGGAGTTGTGGTCCAAAACATCTGGAGGGCCAAAGTTTAGACACCCCTGATTTTAGAGAGAAATGAAGCCTCTAGGAGACATGACTCAAAGGTGCCACCAATATGCTGATCGCTCTCAGCTATACTGTTCCCTGTCACCAACTCTTAGGAACCAGTCACTACCATTGAATATTGCCTGAGCTCCATAATGGGCGAAATGAGGGCGAAGAAGCTGAAATTAAATCTGGAGAAGATGGAAGCAGTGCTGGTTTAGAAAGGCAGATTCGGGGACCAAAGTTCAATATTTTCTGGAACAAGTAGTGCTCCCTCCGATGACAGGTCAAGTTCATAGAGAGTGCACCCTGGTTCCCAGGTGGCCGTGATGAGGAGGAGACACCACTTAGTGACAAACTAAGAATAGAACTGTCTTAGCAAGAGTCATACATGCCTAAGTTATATCACTTATTGGTTACTGCAGTGTGTTCCACATTGGGGCCACCCTTGCAGAGTTATTGAGATCTTCAGTTGGTGCAGCATGCAGTAGCTGGGCTGCTTTCTGATGCACAATATCTCAATCATATGTTCCAAACATTTCTAAAGACCTGTACTTGTTATCAGTTGCTTTCTGGGTCAATTCAAGGTATCAGTTTTAATCTTTCAAGCACTCAGTGACTTGGGCCTAGTTATCTAAGAAAACGACTGTGCTGTTATGAGCTGGTCAGGATTTTAAAATCTCGAGGAGAGGCTGTCTTAAAAATAAGAGTTGCAGAAGCTTGCCTAACAAACATATGGGAGTCAGAAAGTCCTGTCTTCAAATTTGCGAATTGTGATCTGCTTCCTATCTGACTTATTTTTTGACGATGATAAAACACATCTTTTTGACATTAGCATATGGGATTCAACTTGCCCTGCTTTGCTGTTTTATAGTTTTGACACGTTGAGTTGCTTTAACAACTGTTTTTGTGATAAAGTTGCTTGGGCTTGATTTCATGATTTTATAGTTAAATTTGGTTTTACTTATTTTATTCTTTTACAAAGTTTGTAAGCCACCTTAAGCAGTATTTTTAAATGTAATGCATAAGTAAAACTTCTGACATTTCTGCTGTGATTTAAAAATATATATAATCTGTTACAGAATCTAAGGCTCTAGAAGGGGTAGTATTTTATTTCCACTCTAAAAAACCAAACCAAACCAAAGCAAACTAAACCAAACCAAACCAAACCAAACCAAACCAAATCATATCTATATGTATGTATGTATGTATGTATGTATGTATGTATGTATGTATGTATCTATCTATCTATCTATCTATCTATCTATCTATCTATCTATCTATCTATCTATCTATCTATCTATCTATCTACTGTATCTGCTTGCCTACTTGTCTGGTGTTTTACTTTTAATTCCTTTTTACATTTGACTTGAATACCCCAATTGTCCTTTAAATTTTTTTAATCTAACTGAGGGTACATCTATATGGGACGGTTACTTCACATTTTTATGTCAGATTGGGAACAGATTTGTTAATTGAAATCCAGTGACTACATTATGGAAAGCTCTGTGTTGGATAGCCCATTGTGAAATTGATGTTTTTTGAGTGAGGAGCAATACCTGAAGGTATTATCTGAAGAGCCTCGTGGCGCAGTGGTTAAATGCCTGTACTGCAGGTAAAACTGTGTTTACGACCTGGGGTTCAATCCCCGGTAGCCAACTCAGCCTTCCATCCTTCTGAGGTCGGTAAATTGAGTACCCAGCTTGATGGGGGGGGCAATGTATAGCCTGCATAATTAAAAAACTGTAAACCGTCCAGAGACTACTTGAAGTGGTATGGGTTGGTATATAAGCAGAACACTTTGCTTTATCTTTGGCTCAGGCAGTGGGAGCAGTTTAAATTTGTACCACAGGAGGAAAAAAATATACAGAAAGACATAGCCAAATACAAATACTGAACATTTGTGTCTGTTCTGGAATGGCTATTCTTTTGAATGATTCTTTTTAGGCCATGAGAAACTTTACTAAAAACACTCTGTCACCCAAACCATATTACCTTTCCCTGCTATGTCACTTACAAATCCCAAAGTGTTGAAAGGCAAAATGTAAGATAGTTTGAGAACCTCCTCTAGAGGTAAAGTCTAGTTGCTCATGGATTTGTTCATGTCAACATTGGGACATATCTTTAAAACAATGTTTCTGTTCTCATCCGTGAATAGAACCCTTGAGGAATTCAGTTTGTTGGGGACACAACAGGCATCTGGAATGCCTGGAATGATCCTCACAGTTCTTACAAAGCTCTGGACTGTGACACGGTTCGATGGCCGTACGATCTGCAGGAGCGGAAAAGGAGGAAATCATTACTGCTTCTTGGCAAGGAAGCTCTTTTTCCAGAATAATTGGAAACCCTGTCAAAAGGGGGAAGAGAGGAGAGGTTTATGAATGATTGCAGGCAAAGATCCAGGCCTTTTGCAAAGTTTCTTCACCACTTTTCTTTTGTGGATGCTGATGTCTAATCCTCCGCACATCCCCATCTTGGGAAACTTTTGGACTCGGACAGTTTTGGCTCACGAGTCATCAAGAGGCCTGGCCTCAGAGTGACAAGGCTGCCCCAAAATGTTGCCTTATAAGAAACCATCGTGCAATGCTCCTTATCTATTTAGCTGTCCCTTGGGAAAAGCAAACATGAAGAAAAAACGCAAACCCCTGAAGCTAGGGATCAGCTTCAAATGCACGGGAAAGGTGGCTGATGATGTGCATTCCCCGTCATGCCCATAAGGCTCTTGTGTACCTCCGAACCGGAAGCTGAGAAAAGGGATAAAGGACAATCTTTCTTCCTGCTCCCAATGCAGGAGGACGGGAGCTTGCCACGTCCCAGAGCTGTTGTCAGGGTGAGTTCTACCAGCAGTCTGATTTGTATGCCTCTTAAAGAATGAAGAACAAATTAGTAACATGTAAGTTTAGATGTTTTTAACTCTCCAATCTCTCCTCGTTTATTTTTAATTTATTCAAAATGTATATTCCAGGGTTTTTAATATAAAATCATTTAATATAAAAATAAAAATAACGTCAACACAGCTTACAATACAGTGAGCCCCAGCCTATTGGGGGTGTTAGGGACCCGACCTGACCCGTGATAATTGAAAATCCGAGATATGCGGATGCATGTTGGGTCAGGCCTGGTGGGCCTAACTGGGGGCTCTTGTATTTACCCCCAGCCTGGCGCTGCCCCGAACAGGCCTCTAAAAAGGCTCTCAGAGGCCTCAGAAATGATTTTCAGTGACCCAGAAGTCACTTCCAGTTTACCAGAAGTGACTTCTGGTTCCCAGGGAGGCCCTTTTGGGGGGGGGGGAAGGCCCTCACAGGCCCATTCGGGGCAGCCCCAGTCCTGGAGTAAGTAGAGGAGGCTTGAAACAGGCCTTTGCCTGTTACCCCGGGGGGGATTTTTTCATGTACTACAGTCCCGTGATATAGCGGGACCGCAGTGTAGGAACTGTGAAAGGGCGGGGGACCACTGTATAAATATTCATAAATAATGTGTGTTAAAAACCAAATAAGGTCAACTAAAATTCCTTCCTTATCCAAAACAAACAGGATGCAAAGGCAAAGGAAACATTTTCTTTCCATTTCAACAGCTCACCCACTATTATTTATTTATTTATTTATTTATTTATTTATTTATTTATTTATTTATTTATTTATTTAAATTGTTTAAAATATTTACATGCTGCATTTCTGGTAATGGATCCAAGGCAGTTTACAGTGTTAAAAACAAAGTTAAACGCTAGATAATTTTTTACAATATAAACAAAGCTTTAAACAGGTATATTAAAACTTACAAATAAGAATATTAAAAACAGAAACAAAACAGAATAAAATAATCTTTTTTGAAAATTTTTGTGGTCATCCAGTCATTTAAAGAAAAGCTTTTCTGAAAAGAAAGGCAGAAGGACAGTAAAGATGGAGCTAGCTGCCAGCTCGAAATATGGCAATCTCTTATCAGATTGGTTTGAAATCTTGTACACTTGATAACCTTCAAAAACAGCTAACTGATAATATGTTTCACATAATCGGGACACTTTCCTTTAATCCCCATGTTAGGGCGTTTATACACAACCCCTAAACTCCGGGGCAAATGGCTGCCAGCTCCGGAGCTTAAAAATGTTTACCCAGCAGCTCTGGAGTTTACAGGAAATTAAGTGCGGCCACGCCCACTTTAGCGCGTCCCAGCACACCTTTCAAGTACCTGCTCTTTGGAGGTGAAAATTATTTGATCCGGTGTAAGGATAGTGAGTGCGGGGCTCTCCTCACTTCTGTTTGTTGTTGTTTTGGCTCCTGCCCCTTTAAGAGCTACTTTACAGACACAGGAATCTTGCCAGCAAGAGCGAGATCCAGAAGGAGAGCCAGAACGGAGGTGAGGCACGATCTTTTCTTCCTTTTTTCCCTCCCTCCCCTCACGCAGCCAGCAGCCAGGAAGTGCGGAGGGGTGGGGAAGCAGGAAGAGCGACAAGCCCCTAAAGATCTCTGGTCCGAATTTAAGTGGCCAGCGGATCTTAGGGGTCGTGTAAAAGCGCCCTTACTTACTATCATGCCATCTGTTATATATTAGTAAAACTGAAGCTTATCTTTGTACTTATAGTCCAATTGTATCCATGTTTATTTGGAAGTTTCCCTGTGATCAATAGGACTTCACACTCAAATAACTGCACCAAAATAATTAGTCAGTTTCACTGTTTTTCTACATAGATCAAGCAATGTAACACATCCAAGTTTGGTTTCTAGGCCTTCTTTCTTACATTTAGAGTGATCCCCCACCTATTGCGGGGGTTAGGGACCTGGCCAAACGTGCGATAATTGAAAATCCGCGATATGCGGATGCAGGTCGAGTCAGGCCTGGGGGTGCTAGCTGGGGGCTCTTGTACTTACCCCGAGCCTGGCCCTACCCCGAACGGGCCTGTGAGAGCTTTCCTGGGCCTTATGGAGGCCTCAAAAGGGCCTTGCTGCGAACCAGAAGTGAATTCCGATAAACCGAAAATCATTTCTGAGGCCTCTAACAGACCTAGAAAGGCTCTCAGAGGCCTCAGAAATGATTTTCAGCCTTCCCTTCTACTGACAAATATTTCAAGACAGTTCTGGAGAAGAGGACTTTGAGAAGATTATTAGAACAGACGCTGGAGTAATAAAAAAGAACTCACGGAAGAAGTGGATGGTCCCGGGGGGGGATGCACTAATATTGTTATTTGTCTGTTTGTCTTTAATTTTTTTTTTTAAAAAAGAAATGCTTTTCAGCAATCCGGAAGTCACTTCCAGTTCGCAGGGAGGCCCTTTTGGGGCCTCCAGAAGGCCTGGGAAGGCCCTCGCAGGCCTGTTCGGGGCAGTCCAGTCCTGGAGTAAGTATGGGAGGCTTGAAACAGGCCTTTGCCTGTTACCCCGGGGGGGGGGTTCATATACTGCAGTCCCATGATATAGCGGGACCGCAGTGTATGAACCGCGAAAGGGCGGGGGACCACTGTATAAATATTCATAAATAATGTGTGTTAAAAACCAAATAAGGTCAACTAAAATTCCTTCCTTATCCAAAATAGACAGGATGCAAAGACAAAGGAAACATTTTCTTTCCATTTCAACAGCTCACCCACTATTATTTATTTATTTATTTATTTATTTATTTATTTATTTATTTATTTATTTATATTTGTAGTTATTAACCACCCAGTTTTCCCTCAGGAACTCTGGGCAGTGTATAACAGACTGTGAAAAAACAAACTCCCCCCCCCAAAAAAAACAACAACCCACTAATAAAAGATCAAATAAAAGGATAAATCACAACAACAACATCTAAGCAATTTCTACTTTCTAGCTTTTGTTTGTATTGCACAGAAGAAGGAAAAGTGAACTGCTGCTGAACCCTGGGATATGAAATATGGAATGTGAGAATGATGAAGCAAGGTAATCTGGGAACCATAAAGCAAGAAATTGAATGTTTAAATATTGCAGTGCTTGGTGTCAATAGTAGAGATGGGCATGACCAGGAAAAATTACGTTTCGAATTGTCGTGTGTCAGAGCCGGCCCGTTTCGGCTCGTTTCCGTTTTTCACGAAATTTTCCAAAAATTTGTCGTTTCGTTTGTCGGTTTTTCGTCTGTCGTTAGTACTGGTTTTGGGGGGGGGTGGGCTCCTGGAGGCACCTCTCTGGGGTGGGTGCCTCCTCTGGCCTGCCATGAAGGGAAAGCGGGCTCCTGGAGGCACCTCGTGGGTGCCTCCTCTCCTCACCCGCTACAAAATGGCATGCATAGCCAATTGGATATGCATACCATTAAGTTGCAGTTGCAGCAGGCAGAGGCACCTCGGGTCGGGTGCCTCTGTGACTCACTGCCTGCACACTTGGGCTGGAGAGCGAAGTGACAGAGGACCCCTACGGGCGCCCGCTGTGACTCACTAAGAAGGGAAGTGTACTTGCTGTAGTGCAATGCGAGTACACAGATCTGGCTTGGGGTTAGGGGTTAGCGCAAGGGCTAGGATTAGGGTTACTGGTAAGGTTAGGGTGAGTTACTGGGGTGCACCTCTGGGTGCCTCTCTGACCCACTAAGGACAGTGTACTGGAGTATGGGTTAGGGTTAGGGTTAGGGTTCAGGTTTGGGCTAGGGTTAGTGGCTTTTTATGCCCGACTGGCACATCCCAGAAGTCTTGGTCAAAACCTGGCCAAGTGGCCATGCAATTGGTGGAATGGCTCCAAAAATTTGCATGGTCCACTCCCATGGACAGCCCATTGTACAGGTGTAAAAAAATAAAAATAAAATAAAATAAAATCAATGAAACGTTTTGTTGCAAGAAAAACCCACTGCTGCTACTGAAAAAATTCAGGCAGTTTTAAAATAGCTATTTTCGCATGTTTCTGTGGTGCTTTGGTGTGTTTTTTGGACCACAATTTCAAAATAAATATTGCGGTCGCCCCATTTTGGATCCCCCACCCGCACCGCATGGCATGGCGAGTTGGCGAGACGACGAGGATGCGCAGCCCAGGAGAGGAGGGGGGGAGGCCGGGGACCCCCCGCCCCCCAGAAACCACCCTTCTGGTAGGTGCCCTCACTGAGGCAGGCCGCAGGCATATTTTCGCCTGCTTTTTGGCCGGGATCGGTTTTTTTTAATTTTTAAAACTTTTTTTCTTCTGCTTGCGAGTGGTGCGACTCAACGAGGATGCGCTTTGCGCATCCCAGGAGAGGAGGGGGGAGGCCGGGGCGAAACCAGTAGGTGCCCTCACTGAGGCAGGATTTTCGCCTGCTTTTTTGGCCGGGAATCGGTTTTTTTTTAAAAAACTTTTTTCCTGTGCCGCGCCACTTGGCGAGTTGGCATGGGCGAGTGTGACTCGACAATGAGGATGCGCACTTTGCGCAGCCCAGGAGAGGGGGGGAGGCCGGGGACCCCCCCCAGAAACCACCCCTCTGGTAGGTGCCCTCACTCAGGCAGGCATATTTTCGCCTGCTTTTTTGGCCGGGAATCGGTTTTTTTTAAAAAACTTTTTTCCTGTGCCGCTTGGCATCGCACGATCGCTGCGATGCCAGGAACGACAACGACAAATCAGACCCAATTTTTCTTTAGTCGGTTCGAGTTCGAGTTCTGGCGGAGTAATTGTCGTTACCGTTTCCGTTACGTAACGGAAACGAGAAACGGAAACGGAAACGAGAATTTCGCCGAGTCGTGCCCATGTCTAGTCAATAGACTAAAAGAAAATGAAACCGACATTCTCAGTCCAACAGCCACAAAACATTTTACTCAGAAAAACTCAGTAAAATTAGAGTGGCTCCAATATTGAGGCAAGATATAGTACAAGTAGTTAGGGGTTATAATGCAATGTCTGACCAATTAATATCTGTCAGACTTCTATCAAAACCTATCAGCATAGCCACCATTCAAATCTATGCTGCAGTTACAGTTACACAATAATTTAGGAGGAAACTGATCACAGACCAAAACAAAGCATGGTTGTATAATAACCATAGTTGACTGTAATGCAAGAGTAGGAAACCAAGAAGAACCAAAAGTAGTTGAAAAATTTGGTCTAGATATAAGAAATGAAGCAGGAGAATGACTCATAGAATTGTATGGAGACAACAATCTGTTTATTGTGAATACATATTTCAGGGAACTGAACTGAGGACTGTAACATGCAAACCACCAGAAAATCAATATAGAAGTCAAACAGAGTATGAAATTGGAAGCAATATATGGGAAAACTATTCTATCAATATACAGTGGTGCCTCGGATAACGACAGTAATTCGTTCTCCGAGGTTAGTTGTTATCTGAAACACGTTGTTATCCGAAACGCAGTTTCCCATAGGAATGAATGGGAAGCTGTTTAATCCATTCTGGAGCCTAGGAAAAAGGCACAGACACCTGGTTTTTTGCTCAAAACTCTTTAAAAAGTGCACTTTAAAGGTACAGATGCAATGCCACCTGGGATAACTTTTTTACTGATGCATGCTGGAAATTTGTTATCCGAGGCAGCCCATAGGGAAAATTCGTTATCAGAGGCAGCCCATAGGAAGATTCATTATCCAAGGCAGCCCATAGAGAAAATTCATTATCCAAGGCAGACCTATACCTAGTAATTGTGATTCGATATCTGAGGCAGCCCATAGGGAAAATTTGTTATCAGAGGCAGCCCTATACCCGGAAATTTGCAGTTGTTATCTGAATTATTCGTTATCTGGGGCAGTTGTTATCCGAGGTACCACTGTATGTGGGAAAACAGTATTCTTTCTGCCAAAACAAGACCAGTGCTGTAATTTTCCATGCTAAATGTGTTGCAACAAAGGGGTCCTCAAACTTTTAAAACAGGGGGCCATTTCACTGTCCCTCAGACACTGTTGGGGGCAGATTATAGTTTGAAAAAAAAATAGTGGAGGAGGAGGAGGGCCAGTGTTACTCTTTTTCTCCTTTCACTTCTGGTCTTTCAGGCTTGGCATGGAGCTTGGCTATTCCCTTGTAGGTATCCTCTGGAAGGGTGATGCAAGGCCCTGGTCATTCCCTGCAATTCCGCAGAAGAAAATGGGGGTGGGGAGAGGCCAGGAAAGGAACGAGGGCTCATTCCGTGAAGCCAACCTGCATGCCTTGGCTGCTGTGTGGAGGCCGCCTGAAATGACAGCCTTTCTTGGGAATCCTCTGCACAGTGAGTTTTCTGTTCAAGTGGGGGGCGGAGTGGGGGAAGGGTTCTGCAATAGCTGGTTGGCCGGATTCAGGACTCTGGCAGGCCAAATCTGGCCCGCAGGCCATGGATTGAGGACCCCTGCCTTATATGGAGCAAGAAATGCTTGATGTTCAAGCTGGGTTATGAAAAGGAAGTGGCACTAGAGGTCATATTGCAAATAGCCACTCACTGCTGGAGCACACCAAAGAATTTCAGAAGATCTGTTGATGCTTTATAGAGCACAGCAAAGCCTTTGACTGTGCAGATTATGAAAAGCTATAGATTGTTCTGAAAGATATGGGTGTGCTTTAGCACTTGATTGTCCTAATACCTAACCTACATTGTCAACAAGGATCTACTGTTAGGGCAAAATATAGACAGAAAAAATGATTTTGCATGTGAAAAGATGTCAGTGAAAAGTTAATTTTATATTTCTGTCAGTTCAGTCTATAAACAGAGCACATCACATGGAAGCCTGGATTAGGTTCAGAAGAAGCAGGAGTGAAAATTGGTGGAAGAAATATCAACAACTTAAGACATGCAGATGACAGCATCTTAGAAAGCATCAATGATTTGAAACGGCTTCTGATGAAAGTGAAATAAGAAAATCTGTAAAAAATAAATCTGTAATGTAAACAGTAATCAGATCAAATTTTCTCCACACTCTTAATGTTCAGTTGTAGTCAATGGGAAACATACTGCAAATCAGTCTGATTCCAATCAGATAGTTTTCCACATTGCCGAATTGGTGTATGAAGATAATATTGTGGTTTTTGTAGCCTGAGTAGGGAAAATACCTGCATTTTCTTAGTAGGCAGAAGAATGTTCTTCATGTGCAGCTCGTACTGTTCGTGAGGTGTTGTACTATGCCTAAAAGAAAACTGTGTGATGGCCCTTCAGTAAATTAGGTAAGAAGCACAGACTACTTACTTTTTGTTCCTTAATAGCCATTGAGGCTCTGCATAAAGGGAGAAAGGAGTGGTACTTACCTTCTATTAGCCTTGAATGACAACCTGGATGGATGGAAGCAGAATCATCAGCCCAATTCAAGTAGCACAGGGATAGAGCCGATCATACTTACATATTAATCAGGGAAACTTAATTTGTGAGAGCACTAATGAATACAAATTGCCCCCAAAGGCTCCGCGCAGAGGCCGTGATGCATTATTTTCCCTTTCAGCAATAATGGTTCCTGTTATCTTCCAATCAGAGATGACTGTCAAGGCACTCAAGGATGGTCAGAGATGATGAAGACAAATGATCTCCTTTAGGTGTACATGCTACTGTCAAGTTGCTTAATGGCTCCCGTAATATGAAGCATAGTTTAATCAGAACTCCAGCTTGCCATGTTCGGTAATTGGATGCAGGTGCTGAAGTGAAAGTGTATGCTACGTCTTGTTAAATAGGACAGTTTACAACAAGCAGCCCTGCGTGCGCCATGCACACGCTCTCCTTCAGGAGACTTTGAGAAGAAGCAAAATTCACCCATGGTTCATCATTCTGTGGCAGCCTCAGAGGCTTTTAAAACCAGGATGGGATTTTAAAATGTGCTTTTCACTCCTCAGATGTTTAATGAAACTCTTATTATGGTAAATAATGATTTTGGGGGTCTGAAATCCATTTACTGTTAACTGCTGGCATGCAAACTGGATTATGACATCATCTGGAGACCATGATATTTAATTTAAATGCAAAGCTTCCTATTCGCCAATTCAAAGTTTGGAGGCTCCTCAGGGCCCCTCATGCCTTAGGAACCTTTGGGGGTTTCAGGATGGGAAGAAGTCTTTAATACCTGAAGATTGCCACCAGTCTGCCACTGGCAGTCCCAGTCCTGACAGTGGTGGTGGTGTGGTGGCAATTCCTACTCACCCACCCCACCCACCATCCTAAGGCTTTCAATGAATTTTTATTTAACATCCCTTTTGCTGGATGATGGTGTCATCTTACTTGCATGGTGTTAAAGTTGTGCAAAAGGAGTGAGGCCATCATGTTACTAGTTATTTGTTTCATTACATAACAAAACAAATAATGACCCTGGGGTAAATTTAAAACGAATTGAACCGAACCAAGAAAAATTGGTTCGGTTCGGTTCATTTCATTAATGGGGGGGGGGGCAGAGATGTCTCCTACCTGGTGCTGGTCCAGAGGTCCGATCTTCCTGGCATCTGGGATGGAGACCAGGGGGGGGGAAGCAGATGGCCGCGCTACAGCTGTAGCGTACCACATGGTCAGCAGTAAAAAAAAAAACCAACACAATAAAAATAAAAAAATAAAAAAAAATGGAGTGCTAACTGTGCCCCAGGGGTGGCCTGGTTGGCACCCTAAAATAAAGAAAAAAGTAATAAAAAAGCCCAGTGCCAACTGGGCCCCAGGGGCCGCAGGTCAGCGTTGAAAGAAAATAAAACAACAACAACAACAAAAAGCCCCGCGCTACAGCTGTAGCATGGGGCCTGAACCCGGAAGTAAAAAATAAATGTAAATATAACTGTAAATGTAAATAAATAAAAATAAAAATAAAAAGGGGTGCCAACCCAGCCCCAGGGGCTGCATGGTTGGCGCTGAAAGAAAATAAAAAACAACAAAAAAGCCCAGCGCTATAACTGTAGTGCGGGGCCTGAACTCGGAAGTAAAGAACCCTAACCAGAGCCTCCTTCTTCACTGGGGTGCGGGGGGCACAGATCCTACCACAGGGGACCAAAAGGCAGGGACTTTGCCCCCCACTGCAAAGAGGGGGAGGGTTTGCAGAGAGCGAGGTGGCATGCAAAGCCTAGCTGAGGGTGCAAGAGGGAAGTCCCACAGGCTGGAGGAGGAGGAGGAGGAGGAAGAAGAGACAGGAAGAAGGCAGGCACCCGGCAGTTCTCAAAAGTCTCCTGTCTCCCGACACAGGCTCCTTTCTTGGCCCCGAGTGCCCACCATGGCTCATGGTCGCCCCCCTCCTCCTGGTTGCCTTCTTCTTCATCCTCTCCGGTGGCCTCGGGTAGTGTAGCGCCGCCGGCGGCCGCCCTCTGCCTTGCCAGATCAGCCCCATCGCTGGTGCCGCTCCCGGGAGACGGCACACAACTGCCAGGTGAGAAAGGGAATAGGGGTGGGTGGGTGGGAAGCCCCATATTTTAAAGCCCTTTTTGGGGTGTGGGGGGAAAGCAGGGATGCGGTGCTCTCTGGGAGGGGGATCGATTCCCCCTCTCCCCTCCCTCAGGGTCCTGATCCCCAGAGCACTGGGTGCCCTCAATGGGGGGGGGGGGGGTAAGAGAAAGGGACCTAAGGGGACGATCCTGAAGGGGGGGTCCTGGGGGCAGAAGGCGGCAGGGGTACCCCAGCAGAGAGACACCCCATCCCTTTCCCCGCTTCCTCCCAAGTCCTGTAGCTATGGGGGTGATAGCTTTTTTGGGGGGGAGGGGTGTCTTTGCATGCTTCCTAGCTTCCGAGCAGATGGAAGGGGTTAACAGCACACACACACACACACACACACACACACACACACACACACACACACACACACACACACACACAAGCCGGCTGCGTTACAACTGTAACGCGACCGGAACCCAGAAGTTTAAAAAAAGAAAACTAAAATTAAAAATTAAAAAATTAAAAATTACTGCCTGAACTGGTTCGGGTTCGAACAATTTTTTTAAAAAAATTCATTCAAACCTGAACTCGAACCGAACCAAGGGTGGGCCCAAACCAGACGAACCCGAACCATGGGTTTTCTGGTTCATGCCCATCTCTAGTTGCTAGTGTAATACTTGAGTCAGAACAGTGGACTTTTAATATTATAGGGGTCATACCGTATTACCAACAGTAAATGTATACATAAATTAAGATAGCTTGTTAAATTTCAATCCAAAATTCACTTCACTCCTCATTTTAATATACAGTAATGCCTCGTAAGATGAATGCCCCTTAAGACAAACAACTCCTAAAATGAATGTAATTTCTAGAGATAAGAAAAACTCGTAAGACATTTTTTTCCTTTGCGTTTACATTTGTCTTATGAGGTACCATTGATCCTTGCCTAGCCTGGGCTGCCTGCAAGGGAACAGCCCAAGCTGGTTGAGGATCACTGGGTCCCTGCTTTGCCCAAAAATTTGGTGGGCAAAACAGGGTCCCATTGATCTTTGCCCGGCCTGTGTGGCTTGGAAGGGAAGTGGGGATGGTGATCTGTCATCGCCCCTTGCCTTGCAGCCCTCCCTGGCTGGGAGAAAATCCATGGGTCTGTGTTCTGCAAGGTCCTTCTGATCCCTGGGACATGTACATGTTTGGGTGGCTCGTGTGGGTTGGGGGGAGATGTGCCTCCCTCACAAGATACCCTAGCAATGCAAATATGCACCTATCCCGGGGACGTGGGGATGTTTGGGCACACCTCTCTTCCAACCCACCCAAGTTGCACGAACGTACACCCGTCCTGTCCTCCTCTTCACCAAAGTCTTGGCACCGAGACTCGGGTGAAGGGGGGGGGGCTGGATCCTTTTGAATTTCCTGCTTCACCAGTGAGGGTGCTCATGCAGTGGGAAATTCAAAAGGACCCAACCCTTCACCAATCCCCTTCTCAGCCAGGCAAGTGTTGTTGGTCGTTGGATGCTTACCTGGCAGGGAAGGAGATTGGTGGAGGGCTGCCCCCTCAATCAAGGGCAGAGGAAGGCTGCTCTCTGCAAACCTTCCCTAGAGCTGATTTTGACAGTTCTGACCTGTTAAAGTCAGCTGTCTGGTGGGGCTGCGGAAAGCAGCCTTCCTCTGCGCTTGATTGAGGGGAGGGGGGTTGAAACAGCCTTCCCATAGGAACGCATTGAAAACCTTTTAATCCGTTCCCTCCTATGGGAAACAGTGCCACGTAAGACGAATTGACCCATAGAATGAATTAAATTTGTCTTATGAGGTACCGCTGTTTATTTTTCCATTCATACTTATTACTTGTATTTCTTTCCTTTAGATTACAGTGGACCGTTGTATAACAAGCAGCTTGTATAACATAAAATCTGTACACCATAAAAATTCTGGAGATAGGGGAAATTTGCTTAACATCATCGCCTATGGGGCGAATCCGTACAACATAAAAATGGGATTACTCTATTTTCAATGCATTCCTATGGGAAATTTGTATAAAGGAAAATTTGCTTAACATAATTTCATTTGGAACGAATTAATTCCTTTATACAAGGTACCACTGTAGATTTGTTTAATCTTAAATAGCCTACTAATCTGATTTACAATTTGTCCAGAACAGTGGTTCCCGGCCTTGGACCCCAGATTTTCTTGGAATCCCAGAAATCCTAGCTAGTAGTGAAGTCTTAGCTCAAGAACATGTGGGGGCCCAAGACTGGGAAACATTGGCCTAGAATGTATGAATCCGAAATGTTCAGGCTAAATATAATTTGGAGTTTAATTATTCAGGTGCATAGCTGATATGCCCATCAATATTTAGCAGTCTTGATCCAATATGAATTTAACACTGTTTTATGTTTTCAAGGCTTGTTCAACAATACTCTAGGTTTAAAAGAGTATTGTTGAACAGCATGCCCATCTATAATATTAAATACAGAACACATACAGTATATGATTCCTTTTGCTGTAAATATAGTGAATTTTATAGATCAGTGTTGGCGAATCTACGGCACGGGTGCCAAAGGTGCCATGCAGAGCCCTTTCTGTGGGCATGCAACATCACCCTCTCACAGCCATGGCACTTCCTCCTCCGCTCAAAGCACACCACTGTGCTCCGTGCAGAGAGCTGGGCGAAGGGGAGGCAGTGGCTTGTGGGCTTGTTCATAGCCCCAGTTTACTCTCCAGCCACACTGCTTTTGGCATGCCCAGAGTGGCATGGTGGAGAGTAAAGTGGGGCTACAAATGAATCAACAAGCCCCACCACTCCCCCTTGGCTTTCCTGATGGGTGTAGCCCAGGGCAGAGAGGTAGATGGGGTGCTACTCTTCAGGAAAGCAAGGTTCAAAGAGCAGGTTTTTAAATTTCCCACGGCCACAGCGAGGGTGTTGTGGCCAAAGGAAATTCAAAAACCTGCTCTTTGATCCTCGCTTGCCCAAAGGGTAGCAACTGAAGCATTTGTAACCCGGGGTACCACTGTATTCCAATTAAATTGCTGTATTGGCACTTAGCGAAAAATAAGTGGGTTTTGAATTGTAGTTTGGGCACCTGGTCTTTAAAAGGTTCGCCATCACTGTAATAGATGTTGCTTCCAAACCTGTCTGTTCCAGAGTGTATTTTAGCTGTTCATTAACTTGGTTCTCTTCTGACAAAATTGGCTGGTTTAGGTATTTTTTGTAATCTTCTGCTGATTTTTGTTTTACAAGTTAGCATTAAAGTAATTAACTATGCTAGTGGGGTGTGGACAGAATGGCAGACTGGGACTCTGGTGATGAGGGTTCAAATGCCTACTTGGCCATGCAAACTCATGAGAAGTGTGTGTGTGTGTGTGTGTGTGTGTGTGTGTGTGTGTGTGTGTGTGTGTGTGTGTGTGTGTGTGTGTGTGTGTGTGTGTGTGAAATTGTTAAAACCATTTCTTAAGTGTCTCACTTACCTTCTAAGCCCTATTATTACCGTAAGTCAATTCTGGTATGAGAGCACATACCAATTAATTAATTTATCGCTTCTGTTGGTGAAAGAGTAAAGGGACTTTAAAAGGATGTAAATGCTGCTTGCTGCTGCTGCTGATATTGTACATTTTCTTTCTGGTGATAGCTGGGACCTGTCTATCTGGTGGAGCGGATCTCCCAGAGATCAACCTCGTCCTGACCAACCAGAGCTTCATTATCCCTTTAGCTCCGGGTGGCGACTCCCAGAGAGGCCCAAAGGGTTTCTACCCAGAACCGGGCCTTCTTGGTGGCGGCCCTGGCATGTTGGAATAAATTACCATTGGAAATCAGGATGGCGGATTCGTTGTTGGCCTTTAAAAGAGCATTAAAGACCTGGCTCTTTAGGGAATGCTTTGGGGACCTCTGAGCACATTGTGATTTGTTCTGTCTGTACAACAGCTAGCACCAGCCTTCTCTTGCTGGATTTTGTCTATGTTAGGCTGTTTGATGTGTAATGTTGGTTTTATTCTGACTGTTTTTGTATTTTTATGGTACTACTACTACTACTACTATTATTATTATTATTATTATTATTATTATTATTATTATTATTATTATTATTATTATTATTATTATTATTATTATTATTATTATCATCATCATCATCACACAGCTAACTACACTGGATTTTGTATTAGAAATCACTAGTCAAATGCTAATTAATAATAATAATAACAATATTATTATTATTATTATTATTATTATTATTATTATTATTATTATTATTATTATTATTATTATTATTATTATTATTATTATTATTTAACCACACAGCTATCTACGCTGGATTTTATATTACCAATCACTAGTCGAACGCTTCCCAAGCGTTTAGGACTCAGTGATGTATCGGCGAATTATGCGAGCAGATCCCAGTAAGGTGGCTTTCTGCATCTGACTGATGGTGACTTTGTCAACTCCAATTTCTTCTAAATACTTGCTTAGCTCTTTGTGCACCACACCCAGCGTGCCAATTACCACTGGGACCACCTGTACTGGTTTATGCCAGAGTCTCTGAAGTTCAATTTTGAGATCCTGATATCGGGTAATTTTTTCAAGTTGCTACTCGGTGACTCTACTATCTCCTGGTATAGCAACATCAATGATCCACACTTTTTTCTTCTCCACAATCACAATATCTGGGGTATTATGTTCCCCCCAACCCTGTCTGTCTGTATTCGGAAGTCCCAAAGTAATTTTGCATGCTCATTTTCAGTCACTTTTTCAGGCTTATGATCCCACCAGTTCTTTGTTATGGGCAGATGATAGTTCTGACACAAATTCCAGTGGACCATTTGAGCAACTACATTATGACACTGTTTGTAATCAGTCTGAGCAATTTTCTTGCAACAACTCAATATATGGTCAATAGTTTCATCTGCCTCTTTGCAGAGTCTACATGTGGGGGGACTCAGCTGATTTTTCTATTCTAGCCTTAACTGTATTTGTTCTGATAGCTTGTTCTTGAGCTGCAAAAATCAGGGCCTCTGTCTCTTTTTTCAGTGTTCCATTGGTGAGCCATAACCAAGTCTTTTCCTCATCTACTTTTCCTTTGACTTTTTCGAGGAACTGCCCATGCAGTGCTTTATTATGCCAGCTATCAGCTCGTATTTGCATTGTTGTTTTCCTGTATTGACCCTTTGTTTGATTTACTTTGAACACCTCCCTGTTCTTAACCTCCAATAATGCTGGCTCTGTACTATTTTTTACATAATCTGCCAACGCATGCTTCTCTTCTTCAACTGTCTGCTTCACTTGCAGAAGACCTCTACCACCTAATTTTCTAGGTAAATACAGCCTGTCAACATCACTGCGTGGATGTAATGCATAGTGAATGGTCATAAGTTTTCTTGTTTTCCTATCTAGAATATCTAGCTCCGTCTGAGTCCAGTTTATAATGCCAGCGGTATACCTGATGACCGGTATGGCCCAGCTATTAATGGCCTTGATGGTGTTACCACCATTCAGCTTACTTTTTAATACTTTTCTGACCCTTTGGATATATTCTTTACTGACCACATTTTTCACTTGCCCATGCTTGATATTATCTAATTCCAGTATGCCCAGATATTTATAAGCTTCAGACTGATGATACTTAATAGCTTGTCCATTTGGCATTTCAATTCCTTCACTCTCAATTATTTTTCCTTTTCTCAGTGCCACTGTGGCACATTTGTTTAGTCCATACTCAATACTAACATCGGTGCTGAAAATTCGGGCTGTGTTGGTCAGTGAGTGTATTTCAGTTTCTGATTTTCCATACAACTTTAAGTCATCCATATACAATAGATGAGAAATTTTCCCTGAATTTTTAACAGTATGGTATCCTAAATTTGTCTTCTGCAAAATTATTGAGAGGGGAATCAGGGCAATAGCAAATAGCAGAGGTGACAAAGAGTCACCTTGAAAAATCCCTCGTTTGATGCTAACCAATCCATAGCTTTCATCCCTGACAAACAATTCTGTTTTCCAGTTCTTCATCGCATTTTCAGTTAGGGCACTAATACTTTTACATAGTCCAATGGCATCCAGACACTTAATAATCCAACTATGCGGTACTGAGTCAAAGGCTTTTTTTATAGTCAATCCAAGTCATATATAAATTAGTTTTCCGGGCTTTACAATTGTCTAGGATCATTTTATCAATGAGTAACTGATCTTTTGTGCCTCTGCTTCCCCGTTTGTTCCCTTTCTGCTCTACTGGCATGATGTTATTTGCTTCCAAATAATCCTGGACTCTATCAGCTATGATGCCTGTTAGCAGTTTATACATAGGTGGTAAACATGTTATTGGCCTGCAATTTTCAGCTATTGCTCCTTTTGTTGGATCCTTCTGAATCAAATAGGTTTTGCCAGTTGTTAACCACTCATTAATATAACCTGTCCTCAACATTTCATTAAATTGTTGGGCCATTTTTCCATGCAGACTGGTCAGGTGTTTAAGCCAAAACCCATGCAGTTGATCATTGCCAAGTGATGTCCAGTTTTTGACTCTTTGTACTCTTTTGATGATCATATCAGCTGTTATTTCTAGTTGGTCCATTGTGCAATTGGAGAATTTCTTCTCAAAATCTTGGAGCCATCCAGCATTTCTATTATAGTCTTTCTCAGTCCCCATATGTCTTTCCAAAACTGAATGGTTGTCATTTTTTCAGGCTTTTCATCTTTTATACCTATCTTCTGATTTAAACTCTGATAGAACTTTCTTTGATTTGATTGAAACAACTGGTTGTCTTTATACTGAGTAAATCTAGCATAATATCTTTCAGTTTTTCTAGCTGTTGCTGTTATTTGCTGCTTCACTATTTCCAATGCTTCTCCAATTTTCCTTGTACTTAGCCAGTATTTTTTAGTCAAATATTTCTTGATCTTACCATTCTTTAATTTGTCCTCCTGCAGGTTTTTTAAGTTACTTGCATCTGCTCGGAAGTCTTTTGATTTTAAGCTCCAGCCTGATTTTCCACCATGGTTTCTCAATGCATTTTTGGGGGGGGGGGGGGCTTCAATTGTGGAATCCCTAGCTCTTCCGTTACTATTACTGCTGCACTATAAGCAAGCTGATTTATCTCTTCAGTTGACCTTATCTGGATTGTTGCAAGTGCTGAGTTTACATCGTTTATCAATGGTACCAATTTTTTTCTAGGCATAGTCTTTAAAATTGGGAGCCTTCCCCTCTCTTCATTTAATGCAGCATGTGTCACTGCCTAATAGTGAGCTCTGCTGGTGTTCCAATCCTATTTGAACCTTCTTTTGGTTCAAAGTTTTGTGCAACATCCATATTTTCTTCAACTTTTGACTGTTCAATGTCCCCAGGTGTTATTTATCTATTTTTTCCTCCTATTTGGATAATTTGTTGACCTCCAATTTCACAAGTCCTCTGTATTTCTTCTAGTTCAACTTTACTAAACACCTTGTTTCTGATAATATATCTTCGCTGATCAGCTAATCGTAATTCAGTTATATTGGAGTTTGGATATTCTTGTTTCCATAACTGATGCATCCACTTTTGGTAGCCACATTTTTCAGGTTCTGCTCTGTAATAGCATTTCATGATTGTCCGATTCTCTGGTAGAGTATATTTCTGCCGCTTCTGAGATGGTTCAGCTTCTAGTAACTCTACAGGCCCATGCCCTGGTTGCTCAGCAATGGGACCCGTGACCTGTAGCCCATTTATCGACGGATGTCCAGGTTCATCAACATCCATCGCGGTCCTTGTTAACCCGGGCGACAACCCAGCCGGTATAGGCTTCTTTATATTGTATTTCACCATGATTCATGGGTTGTTGGGTGCGCTTAGTTCTGTTCCTCAGTTGAGACCTCTCTGGTAAGGTTGGACCTACTGGAGCAGTTAAGCCCCCTGCCACGACAAGGCAGCACCCTTGGGGGATTATTATTATTATTATTATTATTATTATTATTATTATTATTATTATTATTATTATTATTATTATTAGTAGTAGTAGTAGTAGTAGTAGTAGTAGTAGTAGTAGTAGTAGTAGTAGTAGTTTGCTGGGGTTATTATTTGTATTTTGATTGGGTACTGTAGGTTTGAACAGTTGTTGTTTTTGCAACGTGTTGTACACTGCCCAGAGTTCCCATGGGAAATCAGGTGGTTAATAAGCACAAATAATAAATAAATAATAATAACAGAAATCCTAATTTTTGCATGCTTACTAATTATTTTCTCCCTCCAAATTCATAGAACTTTTGTTTTAAACACTGTAATTCATATCACTTCTGTTTATTTCTAGTAATTTTGGTTCATTTTTAATGGATAGTTGTAATTTTTAAACCAGATTGTACATACTGTTTCCAATAATAGGGCTGGTTTCTGCAAAAAAAAAATTTAAATTGATGTGCTTCTAGAACACAATGGTTCCAACCATTACAGTAGGACCCCAGTATCTGCTGGGGATTGGTTCCAGGCCTTACCGTGGATAATGAAAACTGTGGATAAAAGAGAACACCCCAAAACTGCTGTTTTGTGACACAGTAGCTTGCTTTATGGCTGCTGTTTTATGACAGTAGCTTGCTTTACAGCTGCTGTTTGTGACAGATTCCTTTGCGGCGGCTGAATTATTTATTTAATGTTTTCCTCTGCCAAACGTGGATAACTGAATCAGTGGTTAATGAATCAGTGGATACGGGGGTCCTACTGTACTTCGTTGTATCCCATATTGTGCTGATGGGAAGTTCTGCAGCGACATCCCCATCCTCCAGTTCAATGCTTACATGATGGTTAGATGATGTGGCATAGGTGTGGAATAATTCATGATCAATGGAATTGGCTTTAAGTGATTTGATAAACCATATCTGAAAATACATGTTTTCACAAAAAACAAAACGAAAACAAAAAAACTGGCTTGGATGAATTTGATATAAACAATTGTTTAACCTGTAGGCAATTTAAAGGAACAATTTAAAATACATTTAGTGTAAGCATAACTCTGAACAAGATACAAAATACTATACCACAGTTGACTAATGATAACAGATAAGAAAACAATATAAAATATTGCACATAACTCAAATAAATGAAAACAGTTCACAATATGAAAATAAATAACTTTCTAGAAAGCTCTTTATCATTTGAGATGGGGATTGGTAAAGTGGTGTCTGTGGATACTATTAAATCCCCACTGAATGCATTGGTGCTTACAAGGGAAATACTCCCCTTCATCTTCATTTAAAAAAGCACAAGCTTAAATGTTCCTTAGCTTCAACTACATTGACAAATAATGTAGGAAATACTTCAGGACTGTGAGGGTCTGATTCACATTATTTTCATTTATTATCTGCTATAAAAATTGAGTGCAAATCATTCCAGAATTGCTCCCGCTCTATAGTTTTCTTCTCTGCTATTGGGACTCTTAGTTTTTTGAAATTGAATGGTTTTGCATAGGTTCGGGCAGTGTGATCAGTCGAGCTGATGTGCAGATGTTCATAGCCCTTGTATTTAAAAACATTCTAGCTGCCACTAGCAGCAGGTAAGACAAAAGGGAAACTGGCTGCCTTTTGAATCTTCTCCTCCACACACCTGGTACTTGAGTCTCCTTTTCTCCTCCCTCCCTACTCATCTAGTTTATTTCTTTTCTTTTCAATACTTGCTAATCTAGTGCTGGGGCAGCTAGGCACTATTTGATCTCTTTCTTGAATAGAAGTACAGGCCTGGTGGATGAGGAGAATACTGTGGAAATTGCTTATCTAGATTTCAGTAAGGCCTTCAATAAGGTTCCCCTTCGTATACTTGCAAAGAAGTTAGTAGGATGTAGGATAGATAGTGACACTATTAGATGGATTTCTAATTGGCTGACTGATCACACCCAAAGGGTGATCATTAATGGATTCTCTTCAGCTTGGAGAGATGTGATCAGTGGGGTGCCCCAGGGTACTGTTCTGGGTTCAGTGCTATTCAATATCTTTATTAATGACTTGGAGGAAGGAATAGAGAGTAGGCTGATCAAATTTGTAGATGATACCAAATTGGGTGGGGTTGTTAATTCCCTAGAGGATAGGATGAAAATCCAAAAAGACCTTGACAGATTAGAGTCCTGGGCCAAAGCTAAAGGAATGGGGTTCAGCAGAGGAAAATGTGGGGTGCTGCATCTAGGTAAAAATAATGAATTGCACATATATAGGATGGGAGATACCTGGCTGGAAAATAGTACCTGTGAAAGGGATCTGGGAGTCTTAGTGGACCAAACATTGAACATGAGTCAGCAGTGTGATGCAGCGGCCAAAAAAGCCAATGCGATTCTTGGTTGCACCCACAGAAGCATAGTGTCTAAATCAAGGGAATTGATAGTACCACTCTATTCTGCTCTGGTCAGACCCCATCTGGAGTACTGTGTCCTGTTCTGTGCACCTCAATTTTAAAAAGATGTTGACAATCTTGAACGGGTCCAGAGGAGGGTGACCAAGATGACTGAGGGTCTAGAAGAAATTTCTTATGAGGAACGTCTTAAGGAGCTGGGAATGTTTAGCCTTACAAAAAGAACCCTGAGAGGGGATATGATAGCTATGTTTGAAAGGATTTGAAAGGATGTCATATTGAAGAGGGAACAGGTTTCTTTTCCATGGCTTCAGAGACTATAGAGATATCCACTTGGGGGGCAGAGACTGCACCCCAGCTGGCTTCATGGTCAAGGCCTTTTGGGAAGCATTGAACCTCCATCTGTGTGGGAAAACCCCGGATGAGAGGACAATGGATTCCATGGGGCCTCATGCTCAGGAAACCAGGCTTGCTCCTCTCTCTTTCCCCCAGTTAAAGCCAGCAAAGCCATGAGATGGGATATAGGAAATAGCAAGCTGTCTGTGGTCATTCATCAAGACCCCTGGCACGTGACCAGCCCAAAGACACTGCTACATCAGATAAGCCCTTCCCAGGAATTCACCAGCCTACACCAGTGACGGCGAACCTTTTAGAGACTGAGTGCCCAAACTGCAATTCAAAACCCACTAAGTTTTTTGTAAAGTGCCAATACAGTAATTTAACCTGTATACAGGTGGCTATGAAGGGGTGATGTCGGGTGCCCACAGAAAGGGCTCCGAGTGCCACCTTTGGCACCCGTGCCATAGGTTCACCATCACTGGCCTACACCATCCTGACATGTAGACCCTCATGCCACCTCTGATGCCCTGCCTTTGCAACTAATAAAAGAGAGCCTCACCTCATGATTGTGAGGAGAGCAGCTGCTGAGGCCTGGCTTTGCTAAACCCAACAATGTGTCTATGTGGAATTATTCCTACAAGAGACTAGGAAGAGAGATTCCATTTGAACATTAGGAATAACTTCCTGAGGGTTAGAGCTGTATGGCAGTGGAATATGCTGCCACAGAGGGTGGAGGAGTCTCCTTCTTTGGAGGTTTTTAAGCAGAGGCTGGATGGCCACATGTCAGGAGCACTGTGATGGGGGTAACTGCATAGGAGGGGGCTAGACTAGATGGCCCTTGAGGTCTCTTCCAACTCTATGATTCTATGAAAGTGAGGGGTGGAGAAAAGCAAGTTTTAAGGCAATTCTGCTCTGATTGTGCCTCCTGCAAATCTGAACAGTTAGAGCAGAGCTGCCTTAAGAAGCTGGAGCAAGGCTGCAAAGAAAATGTCCTCCTCTCTCTTTGAAAATACCTTGATTTTTTTCTTTTTCTTTTGTGTTTGGTCATCATTTGATCTAGTGCTAGGACAGCAAGCCTTTAAAAGGCATAAAGGAAGAGGAAGAAGAGGAAAGGGAAAGAAGACCAGCTGTTGGGAGGAGATGATTCAAACAGCTAACAAGCTGTAAACAAGGCTGATCCTCCCCTCTCTCTGCCAAACTTCTTTGTGGTCACCAGAAGCAAATTAACCTGGGGAACCTTGCCTTCCTGAGTGCAACCTCACAGAATGCGAACTTTCATTCACTTTTTTCCATTGGTGTCGTCGCTCTCTTACAGGCATATGGAGTTGCTTCCAAGAAAAGTGAGTTCACTTAGCAACTGCTCTCTTCATTTACCATTAATTCCTCTTGGCCTTTTGATTATTTTTAGGAAATGAAGATTGTGGATGGCTGTGGGATAACACTAGAATCAAGTAAGAAAGTGAGGATTCAGTTGCACCCTATATACTTAAAGCACAATGGTGTTTAACCCTCAGAACTCAATTGGTACAGCAAAAATCTGAAAGCTCCTTATAATGACATGATCACAGGAAACATTTGAATGAGTTTGGTGATAACAACTTTACTACATGCACTTCTCCAGCATTATTTCATTATTTTATAAGAGAAGTTTCATAGTAAGAAATTGTGCAGCCTCCGAAATAAACATAAGTTCAAACAGTTGCTCACACATTTGCTGAGATATCGTATGAATGCAGGAGAAAATGAAAGGCTCATAAAAAGGTATGTTTAGCACTTAAATCTTGTCTAGGATTTCACACATGAAGAACTGAGGCAGCTTCAAAATTCTCATTGAAAACACTGAGACCAAAATCTGCCCACGAGTTGCTTTGTGAGTTGCACCCTCAATCTTACAGACCACGTAAGCGAGCACATGCAGAGTCCAGTTTATTTTTACTCCTAGTCTGCTGCCATTACGTCAGGATGGAGAATTTGCAAAGGAAGAGGAGCTGACCTTCCTCCAACCCAAATGAAACTTGCTTTCCTTTCACTCTGCTAATGACGGGATACTTTGTGGAATCCCTGCCTAAAGGACTACTATAGGCAGCTGAATTTCAGAAGGATGGAGATAAATTTATTTCCTGGTCAAATTCATAGGTTGAAAAAGCAACCAGCCATGACTGTTCCTGAATCTAAGACAGCTGGGATGCCTGTCATTTTGTCAGCTTTTAAAGAAGATGAAAATTTGTAATGCTCCGAGTGCTCTTTCTGTTTTGGCTGCTCCTCCAAGGGCATGTGGCAATGCCCATATTTTAAGCACAGCATCCAAGGATGTGCTTTAGGCGTCATATTTCTATAGTACAAGCCAGGAAGGGGCCCTAATTGCCACCTGTCCTTGAAGAACATTTCAAGAAGAAGCAAGGCAGATGCCAAAATGCAGAAGACCCACAACAACCCTCTTCCTCAGTAACAGCAAGGCATTGTGTGGCTTGAAGCCACATGAAGA
This sequence comes from Phrynocephalus guinanensis, assembly GCA_037367245.1. Classification (NCBI taxonomy): domain Eukaryota; kingdom Metazoa; phylum Chordata; class Lepidosauria; order Squamata; family Agamidae; genus Phrynocephalus; species Phrynocephalus guinanensis. The sequence goes on from CM074735.1 coordinate 11,974,715, forward strand.
AACATCAGCTATTACATATACCTCATACACATGAAAACTGGCCACATAGCCACTACACCTAGTTCATCACTGGGGCACTCACACAACACCTTTACAAATAACAGCAGAACTGAATTCAGTTACAGGCATATATTTGTATACCTTGTTTTCAGTTGTGTCCACATTGTTTGGGCCTATTTTGCTTCACTAATGATTTAGAGGTCCACATTTTTCAGTCACTGATATATAAGATCATTCCATTTCATACAAAATATCTCCTTGCTCTTTGGCGATCTTGATGGAATGAGTTCGAGGAGCAAGGTTAAGTCCAAAGCAGATGGTGAGAACCTGGTCTTCCTTATGGCTGTTGCTGGGAATTCAAACTCTGAATGTTCTTCAGGACTTCAAGAGCTATTTTATAGCAAAACATATACTGCTCCTGAACATAAAAAGAGAAACAGCCAGTTATATTCTTCAGCAGAGGATAAAGGTCAGTGAAAACTTGACAGGTATGGAAATATTCTACCTGTGCCATTTTGTGGATTTGGGAATTTGCCCTATCCTACATTTTCATGAAGGAAACTGTTTAAAATACCACTCTGGGAATGCCTCAATAAAACAGGAGTGCTTCAAAGGAAGGACAAATTTGAAATTATCTCCAGCTCATTAATTTGGGACTTCTGGTTTTTCCTTTGTGACAAGATTACCAAACCCATAAAGTTCTTCTCTGGACCTAAGCCCAGTAAACGTTCGCAACATTTCTACAAATATCCCTCAGAAATCAATCATGATATTGAGTGATGGAGAGGCAGCTGGTGAACTGAGCAGAGAGCGTGTCTCACCCTGCAATTTCAGGATGAGTCCCCTCGGCACTGATGAAAGCTTACAGAGCAGTGTTGCTGATCATTTTTTGAGTTGTGACTTCCTTTTAGTTACCTGCAACCCCCCCATTTGCATAAAAAACATTGTAATGTGGTAAAAAACACACACACATTAAAATAGATTTTTTCCCAGAATGTATTCTATGGTTGAGCTTGCATTTGGGCAATCAGCTTCCAAATTTGCAGTTGAGTGTTTTTTAAAGTCCCTTGCCCTCCCACCCCAACCATCCCTTAATGGGCTCTGGGAAGTGCAGGTAACCAAGGTGAGCTTGTTTCTTTGTTTGTTTCATTTTTGCACCACCCATCTTGCTGAGGACCAAAGAACACAATAGCACAATTAAAATACCAATTCAACAAAAATAAAACAAGAGGATACAAAAACAGTACAATCAAAGTATATTAAAATAAATTATATAAAAACATTTAAAATGGCAGAATTAGATAAATTATGGATAAATAAATTCAGCTGAATCCAGAGGTATAATATTTGGAAATGTCTGCCTGAATGACAGGGTTGTTAGTGACTTGTTAAAAACCACCAGCGAAAGGGCCAAACAAATTGCAGGGGGAAGGTCATTCCAGAGCTGAGGAGCAACGGCCAAGAAGGTCCAGTTTTTTATCTTCTCCCTCCAGGCCTCTCCTGTAGTAAGCATCCTCAGCTGGCCTGCCAGGTATTGTTTATTAGGTCTTTATGGGTTAAAGCCATCATCTTGAAGCTGGCGTGGGTATTAAAAGTTAGCCCGTGTAAGGTGGCAAGAACTAGACTGATGTTATTTATTCACTCCACTCAATAACCTTGACCACCATGCTCTGGGTCTGCTGAAGCTTCCGTGAGAGCCTCGCAGGCAGCCCCGGATACAAAGCATTGCAGTAGTCAAATCTTGAGACTACCAGTGCATGGACCAGTCAAGTGGTGTCAAGGTAGGGATGCAACTGGACAATCTGCTTGAGATGGAAACAGATTGGACCACAAATGCTACTTGATTGCCCATTGACAGTGTGTTGGGTACAGCAGGACAGACAAACTACAAACCTCTTCCATCTGCAGAGAAAATAACACCCACAAAAGAAAATGAGGCACCTAATCTGCAAAATAGCTAGAGCACCCACCCAAAGGACCTCTATCTTGTCCAGGTTCAGCCTCAATCTTCTGGCCCACATCCACTCCAGTACTGCAGCCTGGCAGCATTCAAGGGTCAGGACAGCATCCACTGGAAAAGGGTAAAAGGAGAATTAGAGTTGTGTGTCACCAGCATATTAATGACACAAAACTCTGAATCTCCAGATGATGTACTCCAGCAGCCTCATATAGCTATTAAATAGCAGCGGAGAGTTGGACAGCCTCCCCTCCCCAATCCCATTTTCTCAACGTCTCTGTATGAAAAGCACAGGCCTGAGGAGAGGATGAAAGAAAAATCATATATTTCTCACTAAGTAGCTCTCATTTCACTCAAGACTCCTGAATCTTTAGGTAAGAGACAGCATGAAACAGCTTGGCAACATTCTAGCTTCTCTTAGGGAGGAACAGTTGCCAGTCTGTTTTGGTATGTATGGAACCGTTGAAATCAGCAGGAAAAGAGGAAGAGAATGAGATGCATTGACTCAGTAAAGGAAGCCATGGCCTTGTGTCTGCAAAGGCTCCTAATGGCAAGGCTGTTATTGATAGGACCTTCCTGAGGTCATTAATTCATTGATTGCCCTAAGTCCAAGTGGACATCCCCCCCCCCACAAATAGCTTGGTGCCAGAAGAGACAAATGAACGTAGAGTCCTTACCTTGGTTTGAATCATGCCAAACCGCTGATGTCTCAGATGTGTTACTATCTGCTTGATGTCAAACTGCAGGAAGGCAAAGAGATTGTTATTTGCAAGAGGTTGTTCGCCATAGGCAACAGCATCTGAGAACAATGCCTAGTATTTATCTAGCATCTCAGAATGATGGCATTCTTCCAGATCGTCTTGTAAGGGCACAGCCCCAACTAGCCAATATCCCAACCTTAAAACATTGGTGATTCCGTGTGACTGTCCTTACCTTTGCCTAACTTTTGTGCCAACACAGTAACTGTGCCCCTCGACTGGAGGAAGCTTTGCTCTGGCATAAATGAGCTTCCAATCCTCTTCCCGCTTTATACTCCTTTTGTTGGCTGAGGTTAGCCAGCAATTGTGCTAGCAGGTCCTTCTCTGAGATCAGCCATCAGAAACAGGTTCTGCTGCCACAAGTACGGAAGTGATGATACAAGAGGCTGTTCCCCATTCCAAACTTGTCACCAATATAATTCAACAAGATCTGGAAAGTCACGCTCCTATAGTAAGCCACTGTATTTATGGCAATAATGCAGGTGTGCTTGTGTCTGTTTGAGCTGAATGCCATCTGGTAAATCCATAGCATAGGCAAGATTCAGACCTGGGGCATCTACATCCACAGTTCATTTTCTTCAATGACCCTATATCATCTCCTACTAGCCGACTGCACTTGTCATGGTTTCACCACAATTGTTCCTATATACAGTGTTTAGTTTATAGGTGCCAACTGCCAATACCTTGGCCCTGGCCATGAGATTTACTCATAAAAGAAGACTGTTTGTGTGCAAACATACAGCTGTGAACTATAATAACAAACCATGATTGCTCAAGACAGAATGCTGGCAATGATCATGAAGAGGAGACCATCCGCTAAGCGGCTTGTCAAAGGCTAGTTTGGCCTACCTGACAATTTAATTGGATAATACTACTGATGTCAGAGTTTTCCATTTCTAATACGCTTCCTCTACCATTTAATACCATTGCAATTAATCTCTAGTCATATTTCTGGAAGATTACTTTTTTTTAACTGATCCCTGGTTTTGCCAGAATAAAGAATTATTTACTCTTGAGAGTGCCTTCAAGTGAACTTACATAGATATCTTTTTCTATATAGCTCAACAAAATATCCACACAAAGCAGCACCCCGCTCCTTCCAATCCCAGCACTGCAGTGGGCAACGATAGGGCCTGTCTGGTGGATTTTCCTCATGTAGCGAACAAATTTAACAAGATGTTTTGATGACATGGGAATGCCATGGTCTGGCCAGGTTGTAAACTGGAGGTGATGCACGGTACGTCTCTCCTGTGTCTGCAATAGAAAAATACATTCGAGGCTCGTGGATGAATGCATGAACCATTCCTGATACAAATGGCTCCATAATATACAGAGACCAAAATCATCGTGCAGTGAAAACAACAAAGAATGTGGTAGCATCTTGAAGGCACAACAAAGCTGGTATCCTGTAACTGGCTGCTGAATGTGCGACGACAGACCAGGACAAAAACTATGTGACTTGTAACAGATCATAGCACATCTCACAAAACACATTTTATCAAAGGATTTAAGATTTTGCTGTGCTGTATAGGCTAAAGGCTCACATCTAATTCATGCACAGAGCTTTTGGAATGACCCAATGACCTAAAACAAGTGCAGAAGGGACAAATATAATTAAGCTACTATTCCAAAAAAAAGTTGAAAAATACAGTACAGTGGTACCTCAACTTACGAATTTAATCCGTTCCGAATGCATGCTCTTAAGTGGAACTACTCTTAAGTCGGGGTACCTATCTAAAAAAATTGAAAAAATAACTTAAAAAATAAAATAAAATATTTTCAAGTCGAGCAGACCATATCTAAAATTTGTAAGGCGGCAGTTAAAACGCCAACAGTTTTCCGCTCTTAAGTCGAATTGCTCTTAAGTCAAGCTGCTCTTAAGTCGGGGTACCACTGTATTTGCAATAATCCCTTTTCTTACATAATGTGTGCCTTACCTGTTTGCTCATCAGTTCTACCAGTCTAATGACAAAACAATCCAGGATTTGATAGTTAATCAGTTGTAGCTGGAACTGGGTCAAATCCATGGAAACCTGGGGAGGCTCTGGCCAGTATCGATGGCATTTGGTTATTCCATGTTCCATTTCCCTTGTGATCATGGCAATGACATTGGAATGGTTTTCCCAGACCATTTGCCAGAAATCATTTGTGGTGCAAGCCAGGGGACCCTGGGTGGAGATGTAAAAGAGTTCATCTTTGTCCACTGGCATGCGGATATAACTGGCATTGATGTAGCCTTTTATCTCTCCGAGAGGAACCCGTGTTACATCATCTAGAAAGAGAGAGAAAGGCTATGACGGGTTTCTGACAATTTAGTCTGTAAGCTGTACACATGCAAAGACATTCAGATGCACTTTCGAACAGACCGTTCCTTCTTCATTTCACAATCACTTAGAATAATTTTTCTGCACAACTGTGTGTCATTTTATCTATTAGTAAGTTTTATCTCTTTTACATGTATTGTTAGCCACTCTGAAAGCAGACACCAAAGGAGAGGGTATATATTGTTCAAATGTATAAAAATGGTTCTTATGAGTGAGAGATGTGTAGAGATTCCAACCTCATTTCCCATAATTTGCAGTATAAACTAAGAAAAATACCCAAGAACAATTCTCAATGGTATCAATGGAAGTACAGTGTCCAGATGATGGGAAATAAGTGTGGCACTCTATTCTGGTTTGATCAGACTACAACTGGAATATTGTGTCCAGTTCTTGACATTGCACTTTAACAAGAATATCACCAAGGTACTCCTTGTCGGGAGAGGAGGGCAACCTGAATGGGAAAAGATCTGGAAACCAAGCCCTACAAGGAGCACATGAGGGAGCTGTGTATATTTAGCCCTGTGAAGAAAAGACTGAGAGGTAATATGATAGCCCACTCCAAATATTTGCAGGGGTGTTAAGTGGAAGATGGAGTAAACTTATCTTCTGCAAGTAAATGATTCAAATTACAGGAACGCAAAACAACGTTACAGGAGATACCTTTAGAGGAATTACAGAAATTTATAAAAATTTATAGAAATTACAGGAATGGACACTTTACCTGAACATCAGGAAAAACTTCTTGACAGTAGAATGGACTGTTCTGGAGGGTGGTGGGCTCTCCTCCATTGCAGTTTTTTAAACAGAGGTAAGAGGTTACGAATGCTTTGGCTATAAACTCCTGTTCGGCATTCCTTCTGCTGGCCTATGGGTCTCTCAGGGCTCTGTTTTATCTTCTATGCTACTTAACATCTACATAAAACTCAGGCTGTACAGAGTTTTGAACGCTGAAGTGACCAGTATCTCTCTTTTCCATCTAAAACTGAGGAGGCTGTTTCAGCTCTAGATTAGTGTCTGGTGTTTGTTTATTTTATAGCCCCCCTTTCTCCTGGCACCTTATATAATTTAATTAGGGATCTTTGAAGTACAGTACTTTGGGATGAAGATCAGGGTTATTTAATAAATTCTAAGCTCAAAGCACAAAAAAACCATGCAGAAGAGGTTTAGGTTGAGCCTGAGACACAAAACTCCTCTCCACAGGAGTCTGAATCAATGTCTCCTTTTGATTCCTCTGCTGTATCTAATCAGGTTAGGTTGATTTATCTACATGAAACAAGATGGTGTTGGATGACCTCCAAAGGCACAAAGCCACAGAAGGCAACATTGCAGGGATGCCATGGTGAAGCACCTGCTGCTCACTCCCATGGAGCGAAAGCAAAGGATCACATGGGTATGTTTAATTGTCAAGAATTTAGAGGAGACCTTTACTACTGAGGTAAAAAAAGGTAAAAAGGAAGAAAGGCAACAAGAGCAAAGGCTCAAATGTGTGTTGTATCATGTCAGAAAGAGGAAGAGAGCTCTCAAAGTCCAGAAAATGGAGCGAGACAAAAGTCTGGGCAAAGCCAGAAGAAAATGGAAAGGAGCCTAGGGGACATGACAGCTAACCTCTTCTAAGGCCGTTACTTCACGAACCTCTCGCTGCGCGGCGAGCCGTGATTTCTGCGCGAATCGGTCGGTTTTGTCCGCACGATCCTCCATTTTGGATGCGGCGCCACCCCGACCACGCCCCGACCACGCCCCTAAACCGTGCTCCAAGCGGGGCGAGAGATTCCCCTGCCGGAGGCCGGGAATCTCCCTCGCTTCGCATCCCGCTTCGTATCCAAATTCACGTGTGGCCAGTTAAAAAGTATATTTATTTATTTTTTAACTTACTTTTTCTCCGAAATGCCGATGCATAGATATTTCGGTTAACCCGTTCTTTTGATCTTGCCTTCTGTAAACGGGGCAGGGGCAACAGAGGGGGGGCAAGCGTCCCCGGGTGACGTGAGCAGAGCCCCTCCGCTGGCAAGGGATGGCGAAGGGCTGCGCAGAGGGAGGGGGGATGGGGTTCGGTGCCGCCGCCGCAAGACACACCCCGCGCGCGCCCACCCAGAGAGCGGCGGCGGGGCACACAGGGCGATGAAGCTGAGAGAAGCCTCTCCCCGCCCCGCCCCCCCCAAAAAAAACCAACCCAGCAGCTCTGCTTCAGGGAAACACGATGGCCGCCCACAAGTCCTCTGACCGCAAATGACAGCCGGGTATTGATGCATCGATACGCCGTGGTAATTTTCTTAAAAAAATAAAAGAAAGCAGAAACCGGACGTTGCAAGTAAGCTTCCGAATGCGAAGGGAGCACGTGAAGTACTACTGGATTCGACCCTAAAACCTCGCCCGGTGAGGACACGGAAAGAGGGGTGGGGGCGAATGGAGACCACGTGACTACCACGTGACCGCCTTCGAATTCATAGCGAAGGCAATCACGCTGCGAAGAGAAGTTCTTCGTGAAGTGACGGCCTAAGTTCACTCCTCTTGACTGCACAGGGACTGAGGAAGGAATTAATCTAACTCTGAATGGCTCCTTTCCACAGACCCAGGAACCTGTTTTCAGCAGGTCAATGGAGATAGATGTGCACGAAGATTCATTTATTTCCCCCACATTCGCACTATCCTGTAAGTCAGACCAACATTACACACTGCTTACATGGGAGGATATCTCGGTATCTGTTCTTTTCCCGATTTTCCGGTGCCTTGGCAACTTGGCAGTCATCAAGTGGCTTCAAGTGTTCTAGTTCCTAAAACAAATGTTGAATTCAGCATGTTTCAACTGCAGTAATTAATATTAGTCAATATTAGTATATTTCAGTCAGAGAAATGATTTTCCATGCAAAGCAGGTAGTTTCTTCCTAAAATAGTGTGCATGGTACAAAGTTAAAGTACAGCTGGGATATTAGAAAAGGACTTTCCTTGCCCTTCTCTTCTCATCGCAGTCCTTCCAGCCAACTGAAAATACTACACAGAGGCTTGTGTCAGTGGGCCCTAGGGAGTGGAGCACTGAGATGGTGATGGAGAAGATCTCCCTCCAATCAACTAGATCTGTAATGAGTGAAGCCCTTCCACTAGCAGCAGGTACCTTGCTTTGATTCTAATGATTTCAAAAGATGCTTGAGATTTGCTTTTTTAAACACTGTTTTTATAAAAGTACAGGAACAATCTTGCACCTAAAATAATAGATTTCCTTCCACTTTGCATACTAGGGTCACGTTTGGATAGATTCGGCTCATTCCATCTGCAGGATCAGAATGGCCTCCTCTTTTCCCTCTGCAGCCCTCTTAGGGCTTGAAACGCTGATCTGGGGTAAGGTTTAAGAGTACAAAACAAACTGCAGAAAGAGCTAGGGTTGCCACCCCACCTTCCATGGGCAGAGGTAGTAGGTTCCAACATCAGTGCATGGCTAGCTTTTGACTTTAAAAAAAAGATATTTCCAAATTCCCTGCGCTTGAAAACAAATTTTCCCCAATTACACAGTTCACATGTACAGTTGTCCCCCGCCCTTTCACGGTTCATATACTGCGGTCCCGGTATATTGCGGGTCCACAGTTTATGAAAAAAAGCGCCCCGCCCCCCGGGGTCAGGAGGAAAGGCCTTCCCAGGCCCAGCGGAGGCCCCAAAAGTGCTTCCCCGCAAACCGGAAGTGACTTCCGGTAAACCAGAAGTGACCTCCAGATCACTAGAAAGCACTTTGGGGGCCTCTGGGGGACTGGAAAGCCCCTTGCAGGCCCGTTTGGGGCAGCACCAGGCCTGGGGTAAGTACAAGAGCCCCCAGAGAGCCCACTCAGTCCTGACCTGACCCAGCATCCGCATATTGTGGATTTTCAATTATTGCGGGTCGGGTTGGGTCCCTAACCCCTGCGATAGGTGGGGGTTTACTGTACTGCAAATCGTTTTGGGATGTGAAGTGGGAGTCCATGTGTCTAAGCATTCAGACCATCTATCAACAATCCACATCAACAAAATGAGGCAAAGGATGAAATGGCTCACCATAATGTCTGAACATTTGTGTTTTGTCATGGCTCATCTCTTCCTCCATTTTGTCTCTGTTTTTTTTTAACAGAACGTACCAGGGGTTGTGCCCACATGGAGCTATCATTGCCCTACCGACTGAGTGAGAGGAAATGTGGGCGTTGACTCAAAGGTAACAAAAAGCAAGTTGAAGAGCAAAGTTAAGAGGAAGGCTTGGGGTGGACAACCCTGAGAAGAAAGCTGGAAAAAAAAGCTTTCAAATTTTCTGATCAGAATACTGCTTGTTCTGTTCATCAGTCATAATAACGGGGAATGGCTCCTGTTGACTTCCATTACTATTGGTCATCCTGGAGGTACCTGCAGGAATGATCAACTTTCTGAGCTGCTTTTTTCCCCCATCTCTGTGGCTTTGATAAAAATGGAGCAGTGATCAGAAATGAATTTGCATGTAATAAGTAGCAGCCCATATCTTTGGTATTCCATACTTGGTTTATGTCTATGAAATAAATTATACAATGAACTATAGTTAATATGTGGATTGCAATTCTTTTTAAAGCAGGTATGACTTTTCAGATTTAAACCACTGCTTATAAACACCTTGAAAAGGAATTCATAATTTTTGTACAATCTAGTAGCAGCATGGGCGGGGGATGGGGTGGAGCACGGCATAAAATGGAGGAGATATCTGCATGAAGAAAAATATTCAAGTTCTTATCTACTGTGTGGATCTGTGGGAATGTCCTGCTTAAGAGCCTATCTATATATTCTATTTACTCCCATTTAAAAGGGGGTTCACATGTCCATTGATTAGGATCTGTTCGGTGCAACCACATGACATTATTACTGAAAAATCAAATCAATCTCTCCTTCCCTTCTATATTTTATTTATTTATTTTTGCTTCTCCCCTGCTGTTTCCCCTACATGGGGAACATCAAGTATGATGTTAGTTATGGGTGTCCCCTCCCAGAGCAGTGCAAAGAAGAAAGGTGAGAAATTATTTTCCTTCCCCCCCACTTTCTTGCCTGACTGGAACAAGCTAGTCACTTTCATCAGAAAAGAACAAGTTGCTAAATGGTAAATATCCCCAGTAGGGCTTCATGTATATCATTTGGAGATCTTATTTGTGGGCTAGGTGTCCTGTTCCTTCCCTTTTCTTTGAGTTTTGATTCTTCCCTTCTCCTTTGTCCATAAAAGGGGAAGGGCTTGTGCATACCTTTTTCAAGGGAAGGGGAAAGTATAGAGAATGGGAAGGGAAGGAAGCAGAGAACTGAAGGAAGAAAAAGGAGGAATGGTTAATGTATCCAGATGACTTTCAATGGAAAATTAAAACAAGTGTGGATGTATAGAGTGATTCATTCCAGATCTTTGGGGGAAAGGAGTGTCCCAGCCCACATCAGTCTAAGAAACACACTTCATTTGGATAAGCCCAATGGAAATTGGAACCATAAGTACTGAATAATGGAGAAAAGTGTGTTGTTGATTTCTGTTGTCACATCAGAGCTCCAGTCTGGGATATGAGGGACTTACCACAAATTCCTTCAGGATTTCTTGCTGTTCTATCTGTCTCTGAAGCTTATGGATTAGGTTTTCGGTTTGAAATCGCTGGCCACTTCTTGACTGGGTGGGCTTAATTTGCGACAGGCGAATCAACTGTTCTTCACTGACAAGGGCTGTCCCTGTAGAGTTGACCAAAAATCATCAGTCATTGGGGAAGTCTAGTGGGCAAGAGCTTTAATTGATACAGATCTTAAAGTCCCAACTCATCTGCTGTCCCATGCAACATGTTTTCAGAGACTGTACTTTTGTGACTAAGCTGGCATTTGACCTTGGATCTCTCTGTTCCAACACTAAGCATTATACCATACCAGCTCTCTTAAATCTTAAACCAGAGGTTACAAATGACGTAAAGACTGAAATACACTGCTAGTAAAGCACTGTGAATTAATGCCCTTATGTGGCACAATATGGAAAATATACAGTATATGAATTCACATATTATTGTATTTCAATTTGCTTATTTTTGGCCATGTTCTTCCTGACATTTCACCAGACTCTGTGGCTGACATCTTCAGAGGGCAAGGAACTTCTTAATTCCTCCATCACAATACAATGACTAACACCTGTTGTCCTCATTAGGAACACCTCTTGTCCTCAATAGGACAAGCTTCCTCTTTCCCACAATTTTAAGAACCCCAGTCTCACTCACTCTATACCCCAGAGCACAGAGAGGACTCCTGGTTCCCTGAGCTCCTTGCCCTCTGAAGGTGCCAGCCACAGAGTCTGGCAAAACGTCAGGAAGAAAATGTTCCAGAACATGGCCAAACAGCCCTGAAAAACTCACAACAACTATTGGATCCCGGCCATGAAAGCCTTCGAGAATACATTATCTACTAGTGTTGGAACAATATGCAAATTAGGCTGTTCAAATTAGGAAGACTGGAATATGGCATCATCTCTATTCAAGGCCTCTGTAAGATGATGTTGGAAAGTAAATTCTAAAGCCACCAATTTCTAACAAGAAATGGAAAACAGCTGTTTGCTGCACCACAAGATGTTAGCTTTAATACTCTAAAGGCATGGAGTGAGCGGAGGCAAAGATCTGATTTGCTTTTGTTAAACCATATGGTGGAAATGCTCACTTACTCTGTGGACATTGGGGAGGGGAAATGTATATATTTCTAAAGAAGTAGTCATGTATGCCTCAGCATGTTGCCAAAAGAAAGGAAAAAGAAAACATGTTGCAAGACTTCAAAAGTTGTTTTATTTCTGTGTGAATTTTCATGGCTCTAAATCCACTTTTTCAGACACAAGGAGTGCAAATATTTTGTCATTTGTATCATACTTTTTGGATATAAAACAGTTGCCTGCCTCAATGGACTCTGACCACTGTTCTAGTCACATCTTTCAGCTTTGCTGTGACAGCAAAGTTGATCTAACACTGTCCCATTCCTTTGTTAATGAAGAATTGTCAATTTATTTATTATCTGCATCTTCACCTACTCATGGGGGTATGTAAAAATACAGAGGACATAGCATCTGCACTCCTTGTGTCTATGGAGAAGCATTTTGATGCACAAAATAAACCAGTTCGATTTCGCTTTAATCTTATTCCGTCAACACAATTTTGAAACATCCTTCCTGTCTGTAAGATGTGTAGATACAACAGTATGTTTATAGTGCACCATCTAGTGGCCAAAACGCAAAAGCGTTTCACTGTAAAATTTGCAGCCAAGAGCTCCTCTGCGCTGGCTCTTTTGGAGTGGGCTGGTGCAGGCTAAATAGGGTGAGAGGCAGGTATGATACACCACTGAGTGCAATCCTCCCATTCAAATAAGAGCTCAAGTGGCCCTATAAGTCCAGCTCATTGAGTCGTGTTCCTGGTAATTCTAGAGAGCAAAGGAGATGATAGTACCACTCTATTCTGTTTATAAAAGATGTTGACAACCTCGAGTGGGTCCAGAGGAGGGCGACCAGAATGGTTAAAGGTCTGGAAAATATGCCTTACGAGTAGAGATGGGCACGACTTGGAAATTTTTTTTTCGAGTTGTCGTTAGTCGGGCCGGTTCCGTTTTGGGTCGTCTCCGTTTTTCGCGAAAATTGGCAAAAATTAGTCGGTTCGTTTTTTCATTTTTTCGTTTCTGTTTCTGCCGCGATTTCGCGCATTTTGACGTCTGACCGAGACTTGCGGCTTGCGGGCGCAGCGCGGGCGGCGGTGGCACGGGGGTACATGCGTGGGCGGCGGCAGCGGCAGCGGCAGGGGGAGTGGCTAGCGCGGGGGTGGGCGCGCGGGCAGGCGCGCGGGCGGGTGGGCGCGGGTCCCGCAAAATGAGCAGGCGAAATACAGTTTAAACCTGCCTGGGTGATGGACTTGCTGCTGCACAACAAGGCTACTGCATCCTAAGCAAACAAAGTGGGGCAGAAACAAATTTGCATTTCTTTTTTTTCTCTTGGTCTGCTGTGCTGAATCTGCTGATGCTGAACCAGCCAGCCACCCTACTTGGTCTGGCTGACGTGCCTGTTTGTTGTACTTTTTTGTTGTTTGGTTTTGAATCCATCCCATCTCCCCTCCACCTCTCTCAGAGGCAGCAGGAGAAACAGACATTCCGTTCCTCCCCAAATCTGGATGAGGGGTCTACTCCTCTACTCCTCTCAAATTGGCCCCCCATCACCAAGGTCCTTCTGCCTTCACTTCACATTCACAGTCAAAGTCACACACACTTAAAGGACAAGCAATAAAGCCAAAGCCAATGCAACCCTGCTTTTGGTCATGGTCAACAAAAACATTAGCAGTTAGAGCCTGAGGTGGTTAAGCTACGTAGCTAGTAGCTGCTACAGCCAGGAATAGTTTTGGTAGGGATGGGAATGGGATAGGGCTCTGGGTTGCTCTGACTTAAGTTTTACAGCCCACAGCCCAGCCCACTAGGCTGTACAAGGAGGAGGACTATCTCTGGTCGACGCGTCCATAAGGCCAGAGTAAGGGCGGCCACTCCGGCCAGGCCACAAGGCAGAGTATGAGAGCACCACAGCACAGAGCCAGAGTGCGGCAGCGGCAGGCTCCTTGCCAGCTCCAGTATAAAAAGGATGGAGCTGAATGGCATGACAGGAATTTAAATGCCACTGGCCTTGGGTCACAGTGTCTTGCAGCCCAGAGGACTGAGTTGCGGAGGAGGCCAATCACCTTGAGTCTGGTCTGGCACCACACTGCCTGTGATGCACCACATGGCACTTTCTGACAAACTCTTGGGTGGTGCTGTACGTAGTACGAACGCTGTTCAAATCAGTACCCCCCTTCTGTGTGAAACACGGCGTCTTGCAGCCCAGAGGAAAGACTGGAGGAGGAGGCCAATCACCTTGAGTTTGGTCTGGCACCACACTGCCTGCGATGCACCACCATCCACCACATGTCACTTTTTGACTAAGTCTTGGTGTGGTGCTGTACGTACGAATGCTGTTCAAATCAGTACCTCCCTTCTGTGTGAAACACGGCGTCTTGCAGCCCAGAGGAAAGACTGGAGGAGGAGGCCAATCACCTTGAGTTTGGTCTGGCACCACACTGGCTGCAAAAAGGACAGCAAGCCACCACATGTCTGACTCTTCCTCCCCAAGTCCCCAGCTGTGTGCTGGTAGACTTGCTAACTGCCGGCCCGGCAGTCTACTACCATGCCCTTCTTTGTGAATCACAGTTGGTTCCCACACAACTCCAAGAGCCAAGCCTGCAACTTTGCAATAAACTAATGGAGTGCTGGCTGCCCAAGTCCTCAAGCTCTTCGTTGTGAGGCACAGTGTCTTGCATCCCAGAGGAAAGAGTGGCGGAGGCCACAAGCTGGAGTAATTGAATGCTGGGCCAGCAATCCACGACCATGGCCTTCGTTGTGAATCACAGCTCCCTACAACTCCAACAGCCAAGCCTGCAAACTGTCAGAGAAACTACTGGAGTGCTGGCACCCAACTACTCTTCCCTTCTTAGTGAGGCATAGTGTTTTGCATCCCAGAGGAAAGAGTGGCGGAGGCCACAAGCTGGAGTAATTGAATGCTGGGCCAGCAATCCCGACCACGACCATGGCCTTCGTTGTGAATCCCAGCTCCTACAACTCCAACAGCCAAGCCTGGAACTGTCAGAGAAACTACTGGAGTGCTGGCACCCAACTACTCTTCCCTTCTTAGTGAGGTACAGTGTCTTGCATCCTAGAGGAAAGAGTGGCGGAGGAGACAGAGCTAGTTCTCTGTGAATTACAAACTCACTGCAAACTACTACCATGCCCTTCGTAGTGAATCCCAGCTCCAACACCACTCCAAGAACCAAGCCTGGAACTGTCAGAGAAACTACTGGAGTGCGTGCTGCACACACAACTTCTCTTTCCTTCTTAGTGAGCCACAGTGTTTTGCATCCAAGAGGAAAGAGTGGCTGGAGGAGCCCACATAGCCTGAGTCTGAGGCCACAGGGCCTCCGTAGGGGAGGAACATTGCCAGGAAGCTCCAGCTCCCCAGCGTGACTGAATGGCCTGAGGAGGACGCCAGGAAAATGCCCTTCTTCGTGAGCCACAGTTGGCAGCCCAGTGGAAAAGCAGAGTCCACATGGTGTCTGACTCTGAGGCCTGAGACCACTCTGACAAAAGGACTGCAAGCCAGAGGGTCTTCCTACACAGCTGTGTGCTGCTTTCCCCGGCCGTAAACTCCTAGCAGGCCAGCACAGCCATGTTCCCTTCTCAGTGAGACATAGCTTTGCAGTCCACGGAAGACAGTAGGCCTGAGAACCACAGGCTCACTGTCTGTGTGAGTCAGAGTACCCACAAAGAACCAAGCCTGGAGTGGAGGCTTCCTTGCTCCCTCCCTTCACTGAGAGCCACAGTCAGTGCATTGCATCCCATGGCATGCCCTTCGTAGTGAATCACATTCCCCACAACTCTAAGAGCCAAGCCTTGAACTTTCTGATAAACTGTCCTATTTGTAACGGTGACAGAGGGCCACCAGCATGGCAGTAAGTTGCCCTTCTTTGTGAGCCACAGTGTATGGCAATGGCAGCCCACTGAAGACTAATTGGCGGTCCAGAGGCTGACAACACTCCCACACTGCGGCACTCCTTCCTGCAGAGTCCTGTCACTGTCCCAGGCAGAGTCCAAGGGTGCTTTCGCATGAGTTCTGCCTAATCACGGGCCCACCCCACGGCTGTTTTCTAGCACACAAGCACAATTCCCTTCTCTGTGAGGCACAGTGTGTGCAAACAAAATAGTTGATGAGTGAATGCACTGTTACAGTTGGTCTTCAAGAGGTTTTCTGCCAAGAAGCGGGCGCAGCCGTGGTTGCTGCATGGGCAAGTTGAGGGCAGTGGCGACAGGGCTGAACTTGAAGCACTAACTGGACCATGATGTTAGGGTGAAGGAGAAGCGGCTGGAAGGCCTCCTCTAAGCCGGAAGTGGGGGGAGCCTGACAGGCAGGCAGGGAGAAGACACAGAGCTAGAGTGAGTCTGAGTCTTTGACCACACAGGCTTCCAAAAGGACAGCAAGCCAAGCTTTCTGACTTTCTTTCCCAGCTGTGTGCTGGTAGACTGCTCCTAACTGCCGTGCCGGCATTCCATCTCCATGCCCTTCGTAGTGAATCACAGCAGTTCCACAACTCCAAGAGCCAAGCCTGGAACTTCCTCCTGAAAGGCTCTTCTATTTCTAAGAAGCAAACGATTATTGTGCTGAACTGTGGTACGCGCAAGTACATTCCACTCCAGCCCTTCTTAGTGAGACACAGTGTGGTGCAGCCCAGAGGACAGAGTAGCGGAGGCCTAAACATCCCCCTTAACCCTAACCCTAAGCCAACCACCAGCTGTTCCTGAAGAGTGTTCCCATAACTCAATCATCATCATCAATCACAACCTAGATTTGCAACCAGTAACTTTTCTGGTCCGGCAGCCTTTGTTCCGGGGTTAGGGCAGAAATGATTATAAAATGTTTAAGCACCGAGTGTGCGCACAATGAGTCACACAGCACAGCACCAAGATCCACACAGGGGACTTTCGGCCAGGAGTACGCACACACAACAAGGACGTTTCCCTTCTTTGTGAGCCACAGCTGGCAGCCCAGTGGAAAGAGTGGCGGAGGAGACAGAGCTAGGTCTGTGTAAATTACAGACTCACACAGTCAGTGTGGGACAGAGTATCCACCAAGAACCAAACATGGAGGCTTCCTTGGCAGGCAGAGTTTCTCTCGCCACCCCAGGAGACCGGGTTTTGGCAACCAAGGAGACAGAGTGGAAGCAGGAGAACTGGGTGGGTCTATTTCTTTAAGGCTGTAAGGAGGGGAGCTTGCCCCCTGATACTCAGTCTTTGAGGTAGGTTGTTGTAAAGTGCTTCCTCACCACTTTGTGTGTGAGAGAATACAGGTAGGCAGGCAGGCAGGCAGGCAGGCAGGCAGGCAGGCTCGTAAACCCCAGGGAACGGTGTGAAGCACCAAGGAAGGCAGGTATTAGGGTCTCTCTCAGACCAGCCATGGCAAAAGGGGAAACATTGGGCCAATACAGACAGACCCTTTCCAATGACACTTTGAGTGGCCCTGCCTGGTTTGGAGACAGGCCAAGGCTAGAAAAATTGGGCCACTAATAGTACCCTTCAATTGTGTGTGTGAGAGAATACAGGTAGGCAGGCAGGCAGGCAGGCAGGCAGGCAGGCAGCAGGCATTAGGCACTGGAGTCGGCAGGTAGTCACAGGGCCAGGCAGGCAGGCAGGCAGGCAGGCAGGCAGGCTCGTAGGGCCAAGGGGAGGCAGGCAGGCTTGCAGGCGGGCATGGAGGATTGCAGGCAGGAGGTTAGGTTACAGGCAGCAACTTAGTTCTTGGAGTGTTGGGGTAATCCCAAGGTGGAAAGGTTGAAGCGGATGAAAGTCAACCTTTCCACCGTCTCCGGGTCCAGGCGACAGCGGCGCGGCCTCAGGACATCTCCCATGTGGGAGAAGACACACTCACTCTGGACACTGGTGGGTGGAATAGACAAGAGGTCCAACGCCACAGTTGAAAGAGCGGGCCAGAGGTCTGCCTTTCTGGCCCAGTACTGCAGTGGGTCCGAGCTGAGGGGTTGGAGGGGCTCGGCCATGTACTCCTTCACCATGGTCTGAGCGGAGTCTGCTACTTCTTCCTCCCTTGCCTCCACTGAGGAGGAAACTGCCATGGCTAGGGCAGAGGCCAGGTAGTTGGCTGCTGGAACGGAACCTGGTCTCTGGGTGAACGCTCCTGGAGTAGAGAGGGATGTGGATCCTTGCGAGGACTCCTCCTCAGCATCGCTCTGGCTTCCGTGCGCCCTCTGAAACGCCTGGCCCTCATCGGAGACAGCCCTGACTTGACGGCATAGCTCCGTCTTCCAGGATTTCAGTTCGGCAGTGCTGGCCGCCAGGGAACCCTTGACGCGAGGGTCGCACAGGCAGGCCATCTAGTACACCTTTTCCCTTCTAAGTGGGCCAAGGCGGGTATCCACGCCGGTCAACAGCCTGTCTGCCAATGCCCTGCTCTTAGGGAGAAGATTGCCTTCTTCCCGGATACTGGTCTCTAGGCGTTGGTGAAGGGCATTGACCAGGGGGAGAACGTGGCCCAGGCTGGCGTTGTAGCTGCTGAGGACGTGGGTGGTCTCCTCAAAAGGCTGCAGGATACCCGCCATCTGGGAGAGGGCGAGCCACTCGGTAGCACCAAGGTCCAATTCCCTCCCCTCATGCAGGACTGGGGTGGTTGACATGATGTATTCCACCACTTCCTTCTGCTCCACCAGATGCTTGACCATTTCGTGGGTGGAGTTCCACCGGGTGGTCACGTCCTGGATCAGGACGTGCTCCGGTCGGCCCGTCTCCGCCTGCCTCTCACGCATCATCCTGGCTGCCTTGACGCTGCGAGCGAAGTGCCCCACGATCTTCCGACACTTGTCCAGCAAGGCCCTGGTCTCCCTGGTCCCCTCACTCCAGGAGTCCTTTGGTGCACCCAGGCCAATGGCATCGCCCACCACTAGATGCAGTTTGTGTGCTGCGCACACGATGCCCTGGAACCCTGCCCCAAGAACCGCGTTGGTCACGTTACGGCCCGCGTCTGTAACCATGACTCCACGATTGACCTGTCCCTCTGTCCCCAATCCCCACTCTCGCATTGCTGTCTTGAGAACGTCAGCAATGTTGATCCCTGTGGCGTTGTCCTCCATGCTTTGGGCCTGGAGAAGCACCACCCTATACCCTCTTGGTGTGCTGCCTTGTGCCTCCCCCTGCAGCTGCTCATGGGCTGACCGGGGCTCCAGGACCTCCTTGGGTTGCCACCAATGAAGTGAAGTGGATCTTCCTCCCTCTGGCCGCCTGCAGCAGGGCCCGGATCCTGTCCCTAACAGACTCATAAAGGGAGGGAAGCACCCGCCTGCTGAAGGTACGCCGGGATGGAGTCTCGTACCATGGTGCCACGTGCTTCATCAGGTGCCTGAAGCCTGATGACTCCACAAAGGAGAGGGGCAACCCGTTCATGGCCACCATTTCACCCACCACTCGAGTGGTGGTCTCCTGTGCTTTGGCCCTATTTCGCGGGCTGACAAAAGTCCCACCCAACAGCCCCACTTCCTGCAGAGTGGCCTGCCTCTTCCCACTCTCACTAGCGGAGCTGTGTTTTTCTTTCTCTAACCCTTCTTCCCCTCTCTTCCTCCCTGAAGAGCAAGGGCCTGACAGGGTTCCAGGCAGAGTCCCAGGGTGCTTCCTCATCAGATGGCTGCGCAACCCACTTGAGGAGAGGTGTTTGGGGTCATTCCCCCTGCGCAAGACCACCCCGCATATCTTGCACACCGCCATCCTTGCGTCTTGGGGGCTGTTCTCAAAATGCTCCCAGAGACACCCTCGTGGCTTACAGAAAGTAACGCCCCCTCTGTTATTGCCTGCCGCTGCTGCTGCTGTGGTGCTGGTGTGGCCTCTGCCCTGCCGGGAAAGTAGACTAGTACTACTGCTCTCACTGGTGGTACTCTGGGTGGAAAGAGGGCTGCTCCTTCCGTCACTGCCTGGAGCCTGACTTAAGTCTGTCCCTGCCAACAGGTCCTCAGAATCTGGCAAGTTTAGATACAAGGAGCCCAATTCTGATTCTGATGCCATTTCAGAATCAGAGCCCTTGTCTTCTTGCTGATCAAGGGTGGGGCTGTCAGGTAACAAAGATGGGATTAGGTACGCCTCATCCATGCTTCCCTCGGTGACAGACGATGGCACATTGCTGCTTGTGCCACTGGCACTGCTACTCGACGAGGGAGTTGCACCAGTATCACTTTCTGCACTACTTCCTGTCCCTTCCCTCAGAAATGTGCCCCTATTTATCTTAGTAGGGGTCCCCCTCCCCTGCCCTCTAGCTGTGCGACCCCTCCTCATTTTTCTCACTTCTTGTGGCTCAGGCCAGGGAATGTATAATGTGATAGTAAAGAAAACCACCAAGGAACTGTGCAAGTAAATGAGTGACTCACAACAGCAGCACAACAAACAAGGAAATAGGAGCTAGGGGTTTGCCAATCCTGGCACCCAACTAAGTCTCTCAATGCCCTGCACAGGGCAAGTATAACAAAGAGAACTGTAACTTCTTCCCAGTTGTAATTGGATTGTGTATGTAGACTGTGGTGGCAACAAGTAAATGAGTGAGATGGACTCACAACAGCAGCACAACAAACAAGGAAATAGGAGCTAGGGGTTTGTCAATCCTGGCACCCAACTAAGTCTCTCTATGCCCTGCACAGGGCAAGTGTAATTAGGAGGAGAACTGTAACTTCTTCCCAGTTGTAATTGGATTGTGTATGTAGACTGTGGTGGCAACAAGTAAATGAGTGAGATGGACTCACAACAGCAGCACAACAAACAAGGAAACAGGAGCTAGGGGTTTGTCAATCCTGGCACCCAACTAAGTCTCTCTATGCCCTGCACAGGGCAAGTGTAATTAGGAGGAGAACTGTAACTTCTTCCCAGTTGTAATTGGATTGTGTATGTAGACTGTGGTGGCAACAAGCAAATGAGTGAGATGGACTCACAACAGCAGCACAACAAACAAGGAAATAGGAGCTAGGGGTTTGCCAATCCTGGCACCCAACTAAGTCTCTCTATGCCCTGCACAGGGCAAGTGTAATTTGGAGGAGAACTGTAATTTCTTCCCAGTTGTAATTGGATTGTGTATGTAGACTGTGTTGGCAACAAGTAAATGAGTGAGATGGACTCACAACAGCAGCACAACAAACAAGGAAATAGGAGCTAGGGGTTTGTCAATCCTGGCACCCAACTAAGTCTCTCTATGCCCTGCACAGGGCAAGTGTAATTAGGAGGAGAACTGTAACTTCTTCCCAGTTGTAATTGGATTGTGTATGTAGACTGTGGTGGCAACAAGTAAATGAGTGAGATGGACTCACAACAGCAGCACAACAAACAAGGAAATAGGAGCTAGGGGTTTGCCAATCTTGGCAAACAAGTTTCACAAATTAATGCACAGGGCAAGTGTAATTTAGGAGAACTGTAACTTAACTTCTTCACAGATGTAAGTTATACAACAACTGCACAAAAACCAAGCTAATAGAAGCAAGGGGTTTGCAAAATCTGGCAGCACCCAACTTTCACAAATAATGCACAGTAACTAAGATGAATGGAACTTCTTCAAAGATGTAATTGAAGAAAAAGTTCTATAGAGGTGGCTGGGTGTCTGCCCTTCAACAAATGTTTGTTTGAGTGCCTGACTGCAAAAAAATGAATGAGGTGTTGGATAAGTGAAAGAAATTCAAAGAATATCTATAGTGTTAACTAAAATGAAATTGTAAAATGTTCTATAGAGGACGGTGCCCTAGCCTTGTTGCCAAAACAAATGTGTTTGAGAAATTTGAGTGCACTGGTTGGCGAGGGGGAGACTCTGCCTAGTACTCAGTCTGTACTCTGTAATATTTTTAAAATAATTTAATCCACAGCCTCCAACCTCCCCTTCTAAGCACTAGTACTACTGGACCTTGGCTGTTGCTTGCCAGCCCCTTGTTGCTAATAAACTGTAAAATAGAAAATAAATGGAATAACTATAAGCTGCTACTAGGGTAGGATAGGGGTTGCTGGATTCCCTTCCAAAACCCCAATCGCAACAGCAGCAAAAAAGCTGTAGGCGCAGGGTAAAAGGACCTTGGCCAAGTAAATGAACTTGGTGGGAAATTGGGAAGGATACAAAAGAAATGGTATGGTAGTGTAATATAAAGTAATATATTTTCAAAATAAATCCGCAGCACCTCCCCTCCCCTACCGCTCCCACTCAAATCTTCTCTCCCCCTTGAAGCAAATATAAGCAAATAAAAAACGGAACTCTTCCTCAAAAATGCAGAAAACAAAAAAAAGAATAAACACTGCGTTGCTATTCCCCACAGGGAATAGAAGAAATTATTATGTTTTGCGATTCGAATTAATATCAATTCAATTCCCTCCCTGCCTAGTAGCGAGACCGAGACCGCGACCGCGAAATCGAAACTAGACTGAGCGCAGCAATCCAGCCCTGACCACCCTCCACAAGATCCAAGCCCAGACTGTGACGGACTGGAACTGCCTCGGCTTTTTATGCCCTCTGGCACATCCAGAAGTGTCAGTCAAAACCTGTCCATGCGATTGGTGGAATGGCTCCAAAAATTTGCATGGTCCCGTCCCATGGCCAGCCCATCGTTGCGCAGGTGTAAAAAAATAAATTAAGAAAAAAATAAAATAAAATTAACGGAGACGTATTTTGGCAAGACAAACCCACTGCTGCTACTGTAAAAAATCAAGCATTTAAAATAGGTTACTTTTGCATGTTTCTGTGGTGCTTTGGTGGGGTTTTGGGCAAGGATTTCCAAAAAAATATTGCGGTCGCCATTTTGGACCAGGAATCGGTTTTTTTTTTAACTTTTAAAAACTTTTTTTCTGTGCCGCTTGGCATTGCGCGATCGCCGCGTGCAAGTAATGAGCACAACAAATCAGACCAAAATTGTTCGTTCGTTGGTTCGAGCTCGAAGTCTGGGGGAGTGATTCCCGTTACCGTTTCCGTAGAGTAACGGAAACGAGTAACGGAAACGGAAACGGGAATACCGCTAAGTCGTGCCCATCTCTACTTACGAGGAGTGGCTTAGGGATCTGGGAATGTTTAGCCTTACAAAAAGAAGGTTGAGAGGGGATATGATAGCCATGTTTAAATATTTCGAACGGTGCCATATTGAAGAGGGGGCTGGCTTGTTTTCCACAGCTTCAAAGACTAGGATTTGGAGCAATTGTTTCAAACTACAGGAAAAGAGATTCCATTTGAACATTAGAAAGAACTTCCTGAGGGTTAGAGCTGTATGGCAGTGCAATATGCTGCCATGGAGGGTGGTGGAGTCTCCTTCTTTGGAGGTTTTTAAGCAGAGGCTGGATGGCCATCTGTCGGAAGTACTTTGATGGGGGTTCCTGCATGGCAGGGGGTTGGACTAGATGGCCCTTGAGGTCTCTTCCAACTCTATGATTCTATGATTCTATGATTCTAAGATTCTAAGAAGGTACAGTGGGGAAAGAAACTTCTAGCTTATAACTTATAGAAATAGAAAGTAATGCAAATCAATCAAAACAGAGAACAAAGAGCAAAGGAGGTGAGCTCCAGGGAGAAAGAGTCTATTTATTTAAAATATTTCACTCTGTCTTTCTCCTTAAGACAGGTGCAAGGCATTTTTAAAAGACAATATTAAAACATAAAAAGAATAAGTATACAAATATTAAATATTTCAACAGCCATTTGGGGGGGAGGCATATTCTCATCTCAGAACCCAAGAGATGCCCTGAAGCTTCAAAACAAATCAAAACCCCTTGCCATTTTGGACAGCATGGGCAAATTTTCCCCATATTTACCACTGGCTTTAAATGATTGCGCATAATGAAAACCGTAGCTTGTAGCCAATAATCCTTCAAACATGGGCTTACTGCAAAGGAGCTTTTCTCCAGTCCTGTTATATGGCCAGTGGAATGTATGCAGATCATATAAATATCTATACAGGTACCTGTACACGGGACAATGTCTTCAGCTTCCACATTTGTGTGTTCATCGAGCTCTGCTGTCTGCGGCAACTGCTGTGCATTAAAGTTGTCTTTCTGCAAGCTTCAGAACAAACATTTCATTGAACACTCCAAAGTGAGAATGAAGTTATCACTTCCCCACCACTGCCTCTCTATATTTCTATTTCTCCTTTCTTACAGCCACAGGGAAGCCGCACTAGACTGCAACTCCCATCATCTCTCACTATCGGCCATACAGGTGTGTGCTTATGGGGACTGTAGTCCTTGGAAGTGGAGCCTGCAGATTGCCCACTACTGTTTTAAGCAATTAGAAAGGGAGTTTCTCAGAAACCACTATTCCGAGCAGTAAAAAAAATAAAAAATAAAAAAGCCTAACATGGAAGCTTCATGTTCTGCTCTGCTTTGCAGTAAAATACAGTACATCTTTCCTAATCAAGCTGTTCTCTTGCTGAATCCACCCTGTGGTTCCAGATCTGTGAAGTGCTGAGTTTTTGGTTCCATATTAATAAGCAATGTCTATCATCCAGGCATCTCTCTCTCTCTCTCTCTCTCTCTCTCTCTCTCTCTCTCACACACACACACACACACACACACACACACACACACACACACACAATGTTGAACACATAATATTTCAATAGAAATATTTTCCTAGATCAGCATGAGATGGATTTATCATTATCTGGAAGATAGAGGCAACACATATTTATTTATTTAAAACATATTTACCTCAACTTCTTCCTTTAAAAAAGACCCAATGTGGCTTACATAATTAAAATATAACATTTAAAGCTAAAACCAGTAGGGATCAAGCAAATGCCAAACTAAAAACATGGTAAGCAAAAGCAACTCCAAAAACACATTCAAAAAAGCAAGACACAACAATTTATTTAATTCTGGATTTAAAAACATTCCAGTTAAAAATGAAATAAATAAAAACCCCACTCAGGCAGCCAGGCAGACTTGTGCCTGAGGATTAACAGATACAATTGCCATGTATGGGGCGCTTGATTGTCCCAAGCACTTCAATTACAAGTAGGACAAACCAATTACAAGACAGACGCTAAAAGATAGACATTTCTGATCTTCGTTGCAAAATTAAAACCAGGATCTACACAACTTCAATTGTTTCACCACAGAGCCCAGCCCTGTTAGGCAGAGTGAAGCCATCACCTCAGGCAGCTGGTGTTCAGTAGCACAGATGGGGAACAAACAGTGACAGCTTGTGGTCATTTCCTTCCACTGAAAAACTATATTGCAGGCAGCATGTCCTGCATCCCCTTCAATAACCTGCTGTTCTCAGGTGAGGTGGTGTTTGCCCTCCTGTCATGAGTGTTGTGACTACAATTCATTCATCCACCTAGCCAAGCCCCACTTGTCTTTTACTTCAGGCAGCAAAATCTTTTAGACCAGCCTTGGTTAGCTATCACACCACACCAATTACATTAATGTTAGTCTTTTCGAAATGTACGAATTTTTTTCACGCAAGTAGCCAAAATCCTGTTGCTTCGCATAGGAAATCGTTACAGTAGGACCCCAGTATCCGCTGGGGATTGGTTCCAAGCCTTCCCGTGGATAATGAAAACCGTGGATAAGAGAGAATGCCAAAATGTCCCCCAAACTGCTGCTTTGTGATAGTAACTTGCTTTATGGCTGCGGTTTTGCAACAGCAGCTTGCTTTACAGCTGCTCTTTGTGACAGTAGCTTGCTTTGCCGCTGCTGAATTATTTATTTTTTCCCTTCTGCCAACCATGGATAACTGAATCAGTGGATAATGAATCAGTGGATACGGGGTTCTGCTGCATTTATTTATTTTTGCATTTTTAAAGAGCGCTGACTTTCCCACAGGAACACTGGGTGGTTAACAAAGGCCAAAAAAAGAAAAGAAAACAATTTAAAAACTGATAGCAAAACATAATGGGGGGGGGAGGCAAGAAATACCAGCAAGAGGCACATGTTTTTAACTGCTTTATTGTTTGTTTGTTGTGAACCGCCTGGAGTTCCTTCGGGAAAACAGCGCGGTATATAAGCCTTAAAATAAATAAATAAATAAATAAATAAATAAAAGATCAAACAAAAATAAAGAGTCGGAGGAACAAACAACAATAAGTGACTTCTTTTTGCTGAATGCCACCTTAAAGAGCCAGGTCTTCAATGCTTTTTAAATGGACGGTAGGGACTCCCCTTGGCGAATCTCTGTTGTTGGCAGTTTGTTCTACAAAGCCGGACCGGCTACCGAGAAAGCCTGATTATGGGTGGAAACCTTTCAGGCTTCCCTAGGGGTGGCCACTGATAACAAGAGTGACAGCGATGCTCTGGTGGGCCAGGTCAGCTGTATCCTTTGGGAGATCCGCTCTGCCAGATACTGAGGCCCCAAACCATGGAGGGTTTAAACCAAAGCCAATATCTTGAGCCTTATTTGGGAGGCCATGCAGATGCACCAGAATTGGGGTGATGCAGTCAAATCTGCCCACACCAACCACCAATCTGGCTGCTGCATTCTGTACCCGCTGCAATTGCTGAACAAGGATTGAGGGAAGCCCCATGTAGAGAGTGTTGCAGTAAACTATCCTCGAGAGGTTCCACGCCTGCACAATAGTTCTCAGGGAGGATTCATCAAGGTATGGATGGATCTGGGCAATAAGCCGGGTTTGGAAAAATGCAGACTTGGACTAAAGTAGGCCTCTACTCTTTAGTAAGTTCCATTGATTCAAATCAGCCTACCCTAACTGCAACTTACTACACTAAAATAAACTGAAGTCAGAGAAGGCCTATTTGAAGCAGAGGAACTTATGGAGAAATTGACTCACCAAATCCCCATTGACGTAATCGCTCAGGCAGAGCACATACTCATGGATCTTCTCCCAATCCGTGCTGCGTGGAAGGCAAGCAGCAATGGCAGATCGCCACCGCTCCTTCCCTTCCAAGCAGCACGGGCTGGGCAAAAGTTGGTGAATCCCTGCTGTGCCCACCAAATTGGTGAGCAAAGCAGGGACCCATTGATCTTCACCCAGCCTGGGCTGTTCCCTTGCAAACAGCCTAGGTTGGGTGAAGATCAATGGTACCTTGCAAGACGAATATAAAGGGGAAGGAAAAATTCGTCTTACGAGTCTTACGAGCTTTTCATCTTAAGTGGCATTCATCTTACAAGGTATTACTGTATCATGATGATTAGCCTACTGTGAAAACAGATAGAAGCAGAGTCCATGCAATTATGATTACATCATTTAGGCTGTTTAAAGGCAAAAGGGGTAAGATGGAGGTCATTGGTCTCACTCCTATAGGAGTTTGTTCTTTTCCACACCCCACCCTAATCCTGTTTGTTCTTGAGACAGGAGAATAATAAGGTGGGGAAGGAATTTCTGACTGGGGTTAAGTTGCGAAGGTAGGATAAAATCAAGCATAACTTGAGAATGTTTCTGTCTGGCACTGCAACTCCTGACTGTGCTGAATGAAGGCCTATGTGAATTGTAATTTAAATAACAGTAAATTGGACTTAGAACATGACTACCTGCAACACAGTGAGAAGCAGCATTATAAAAGATAGAACTTATTAAGATTTTCATTTTTTCCACCACCAAACTCAGTCCAATATTTTAATTAAGCAGAAACCCATGTGTATTTTTGAGGTACTATTGCCACTTGCCGGTCAGTTTCCATGGCTGAGGAAAAAATTGAACAGAGGTCTTCTGGTTTATAATCTGACATTCATCAACACACTGACTCACCTAATACAAATTCTGAGAATGAGAAATACACATATATTGCTTCTAGAAGGACTTAGGCAATACACTGATGCTTCTACAGTTTTGCATGGGTCATTCAATGATGTCTGTAGCAGATGGGGTGGGGTGGGATGGGAATCGTCATATCCCTGTTAAATGTAACATACGCAGCAGGAAGATGCACAAGCAAAGATTGTAAGAGGCAAAGGCTGTTGCAGAAATATGATGGACCTAGGAAGCAAAGCATTGTTATTTTACAAGTGGTGAGTCTGGTGACATCAATACCTTACCTGTCTGAAAGCTTTACAGATACAGAACATTCAGGTCCATGCTCATTGGGAGAAGAGACATTTTTGTCAATTGAATCCTAAAGATGAAAAGAAATTTCATGAATTATCTAAAAGGGAGAACTGAAGTCACTGTCAGATATACATATCCCCAGCATGATGAGCTCTGGAAAGTCAGTAAACACCTGGGAAAAGCAAAGTGCGTAGAGCAGGCATGTCCAAACTTTGGCTTTCCTGACATTTTGGACCACAACTCCCAGAGTTCTAAGCTTAGATTTCCAGTGGCAAAGGACTGGGAGTTGTGGTCCAAGACATCTGGAGGGACGAAGTTTGGACATGCCTGGCATAGAGGTAGCCATAATGCTTAACAGTAAAGATGGGCATGAAACTGTTCAGAAGTTCATCTTGGGTTGTATGCGCAGCACCGCAGGTGCCACACATTCCCTCCCCAGCTGGATCTCCCACTCACCAACCAGTATGTGCTCCCCTCCTCCTTCTCTTTGACTGTTTTTTGTTGTTGTTTGCATGTCTGTTCATGTGTTGTATCGTTACAGTCGTGACCGACTCTTCGTGACTTCACGTCCATGGAATTTTTCTTGGCAGGAATACTGGAGTGGCTTGCCAGTTCCTACTCCAGGCGCCTACAGCACCCTGCTTAGCTTCTGAAATCAGGCAAGATCAGATATGCTTATGGCATCTAGGCAGCTCTGTCTGTTCATACCGAGGTGCAATCAGATAATGTGAGAAAGGCACACCTCTGATTGCACCTGAAAAAGTTACTCTGCTTGGAGGAATCTCCTATAAGGCAACCCTTTTGTCCCTCCAGTCTGGCCTCTGAAAGCAGTAGGCCTACTCCTAGACCATCTGGAAGTTGAGTCATGGCTACTGGACTTCTTCTTTTTGTTTGTTTTTTTGAGAGATAGAAAGAAACGTTTCACTGTTCATCCAAACAGCTTCATCGGAGCATGAAAACCTGAATTTGATAAGATGTATCTCTAGTCGGTGAACAGAGATACATAGAACTGCATTGTTAACTGTTCCATCCGTAAATCTAGTTATATGCATTATTTGAATAAATTGAATATATTTATCTTGTTAAATTTCAAAAATAAAACAAGCTCTGTAGTTTATGTTATAAATGCATTAAAATTCTTAAGCAGCAAATTAATATAATTTTGCATTCATTAACATTCCATATATTTCTATTTCTATTCTCTCCCACCCTTTTCCCTTTCTTTGTTTGCTTCTGGATCCCCCCCCCCCATGGCTTCAAAATTTGTGTAAAGTCTTTGTCTCCAAGCCACGTGCTTAGCCACCTGACCTCCCCACCCTTCATCCGAAAAAGAGTTGGCGCTGTTTCATCTGACCCTGCTGTACTGGAGGAAAACATAGATGGCATGTTTGTGGAATGCCACAAAATTTGCTCCACATATGCCTCACCTTGCTGCACATTGGAATAGATCTGTCCTCAGCTTGGAAACGGAAGTCGCGCTGTGCTGCTAAAATGCTGGAGCAGCCACCTTCACCTAGGAATAAGAATCAATAAGGGACAAAGGAAAACCACCAAGAAACAGGAAAGGCTACGAGATGTGTCCATCTTGGCTGCTAGCCTATATATTACACTTCTCTGACAGAATGCCCACCTGAAACTAACTTCTCACTAGACGTGTAGGGAAGGAGGTCCCTCTCCTCTGCCAAGTTCCTTGTT
Source organism: Phrynocephalus guinanensis (assembly GCA_037367245.1). NCBI lineage: Eukaryota > Metazoa > Chordata > Lepidosauria > Squamata > Agamidae > Phrynocephalus > Phrynocephalus guinanensis. The sequence continues at coordinate 12,003,975 of CM074735.1, forward strand.
TGGGATTATACAAATGGCCAGATAATGGGGTGCTGTTGCACAACATTAGATATGACAATAAATGACAATGACAATAAATTTATTATTATTATTATTATTATTATTATTATTATTATTATTATTATTATTATTATTATTATTATTATTATTATTATTATTATTATTATTATTATTAATTCATTTAAAATATCTCTATCCCACCTTGCTTCCCAAGAGGGCCCAAGGCACCAATAGAAACCCCAATAAAAATAAGAAGCGCCAGTAGAAAAGAAGGCTGCACTGCAGCCAATCCTGATGAAGAATTCACATCTTTAAAACTGGCAGAATCCAGTGAGGACAGAAGACATATTTGTAGTTTATAAATGTTTTTGGGGAGGGGACCAGACAAAAATGCCCACTATTTTTTGACTTACGCAAAAAGGAAGGGGCAAAGGACGATGTCTCATTCCTTCACTTGCTAAGGGATTAATACTCATGTGTTTATGTTCTTTGCACCATTTATTACATCCTAGCTTCCACGGTTAGGAGAGACAGCATATTCGCCAAGACTGTATACTGTGGGCACAACCTTATATAGAAGGTTGCATGTACAATCCTCCTTCAATTCAAAGAGAGTTTGACATAGATAAATTGTATTATCAGATATGTATGTATGCATGTAGTGCTAGTTCACAGGGAACCTATGCTATATATCCCACAGACTGGTGAGATCCTGTAGTCTAGACCTTCCCAACATCCTTTGCAACGGTCTTTCTAACTGCCACAGTTCCCTGTGGAACCCTCTGCCTAGCTTGGCCTCTGTCATGTCACACAGGCTCAGTATGACAGCCCTCTTCCTGGAACCATGCGAACACACATAATGGAGACATCTGTCTAAAGTGTTCTGCTGTGATTCTAACAAACAATGCTTAACAAATTCTCCCTGGAAAGTACTTGCATAAAATACTGCAACATTCACAGTATCAAAGATATTGGGAATGCTTTCTGAAGGGCAACAAAAACTATGGTCCAAGGAACAAGGAGAGGGTGCTGCAATTCTGAGTAATACTAGAGTAACTCCCTCTGGGTTAAGACCCTTCAAAATGCTGAATACAACAAAATCACACTATGAATTAGATGCTCTCTCCACAGAGACTATGCGAGTTTCTTGAGAATGAGAATATTTTATAGCTGTGGTTTAATTCACAGTCCACATTGCAGCAACCTGATTACGAAAGGGTTGCCCTTTACCTCACACCACACAACTGGCACTGTGCTGAAATCTCAGCGGAATGGAGCAGTATGGAGTTGTAATGAGGATACAGAATATGCTAGAATGCTGTGGGTTCATTAAGTTTGACTTGCTTTGCAAATGGAATCCTTGTATGCTTGTTTATCAACAGGGTTTCTGGACTGGGGAACTTTCTGCCAGCCTGACTGGATCATGCTGATCTTTAAAACTGATTACACAAGGAGGTATTCTTTATGTTGTTTCTGTCTTGATGGTAAAGAGAAAGGAAATGAGGTAGCAATGGAGGTGAAAAAATATGTTCAATGTATTTATGGGGAGGATGGGGTCAACATCACAAAAGGTATTAATAAGCAATAATATGCCTCCTTGAGATTATGTTTCAGATTATTTCCCTTTTGCTTTCCTTCGATTTGACATTTCCTTTCTATGATTATTTTTGCCATGTGACTTTGACTTACCTGCTGAATTGTGAACTGAAAGAGAAGACTTAAAGTAAGGGGGGGAAACAAATTTTCTGCTATTTTACTCGCTTTGGTTTGAAGGGGCTGTGATTGTACATCATCGCCCTTTTTTCCTTCCTTGATGTCTTTCATTGTTTTTGGGGAGAAGGGCTGTCCATTTTTATTTTGCCACTTCTCCCTTATGTGGGTAGTAAATTGCACTACAGTAAGCAGCTTGGATCAATGGAGATTTAGTGAGTCATCTACTCAGTGATTCAAGTGCAACAACTCTTAACTTCGACTTGCTCTGCCGTATGGAGGAACTGACTCACCCCATCCCCACTGATTCAATGGACCAACTCTTTCTTTCTTTCTTTCTTTCTTTCTTTCTTTCTTTCTTTCTTTCTTTCTTTCTTTCTTTCTTTCTTTCTTTCTTTCTTTCTTTCTTTCTTTCTTTCTTTCTTTCTTCTTTCTTTCTTCTCCCTCCCTCCCTCCCTCCCTTCCTATATATCATGGGGCTAAAAAATCAGAGGAAATGTTGATAGTAGGCCTAAGGAAAAAGTGGTCCAAATCTGCATTTGCCCATGAAACCTATTGGATGACCTTGGACTAATTAGACATACCAGTATCTTGCCTGACTTAATTAACAGCATTGTTGTAAGGATAGAATGGGGGAGGAGGAAGAGAGCCATTTACACTTCCTGGAGGTCACTGGAGGAAAGATGGACTATAAATGAATCTAATAAATAAGTAACTTATAAGATATACCCCCAACTGCCCACAAGGAATAACATTTGTCCTTTGAAGTTTTACATCCTTGAGCTTACCAGTATCTGCTGAGGATTCATTTTCCAGTGGTGATTCGTATGATTGACCACCCAGATATGCCCAGCGAAGTGCTGCACTCCGGCAGACAGTGAGCTGCACTGTACTGTGAGCTTTCCGCAAGATATCTATCACCGTAGGACGTGTTAAACCAGACACAAGATGCCCATTTACCTGCAAACACAGAAAAACATAGCTTCTGTATTATCTTGCAGCTTAGTTTTTTTCCCCTGTTTGGTTCTGCATAAGAGAGATCCAACACACATTTGCTTGAAAGGTGAGCATACTCGCTTTGTGTTTATACTCAAAACGTACCAACACAGACAAGTGCTATATCATTCTTTTATTGAGAGATCATTATGGTTACGGACTGGTGATTCTTTCTCAACTTCCACCAAGATGTTTACAAGCATAAAAGCGTTTGTTTTCTGTTTCCCAAGAGCTGGCCTCAGGTCAGAGAAAAAGTGCTTTCATCATTAATGGAAACCCACATTCTACATTTTAAGAGGAAGTCACTTATTACTGCTTTGGATCAGTAGCAGGTTACTGTTACTGCAAGTATCACTGACTGAATTACTCATTATTAACACATTACCAATATGAAGACAAAGCTGAGTGATACCTGGATTAAAGATAAGGTAAAGGTTCCCCCTGGTTTTGACTCTAGGGGCTGATGCTCACCTCTGTTTGTAAGCTGGAGAGTCAATGTTTCTCTGTAGATGTACTTCTGTGATTCCAGTTCTAAATTGGGAGATGCAGAATCCCCTCAAGTGATGGCAGTTTTCAGATTTAACCTCTGGGTATGTGGGTAGGAACACCCAGACCTTGACAGACAAAATGTTGCTGGCCACTAAGTACCCAAGACAAACCTCAGTAGTACCTTATATTGAAACACATGGTTCTTTTTCGGGTGGGGGACAGAGGCACTCAGAATCATGCCAAACCACGTTATTAAAGAAGCCAGGAGAGACTTCTCTTTACACACGATACCAACTTCAGCCTAATTAAAAGTAGCACCTATGGATTGGAGAAAATGACTTCTTAGCTCTTGGAACTCTGCATGTAAGGTCAAGCTGCAGCTGCAACATCACTAGTCTGAACATTGATGGCAACAATTACTTCCTGTTGCAAAAGATCATACCCTGAAGTGAAGGTGGACTGTCTACAGTAGCAAGTGTGGACTTCTGGTAAGGCAGGAAATGTACAAGTAGGGTCTAGTCTAGTCTTTCCTCACAGGGCTTGGTTCCCAGTCCTTTTTAAAATTGCTGGTATCCTCCTCTGAACTTGCTCCAGTTTGCCTGCGTCTTTCTTAAAGTGTGGTTTTCAGAACTGGACACAACTGAAGATAAATGTCTAACCAGTGCTGAAGAGAGGAGAACTAGTACTTCATGTGATTTGAAGATTATATTTCTGCTAATGCAGCCTACAATAGCTTTTGCCTTTTTGCAGCTGCCTTGCACTGTTAACTCCTATTTAATTTAGCTTGTGATCCTCAACAATTCCATCCTTCTTGCATGTTGTATTACTGAGCCAAGTATTTATTTCCCACCTTCTAGCGTTAAATTTGGTTTCTTTTTCTTAGATGCAGAGCTTCACACGTCTTCCTGTTAAATTTCTTTCTGCAGTACTGTAATTAGAAGAAGCAGTGTTCCTTTAAGTAGTGAAATGTGCCTTGTTTGTAATAGTTGACCATTTCCCTCATGTCCATAGCTTGCACTCCAGAGGGATTTGTGGTTAGTCATTGGAGAATAAACACAAGTTTGTTTTGAAAATCTGATTGCTGAGGAGTGCTTCTTTACAAATCCTGTTGCTGCTGGAAAAGTTTCAGTCACAGAGAACATGCATTTCTGTTCACTTCTAGTTTGACCCTCAGCTTGAGAAATACCCTACAGCTATAGAATTTGATATAGCAACATGGATTTCCTCGTGGTGGTCTCAATTGCTCTTGAATAATGTCCACCATTAAAATAATTAGGACAGCTGAATATTTATGTTCTACTGATTTAAGTGGGCACTATTTTAATTTAACCCAATTGATATGTAACGTACAGAACAGAAAATACATTACCTTCAGTAAGATATCACCCACTTGAAGCCTTCCATCAAGATCAGCAGTGCTTCCTGGGCTGATGGCTTTTATCAAAATGGCCCGACCATTCCTGCCACCGACTAAAGCAAATCCAAGACTTCCAGTGGCTGTTTTCTCCAATTCAACCTCAATGATGCAATTCTGCAATGGCGAATTGCAGAATTGTAATTGCAGAATTAGTTTTGAACAGAATCAATCAGCAGCCAAGCAAAACAGATAATGACCATAAAGAAAATTGTAATAAAATATAAAACACCCATTTATGAAGCAAAATATAAGCTATGCTGGGAAACACTGGAGTGTCTGTATTCTTAATCCTAATGGTAAAAGGCGTAAAGATTTTCCTTCATAAAATATGACTATTGTAATATTTATAACATAATGGCCTGAATCCATAGTAAGTTGTGACCAGAGTAAGCCTATTGAGTAAGCAACAATTTGATGAGTGAACGTCTCTGTAAATTGTACTGATTCAGTGGGCCTACTCTAGTTGTGACTTATTACTCAATTTCAGTCAATATAATTTTTTCAAGATTATGAAATCAAGCATAGAAGGTGATACAAACTCTTTATGTTTAAAAAGTTGCTTTGAAACTAGGTTTTCAGCAGGTTGTTGATGCTCTTTTCCATTTTTTAGATTAGACAAAAATTCAAGAAATTTTGCAAGGATTTTGCCTTTCATTGCCTGGCAAATAATCCATCCTGAATTTACAAAATTTAGAACTATTAAAATCCCTGTTTGAAATCACACATATCTGTTTGGATGACACCATTATGATGCAGGTATGCTACCATATGGATTCTTTCTGCATCAGCTATACATGACAGATAGCACACCACAGGAAAATATATAGTACTATAAATTATAGATAGCACACCATTAGAAGCTGATAGCATGTTAGTGTTCCAGAAACATATTTCTGACAAACTTCGATACCTGAGCAATCATACATGCAATCAATCAAAGCATGTGTTACTTCCAAATGTTCAGACACAAAACAAAACAACCAGCAAATATGCAAATGACAAGAGGTGTGAAATAGACCATAAAACATCTTTTGCCAATTGCTATTTCTGCTTCTAATAAGATATTCGCTGTAATGCATAGTTTGAGCTGTTGGAACTGCAACCCCGAGGATAAAGGCCATGACCAGAGAGAAGGAGTTTGCAGATGAAGTAAGATTAGCATACAAAGATATCGCCTGGGCACACACATGTATGTATCTGTGCATACGTGCACGTGTGTGCCCTGAGGATTTGTTGTTGTTCAGTCGTTCAGTCGTGTCTGACTCTTTGTGACCCCATGGACCAGAGCTCTCCAGGCCTTCCTGCCTTCCACTGCCTCCCGGAGTTTGGTCAAATCCATATTGGTTGCATCAATGACACCGTCCAACCATCTCATTCTTTGCCATCCTCTTTTCCTTTTGCCTTCCGTCTTTCCCAACATCAGGGACTTTTCCAAGGACTCCTCTCTCCTCATGAGGTGGCCAAAGTACTGGAGCCTCAGCTTCAAAATCTGTCCTTCCAGTGAACAGAGGATATGTTTGTTTAAAAATGTGTGTGTGCTTGTGGTTCTATGTATCTGTGCTCATGGTTTTCTGCTTGTGTGTGTGTGTGTTTGGGTCTATCTGACTGTCTACAAAGCACCTATAACAAAGTAAGTTTACAATATCAGCATCCGGATTAGTCATTAAAGAACCTGAGAAGGTAAGCAAAGAATTAAACATAGTCAAGAGTATAACAAAGCCAATGTGCTGATTATTTTTTTCAATGAATGTTGTTATGTAAGAAATGAATGAGGTAGAAGCAAGTACAGTACTATTTTTACCAGTAATTGAGATTTCATGTATTTTAAAATATGCATGTATCTTTTTGGGGTTTTTTTTTAAATCAGCATATTGACAGTACACTTGAAGACATATTGTGGCCCATGAACCAAAGAATCAAAAGAGAATTTCATGGTTTCAAATGGAGATGAACATGAATCATCCATTTCTGATCCACGTTTTTATGCTGTTAACTACTATAGTTTGGGAGGCTTGCAGATTACTATGATATTAAAGATTATGTTTCTCTGTACCCACACTTTCCCCTTGGAACCTTTGGTGCAATGGTTCAACTGCAGTCAAAACTCTGCTCATGACTTGAGTTCAATCCAGACAGGCTCAGCTAGCCAACCCAAGGCTGGCCTTCTTCCAAACTTAGTAAATTGAGTACCAGTCTCTTGGGGGAGGGGGTAAGGAAAATGTGTAGCATGCATTAAATTGTAAACAGCATATTGAAGCTATCCAACCCCCCCTTTCTTCTCTCCTCTTTCATTCACCTTTCCCTCTCTTTTTTTCCATATATCAAGTCTTGGGTGTGAGTAATGGTTGGATGTTGGGGTACTAGGTTGAAATGTTTATGTTGCCACAACCTTGTTGGCAGTTTGATGCATTGGGATTGGATCCAAACAGTATGAGGATGAGAAGCAAGAGCATGATTTTGGCCCCATTCCATCCTCAGGCAACAGAGAGTCATGGAGTGGAACATGCTTTGTGGCCTACACAGGACTCTTGGTGAGACCTCCACCAGATTGTGTACCCAACAAAAGTGGGCTTCAGGAGAGGGCATTTGTGCTCTTTCATGCACTGGATGAAACTTCCCAACGCTAAGCCAGTGACTGCTTCTGTAACCAATAAAGTGTTGGGTTTTTTTCTCTCTCCAATGAGTTGTGAGTTGTGTGTTGCATATAAGGTCCAGGGTCTGATTAGCAGTTGGCCGGAAACCTTAGTGGTGAGCATAATAAATGAGAAACCCATATATTGAATACATTTTATTGTTTATATAATCTCATTCAGGTACTTAAAATTTGTCTACCTCACGTTTAATTAGAACAGCCTGGCAGCTGCCTCTGCCTTTGCTTTTCTTATGGGAAAGCGACTATCCAATGTGAAGACTTTTCAATAATTGTGGAGGAGTGTATAGAACATCCAAAGTCACAATAAGGCCTTTTCCTCAGAGGCATACAGAGATAGGTGGGGAAACTAGTGTGCTCTTCTAGGTGTGTGTTGAGTAACACATATGTGAGTAATAGGAGTGCATTCAGTAGTAGGGGTGATGCAAAGTTTTCAATTGCCTGTGCCGAGAAATGAACCATCATCCCCCCCCCCCAAACCATGGCACGATGTGTGGCTGGAACTGTTGAGACACTGTGTCAGCCTCATCACTTGCAGAATCTGTAAGGTCCCTGAACTACACCAAAAGAAGCCCTGGCCTTCTGGTCTCATTCTGAGCCATTCTGTTCAGTTCCAGCCATGCAGGACACCTGCTTCAGTATGGCCCTGCTATAAGAGAAACTCACAGAAAGGACAGATAGGGAGATGAAGTCAGAAAAAAAAATCACCTGTGGGGCCCTTCACAGCTGGGTGTTACTGAAAAGGTCAGCCAGTGTCGCTGGAACCAAATGGAGAGCCCTGAAATGCAAAGGCTTCTTTTTGTGGAAGCATTGCAGTGACTTCAATGTCATTTCCAGAGATGATTCCATTGGTTTGACCAAGAGTAGGTCTGGCCCTGGTCAGTAGATTTACTCCCAATTGCCATGGTATTGGCGCATGAATGAATTTGAAGATGTCTTTAACTCTTCAGGGGTTTTTTTTTGACCTAGGTACTTTCAGTGCACCCAGTATGCATTGATACTAGAGATGGGCACGAAACGAGCGATTTTTCGTTTTTGTTTTTGTTTTTTCATTTTGTTACACAACGAAAACGAAATGATTTTTTAAAAAAAACCAAATTTGCCGTGTTTTTCGTTTTCGTTGCAGCAGATGCATTGAACTAAAAAGAATGCTAATGAAACAGCAATTTTTCGTTTTCGTTTTCGTTTTTTCGTTTTGTTACCTAACAAAACGAAAATGATTTTTTTTTGCAAAAAAGTCACAAAAACAAAAACGAACCAAAACGGACCCCTAAACGACCAAACGACAAACGAAACACCATTTTGTTGAGTCGTGCCCATCTCTAATTGATACTCATTGCCTTAAAGGGAAAATAATAGCCAAAAGAGAGGTGTATTTTTGTGAGCATTTGTTCATTATCAGAACATACAGTCTAGAATGTGCAATGTGCATCATATCAAGCAACACCCTTCAGATTGCAGAAAGGTCTTACAGAAAGAAAGACTTCAGCTTTGCTTACTGGACAAACATAGCAAATTCGTCATTATAACATTTCACATCCCCTCTATAAATCAATTGCTTATTCACATTGTGAAGGCATTCACCATCACTTTCACAGTAATAGCAGTCGCAGATGACTGTTACATGAGACTAAAGTAAGAAGGGAACACTTGAAAATAAACTAATGAATTCTGAATTCAGTATTCAGATAATAGTTGTATTATTTTTCTTCCACTTTTCCTTTGAATACTTTATAGAAGTATACAGAGCAAGTCTCCCCCTTTTATCTTCACTGCCATTTTATAGGAGGGCCTAGGCTAATAGAACATAACCCCAAAACCCCAACTAGATTTTTATTTGAATAAGAATTCGGTCCAGATTATTCTGGTCAAAGTTTGATAGTCTATCTGGAATCCCACACTGACCCTTTTTATTGATTGCTAAAACTTTGCCATACCTCATGCACTGCTGAATCAGAGGTGTCGTACCCTGATGTGAAACTGTCTTCGCCCGAAAGCTTGGCTAAAAGAAAAAGCGACACATTTTAACAAAAAGTACCTCTCAAGCTGCTCCCTGCTCCCCAACTAAGATGATTCAACTGTCAATTTGCTTCTTCCTGCAGATTACTTCAAGGAGTCCTGATCATGCTACCCTCAGGAATCTTTCACCTCCCAGAGAGCAGTTTCCACAGCAACCTTAAAGGTAGCAGGTCAGAGAGTGAGAGCTATCAACAGAGAACAGCAGAGCTAAAGGATAAAAGTGTTCTCCAGTTCTCCCTGGGAGGTAGTTTGGCTAACAAATTATTAATCTGTTCTTAGCTGAGAGCTTCAATGTGCTTTTGCCTTCTCCAGAAAGTACTGCACAAATAATGATGAAGAAAAACTGGGAGAACTGCTAAATAATTTGCTTACTCTGTTTATTGAGGAGATGGTGATCTTGAAAATTCTCAGTTTCACTCACCGAAGATGCCTTCACATTGTCTTTTTCTGTCAGTAATTCTGAAAGCAAGTTGAACTGTTTACAAAAACTGGTGGCTCATGATGAGTTTTACAACACAGTAGATAATAAACAATAAGTGGTTGTGTGCATCATACACCTTTTGGAAAATAAGCATGAAAAGAAGTTGTGTGGCCTATCTATGGAAATAAATAAAACCGGCTGTGGGTTGCAACAGTCTACAAAAGAATCTAGTTTAGTAGGATTTGATTCTACTGATTCACTGTAATCAGCACAGACATTTTGGAAAACGTCACATGATTTATAGTGTTTTGCTGCTCTGCCATTCTGTTTATGGTGGTAATGTCACTTTTGTGTTTTGAAAAGAAAACCAAAACAAAACAAAACAAAAACAAACCAAAAAGATGTTGTGGCACCTTAAAAACTATATTTAATGTAAGCTCTCACAGAACATGTTCACTTTGCCATATATAAGATTTAGAATACAGAGACTACATAGTAAAGCATCTGTGCAAGGCTCTAAGATAAAAAGACAGAGGTGGTTGCATTCCTACCTAGCAATGATTTATGACTGATATTTGGGATACAGTTCTTTTAAAGCCTGGTTCTGTAAACAGGAACAATGACTAAAGGAAATAACAGCAACAACAACATGTGGCAAACGGTGGGTCAGGTTAGTTGGGAAGGAAATTAGCAGTACATAACAAAAAAACTATCACATTTAGTGATGGCTTAAGAAACCTTGGCTAACAGTTATTCAATAGAAACCGGTGTCAAGCATGTACATAATTTTTATCTCGTTTCCCTCTGGGAATTTTTCTTTTCCAGAATATCAGTTCACATATCTTGTAAATATTATCTTGGTAGACTGATGCTCTGATGTTCATTCATTCTTTTGTTCTATATAGAGTGCATAGGACCATTGTTGGCAAAAGATGGCATAGATCACATTAGCAGAAGAATAAGTAAACGAGCCCTTGATGTTGTGTTAGGCATTGGGGGGAGGGCTGTGATTGTATTGCCAGGGTAAATGTGGGGGCAGAGGTAGCATCTTGGTTTTGTAGTTGCATTATTCTATCAATTCTATCTTCTATATTCAACTCATTGTGTGACAATAGTTGTTTGAGATTGTGGAGTTATCTCTCAGCAAGTATACTGTAGGTCTGCTCTCAAGGGCTTGGGAGAATGAAGTACAGTAACCCCCAGCCTATCGCGGGGGTTAGGGACCCACCCAACCTGCGATACATGAAAGTCCGCAATATGAGGAAGCAGGTTGGGTGGGGCGGGGGGGGGGCGATCAGAGGGGCAATGTGATCGCTCCCCGCCACCCCCCCGCGCGGCTCCGAGGCCTCCCGGATGGGTCTGGGGGGGCGACGGGGAGCAATGCGATTGCTCCCTGCTGCCTCCCGCACTGCTCCGAGGCCTCCTGGACGGGTTTGGGAGGGCGGCGGGGACGATGTGATTGCTCCCTGCTGCCTCCCGCACGGCTCCGAGGCCTCCTGGAGGGGCCTGGGGTGGTGGGGTGGAGCAATGCGATTGCTCCCCGCTGCGCCCCCCCAGGTACTGCGATCCCGCAATATAGTGGGACCGCAGTACCTGAACCGCAAAATGGCAGGGGGTGACTGTATTATGCCTGATCCTGATGTTCCATGAAAGTTTACATTAAAATATAGTAGTGAATCTTTAATGTGGGCAATAGCTGTAATTGTAATACAGTAAACCCCTGACTGTCATGGGGATTAGGGACCCGACCCGACCGGCGATAATTGAAAATCTGCAATATGGGTTGGGTTGAGACTGGGGGGGGCTCTCTGGGGGCTCTTGTACTTACCCCAGGCCTGCCGCTGCTCCGGACGGGCCTGCAAGGGGCTTCCTGGGCCTTCAGAGGCCCCAAAAGTGCCTTATAGTGATCTGGAAGTCACTTCCAGTTTGCGGGGAAGCACTTTTGGGGCCTCTGATGGGCCTGGGAAGGCCTTTCCTCCTTACCCCAGGAGGCCTTTTTTTCATATACTGCAGACCCGCGATATACCGGGACCGCAGTATATGAACCGCGAAAGGGCGGGGGACAACTGTAGTAATGACTTACAAATGATGCAAATCACAAGGCAAAAGAATGTGCTACCTTTCAGAAGTAAAGTTATGATCTCCGGCTGCTGCAGTTGCAGGAGCGACTGGAAAAATAAGCCATTTGGCAATTTCTGACAAACCCTACGGCCAGAGATTTTCCATCACATAAAGAGGGGCTATAAGAGAACTTCAGCTCTTAGTAATACTCTCAGTATTTGGCTTTAACTGAATCTCTTACTTGGTGCACCATCTCAACTTTCATCTCCTAGTGTGCTTGAATAATGACCATTGCTTCGTTGCATTCCAGATGTCTGTTCCCAAAGAATCCTGTGTCTTGCGCTTAAGGCTCAAGAAAGGCACTATACATTTTGTATTTTCAGATAATATTGTCTCCATCCCAGTGGGTTTTGCTAGGAGTCATGTGATTTCTGCATAACTATCAGTGACTCACCCAACCTGCATTCTCTATCTCTCCATCAACACACCAGATAATTATGCTGTGTGACCTTATAAAGCAATTCCTTCAATGGCTCACTTATCTTGAAAGTCCTTTTATGGTTGCTACTATAACTCAAGTTCAGTTTGATAGCACATAACATAACAACGCACAGGGGTTTTTTGCATGGTGATGGGAAAATTGAAGTATTTGTGAAGAATAATCAGTTGTTCAAATACTTTTTAGACCATTTTGCCTTTGAAAGTTTTCTACATTTTAAAACTATATGTCATTATAATAAAAGTATTGCTTCAGAAATACAACAAAGTGAACTAAATAGATGCATTAAAGTTGAAATGGTAATGCAGATTTTGATCCAACAGATAACAACAAATATTGTAATTACTTACTCTTTTGTAGCCGCAATGGAATAACTGGTTGACCATTCCTAATTTAAAAAAATAAATATTTTAAAATGTAAGACAGTTTTCTTCTGGGTGTAAAAATATACTCACATATTATTAGCTCCAGCTCAGATTTCCTTGTTTTATTAAACTCTCATCTCAATCCATACTTTGGCCTTTAACTTATCTCCAGTGTGAGAGCCCTTGCTTTAAGAAACATATACAGTATGGTATATTGAGTCTCTATCTCTCCAATTGCCTTTATGTTTCAGTTAGAGTTGGGCACTTTGCATTCGTATGCATAGAATCATAGAATAGTGAAGTTGGGAAGGGCCTACAAGGGCAGCAAGTTCAACCTCCCCACTAGATACAGGAATACAAATCAAAGGATATCTTCCAGGTGGTTGTCCACATTTCTCTTGAATGCCTCCAGTGTTGGAGCACTCACCATCTCCTGAGGTAATCGATTCCATGGCCATACGGCTCAACCAAGAAGTTCTTCCTAATGTTCAGTAGAAAGCTGGGCTCTTGTAACTTGAGCCCATTGTTGTGCTTCCTGGACTCTGGGACAATCGAGAACAGATTCTCCTGCCCCTCCTCTATATGACAGCCCTTCAAATATTTGAAAAGTATTCTCATATCGCCCTTCAGTCTTATTTTCTCAAGGCTAAACTTGCCCAGTTATTTCAGTCTTTCCTCATAAGGCTTGGTTGTGAAGAGCTCCAGAAAGATCTCTCCAAATTGGGGGAATGGGCTGTGAAATGTGTTTCAATGTAGCCGAATGTAAAGTAATGCATACTGGGGCAAAAAATAATAATAATCAAAACTTTATCTATCAACTCATGGGCTCTGAGCTATCCATGACGGATCAGGAAAGAGATCTTGGTGTGCTGGTAGACAGCTCAATGAAGGTGTCTTCCCAGTGTGTGGCAGCGGTGAAGAAGGCCAATTCCATGCTAGGGATTATCAAAAAGGGGATTGAAAATAAAACAGCCAACATTATAATCCCATTGTACAAAACGATAATAAGGCCGCACCTGGAGTATTGTGTACAATTCTGGTCACCGCATCTCAAAAAAGACATAATGGAGCTGGAAAAGGTACAGAAGAGAGTGACTAAAATGATTACTGGCCTGGGGGACCGCACTTATGAGGAAAGGCTAAAATATTTGGGCTCTTTAGTCTGGAAAAAAGGCGCCTGAGGGGGGATATGATTGAGACGTAAAAATAATGCAGGGCATGAGTAAAGCGGATAGAGGGATGCCTTTCTCCCTCTCACAAAATACCAGAACTAGGGAACATACACACAAATTGAGGGCTGGGAGAGTGAGAACAGACAAAAGAAAATATTTTTTTTCACCCAGCACATGGTTAGTCTGTGGAACTCCCTGCCACAAGATGTGGTGATGGCATCTAGTCTGGATGCCTTCAAAAGGGGATTTGGACAGTTTCCTGGAGGAGACGTCCATCAGAAGGTTACAAACCATGATGGGGATGTGTAATCTCCAGGCTTAAAACAGGGGTACTTCAAGGACCAGATGCAGTGGAGTGATATAAGGAGACAGTCTTGTGCGCTCCTGGACACATTTGGTGTGGCCACTGTGAGATACAGGAAGTGGAACTAGATGGGCCTTTGGCCTGACCCAGCATGGCTCTTCTTATGTTCTTATGTTATTATGTTCTCATCTCCCTCCTCTGAACTCCTGAGAACAGGAATATGAACTGTGGCACCACAGGTATCATGATGACCCATGCCCTCCCCTATGAACAGGACCAGCCACTTCACCAGAACTGTGCCAATTGTGGATGTGGTCAGTGGGCTCTTTCTTGCCTTCCCATGCAGCCAACTATTCTGCAGCTGAACGAGGAGATTGTCTTTCCTGCCACCACAGCAAAGTGGTGGGCTGCACAGGGAGTTGAGGAAGAGATGGTTGGACACCATCCGTGATTCATGCAGATCTGATTATGTGGGAACCTCACACTGTGCAAAGACCCATAAGTGGTGTTTATTGGGCTATGGTTAACATTCATATTGGTAATATGATCTGACAGGGTGCACAAGGTCTTTAAGACATCTTGCATTAGATAGTGTAGGGAGAAATAGAGAAAACATTTTTTGATGAAATGAAATTGTGATCTATCTTATAGGGCAGGCACGTCCAAACTTCGGCCCTCCAGATGTTTTGGAAAACAACTCCCACAGTCCTTTGCCATTGGAAATACAGGCTTAGAATTCTGGGAGTTGTGGTCCAAAACATCAGGAGGGCCGAAGTTTGGATGTGCCTGTTATAGAGTATTTGTAATGAATATTGGAATCACAAACAAGAAGCAAGGTACTAAAGTTCCTTGAAGAAAAATATGCTTAAAGTCCGGCCCGGGGGGGGGGGGCAAATCCGGCCCGTCAGGCCATTCTGAGTGGCCTGCAACTGGCTGGCCCGCCCCTCCCTCCCCCTCCTTCACCCCATGTTTTTTTTAAAAGAAAGTGGGTGGGGTTTGCAGTGGGGTGGCGGGGTTGGGGAGCAACCGGCCCCTGACACATTCTCAGCCACCAAATCTGGCCCTCCTTACAAAAAGTTTGGGCACCCCTGCTTTAAAGGTTTTAAAGAATTGATTACTTTAGGACTGTAAGTATTGTTAGTAAAAGAGAAGCAAATACTATATAAAAAATAATGTGTATTTGATTTGATTTGATTTGATTTCTCTGCCAGTCTCATGAGTGCCAAATGCACTACTCTAAGTATTTATTTATTAATTATATATTTATTATCACCATTTATATACCACCTGACTTTCCAAGAGGAAAAGACGATATCAAACATCTCTGATATCCATAGACACGTTCTGAGCAAGTACTATTTACTCTTTAGATATTTAAAATTGAAGTCTTTGTGCACACTCATGAGATGGCTCACAAAATATCCCAATCTTGTTCTTAACCCACATATCAAATGAAAAATGAAAATCAAACCAGAAATGCTAACCTATTTCCTGGTTTTCCCTTCTCTGCCAATAGTGATTGGAACCCCAACGTATTTTTGGTATGTTCCTCATTGCATGCTAGAAAATTCTGAATATTGATATTAGCAGTTTGCTAATATGGGAAATGACTGCAGTGAGTTACTGAAATGACCATATGCTGAGAGACAAGCTTGCTGTTTTCAGATGTTATATATTAATACAACATTTGGTTGGCCTGTTCATGACATGACATTACATGTAAATCTATCTTGAGAGGTTGAGAGGAACAGGAGAACTATGAATGAGTAGCAAGTATTTATAGCGGTGTTGCCATCTTCCATCACAACTGTTGCTGCTACTATTTTGACTGTTATCTAATGCTGTTTCCATTGATTTCTATACAGTCCCTTATTGTTTCAAATGGTGATGGTTTCAGCATGGTTCCTTTCTCGGCTGATCTGCAGTTCAATGTCCCACCTCCTTCAGTGGGCTCCCACTCGGTGGCAGCACCCCACCCCGCCTCCTCTGGGCACTGCAGCCAAGTGGATGCTTGCTGGTAGGGGCAGAGCACTAAATTGCGGATCAGCTATTTGGCCAGGAAACAAACCACACTGAACTGCCAGATCAGCAGCTCCTGGCCATATCTAGCTTTGAAACATGCCAGGAGATTGTCACAGCATAATGCTCAGTTTTGCTATATAAGCGGAGTACCGAATAGTGATCCACGTGTCGTGTATCCCTGCTTTATTTGACTCCATAAAGCATCGTGCCCCCAAACATTTTCACCAAAGATGTGAGAAGTGAGTGAAGAGTTTAAGGGGAAGACAAAAGAGCACTCAAAGAATTCAAATGGCAGCATGTACTCAACATACCGGATGGCCTGGAGGTGGACATTCTGACGTGCAGCTTCGCACACTCTGACTGCATCATCCAGACTCATGTTTTCTGTCCAGAGGCCACAGATGCTGATAATCTGGTCATGGGGCTTCAGGCTGCCTTCTTGACTGGCTGGAGATTCAGGCACAATCTCAAGGACAAAGATACCCTGCAGCTTACTCCCGGTTCCTCCTGTTAACTTCAGTCCTAGAAAAATCATATGAATAGAAACCACCAGTCCTGTCATTAGTTGACCTTGCCATAGTGCAGATGAGTCTAAACCAGGCATGTCCAAAGTTTGGCCCTCCAGATGTTTTGGACCACAACTCCCACAGTCCTTTGTCATTGGCAATCTAAGCTTAGAATTCTGGGAGTTGTGGTCCAAAACATCAGGAGGGCCAAAGTTTGGACATGCCTGGTCTAAACCCACTCTGTCCTGCGATGTAGACAGTTGGGAAGCTCCAATATAATTGGTTGCAAATACAGCGGTACCTCGGTTTAAGAATGGCTCGGTTACCCCCCCCCCCAAAAAAAAAGATTTAAGAAAAGAAATTATTAGAAATGAGAAGCCTTCAATTTAAGAAATTTTTTTTAATGGAATGCCCCGGTTTACATTTTTTCATAAGGCATTAAAAGTTGATGCGTGATGTTTGCATGACAAAAAGAATGGGGATGCCTTGGTTTAAGAAAATTATAAATTGAATGCTCCAGTTTGCATGGCCCAGGGTGCAGAAGAACATTCTGGCTTAAGAACTTAATATTCAATGGTCTGCAGTGAACACAGCTGCTCTATTTAGAACAAATTTAGATAGAAACTACTTCAGGCTACTGATCGCCAATGTTCTGTGAGGACATGGCACTTGCAGAAGAAGAAGAATATTCTCCTTATCAAATCTGCCATTTGTCTACATATTGTGACACTGCTAAGATCTTCTTTAATATATGTAGCAATAAAATATTCATTCTCTTTGCTAATATTTGTGTAAGTATCTATTCATCTTGATTTATTATAGAAATAAAATTTAAATATACAAAAATGATGTGGAACCTTAAAGACTAATTTGATGTATTGGAATGGAGTTTTCATGGACAAGTCCACTTTCTCAGATATCTCAGTGTGACTACATGGCAAATATAAATGGACCCAGACCAGAGACTGCATCTGACCACATGTTTTGAGCTGGCAATGACTTTTAGGGCATCTGTTACTACCTAGGTCCCCTTCCAGGAGGCATGTTTAAAACTCATCTCATTGATCTCCATATAAGTCAAGCTTTCTTAGGCCACTATAAAATGTAAATTATTTTGCTATATCTGCTGTATTCCCAGCTATATTTACTTAACTAACCAGTGCCACCTCGCAAGCTCCATTGGTGAATAGAGACACTTATTACCATGTTGTTCCGGTTCATTATCTATAGCCTGGAATTAATTTAGGAACCAATTGTTGTTGTCTTCAGACGTTTTAAGGTGCCAAACATTTTTGTCCTAGTTATATTTTTATTTTTGTTGTTCTCTGATATGTTATTAGTGATTAATACAATCATGTCATGTAAAACTCCATGATAAACTACTCCAAAATAATGGAATATCTCCCATTATTTTTAAAAGGATTTTAATTTATGTACCATTATTCTTCTAAACATTTTATAATACTGTACTTCATTCCCAACCAATTCATTCCTGGAATCTTTCCTACTTTTAATTTATTAATAATTTCCTCTATCTCTTCTTCTTTAATAGGTTGTTCCATCAAATCTCTATTGATATTTTGAAATCTATTCCCATTTTTAATATATATATATATATATATATATATATATATATATATATATATATATATATATATATATATATATATATATATATATATATATATATATATATATATATATATGCATGTTAGGGTGGATTCGGGTTTCTTCCCGTGTAGAAATCTGGTTGTTTTGGCGACGTTTCGACGAGGTCTCACTCGTCATCTTCAGGCTGGTGTTCTGGCTTCTTTCTTCTTGAAGCAAAGCGTGATCTCAGTTGAAGTCCTTCTATAAATACTGCTGGGGGGTGTGGTTTGCTTGCTCTGTTGCTGATTGTAGGTTCGTTTGTTCTTTTGTGATTTGCTGTGTGGCTGAGGCGATCGTTAAGGGCTTAACTGCTGGTGGGTTAGATGGCTGTTTAGAGACATCCTGTGTGGGTGAGGTGCTGGATGTGTGTCTATTAGCCTTTTGTTTCTTAACGACCTTGGTGATGGGTGTTCTGGTAGCATCCTGGGCTTTGGTGGAGTGGGGTCTTGTGTCTTGTGAATTCATTTTGGTCTGGCTGCGTGTCTGTGGTCTCCCAAAGTTTTTTTGGCGTGTGTAAGTGTGCTCCATGTGGTGGCTGGAGTGGGGAGTAGCGGTAGATGGTGCAGTCGTGGTTTTGTTATTGGATGGTGGTTTCGTTTCATCTGTGGGAAGGGTCTGGGTTTGTGTTTGGTGTGGATGGAAGGTGGTGGCATCTTGTGTCCTTTTGGACCTGGTGTCAGTCTTTGTGACAGAGGCTCGTCTGTTGACCAGGGCTAGTTTCCAGATGTCAGGCAAGCGGGAGGTGTCATCACGTTTATTCATGTTGTTTGGGTGTTTCTCTATTTCAATGGCTTCCATGATTATTCGAGTGTTGAAGTGTTCAGTTTTGGAGATGAGTTTGGTTCTTTTAAAATCAATTTCATGACCTGTTGTTTTTATGTGCTGGAAGAGAGAGGAAGATTTTTCTTCTTTTTTGACTGCGTTCTTGTGTTCTGCGATGCGTGCGCTTATTCTCCTGTTTGTCTGTCCGATGTATGTGGCTGGGCAGACTTTGCATGGTATTTCGTAGACTCCTTGGTTTTCTAGCTCAATCTTGTCTTTGGGGTTTCTTAAAATGTTGGCTATTTTTTGTTCGGTGCAAAAGGCTGTCTTGATATTGTGTTTGTGGAGAATTTTGCTTATTTTGTCTGTGGTGCCTTTGATGTAAGGGAGGAGGGCAGTGCCGTTGTTCTCTTCTGTTTCTTGGTTCTTGGGGGGGTGTTTCTTTTTGGATTAGTTTGGTGATGGTGTTTTTTTTGGAATCCGTTCGCAATTAAAGCATTCGAGAGGGTGTGTAATTCAGTTTTTAGGTGGTCTTTGTCAGCGAGGCGTTTGGTTCTGGAGATGAGGGTTTTTGCTACGGAGTTGATCTGTGCAGGGTGGTGGTGTGATTGAGCATTTAAGTAGCGGTTTGTATGTGTTTTTTTCCGGTAGATGGTATGTCCTAAGGAGCCGTCAGGTTTTTTGTAGATTAGGACGTCCAGGAAGGGAAGTTGGTTGTTGGCTTCTATTTCCATAGTGAATTGTATTTTGGGGTGTAGGCTGTTGAGATGTGTGAGAAAGTTGTTCAGTTTGTCTTTCCCGTGTGGCCAGATAACAAAGGTGTCGTCAACATATCTGAGCCAGAGTTTGGGTTTATGTTCGGACTTCTGTAACGCGTTGGTTTCAAAGTGTTCCATATATAGGTTTGCGATGACCGGTGAGAGGGGTGATCCCATGGGTGCTCCTTCTATCTGTTTGTATCTTTGTCCATTGTGGATGAAGTATGTGTTGGTTAGGCAGTGGTTGGTCAGATCTAGGATGTGCTTGGGGGGGTTGTATTTGTTGTGGATAGCTGTCAAGGCTTCTTGAATGGGCACTTGTGTGAAGAGCGAAACAACATCGAAGCTCACGAGTAGGTGAATGCTTTAATTGCGAACGGATTCCAAAAAAACACCATCACCAAACTAATCCAAAAAGAAACACCCCCCAAGAACCAAGAAACAGAAGAGAACAACGGCACTGCCCTCCTCCCTTACATCAAAGGCACCACAGACAAAATAAGCAAAATTCTCCACAAACACAATATCAAGACAGCCTTTTGCACCGAACAAAAAATAGCCAACATTTTAAGAAACCCCAAAGACAAGATTGAGCTAGAAAACCAAGGAGTCTACGAAATACCATGCAAAGTCTGCCCAGCCACATACATCGGACAGACAAACAGGAGAATAAGCGCACGCATCGCAGAACACAAGAACGCAGTCAAAAAAGAAGAAAAATCTTCCTCTCTCTTCCAGCACATAAAAACAACAGGTCATGAAATTGATTTTAAAAGAACCAAACTCATCTCCAAAACTGAACACTTCAACAGTCGAATAATCATGGAAGCCATTGAAATAGAGAAACACCCAAACAACATGAATAAACGTGATGACACCTCCCGCTCGCCTGACATCTGGAAACTAGCCCTGGTCAACAGACGAGCCTCTGTCACAAAGACTGACACCAGGTCCAAAAGGACACAAGATGCCACCACCTTCCATCCACACCAAACACAAACCCAGACCCTTCCCACAGATGAAACGAAACCACCATCCAATAACAAAACCACGACTGCACCATCTACCGCTACTCCCCACTCCAGCCACCACATGGAGCACACTTACACACGCCAAAAAAACATTGGGAGACCACAGACACGCAGCCAGACCAAAATAAATTCACAAGACACAGGACCCCACTCCACCAAAGCCCAGGATGCTGCCAGAACACCCATCACCAAGGTCGTTAAGAAACAAAAGGCTAATAGACACACATCCAGCACCTCACCCACACAGGATGTCTCTAAACAGCCATCTAACCCACCAGCAGTTAAGCCCTTAACGATCGCCTCAGCCACACAGCAGATCACAAAAGAACAAACGAACCTACAATCAGCAACAGAGCAAGCAAACCACACCCCCCCCAGCAGTATTTATAGAAGGACTTCAACTGAGACCACGCTTTGCTTCAAGAAGAAAGAAGCCAGAACACCAGCCTGAAGATGACGAGTGAGACCTCGTCGAAACGTCGCCAAAACAACCAGATTTCTACACGGGAAGAAACCCGAATCCACCCTAACATGCATACCTATACCCGTGAAAATCTACGAAAACATATATATATATATATATATATATATATATATATATATATATATATATATATATATATATATATATATATATATATATATATATATATATGCATGTTAGGGTGGATTCGGGTTTCTTCCCGTGTAGAAATCTGGTTGTTTTGGCGACGTTTCGACGAGGTCTCACTCGTCATCTTCAGGCTGGTGTTCTGGCTTCTTTCTTCTTGAAGCAAAGCGTGGTCTCAGTTGAAGTCCTTCTATAAATACTGCTGGGGGGGGTGTGGTTTGCTTGCTCTGTTGCTGATTGTAGGTTCGTTTGTTCTTTTGTGATCTGCTGTGTGGCTGAGGCGATCGTTAAGGGCTTAACTGCTGGTGGGTTAGATGGCTGTTTAGAGACATCATGTGTGGGTGAGGTGTTGGATGTGTGTCTATTAGCCTTTTGTTTCTTAACGACCTTGGTGATGGGTGTTCTGGTAGCATCCTGGGCTTTGGTGGAGTGGGGTCTTGTGTCTTGTGAATTCATTTTGGTCTGGCTGCGTGTCTGTGGTCTCCCAAAGTTTTTTTGGCGTGTGTAAGTGTGCTCCATGTGGTGGCTGGAGTGGGGAGTAGCGGTAGATGGTGCAGTCGTGGTTTTGTTATTGGATGGTGGTTTCGTTTCATCTGTGGGAAGGGTCTGGGTTTGTGTTTGGTGTGGATGGAAGGTGGTGGCATCTTGTGTCCTTTTGGACCTGGTGTCAGTCTTTGTGACAGAGGCTCGTCTGTTGACCAGGGCTAGTTTCCAGATGTCAGGCGAGCGGGAGGTGTCATCACGTTTATTCATGTTGTTTGGGTGTTTCTCTATTTCAATGGCTTCCATGATTATTCGACTGTTGAAGTGTTCAGTTTTGGAGATGAGTTTGGTTCTTTTAAAATCAATTTCATGACCTGTTGTTTTTATGTGCTGGAAGAGAGAGGAAGATTTTTCTTCTTTTTTGACTGCGTTCTTGTGTTCTGCGATGCGTGCGCTTATTCTCCTGTTTGTCTGTCCGATGTATGTGGCTGGGCAGACTTTGCATGGTATTTCGTAGACTCCTTGGTTTTCTAGCTCAATCTTGTCTTTGGGGTTTCTTAAAATGTTGGCTATTTTTTGTTCGGTGCAAAAGGCTGTCTTGATATTGTGTTTGTGGAGAATTTTGCTTATTTTGTCTGTGGTGCCTTTGATGTAAGGGAGGAGGGCAGTGCCGTTCTTCTCTTCTGTTTCTTGGTTCTTGGGGGGTGTTTCTTTTTGGATTAGTTTGGTGATGGTGTTTTTTTGGAATCCGTTCGCAATTAAAGCATTCGAGAGAGTGTGTAATTCAGTTTTTAGGTGGTCTTTGTCAGCGAGGCGTTTGGTTCTGGAGATGAGGGTTTTTGCTACGGAGTTGATCTGTGCAGGGTGGTGGTGTGATTGTGCATTTAGGTAGCGGTTTGTATGTGTTTTTTTCCGGTAGATGGTATGTCCTAAGGAGCCGTCGGGTTTTTTGTAGATAAGGACGTCCAGGAAGGGAAGTTGGTTGTTGGCTTCTATTTCCATAGTGAATTGTATTTTGGGGTGTAGGCTGTTGAGATGTGTGAGGAAGTTGTTCAGTTTGTCTTTCCCGTGTGGCCAGATAACAAAGGTGTCGTCAACATATCTGAGCCAGAGTTTGGGTTTATGTTCGGACTTCTGTAATGCGTTGGTTTCAAAGTGTTCCATATATAGGTTTGCGATGACCGGTGAGAGGGGTGATCCCATGGGTGCTCCTTCTATCTGTTTGTATCTTTGTCCATTGTGGATGAAGTATGTGTTGGTTAGGCAGTGGTTGGTCAAATCTAGGATGTGCTTGGGGGGGGTTGTATTTGTTGTGGATAGCTGTCAAGGCTTCTTGAATGGGCACTTGTGTGAAGAGTGAAACAACATCGAAGCTCACGAGTAGGTCATTGGGTTGTAGGTCTTGTTTCTTTATAATTTCTATGAAGTGGAACGAGTTTTGTACGTATGAAGAGATGGATTCTGCATAGGGCTGGAGTTGTTTGGCAAGAAATTTGGCGAGGTTTTGTAGGGGTGAGCCTATGGAGCTGACTATGGGTCTGAGAGGTGTTCCTTCTTTGTGAATCTTGGGGAGGCCGTAGAGCTTGGGGCATCTGGAAGATTTCTCTCTGGGGATGATGCTTGGCTTGATTTCTTCACTTAAGGGTGAGGCTTTTATTTTGGCTTTGGTGGTTTTTTCCAGGTAGGTGGTGGGGTCTGTGTTCAAAGGTATGTAAGCAGGGTCTTGTAGTAGGTTGGATAGTTTGGCTTGGTAGTCAGATGTGTTCATCACCACTGTGGCATTGCCTTTGTCTGCTGGGAGAATGATTATGTTGTTGTCTTTCCTCAGGTTGGTGAGGGCTTTTTGTTCTTCTTTGTGTAAATTGCTTCTGGGTGGTTTGCTGGAGCAGAGGATATTGGTGACTTCGAGTCTGATTTTGTTGGCTTCATCTGGGTTGATTTTGGTTAGGCTGGCTTCCACTCCGCATATGATGTTTTCAGTGGGGATGTGTCTGGGGGCGACTGCAAAGTTGAATCCTTTGGACAGGACTTTGGTCTCTGCGATGGTGAGTGTCCTGTCTGATATGTTGTGAACTGTTTGTTTCATGGGCTGCTGTGGGGGGTTGGGCTTCTGGTGTTTTTCCAGTTTGTGGAGTTTGTTGGTGTGTGTGTCTGTCTTGTGGGAGGTCTCTGTTTCAGCTCTCTAGGCGGCGAGTTGCTTGGATTTGTTCCAGAGTGTTGGGTGGATTTTGTTGCTGAGTTTGAGGTGGAGAGTGAGTAGGTCTCTGTTGGTTTGATCTAGTAGGTATCTTTTCTTGTGTAGTTCGTTTCTGATTAGGGCTAGTTCTGTTCTTTTCAGGATCCTTTCGCTGGATGGGGTTTTTGAGTGGAATTTCAGTTGGAAGCTAGTGGGGATCACATTTTTATCTCGGCAGTTGCGTAGGAATGCAATGTCACATAAGATGGTGGCTCTTCGGACTTCTAGTTTCTCGTAGGTTCTGGTCAGCTGGAAGGTTTCCTCCCCGTAGAGGTCGGATATTTGTTTTCGTAGATTTTCACGGGTATAGGTATGCATGTTAGGGTGGATTCGGGTTTCTTCCCGTGTAGAAATCTGGTTGTTTTGGCGACGTTTCGACGAGGTCTCACTCGTCATCTTCAGGCTGGTGTTCTGGCTTCTTTCTTCTTGAAGCAAAGCGTGGTCTCAGTTGAAGTCCTTCTATAAATACTGCTGGGGGTGTGTGGTTTGCTTGCTCTGTTGCTGATTGTAGGTTCGTTTGTTCTTTTGTGATCTGCTGTGTGGCTGAGGCGATCGTTAAGGGCTTAACTGCTGGTGGGTTAGATGGCTGTTTAGAGACATCATGTGTGGGTGAGGTGTTGGATGTGTGTCTATTAGCCTTTTGTTTCTTAACGACCTTGGTGATGGGTGTTCTGGCAGCATCCTGGGCTTTGGTGGAGTGGGGTCCTGTGTCTTGTGAATTTATTTTGGTCTGGCTGCGTGTCTGTGGTCTCCCAATGTTTTTTTGGCGTGTGTAAGTGTGCTCCATGTGGTGGCTGGAGTGGGGAGTAGCGGTAGATGGTGCAGTCGTGGTTTTGTTATTGGATGGTGGTTTCGTTTCATCTGTGGGAAGGGTCTGGGTTTGTGTTTGGTGTGGATGGAAGGTGGTGGCATCTTGTGTTCTTTTGGACCTGGTGTCAGTCTTTGTGACAGAGGCTCGTCTGTTGACCAGGGCTAGTTTCCAGATGTCAGGCAAGCGGGAGGTGTCATCACGTTTATTCATGTTGTTTGGGTGTTTCTCTATTTCAATGGCTTCCATGATTATTCGACTGTTGAAGTGTTCAGTTTTGGAGATGAGTTTGGTTCTTTTAAAATCAATTTCATGACCTGTTGTTTTTATGTGCTGGAAGAGAGAGGAAGATTTTTCTTCTTTTTTGACTGCGTTCTTGTGTTCTGCGATGCGTGCGCTTATTCTCCTGTTTGTCTGTCCGATGTATGTGGCTGGGCAGACTTTGCATGGTATTTCGTAGACTCCTTGGTTTTCTAGCTCAATCTTGTCTTTGGGGTTTCTTAAAATGTTGGCTATTTTTTGTTCGGTGCAAAAGGCTGTCTTGGTATTAGATGAATCCACCCTAACATGCATACCTATACCCGTGAAAATCTACGAAATCAAATATCTGACCTCTACGGGGAGGAAACCTTCCAGCTGACCAGAACCTACGAGAAACTAGAAGTCCGAAGAGCCACCATCTTATGTGACATTGCATTCCTACGCAACTGCCGAGATAAAAATGTGATCCCCACTAGCTTCCAACTGAAATTCCACTCAAAAACCCCATCCAGCGAAAGGATCCTGAAAAGAACAGAACTAGCCCTAATCAGAAACGAACTACACAAGAAAAGATACCTACTAGATCAAACCAACAGAGACCTACTCACTCTCCACCTCAAACTCAGCAACAAAATCCACCCAACACTCTGGAACAAATCCAAGCAACTCGCCGCCTGGAGAGCTGAAACAGAGACCTCCCACAAGACAGACACACACACCAACAAACTCCACAAACTGGAAAAACACCAGAAGCCCAACCCCCCACAGCAGCCCATGAAACAAACAGTTCACAACATATCAGACAGGACACTCACCATCGCAGAGACCAAAGTCCTGTCCAAAGGATTCAACTTTGCAGTCGCCCCCAGACACATCCCCACTGAAAACATCATATGCGGAGTGGAAGCCAGCCTAACCAAAATCAACCCAGATGAAGCCAACAAAATCAGACTCGAAGTCACCAATATCCTCTGCTCCAGCAAACCACCCAGAAGCAATTTACACAAAGAAGAACAAAAAGCCCTCACCAACCTGAGGAAAGACAACAACATAATCATTCTCCCAGCAGACAAAGGCAATGCCACAGTGGTGATGAACACATCTGACTACCAAGCCAAACTATCCAACCTACTACAAGACCCTGCTTACATACCTTTGAACACAGACCCCACCACCTACCTGGAAAAAACCACCAAAGCCAAAATAAAAGCCTCACCCTTAAGTGAAGAAATCAAGCCAAGCATCATCCCCAGAGAGAAATCTTCCAGATGCCCCAAGCTCTACGGCCTCCCCAAGATTCACAAAGAAGGAACACCTCTCAGACCCATAGTCAGCTCCATAGGCTCACCCCTACAAAACCTCGCCAAATTTCTTGCCAAACAACTCCAGCCCTATGCAGAATCCATCTCTTCATACGTACAAAACTCGTTCCACTTCATAGAAATTATAAAGAAACAAGACCTACAACCCAATGACCTACTCGTGAGCTTCGATGTTGTTTCACTCTTCACACAAGTGCCCATTCAAGAAGCCTTGACAGCTATCCACAACAAATACAACCCCCCCAAGCACATCCTAGATTTGACCAACCACTGCCTAACCAACACATACTTCATCCACAATGGACAAAGATACAAACAGATAGAAGGAGCACCCATGGGATCACCCCTCTCACCGGTCATCGCAAACCTATATATGGAACACTTTGAAACCAACGCATTACAGAAGTCCGAACATAAACCCAAACTCTGGCTCAGATATGTTGACGACACCTTTGTTATCTGGCCACACGGGAAAGACAAACTGAACAACTTCCTCACACATCTCAACAGCCTACACCCCAAAATACAATTCACTATGGAAATAGAAGCCAACAACCAACTTCCCTTCCTGGACGTCCTTATCTACAAAAAACCCGACGGCTCCTTAGGACATACCATCTACCGGAAAAAAACACATACAAACCGCTACCTAAATGCACAATCACACCACCACCCTGCACAGATCAACTCCGTAGCAAAAACCCTCATCTCCAGAACCAAACGCCTCGCTGACAAAGACCACCTAAAAACTGAATTACACACTCTCTCGAATGCTTTAATTGCGAACGGATTCCAAAAAAACACCATCACCAAACTAATCCAAAAAGAAACACCCCCCAAGAACCAAGAAACAGAAGAGAAGAACGGCACTGCCCTCCTCCCTTACATCAAAGGCACCACAGACAAAATAAGCAAAATTCTCCACAAACACAATATCAAGACAGCCTTTTGCACCGAACAAAAAATAGCCAACATTTTAAGAAACCCCAAAGACAAGATTGAGCTAGAAAACCAAGGAGTCTACGAAATACCATGCAAAGTCTGCCCAGCCACATACATCGGACAGACAAACAGGAGAATAAGCGCACGCATCGCAGAACACAAGAACGCAGTCAAAAAAGAAGAAAAATCTTCCTCTCTCTTCCAGCACATAAAAACAACAGGTCATGAAATTGATTTTAAAAGAACCAAACTCATCTCCAAAACTGAACACTTCAACAGTCGAATAATCATGGAAGCCATTGAAATAGAGAAACACCCAAACAACATGAATAAACGTGATGACACCTCCCGCTTGCCTGACATCTGGAAACTAGCCCTGGTCAACAGACGAGCCTCTGTCACAAAGACTGACACCAGGTCCAAAAGAACACAAGATGCCACCACCTTCCATCCACACCAAACACAAACCCAGACCCTTCCCACAGATGAAACGAAACCACCATCCAATAACAAAACCACGACTGCACCATCTACCGCTACTCCCCACTCCAGCCACCACATGGAGCACACTTACACACGCCAAAAAAACATTGGGAGACCACAGACACGCAGCCAGACCAAAATAAATTCACAAGACACAGGACCCCACTCCACCAAAGCCCAGGATGCTGCCAGAACACCCATCACCAAGGTCGTTAAGAAACAAAAGGCTAATAGACACACATCCAACACCTCACCCACACATGATGTCTCTAAACAGCCATCTAACCCACCAGCAGTTAAGCCCTTAACGATCGCCTCAGCCACACAGCAGATCACAAAAGAACAAACGAACCTACAATCAGCAACAGAGCAAGCAAACCACACCCCCCCAGCAGTATTTATAGAAGGACTTCAACTGAGACCACGCTTTGCTTCAAGAAGAAAGAAGCCAGAACACCAGCCTGAAGATGACGAGTGAGACCTCGTCGAAACGTCGCCAAAACAACCAGATTTCTACACGGGAAGAAACCCGAATCCACCCTAACATGCATACCTATACCCGTGAAAATCTACGAAAACATATATATATATATATATATATATATATATATATATATATATATATATATATATATATATATATATATATATATATATATATATATATATATATATATATATATATATATATATATATATATATTCTCTAGCTCACTCCAGAGAAAGCTTCCCCTCCAGTATGTGATTTCTGAGGGTGAGGTGAATCCAAGAAATGTCATTTTAATGTGCTAATTTCATCTTTAACTAATCCAATTAAACTCTCAACTTTTTAAAATTGTGTGGCTCTAGCCAACATTTTTGAGTACTTAGTACTAAATTTGCAAAATATATATGTTGAAATATATTAAATTCCTGTGAATTTGCTCCATTTCAATATTATCCATTTCTTTTTTGATTGCATTTTTACTAAGAATATATCTATCGATTATGTATTTCACCTTCAATAATTCAGTTTCTCTCCCCACCTTTTTGATATGCTTTTTTGATTTCTCCTTTTAATCTAAATGTTTCTTTAGTACTGATTCCTCTTATAAGTACTTTCATGGTATTCCAAATAATACTCTTGTTCCACTTGGTCTCTTTTAAAGAAAAAAGGTGGGGTAAAATATTTTAAGTAAATAAACAAATAAGTACACCTCTGACTTCTTGTTCCCATTGTTTTACATCAAAAACTCTATTAATTGAGCATATCTAAGCCACGATCCAATGGTTTTATCCTGTGATATTTTGCAGCATATTGAACTCTCAAGTATACTGGGTACCCCCAGCTATATTTCCTTTTATTCGTCATACGAATGATGGTAATTAGTGTTAACCTTTATCTCCAGAATACTGTACAGTTTGAAAATAGAGTCTTGATATATAATATGTACAGACGTTTCTGTAGTCACATTCATAAACAACTGATTCTTGTAAAAAATTGCAAATGTCACAACATCTCTAGGAAACATTCTGTCTCCATGCATAAAACCCATTCAATGGAGTCTCTCTTGGTTTTCTTGCAATCAAACTAAATCTGATGTCACTGTCTTTATCAATTCCTTCACTATATTGCTAAGATATGTCCCATCTTAAGCACCTCCTTCTAGAAATATGTAGCTTCACATATTTCCTCCATTCTTTGAAACTCCAAATTAATCAACTTCATTGAAAAATATAAGTACAATTTTCCAGCATTAACTTTGATCATTTTTATCATCTACCTTCACTTTCAAACCTCTTGTCTTCAACTCATCTTTACTTCTGATACTTGCTTGTGCAATTCTACTTTTATTTGTGTCACTGGGCATTTTGCTACATTTATGCTTTAATATCAAAGTATTTGAAGTTCTGAAGGATTGGTCCATAAATCCCATATTAACAATTTACATGAAAGAATATCAAGGCTGGATTACTGTAGGCCAATATGCAAATCAGTGGGTCACAATAAAATATTCGGGGGGGGTTGCACACCATACTCCACAGGGCAATTGCATTTTCTGGACTATTCTTCCACTGCCTTTGCAGCTGCTGGAGTGGGGGCTCCAGGGGATGAAAAACCAGATGGGGCTGCAGCCTGCATGTCACCTGTCCCTGACTTAAACCTGTGCATTTGTATTGTGTGCCATTAAAGTGTATCTGACTTATGGCCATTCTAGTGAGGTTTCTGAGAGTGACTACTACAGCTGCTCCAACCCAGAGATGGTGAGTTTCTCCTCAGAAATGGGCTCAATAAAGCTGAAACTCCCAAAGCTGCTGGAACCAGAGTTTATTAATGAGGTGACAGAGGGCTAAAAAGAATGGTTGGGTGCTATCTGCACCCTGTTCTGCCAGTCCCTGAGGGAGGGTTTATACTCTTCAATACTTACAAGTTCCCAGGACCCCAAGTCCTTCTTGCTCGCATTGCAGATGCTCCTTCTGGTGCTTCTTCCATCATTCACCTTGGTTAGGTTGGGTCCCAGGTGCCCTGGGCATGCCCTCTAAGGAGTCGGAGCTGGGGTCTGTACATTGAAGATATGTGCAAAGGCTTTCCACACACCATCATCCCTTAGCCATTTTGATCTCGATCTGTACCCTGTGACCCAAGGGTTCTGTATAAAGCAGGGATGTTGGTAAATATTCAGGACCAAGTCCCACAACCAAGTGTCAGCTTTGGAGCTTGAGTCCCAAGTCTCAAGTCTGAGTCTCCATGTCTTTGACCTCACCCTCCAAGGCTTAGGACTAGGAATGTGCATGCACTGGCCCACTGTCTCTAGGCATGCATTAATTTTTCAGCTGGCCAGCTCATGCTCAGTCCAAGTCCTTAGGGGCATTGGCCCATAGTGTGTCAAGGCTGAAAGGGATGCGGGTGGAAGGCTGAGCCAATAGAGACTTGGCAATATGATTTTGACAAGTGGTTCTGAGTCATGAATTGAGTTCTGAGCGTCCTGGGGGGGGAACGGAGACAAGTCTGGGTCAAGTAACTTGAGTCAGACCTGAAAAAAAATTGCAACATGTAGGTCCCTATCCTTGGTGCAGATATAATGGTGTTGTTTCCCAGGGTACAAAACACCAGGTATAGCTATTATTCATCTTTAATTTTTAACATAGCTCTTCTGATGCTCTTCCAATTCCTTAGCCCCAACTCCATGGGGGTGATTCGTCTTCCTCGTCCTTCCTCCCTTAGATCATGCTCCTTCCAACTGAGCCCAATCTCTGCCCTCTTGCCACATTTCCCTCCTACACAGCCCTACTTTCTGGCTTCTTGATATGTTTTTTAAACTGTGGTGTCCAGAAGTACACAGTATGGTCCTCCAGATGAGATCGGTTCCAAAATGGAATACAATAACACTATTCCTCTTCTTGATTGGGACATAATATTACCCTTAATATAGCCTAGAACTGCATTCACCTTTTTGATGCATATGGAGAAATCACCAGGCTTGATGCTGACCCATATTTAGTATGTGGTATATTAAGATGCCTATAAACTTTTAAGAGATATGACTTTTAAATCAGCTGAAACCCATCCTTTATAAATCTGATTCATCCTTTTTGAATGTAGAAGTTTGCAGTGAAATTCAGTTTGTTTGATGAGAGTGTTTATTTCTTCTTTTATTAATATTAGCCGTTTTATTTCTATAGACAATTAAGCAGGATAAACACTTTTTAAAATGAATGGAGTGGTCCAGTACATGGTTGGGAATGGCCTAAAAACTGCATGAATGAATTCAATTCTTCAAAACAACAACAAAAACCAACCAACCAACCAACCAACCAACCAACCAACCAACCAACCAACCAACCAACCAACATGCACACACACACACACGCACACACACCTTTGATTTATGAATGTGTGATATTATGCTTCTCTCTCCATGATTCAGAATGCCAGGAAATGTTCCAATATTGCTGAAAAACGTTGAGCTTGCATTGCCAGCAGAAAAAAAGAATGTTAAGCTTTACATAGTAAACGGTAGCCTCAATGTTGAAGACACCAATGTCAGCAAGCAAGATGGTCACTGCCATTCACAAGGAGACAAGTAAGGGGAAATGACAGAACCTGGCTTCTTTTTAATGCATAGACCGCTTCTCAACCAAACAAAAGGCAATTGTCATAGCATACTATGAGCTACTTATCAAAAGTACATGTTGGAAAAAACAGTGTCTCCTAGCCCTTTCAAATGTAAAAAGGGGGAGCTGGGAGTTAGCAAAGATTGACACTGGCAGTCAAGGCCACAATCATCCATAAAATGTAGAAAGAGGGCAGTAAATAAAGATGTGTGTGTGGGGGGGGAAATCAACTTATTTGAAATGTGATGCTGATGAAAAGCCTTAAAGACACCAGGGCCACCAGAGTGGTAGAGAAGCGGGTTCCCAATAAAGTCAAGTCTAAACTTTCACTAGAGCAAAAATGAGTAAACTGATACTATCAAACCTTTAACATACAATAAGGCAGAATTGAGTGGAAAATACAATATTGCTGAGAATTTTTTCCATAGCCTAGTGGACATTCAAACCCTATTCTCAAGAGTGCTAGTTCATCACTCTATCCACTATACCATATTTGCACATTGAAAATAAACAAAATCAACAAGAACAAAAAAACAACCAAGGCATCATTTCTAGGTTATGTCCAGTGTGTAGAAGTGCTATAAAAAGGAACATGTACCAACAATATTGTTTCAATCCCTTGGGTTGTCTGGATTCTTGGGAGTAGTTTTCCAGCTTAAACAAGTGAGGGCATCGTTGCATGTTATAATATTTCTGTTTATGCGTAGGGTTTAACAGGCCTGAAATTAATTTAGAATTTTCTAATTACACAACCCATAGTTAAGCACACATTTTTGGCTAAAAATGAGT
This sequence comes from Phrynocephalus guinanensis, assembly GCA_037367245.1. Lineage (NCBI taxonomy): Eukaryota > Metazoa > Chordata > Lepidosauria > Squamata > Agamidae > Phrynocephalus > Phrynocephalus guinanensis. The sequence continues at coordinate 12,036,836 of CM074735.1, forward strand.
TATTTTTAAAAGCTGCAAGGGTTTATTTCATTTAAACTTGAGAGTGAACATGATTTGTTCTCTTATTTTGAACTGTTTTGGACCATATGAATACCTGTGTCAGAGTAAATAGTGTCTATGGGGGGGTCTATAGGGGGTGCTGAAATGATTGCCAGGTCCAACAGGTTTTAAACTGCAGGGTACCCTGCAGATTGATCTTTTCCTTATTTGCTATCCATTTTTATTTTAAATTCAGTGCCATGTCAGTTCCCAGTTCAAAATTATATAAAATATGAGGAGACTGTGGATGCTGTCACACCCTCCCAGCTATGTTTTGTTGCAGGGAAAGCCCAGAAAAGTCTTCCAATGATAGGAAGCAGGGGAAGGGAAAGAGAAAACAGCAGGGACTACCACTAAGCCAATTTCCACACACTCAGCATGAGAGCCAAGGAAGAGGCAATGGGAAGGTCACTGCAGTGGGTGAGGTGTGCAGCATATTTATTTAAAACAACAAACAAAGGTTTTTGGGTGCATTTTCTGGGCAAAGGAGGAGTTTTGTTTCTTAACCAGCCCTTCTTGCTTCTTGAGGTCATAGGCCAAATACATCCCTTGGTCCTACCGCTACCACCACTGCTGGTGACCATGAGGACGTACACACTGAAAAAAACAATAATGTGACGTTGACTCAATTCATAAAACCCTGATCCAGTTCCCAGTTTAGTCCAGGACTGAGTTGCTGAATACTAATCCTCCATTCTTTCTGTCATATCTGCATCTGCATCTCTACAGCCAGTCAGAGAATCCCCTTCCACAGATGTATACCAAATGGCCCATTTGACCAGGAAGGAGTTAAAAGGTCAGGTAATTAGGTCCTGATTGACAGGTTTAAATGTCAAATATCCTTTGCTGAAAATGTTTGTTGAAAGCATCTTGGGCTGTGACAGAACATAAACAGTTGGCTTCATGCTGTGCTGTGTGCTTTTTTAATTTGCTTTCTCCCCAGCTTTACCTTTGCCAAAATCACTCTTCCTGATGAATTTGTACCATGCATGCTCAGTGTTACAAGCAGAGATGAGTATGACTGCTGAACTGGTAGTTTGTGCAGTTTCATCCCTTGGCTGAACAGGTGTTCGGTGCTTCCCAGTCCTGCCTCCTCTGGTGGGTGCCCACTCAGAGGCAGCACTCCAGCTTCCCTGCCCCATTCATCCAGGTGCCATCTCTGAATGTGCACCCATCAGAGAAGGTGGGGGTGGGAAGCACCAAAGGCCTTTTCCGATAAAGGATAAACCAGCACAAACCACCAGTTCGGCATTTCATGTCCATCTCTAGTTATAAGAAACCACTGATTTTCCTTTTTGAAAGGCCTTTTCGAGAACCAATATTTAACCCCCAGCAGCCTGGATTTCTAAATAAAGAAAAATGAGTGTGGCAAACACTTCAGTTTTAAAATGCAAGATCAGTCCTATCAATTTATGTGTGCCATTTGAAAGCTGGGGCAGCCTGCAGTTATTGGCTTCTCAAGTGGAAGGAACAAAACAGTTCTACTTTTAGAAAATCATAACTTGAAAACTCTTTGTCCAGACTTTTCCCATATTTGGCACAGAGCAAGACGATACTTTCTGCTACAACTATGTCGGTGCTGACCCAAATTCCAGTTTCAACATTATAGGTTTTTATTTGGATTGAGATAATTTATAACATTGCTTTGAAGAATGTAGATTTGCTCTGCCATGCAGTATCAGAGATGCACCTTTTGTGTAGCTTGAATATGTTCTTAGAAGATAATGGGTTTAGGATTGCAGACACAAAAGTGCTACATACCAAGTTGTCCATGACGTCCCTTAGTGATTATGATTTCAGGGATCTCATCCGGGTTGAAAGAAGTGGTGTTGTCTTGTGTTATCCGGCAAACAACCAAATTCAGCTCATGGGGAGAACAATACAACAGAGCCATGATTTCATCAGATGGAATAGTTGTGACATCAATTCCATTCACCTGAGCCACAAGGAAAAGTTCTGGTGACATACTGCTGCCTGCAGATGTTTCACAATCACAAAATTATTAAACCCACGCCCTGCAACCATGCTCACCATGTACTAGAAGAGTTAATATCCAGGATTCAGAATTATTTTTTGTCTAACAAGGTTACTTTTCTGTAGATCCCAAACTTTTAAATGTATAATTTAACATTCTAGTTGAATAGAATGAAATGGATAGTCAGATATTGTGCTTGGTTTCTGGTAGTCTGGACCATTGTTCAAAGGCCAGTAAGGTTCTTGGCGTCCACTTGGGACATAAGAAAATATTTGAGGAGAGGTCTCTATTATCAGCTTCCATGAGGGAGTTCAGTATTGACACCTGCACTGGAAGATGATAACTATCATTACGAGGGCTAATCACAGAATCAGACATCTTTATGAGGAGGTCAGAGAAAATTAGAATACAGTGGTACCTTGGATAACGACTGCCCTGGATAACAAATAATTCGGATAACAATTTGAAAATTTTACCCCCCCCCCACAGCCCACAGCCCCAACCTCCCTCCACATTTGTCTTTAACTGACCTTTGGGGGAGGCAACATGCAGAGGTGGGGCCTGGGGGGGAGAACCGGGGCAGTCTCTCTCTCGCGCCGGCCCAAATGCCTGGCAGTGGTGGTGGCGGCGGCGGAGGAGGAGGAGGAGGAAAGGTGGGTTTGGGGGGAGGTGGGGGGAAGCACCAGTGGCAGAGGTGGGCAAGGAGGGGGAGGAGTGCACTTTGAAAGTGCACTTTAAAGAGGTCTGGGGAAAAAGGCTTTTTTTTTTGCCTTTTTTCGGACCTCCGGAATGGATTAAAATGGTTTCCCATTCATTTCAATGGGAAACCATGCTTCGGATAACGAGAAACTTCGGATAACGAGTAACTTCGCAGAACGAATTACCATCATTATCCGAGGTACCACTGTATAATCAACCACACTCGACCCCAAAGGGGAAAAAAACGTGAAGTCACCTGATGTAGCACTCCCAGGGGAACCATTCAGAATATAAAGGTCATAACTAGAACATAGGTGAACCATTGAAGAAGCATTTTAATTAATTACTGAATCCTTGGATTTCCTAGCACACAGGAAGGTGGGAGGAATCATCTCCTCCATGCCCCAATTCATATATTTTGTGACAGATGGGTTGTTCACTCCTAATTTTGAATTAAGGTCACCTGCAATAAGGAGGAGAATAGACAGTGCTCCTCACTTCTGTCCAGTGTTCTATGGAAGAAGAACCAAGGGGAGGGATATACACATTCAACATAAGGATATGAGATTGACTGTTTTTAAATAAAAAGGCTGGAACATAGAGGGCCTGGAGAGTGAGAGGAAACACAACAAAAGAGGGGGAAAGCTTCACCAGGCAACATAGGCCTGATCAGTAGCAACCCATCTTATTAGTTTTAAAGGAAGGCAGGTGATAGGAAACAAAACCAGGAATACTAGGTTTCTTTAGGCTCTTTGCCTTCTGCGTGCACAACAAAGCAACAGGATTTAAGTCATTAGATTTGACATGTCCCAAAAGAGTACATATCAATATTACCCCTTTCCTTTTCCTTTCCAAATTGCCTACATTTCCCTTTTGAAAATTGATTTATATTAAATAGTCCAGCAATGGACCTATAAATACTTTGACTACAACACCCAGAGGTACTAGTTAAAGGTACCAAGAATCTACATAGTGTTTGTCAGGGCTTTAGGAGCTACAGTGAAAGACCATCAAGAGCAACATGTGTGAGAGAACCATTCTTCTATAAAAAGATGATGGACCTATTAACAATTGGAACAAAGGCTTCTGAATGTTATATTCTAAATGCATTTATATGTGTAAGGATTATCTACCTAGTATAAATTTTGCTGAGAGGTGCATATATTGCAACTTCTTTCAGAGAGAGAGAGACACACACACACACAGAGAGAGACTATAGACTAATATTTATTGCTTTGCAAAAATCATACCCAGTTAATGATTGCATTAAGGTGCCAATAATGTTAATGTTAAACAATTTCAGTGTTGAACTTTAATAATGATGGTGAACCAATTTTAATATATAATGTTACCTAATTTATTATAAGACCCAATCTTCTAAGTCCTGCTTTATTCTTCTGTTTCACAGAATGGATTATCCTATATGTCTCCCATGTTATATCAATAAGGACCAATCCCCTTGTGCATGCAAAACTCTTTCCACACAGAGAAGGGGAGTATAGCTGATTTGGGGGGAAATAATGACATATCCAGATGTATAGACGAATTTCAGCTGGGAGGAAACATCTTTAAGACTGCAGCTCCATATGTATACTTACCTAGGAACAAGTTTCTTTTTATTTAGTGGGGGTTTATCTCTGAATTGAAATGTCTAACAAGGCACTGTAAAGTCATGCTCCACAGGGTGGCATTTTGTTATAGGCCCACTTGTTCAATATGATTTACCAACATGTTTTTGCATTTATAAAAAGAAAGTGATATCAGAAGTATACATATGGCTTTCTAGAACACTCTTATTTGGCATGTGTTTCCAGAATGTTCAAGAAGCTGTTTTTATGTAGAATGCTTATAAACATATAGGGAATCAGAATCTCTTTCCTTTAACTATGTTTTCTTAGTAGAAACCCAAGGACCTCTGAATGTGTAACTATGAATGTTGGCACTAAAATTAAAAGAACAAAGAGAAAATGAAGGGGGGGGTCCATTTTACTTCTATTGTCCAATAAATGTCAAATTCCTGAAAGTGAGATGTAGGATTTGAACCCTAATTGGTGTTGCTCCAGACAGGATGAACCTCACAGAGTAACCAGGCTTGGGGTGGGTGGAGTAGTGGGGTGGGGTGGGGCTTCTTTACCATAAGGAGTCTGTCTCCTCTTCTCAGTTGTCCATTTGACAGAGCAGGTTCTCCCAGGATCTCTGCTACATACACGATGTTGTCCATTTTGTTAACAACTACAGTGAATCCATACCCCTTGTTCACTGACTTTGTCAAAGTCACATGGAACTTGGTTTCCTACATAAGAAAGAATAAATTGGGCTGGGCACAATCAACAGCTCTCAGTCATTATGTTCCTCAAATAATGGAAGCAACAGTATGGGAAAACAAAATAACTCTGTGTTAATGTTTTTTGAACTGTATGCCTTCAGGGAACATTTTCTACATTAGCAGGCAAGCTTAATAATTCCAGTTTCTTTTTTTGGAAGTCCTTGTATACTGCAAAGGACTCTGGGCCATAATCTAGACCAGTGGTTCCCAACCTTGACTAATCTTTGTGTTCTTGGTGGGCAATTCCCGGAAATCCCAGCCTCCACAGCTAGTGGTGAAGGCTTCTGGGAACTGCAGTCCAAGAAAATATGGGTTACACAATAGAAGTAAAAAAGTGGGTTACACAAGGAACTCACTGATCTAGAACATCCTCTGTTTGGAAGCTCTGTGTATGGGCTGAGATAGGGCTAGGTAGTAGCTATGATAGAACAAAATGGGTTGGAACGGGTACTTGACATTTAAGATGGATGCGAAAGGTCTAGGGATGGGATGGCCTCACATCAGAACATTGCTTTAGAAATCAATCCCACCAACACCCTCACTACGTTTTGGCTGCACTGCACAGTGCACCAAGCCACACAACATCCCCAGGAAGCACAATCAGTAGCTGTGGGCAGAATATTAGAAAACAGCCCAGAACATCAACTTCTGAGTAGGACAACTTTGTGAAATCCACCAGTTACATGAGACTACAGGGGACTGGTGTACAGGGACCATATTCCAGGGATCTCTTCAAGCCCCAAATTTTCCCCGGCAATGGCAACTTCCATGTATGCCAATGTATGTAAATTCACCAACAGAGAGAAGTAGATGGAGGGATGCAACCAATCATAATACTTCCACATGAACCACTTTCAGGTAACTGTTATAGGTGAAAAAGTGAAATTCTATATTTCACCTACTCCCTCTTGGACATCCCACTGAGTGTAATACTGTCAAGATATGTAAAAGTTGATAAAATATATGTTATGTATATTTAACAGATAGTGGAAAGAGAGTTGTAAAATGGAGGCAGTTAGATTCTGCAGACTCATGATGTTAATTCACAAGTGTAAGAGATAAGTAATCACTCTATGTGATGAAGCACAGGTGAAAGAATTTATAGCATCATGATTGTATAGATTGCATCAGATTGTAATTAGTGATGACTCACATCTGATGGGTACTGAACTGTATCTAGCTTTCCATTTGTTAGGTGGGTCTGTTATGGTGAGAACAGAACCCCACACTCTGTTTGTCTGTTGTAAATATTGCTTGGTTGTTATGCTTTTGATGTATATATGAATATGAGTTTTTACTCTACCCATTGTCATTGTCTCTTCATAACCTAAATCTGCAATACTTTATATCAATACTGACATTTTATCTGCACGCTACTGCTGCACTGCTCTGTGTCAAGCACAAGTAAATATTATATTTGTTGCTTAATTGCTGATAAACTCTATGGTAGCGCACTGTAGGGCAAGGTAATTGGTGTTGGTCTTTTCAGGCATTTTGCCTACCCATGTTAGGCTTCTGTTCCAAAAGCCCTTGCCTACCTTCAGACAAACTCCAGATTTCCTAGGAACAATCTTGAAAATGCCTATTTAAACCAACTCAGGTGGCAGATGGTTCTTCTACCAAGATGAAACAAGGCCAGTGCTTACTGCCAGCATATAGTTATGTACAGTATACTTTGAAATATAAGGTTTCTACAAAGCCTGATATCATGCTAGTAGGTGACAATTATGCCTAGACACAAGTAATAGAGAAAGTCATTACCTCTTTTTTCTTTGATTCTCAGGAATGTTCTGTCTAGAAGCCCTCTAGCCCTGATCCTATTGTGAGTGTTGGCAATGAAGGCTACCTCGCAGGGTTGGTAAACTATCTTTCTATCTGGAGAGTTGGGAACCGGGAGCACTGGTGATGACTTGAATAGGTATTCATAGCTCTCTCTCCCCCCAACCCCCGGTCCTAGATCTTGATGTGTACTACTACTGCTTCCTACTCTTGTACCAAGTACAACATCTGTCTTTGAATCAAATCAAGAGACATACAAACATCCATTACATGGCCAAAGAATTAGCTGTGTTAGTCTATTTTGACTTGTTGGGAAAAACTCAAGGGGGAAAAGAAAAAAAAGGAATAGTGGAAATGAGGCAGAATATTGTGGCACATTAAAGACTAATTTTTTATTTCAGTGTTAGCTTTCATGGATCAAAATCCCCCCTTTCAAATAGAATGAGCACAAATTGCTCTTCTCTGTATCTCCATGGTGTTCTCATAATCTCATAGTAGTGGGAATCTTGACAAGGCTGTGATTCCTTATTCCCCCTATAGCATCCATTTTCATATCCATGACAGAGCAGCATGAGAGGGTGAAGCATTCTGAAATGGCCTGCTGCCCAACATCTGGGTGATTATTAATGAGACACCTTAGTGATCTTACTTGGGAGCTGTAGGTGATCACAGATGGTGCTCTGTCATTCTCTCTGTTGGATTTGTCTTTCAACAGGCAGTTCTTGGATATAAAGAATTCATTTTTTATCACGTTGAATTGGTATCACAGATTAAGAAATTCCTACTTTATCTATGTGCTACAATAAAAGATACATAGAAGATATGGCCACTTTCTAGGAAAACTACAGTCCAACCACAAACTTCCAGAGAACACCATCCTGGCTACCATGCATGTGCAATGTAGGGAGCCCAAGTGGAGGCTCTGAACCCGAATAAGCCCTGGCAAAGCACTGAAGCAAGTCATTAGCCCAGGGACTGAAGTCACCCACCAAATGGGCATGGCTGACCTCTGAGCTGGGCAGAGGTCAGTTCCCAACAGGCATGGCTTAGGAGGCCAGGGGAAACAGCTGGCCACCCAAGATATCAGGCCTGATCAGGTGACATCTGGTATGATTCAATGATCAGGTGACATCTGTCAATGATTCCCTACTTAGATAAGGCTTCCCTACCCCAGCTACGTGACCTCCAGAGTTTCCTCTTCTATGTCAATGCTTCTCACTCCACCCCCTTGTTATGCTTGTTTACTGTAACCAATAAAAGCCTTGAGCCCTGGGCAAGAGACACACAGAGATGTGCAGAGAGAGACACAGAACATGCCTGGGACTCAGAGATGCAGCCAATCCATGTGTCGTGTAGTTCGTATCAATACAGTGCAGGTACTTGACACCAATATTCTTCACAAATATAGTTTACAAGACATCAAAAATACAATTCTAAATGAGGTCATGGCAAATCTGTTTACCAAGTACTCAAACAAAATTATTTCACCTCCACACATAACACAGTGCAAATTCCACTGTCTACAGCCAAGTTCTCTGGATAATTGGATTTGTTCAGGACCATGGCACAACCTGCTACAAGAAGACCCAATAGAGCATGGATCCACCACACCTGGTCCATGGCTTTTTAGGAACTGGACTGCATAGCCAGCAAGGTTCCCTGTACGGTACATGCCCTGAGCAGGCACATATGTGTCTCTCTCCCTGCACTGGCCTTTTACTTTGGAATGGGGTAGGGGAGGGAGCTGATATTGCACCCACATGCATGATTCATCAAGGTCAAACCATGCACTGTGACAAAACCAGTCCCTGGTGAAAAAAAGATTTGGGGCTGCTGCAAATAGAAAGAATGAGAGAACATCATCAGTACTCATGGACAGCTCACCTATTTGGATCACTAAACTTCATCACCAGAGAGGAATAGGTATATTAATCTACTTTTCTATAACAGTTTGTAGATATACTATAAAACATTCAGCACGTTTGGCAATTCATTTGGGAAATGAATCTAAATTTCTCTCTGGTTATATTTGGAGGATATTTGGGTAGTACCATGAATAGAGCAACTGATGAATTCTTAGACTTTTTAGAGGAAAAAAATTAAAAAGGATAACTTCATTAAAATTTATTGGGTTTTGGTGTGGAATTAGATGTTCAGGAGTCTGATGGAATGCATGCATTAATGGACAATAGGAATATATTGTATTATTCACAGAAATAAATTTATTGTTGGGCATGTGATTATGCTGGCAATCGATTTTATAACTCATCTATTATAATTCCTGCTACTGATTTTTTATTTCCCAAAGATTGTCAATAAAAATCACTTTAAACATTGGCAAACTCTGACCTCTGTCCAAAAAAACATTTCCTGGCATTTCTGTCATACCCAAGTTCACCTGGCATGAAGCTTAGTACTCGGACAACGGCCTGCAATCAAAAGCACTTAACAGCTTGGCAGTGCCACCCCTGTGTTAAACTTGCATTGTCACTTTGTCAAAGTATGACACTCCCTCCCATGGTGATTTATAGATATATAAAGGACAGGAGTTACGCATTCCTTGCATCTGAAGAAGTGGATTTTGATCCATGCTTGCAATGAAATAAATCTGTTAGCAATTTAAGTACTATAATGTTTTGCCTAATTTTCTCTTCCCCCCCCCTCTACATTTCTGCCAACATGACATCATCACCAGGTTTTGACTCTTTTGCAAACTTTTTTTTAAAAAAAACCCTGCGGATATCAGCTGTGTGTGTGTTTTTGCTAAACAGTTCTTATGCAGAAACACACCTCTGCTTAGGCAAGAGGAAATAACAGTGGGTACAAACAAAAACACTGCAGATACTTGCACACAAAAGCTCCAAAGTCACTTTTGGTGGTACTGTACAAGGCCTAGAAATGCTTGCTGTAGGGTAGGGATTCTATGCCTTCCCTATAAATTACTGTAGTACAATTTCCCTAATGGTAACTATTGGTGATGCTGGGTGATCTCATGGGAGTTGGGCTCCTGCGTCCCCTGATTTCCTCACTTGTGTCCTGTTGTGTGCTTGGCTTTCCTTTCAGAAATACTGTGAAAACCCCTTTAGAAGTACAATTCCTTTTGAAACCTAAGAGTGTGCCTAACTGTACCAGAGGCCCAGAGGCTTTTTGGCAGTGCTGTAATGAATGTTGACACAGCTAGACTGTATATTGGTGGGAACATCGACTGTGCAGTGTAATATTCTCACTCTGTTAGTATCGCACACATACCCTAACATTCCCCCACTTTTGCACATCTGTCTCCACTTCTTCTAGATCATCCCATGCTCTGCCACTGGCACACTGTCCTCTGCTCATCAAAGTAGCTATACTTGGGCCAAGCTCATCTTGCTCTTCAGAAGTCCCCATCTCAGATCCATGTAACATTGGAGTGATGGACATCGCCTTGGTGGTAAGGTACTGTTCATCCACTGGTGTGGGAGAAAGGGTCTCAGGCTGAGAGTAATTGACAGATTGGTCACTGTCACTCTGGTCACACACAGGGCTGAAAAAGAAAGTCCACATCACTCCAGGCTGCCTTATCTAAAAACTTATAATCAGCAGTGAAACCAGAGAGTTTTAGACAGCTGTTAGAACCACAGATGCCTGCCTTGTCTTTTGGCAGAAAATCTGTTTCTCTCAGCATAGCATGCTAACATTCAGTGTTGGCTATGCAACATCCTAGCTGAATTTGGGCTGGCATCATGACAGAAAGGTCTCTATAAATCGCTCCTCTATCTCTCCCCTGTCTGTGTTGACCACTGCCCCCCCAACAGCGCTAATCAAATAAAAGGATAAATGATATGGGGACAAGCAATGCATAACATTAAGGCCCTGAAGGCTAGAGGATGTACAGCATTTCATTTGTAGGAATAATATCGCTTTGCCCTTATTCACCGATTTTTATGGTCTGTTCTTTTCAATAGATATTTTGGATAAGAATATAGGAGTGATGCTTAGCAAATCCACTTGCTGATGCTTACAAAGGCCAGCCAACAGGACCAGGTTGTCAGTCTTATACCCCATTAATTAGCCTCACTTAACCGCTGTCATTTGTTTCGTCGAGCTACTGCTCACAGAAAGGCTCAGTAGTACTTTGGTCACATTTTAACCATTAAAATCAAGCGGGAAAAATTTTAGGACCAAGGGGTTAGAAATGTATCCCACGGGAAGCACAACCAACTTGGATAAAAGGAAAGAAACATTCATTCATTCAATCAATCAGTCAGTCAGTTTAATTTATTTATTTCCTCAACGGCCCCCAATGTGACTTACAATATTAAAAACAAACAATATAAACACTGGAAGGAGAGACAGCAAAAGAGAACAAAACAAAACAAAACTGCAATTCAACTTTTAGGACTGAGGAAAAGCCTGCCTGAAGAGAAAATCTTTGCCCTGCCTGAGAAAGGACTGCGTACAATGATCCAGGCTGCTTTGCAACAGAAGGGAGTGCCACAGCTTGGAAGCAGCCATGGAGAAGTCCCTCTGTTGTGCTCTCACCCAACACACCTGTGAGGGCGGGGAAACAAATGATTCAAGCCATTTAGGGTTTTCTACGTCCAAACCAGGACTTTGAATTCTGCCCAGAAATGTGTCAGTCAGAAGCCAGTGAAAGTGCTATGGCAGGGGATTCTGGCTCCAGGATTTTGAACCCACTAACCTCTCAAAACACTTTCCAAAGGCAGCCCCATGTGGAGAGTGCTGCTGAAGAGAGGCATCATAGTATAACTGCTATTGTGGGTTAGGGAACTAGACATAAGAAGCATAAGTTTTAAAGCGCTACTGCTCATTAAATGACCTTAGGCCCATCTCTCTCCAAATCAGGTATGGGAGGATAACGATACACTGTGAATTCCTTGGAATTCCTTAGTTAAAACAATCACCTCCATGATGTTTGACACATATGAATCCCTACTCAGTGAGATGTCTACCTGTTGCTGTGTTCTGTTTAAATGTTAAGGAATATTCTGCCGAGTATCCTCAACTGTGCCATGAAGTGAAGGAATTTTGAAAGAAGGGCACTACAACCTTCATGGCAGCTTAGAATTTTTTTTCTTTCCCTCTTAATGTTGTTCGAAAATCAAGTGAAAAACACAATTTGTAACAGTAGGCCTCGACCGCTTGTTTGCAAATGGATCCAATCATGGCAATTGTGGTATGAAGGTCTCGAAGCTTTTACTCTTAAGCTGCATTCACACACCACCACTACAATCCACAGAAAACTTTGATCCGAATAACATACCTCAGCTGTCACGTGGTTGATTTTGCAGATCCAGTGTTCCCATGGTGGTCTTTGAAAATCCACAACCGATCTGATCTCATGCCTGAGAATAGCTGCAAAGTGCGGTTCAAAGTGGGTCTAAATCCCACCCCCTTGGCTGTATACTGGCATGCCAGCTTTTAGTTTCACCTCTCCCTTAACGGCATTGCTTAGGTTTCATTTTTGAGTTGTAATGGCTTTTGCACAGGGGATCTTGATTGCATGTGACTCGAGGGCCCCTGAGGAACTGACAATAGATCATCAATCACTCCTTTAAATCTTCCTCCTCCTGCCTGCACAAAACGCCTGCACTGGAACAGCGACAAAAATTTTACCACTTCCAGAGCAGGTACTTGTAAAATGTGCTTTAGTGGGTGTGGTCGAACTTTATTTTTTTGTCCGTTGCTCGTGGAAAAACAATTATATGCTCCAGATTTGCGAGCACTCTGCAGAGGATTATACTGTGCGTGTGAATGCGCCCTACGTTAATTGGGTAATGGTTTATCAGTGCTTTGAATCAAATGTCAGATATTAAACAAGCCAAGGATGTACTATAAATATACAGAATTTATAATTATAGTGTAAAAGGCAAGACCTTCCTTGAGCTGCTTTGCTAAAAAATAGTTCTTCTCTTTCTCTGGGTTTTATTATATGTCATGTTTGTCTTATTATCAGATAAATACAGAGAGTCATTGCAAGTGTCAGGACACATTCATCCTTTAATTTTACCAGGGGGAGATGAGCAGTAAATGAGATATTGGCACCATCAGTGATGGCCTTGCTCTCTGCTCCACTACCCTGGGTAGATACCAGCCTCCACAGTTTCTTGGAATCGGACTTCCACAGGGTCACTGTAGAACATGGTCACTCCCTGGATCTTACCTCTGAGGTCTTTCCGGTTCAAATGGTGAGGAGCACCCTTGTGTCACCTCTTCTTCTAGAGAAAGGAAGGTCTTGGAAGAGATGGATTTCTGGTGAACTTTCCAGAGATGCTTATAGGAGTGCAAAGCTGGGGAAGCATTTTTGATCATAGATGGATGTATGATTGCAACTGGTTCTCTAAACGGGGAGTGTTGCATTTCTGCCACCTTCCTGTCATGGCCTGTCCTCAAAGATTCTGCCACTGAGATACCGTTTTCTTCACTGCGGGTGTTATGATTCAGACCACATGTCTTCTCCAGGGATGCCACAAGTTCTTTAACTGGTGAAGACAGTGGAGTCTAATAAAATGAAAACACACATTGTGAAACATTCAGAAGTCTTAGTAGTAAATAGGGTACCTCTCATAAATGGAAGGGCTTTGTATCCTCCGTAACATGCATTGACATCATATAAACAAAGTGAATTCTTCAGCTCTGGGATTATGAGTTCTAGAAAGTTCTGGAAGTTTTAGAAGGACTGCTGAATTTGAAAGTCTGGACACAGCACAAATAACTTGGAGAATGTAACCTGAAAATTAATTTGTTATTGTCACACACCAGAAACTGAAAAAGTAATCTTTATCTTATATGCTTAAATGTGAAAAAATTACTTGTCTAATTAATATATATTAATATTCTAGAATATACATGAATATATACTATTATTAATTTACTTAAAATGATTTGTACACCAATAAGCTGCAGTTTTAATATTTAAATAGTGGGTCAGTAGCAAACAGTGGAACCAATAAAGTAATATTACTCAAAGAAATTATAAGGAAAAAAGGAAAGAGGCAGTCAGTGAACAGGATAAACAAAAGACACCAGGCATTTGGACCAAACCAATGCAACATTATTTTGTGTTATTTTACACATCTTATCCAGTATCCTATCTAGTACAAAGTGGCACAAGGTATAGAGTACTTTATGACAGGACATCACAAAAACCAAGTCAAGCAACAATAAGTAGTGTGTGAAAAATGAAGCTTGAACATTCTCTAGAAGTTAAAATGACTAAACTGAGGTGATTCTACTTCCAGCATATCATGAGAAGATTAAACTCATATTTAAGTGAGGAAAAAAAGCTAAAGGCAGATGATATGGATTTATGCAAGGCCTGAGTGGGGCTGTAAATGAGAGGACCTCTTGAAGGTCATTAATTTGTAAAATCATCTGATGTCACTGGCAATCCAATAGTACATAACCTTAATACCACTAAAACAATCCAGCAACCAGTGGGTCACTTCAAGTCTACTTCCACAGGCCATGCACCCAGGGCCGGCGCTAGGGTTTTTCGCGCTCCAGGCGAGGGGCGGGGAGAGAGTGGGGCGGTGGCGGGGGGGTTGGGGCGGTGGGCGGGGGTCAGGTGGTGGGGGATTGCGGCGGCGGCGGTGGGGGGTCAGGCGGCAGCGGGCGGGGGTCGGGGCGGAAGCGGCGGCGGCGGGGGGGGGGGGGCGGCGGCGGCGGCGGGGGGGTCAGGCGGCGAGGATGGCAGGGGGCGGGGGCAGCTGGGGGCGGGCGGCGGTGGGGGCAGCTGGGGGGGCAGGGGCGGCTGGGGGGGCGGGCGGCGGCGACGGGCAGGGGGCAGCATGCGTGGGGGGGCGGGGGGGGCAGCAGGCTGGGCAGCGCCCCCTGTCCATTTTGGCGCCCTAGGCAACTGCCTAGTTCGCCTTAATGGACGCGCCGGCCCTGCATGCACCAATGTTGTAGAAAAAAATTATGAATGAGCGTTCCCAAAAAAAAAAAAACCTTGGCAGAAATCTGCTAGATATGCTTCTTGGGAGTATAGTTTGGACTCAGCATTTGAATTTACATTGAGAAGCATACCTGGCAGATTTTATTAGCAGTCTAATAAAAAATCACCCCACCTGCATTTGTATTGTGTAAGGATCACACAGCCTTCGTTATCTGTGAAATGTTACTTTTAGAACAATTTTATTGACTGCACTTTGCAATGAAATGCACAATTAAATCAATGGTAATGCATTAATGTTAGTATGTGATTCCTTAGCACTGATTGTACATGTATAATACATGATAGAAGGAATCGAGAGTTACTTGCAGTTCCCAAAAGTGTCATGAAAATCTCTCCCCCACCCCCCCCCACCCCGCCCATGTAGAAGTCAATGTAATTCTAAAGAAGACGTGCTTGCTTACCCGTTCATTTTGATCTATTTCTGGCAGGATACCCTTGGGTGGTCTGCAAAGCTGAAGTGTCACTTCTGGAGGAGCCCCTCTGAGCAAGTGCAGAACTTCCTAGAAAGAGAGGAAGCCATCATTGGTTTTGTAGCTTGCTGTAGTCCCTTTTACAAATATTGGGAAGAATTTGGGGTGGAACCACTAAATGGTGGGAAATAGGATACATAGATTTCCAGTGAGGTATCCATGATTCCAGCTAAACCATCAAGACCATTGGCTTGTATTACCCTTTAGTCCAAGCACTACTCGGGGTAGTTTATAGAGTTAAACGTTTAAACCCCACAAGATGCTACAAACCAGCACATTCATTAAGCCATAACATATTTGTTAGTTCTTCAGATACCATGAGGGAGTTGCTGCTGGCACCTTGGGTAGGATGTCTGGACCATAGCGCCTGGGCCCCTAGTAAGTAAGGGAGAGGGATGAGAGGTGGCTGGGATAGAGGTGGCTGATCAGGGCCACATATGAATAGACTGGGGTAAAGGAGGAAGACAAGGAGGACTCTGGGGCTTTCTTCAGGGAAACAGAGGGTAAGAGGAAGACTTTGGAGGAGGAAGAGACATATGGAGAGGCTGTCAAGGTGTGAGATCCTCAGTTCTGTGCCTCCACTGAGGTTGAGCCATGCTGGATCAGGCAGTGACTGGGAAGAGGAGCCCTATGCTGAAGTCCCCATTGTGTAGAGGATGGGGTCAATGAACGAAGGACCCCAGGTCCAGGGCTCCAGGGCCCTACTGCATCTTCTACATGACCTTGGCACCCGTGTCATCCAATAGGAGTAGTGGTGCTCACTCTGATGTAGCTGTGGTGCTGGTGTCAAAAGTGTGAGCACAAGATGCAGAGGAAGCTGCTGTCAGAGCAGAGGAGCTGCCTCTGTTACCCCCCACCTATCTCTACTCGCCACCCTTGAAAAATCTCTGACCAAGACTTGGACTCATCCTCCCCTCCCACTTTCAGAGTCCAGGACACTCCATGGCTTTAACAGAATGGCACTTGCAATTAAGAGTGGTTTAGGGATGATCCTACATAAAAAAAACACCACATGGGTTCTTGAGAGGGTCTGTGCATCAGATCATTTTTCAAAGAAGCTTTTTGCTTCTCACATAGGCTATGCATTTCACTTCCTTCTTGTCTCCAAATCTGCATCTCAGGCTTTCCCATATGCCGCCTCAAGATTGGACAGTTTCTCCCTCTCTCCATCACCAATCTCAATCTCTCTCTACTCTCTCTCCCCCCCCCCCAAACGGAAGTAGTGAGAGCGGCAAGCCATCCAGACACAATTTACAGCAACAGAAGCATTATCACATGCCAAAAC
Source organism: Phrynocephalus guinanensis (assembly GCA_037367245.1). Taxonomy (NCBI): domain Eukaryota; kingdom Metazoa; phylum Chordata; class Lepidosauria; order Squamata; family Agamidae; genus Phrynocephalus; species Phrynocephalus guinanensis. The sequence goes on from CM074735.1 coordinate 12,053,366, forward strand.
AATTTACACTAAATCAGTTTTTATAAGCGAGCTAACTAAGCAACCTTTTTCATGGCCAATAACATACCTCAGATTTGGACTAAAATCACACTTACTGGGGAGAAAAAAAATCTAAACTTCCTTGTAGGTTGTATAGTAACATTTTCAAAAACTGATTTAAGAGCTGGACGGAATGACTATCAAATGGACAGACAGAATTGTACTTAGAGAGTGCTTATTAGAGATGGGCACAAAATGCAAAAATGGCATTTCATTTTTGTTTCATTTTTTCCATTTTGTTTCATTTGAAATGATTTTTTTAAAAAAAATCATTTTTGTTTTGTTTTGTTTTTCATTTTTCATTTATTTTTCTTTTCTTGACAACTAGTTGGGGCCCTGCCGGCCGATCAGTGCTTCCCCCCCAAACGCTGATCAGCTGCCACATGGTTTCTTGCCGGCGATTGGCAGGTTTTTTTTCACGCACTGATCAGCTGGTGCGCTGGGCTCTGCCGGCGATCAGTGCTGTTTTTCCAAGTGCCAATCAGCTGGTGCGTGGGATCCTACTAGTCAATTGTCCCTTTTTTTACAAGTGACTGGTGCATGGCCCCGCATACCAGCTGGTCGGAGCTTATTTTTATTTATTTATTTTGATATGCATCAAGATTGGCACTTGTCAAAATAAATAATAAAAGATTTTAAAAAATGAAAAACTAAACGGAATTAAACAAAAATTCCATTTTGTTTCGTTTCATTTTTTAGAAGGCTCTTCATTTTTGGTTTTGTTAGGAAATGAAACAAAAAACAAAAATGAAACAAAAAACCATTTCGTGCCCATCTCTACTTATTAATGGCTCCTTCTCAAAGTGGGAAGAGGAAACAAATGGGGTAGCAGAAGGCTCAGTTCTGGCCCTGGTGTTATTCAACATTTTTTTAATTACTGAAGTAAAGAAATATAGAACATTCTTATCAAATTTGTGGAAGACACAAAATTAGGTAGGATAGCTAATGCACTGGAAGTGAGAAACAAAATTAAAAAAATATTTTGACAGGCTCAAGAGCTGGGCTAAAAACAATAGAATGAAATTTCTGGGGGTGGGGATATTATTTTTAATTGGGACATGGTATAAAAGATTTGGACTTGGACTTGGTACTGAAGACTCAGATTTCAGATTCAGACCTCGATACTTGCCAACATCCCTGCTTATGGGTCCCTTCCAACTCCACCATTTCATGACTCCATGATTACATTGAGGGCGAAAGCAAGTTATTCTTATGTTCTGTCTTCTTCCCATCATTCATAAACATTTCTCCATCTTTTCCATGCCGTAGACCTCCCACTAGTGATTTGTTCTGGAAGTTCCACCTGCCAGACCCACATTTAAATTTGGCTCTTGTGGAGAAAGGCTCGTACTAATAACATCAGCCTTACGCAGCATCCATTATGGCAGTGGTTCTCAAACTGGGTGCTCTGCCCCCCTGGGGTGCTCTGGGCATATGCCAGGGGTGCCGCAGCAATAATGGAGCAAACTTTCTGGGTCAAGTGACCTGAGGATAAAATTAACTAAACGTTATTTATTTATTTATTTATTTATTTATTTATTTATTTATTTATTTATTTATTTATTTATTTATTTATTATGAGATTTGCATCCCACCCATCTTCCCGTAGGAACTCTGGGCGGCTAACAATGGGCTGATCAATTCAGCCAAGAAACAGAACAAAGCACACTATACAACAATTTAAAAACAAAATGTGCACCCCAGCGTAAACATAGAGCTAAACAAACTTAAAAGTTAAGCTTAACGGGAAAGTTAAAGATGGCGTTCCATAAACATAAAGGAAATAATGAAATATTCACCCAAACAGTTCCATTCCTCGGATTAAATACAACTGAGCATTAAATTTACACTCCCCCCCCTCATTTTCCTAATTATTCACACTGCTTTAAGGGTAGCTGTGCTGTGAAATTTTTTTTAGCCCGACATGGGTGCTGCGGCAAAAAAAGTTTGAGAACCACTGAGTTATGGAACCAGATTTCAGCCATGAAGTGTGTTTTTATTTATACATGCTATAACAATAGAAATGATTTTTTGTGGGGTAAACATGATAAAAACAAATATGTTTGTGTATGTTAGTCAGTATGCTACTAGAAACAGCTCACTCAGTGGTGCTCCTTCATACCTGATACATGAGACCATGCACAGATTTCCCATTCACAGCTAAAATGATATCTCCAACTTCAATTTCTCCATTTTCTTGAGCCGGCTGTCCAGGAAAGAGTCTTTTGATTCTGACAATGTCTGTTTCAAAGGTGCTCATCTGCAGAAAACTGAATCCCAGGCCACCAGAGTTCTTTCTCAGGGTGACCTCAAATACTTTGCCTAATCCTAATGGAGCAAAAAGCAACAGCAGATTTATATCATCACATCTGACCTTCAAGTTATTTTTTTCAAAATAGTTCATTTGCATATAGGGATGTGATCATGCCCTTTGCATTATTAGTATGAAGAGAAAGGTCAAGATTAAGTTGCAGTTGCCTTAGGCTCGGGGTGGGGAACCTTTTCTCTCTCAAGGGCCACTTGGATATTTAAAACAACATTTGCCATCCATGCAAAATTATAGCTTGCAAGGATCCTCCTCCTCCTCCTCCTCCTCCTCCTCCTCCTCCTCCTCCTCCTATCCCATGCCAATCTCACCCCATCCCCTTTCATCCCCCCTCCCCCTCAAATCACAACAGCCCCTTCCCCCTCATTTTAAAATCATAGCAGCATTGAGAGCAATTCCCTTCCTCTCCTTCTACCTCCAAGGAGGATGCAACAGACATACCCCCCTCCTCATCGCTTATTCCCTACCCACTCCCTTACCTCCCCATGAACCATCCACATCCCGCGCTGTACTCCTGGGTCTCCTCAGCCTCACCACCTCAACCACTCATGCTCCCCGAGCTGCTGCCGCCTGCTGCCATGCTGCATAGCTGTCAAGTGTTCCCCGTGGCTGCCCGGGACTGGGAGCTCCAGGGAGGTGGGGCACTGGAAGCTGGGCCCTTCAGCAAAGGGGTGGAGCCTCATTTGCATATAGAATTCCCAGAATTCCTTGTGGCGGCTTCAAAATGCTCACTGTGACCCAGGTGTCTTGGCTTTCTAGGGGATATACAGTGGTACCTTGTATAAAGGAATTAATTTGTTCCAAATGAAATTATGTTAAGCAAATTTTCCTTTATACAAATTCCCATAGGAATGCATTGAAAACGGAGTGATCCCATTTTTATGTTGTACAGATTCTCCCCATAGGCGATTATGTTAAGCAAATTTCCCCTATCTCTGGAATTTTTTATGTTGTACAAATTTTATGTTATACAAGCTGTTTGTTATACAAGGGTCCACTGTACATATATATACCAATCCAGCCAGCTGGTGGCGTATGGGTTAAGGGTTGTGCAGGGTGAAGTGCTCTCTGGTGGGTCACCTGGTGGCCGGCTCCCAGCAGCATCCAGAGCTCAGCTGCCCTCCACCAGAAATGCGGGACATTTCAGGGAAAAATAATTTTTTGGGAAGTCGGTGGGAAAGAGTGATTGATCCGTGAATGTCCCACCAAAAACATGACACTTGACAGGTCTGTGTGCTGGACTGAGGCAAACCCAGTCTTGTCTGCTTTCCCTTCGTTGTCTATAGCGGCCACTGCCACCAAAAGTGGCTGAGTACATAAGGGGGAGAGATGGACAGGGAGGGAAGAAAGGAAGCCAGCCAGTTATGCCACCAGCACCAAGGAGAAGAGCGCAGCATGGGCTGGTAGGCTGAGCTCCCCTCTCCTTTAAAATCAACCCCAATACAAAAGGTCCATTACCTCGCTGGCATTCCTCCACCAAAACTCTGCCGGGAAAGTGCTGTGCAGAAAGAGTGGGTCTATTTGTCATCAACCATCAAAGCCAACACTGATATCAAGGTACAGTAATCCCCTGCCTACCTCAGGGGTTAGGGACCTGACCTGACCCGCAATAATAGAAAATCCACAATATGCGGATGCTGGGTTGGGTTGGGACTGGGGAACCTGTCTGTGGACTCCTACACTTACCTGAGGCCTGGTGCTGTCCCAAAGTGACCTCCAACTGGCTTCCCAGGCCCAGAAGTGGTTTTGGGTGATCTTCCCATTGGAGGACTGTTTGGGACAAACGCCAGGCCTGGGGTAAGTGCAGGAGGCTTCAAATGGGCCCATGCAGCTTACCCCAGGAGCCCTTTGTTTCATATACTGCAGTCCCACAATATACCAGGACTGCAGTATATGAAACGCAAAATGGCGGGGGACGAGTATAAAGTTAAGAACATAAGAACATAAGAAGAGCCATGCTGGATTAGGCCAAAGGCCCATGTGGTCCAGCTTCTGCATCTCACAGGTACCCCACCAAATGCCTCTAGGAGCTCATGAGACTAGATATCGATATCCTGATACCATTCCCCTGCATCTGGCCCTTGAAGTACCCTGGTTTTAACCCTGGAGATTACACATCTCCATCATGGTTTGTAAGCTGTGATGAACCTAAGTGCCTCCACCTTGCCATCTTAGGAAAAGGAGGAGGAGGCATGGAGGAAGCCCTGCTCTAGCAGCCAGCCGAGCTGAACACGTGAGGTTCGGGGGCATGCAGTCAAGGGGAAGGGCTTGGCTAGGGGGATGGCAGGCACTCACCCTGGACTCCACCCTGCGAGCTACTGATTGATGGACCCCTCTTATGGCTCACACTTTGTCATGAGGGGACCAGAAGGGGGCATGAGAATTGACTTTGTCCCTGGGCGTTAAAAACCCTAGTTATGCCTCTGTTCCCTATAGAACATGCCTTGTGCAAATGTGGAGAAGAACAAACCATTTCCCACATGTTTAACAACGCACATGATGCCCCTCAACATCCACAGAGGAAGATCTTATGATGGCAAGAGGGAATGCTGTTGATGTGACCGGTATTGGGCAAATGTCATCTAGGTGTTTTTTTTAATATTTTATTCATTTTATACCTTTTTTATAAACAACAAATTTATAACTCATTTATATTCTGTCAATATAATTTGCTGCTGCTTCTGACAAGAATAAAGAAAGAAAGGTTCCCCCCCCCATTTTAACTTCCACATAATTATCAGGCTTGATTTAATTTAGGACTTGTTTGTTTGTACCATGGTACCTTGTATAAAGGAATTAATTCATTCCAAATGAAATTATGTTAAGCTAATTTTCCTTTGTACATATTTCCCACAGGAATGCATCAAAAACTGATTAATCCCTAATCGCGACCATTTTTCTGTTGTACAGATTTGCCCCATAGGCAATTCTGTCATGCAATTTTCCCCTATCTCCGGATTTTTTTCCCTTTAAGCTGATTTTCTGTTAAACAAACTGCTTGTTATACAGTACGAGGGTCCACTGTACTTCTGGTGGTTCACATTTCTGCAAAGTTTTCTAAAGCAAAGACTAAAGTTCAGTCAGAACAAAAAATGGGATTCTCCATTTAAAAATAGAGAATTCCCCATCAGGCTTCCCTGTATTTAGCTTTCTGTTGTGTAGTCACGGATACTTACTGTATATACTCAAATATAAGTCTTGTTTTTCAACCCTAATTTTGGGCTGAAAAAAGGGGCCCTCGACTTATATTCGGGTCAATACTTTTAGCCACTGAGGCAAGTGCTTGGATCGGTGGCTAAAAGTCATTTTATACATCGTGCACCGCTTCTCCTGACACACACACCCCTGCGCAGTGTGGGGGAGCGGCATGCAATGTTTAAATGACTTTTAGCCACCCAGGCAAGTGCTTGGATCGGTGGCTAAAAGTAATTTTAAACATTGTGCGCCGCTTCTCCTGAACCCCCTCTGCATCACGGGGGAGCGGTGCACGATGTTTCAAATGACTTTTAGCCACTGAGGCAAGCGCTTGCCTTGGTGGCTAAAGGTCATTTTAAACATCACATACCACTCCCCCAGCTCACAAAGGAGGAGCTGCCAGGCCCTGTTGCATTTCCCACCCTAGACTTATACTCGAGTCAATGAACATTCCCAGTTTTTCTGGGTTAAATTAGGGGCCTCGACTTATACTCGGGTCGACTTATACTCGAGTATATATGGTAATTCAATTTCATCTTTGCCAGATCTGATGCCAACTTTGGCACAAATGACCAATGCAGATGCTTCTGAATCAGAGGAAAACCCATCCCTTCTCTCGGCCCTAAGGTGTCTCACAACTGCAGCCAAAGGGGTTTCAGTCTTTGCCCGGACACTTGTGTCCATTTCGGTTCTCATCTGGCGTATAGGAAATGCTTATCTCCACCACATGCTATTTATGGCAAGGTGAATAGTTCACCGCATTCAACAGCTTGGTTGTTTACTCTGCGAAAAGCAAGGAAGCTGTTCCTCCTTGCTCAGGATGGGCTCTGACACCGCGTCTGTTAACAGTCCACATGCACTTGCTAATTCCTGTCATCTCTCTCATCATTACAAGACAAAACTCCTGGTGCTGTTTCCTACAGATACTGTGTTTCTTATCTGGAGCTAATATTTATCACATTATAGATGATGTGTGACTAATGATTTCCCCCTGCTTATCTGGAGCAATGCCTTCAACAACTTATGTGGTCACAGTTCAAACTTCTGAATAAGCACATCCAGAGAGAGAGAAAATGTAATTTCCAACATCTCTTACCATCTCTCATGAAAGGGACACTTTCGGCATCCTCCGGTAGGAGTGCAGCAGCCAAGGAATGGCTCAGGTGAGTATCTTTACTGGCATCGTCCCCTGGACTGCAGTGTATTGGCAGTGACAGCTGGCTCTCCCTTGCCAATATTAACTTGGAAACCTATGACAGTAGTGGAGAGACTCCATTTTAACACCAGTGGTCAGAACAATGGGCAAGGAATGTACTGAAGTAGTAGACAAACAAGTATCCTGGAAATCACCCAGCAGAGACTGACCTGTCCATTTCCCTTCAGGCCTTCCATAGTGTGCCTTTGTGTGTATTCCTGAAGGTGGAATCCATTCTCCTTCCAGAGGCTGTCACCTGGAGCAGAAGATTAATAAACTGAGAAGCTTTTCATTTACTATCCATTTCAGAAAGCTATACTTTCCACATATAATCTTTTCCATATACATGAATCCAAATAAGAAGATGAATTTTGTAGGTGGCAAGCTCCCCCCCCCCGTGCTTCCTCTTTCTCTTACGCATGGGCAGATAACCTGCCTATAGAAACCTAATGTCTTGGAATGTGGCTTTTATTACGTATACAAATGTTCAATCCCTGATAGAGTTTGAATAGCGTACTATCTGATACCAAGTTCTCATCTGAAGTTGGTACTGAATGTGTCTATCAAACTCTCATACACGGTCACTATCTGTTTAATCCACAATTTTTCTCACTAATTCCTTACCTCTAGTACCATTGTTCTCTATGGTTTATGAACCTACTGTATTTAGTTCACTAAATTTCAATACAGTCCAGTTCAGAACTTTCAGCAGCTGTAGAAGAAATGTTACAAAAAGTCTTACCTTCCTTTGATTGTTCGTTCCTCTCTCCAGGTTCATCAGGGATAATGGATTTCATATAGACTTCGCCATTTGGAACATCAGAATTAATTCCTTCCTGTCCAAAAGAAATATCAGACCATTAGCACAGCCTTGGAAATATATCAATTTTCTTTAACAATTAAAAATAAAATCAAAACAGTTTCCCCCAATATTTTTCCAAAACCCCATCAATATTTATAGTTGTTGCAATTCCAGAAGTGGTGAGGGATTACTTTGGTCTATTTGTTAATGCTTATCTTAACTTCTGTACAAGGCCTGGTTCTAAGTGATGGACACTCAGTATGGTAAATTGCACAAAATGATGGACAAGGTGTAAAAAGACCTGGTTTCAAATCCATGTTTGGCCATGGAAACTCATCAGAGGTGTGTGCAGCACTAGTCAACCATTCCTTAAACATCTTCCCAGCTTATCAGAACCTCTGTAACATGCAATTCTAAACGAGGTGGCAAACCTGTGGTACCACACAAGTGCTTCCAGAAGTCTCTTCAATTTCTCTCTGGATTTTTGAGTTCAAAATTACTAAGACATGCTTATAAAGTGGAAATGATGCATTGAGAACTCTCCACTGTTCTGCGGTCTCTCTCTCTCTCTCTCTCTCTCTCTCTCACACACACACACACACACACACACACACACACACATTTTGTACAAAGAACTACACATGAACATTCTCCTCAGCCTTCAGTGCTTTCAAGTCCTTCCCTCACTTCTTCAGAATCAACATGCACGTGTGGAGCTATAGAACAAGTCCATGCTCAGAAATCAAAGTGGGTGCATTTGTACATACAGTGGAGTAATTATTCCTTGTCAGTGAGATATTATCAAGGTGTAGAACTGCATATACACATTGGTAAAGGCTAGGCATTGCAGAGAAAGAGCAAGTAATTCATTACAGCACTGATTCTACCCACAACATCTACTGCTATCTCACCCCTCTTTGTCCTGGGACCAAAAATCCATCAATCACCCTGACTATCTGGTACCCGTGAAGCATCAGCTGCTTCCTGTGAGTCATTTACAGCATTGGCACCAGCACCACAGACTACTTTCCTTTGGGAGTTAAACCTTTCCAGTCATCCTAGGTATGCATGTTAAAAACATATAACATATGCATTAAGACTTTTTTGACTTATGTTATTGCCTCATGACATGTCATGACAGAGACAAAAAAGAAAAGGTGACAGAAATAGGTTCAGGAGTTAATGCATTTCTTCAGCAAGTGTCACAAAAAGACAAAGAACTATTTTGATAATTGGTGCAAAGAAATAGAAGAGAATGACAAAAAAAGAAAGCAACAACTCTGCCATAAAATTCAAGAAATCAAAGTGAAGTTTAAATCTAGAATAGGGACGCTCAAGGATCAACAGAGAAAAAGATTTAGATCGGAATGAAATAAAGAGACGATGGAAATAATATACTGAAGAACTATACTGAAGAATTTGTTTTGTTGTTCTTGTTACTTATTTTGTTGTTAATGCTACAATATTGTATCTTTGTTATGTCTCATTTGATTGTGTTATAGTTTGTATTTTTGATGTTCACTGCCCAGAGTTTGCCCCAGATTAGAGGGGTGGTATATAAATCAAATAAATAAATAAATACAAAGAAAAATGCAAAGAAGTCAGATTCCTTTTAAGATGAACCCTGTGATGATGAACCTGCTGCTTTAGAAAGTGTAGTGAAAGACACTCTCAAAAACACTTACATGAAATAAATCACTGGAGTATCAGTAAAATTCTTCCAAGTTATAGAGACTGAATATAACAAAATCTTACAAGAATATGCCAACATTCTGTATGTGGAAAATATAACAATGGCCCACAGATGTGAAAAGCTCCATAAACACTCAAATTTCCAAGAAGGATGCCATGGATATGACTCAAAGTTTAATTGTCCTGATATGCAATTTATAATCTGGGCAAGAAGCTACTATTAGGACAAAACATGGAGAAACAGAATATGTAGAAACACATTTGATTCCAATAATCCGAGGCGTGAGACAAGAGCATACTTTATTTCTCTGTCTGTTCAATCATTTTTGCAGAATACTGTACATCATTTGGAAAGATGGAATAGATTCAGATGAAGGTAGAATGAAAAATGGAAAGAAGAAACACAAAAATGATCTAAGATATACTGATATCATAATATGATTGACAGAAGGCAACAGAAATTTGAAATTAATCCTGATGAAGGTGAAAGAAGAAAGTCCAAAAGATGGGGAACAGGGAATGCCTACCAACATTGGATGAAATGGCTGATACCCTGGAAACAGAAAAAAAAATTCATAAAAAAATACTGATAGGCTCAAGCAGTGGGTTGAAAACAACAGAATGAAATTGAACAGTGATAAGTGAAACGTTCTGAATCTGTGGAAATACCACCACAGGCACAGTTACAAAATGGGGGATACTTGGCTTGTTAATGCTTTGAGATTCCAAGAGCCTTCTTGCTCATAGGATTACTGTAGAAAAATGGCATAAATACTTTGAATAAATAAATAAATAACACCTGCATCCCTTCTCCAAGATAGTTGCCTTATTGCCAGACTCCCTTGGATAGTAACCTTCCAGAATGCCACTTGCAAAATGCCACTGGGATAGGACCCTCTGTGAAGGAGAACTTTCTTGATAAAAATAACTTGGAATACGAATAGCTGTGTTTTATATAACTGTATCGGTGCCAGTGCCTGGATGAATCACTTCAAACAGTTATGCAACCAAGGCATTTAAGGTGGATGGTAATGAACGCAAGCAATGATCCCTTTCCCCAGTCACATTTTAGGAAGCTGTTTTGCACCATTTATTATAACCATTAATAAAGTCAGAAGAACTAAACCTTGTACAGGATCATAATGAACTTACCTGTGACTCAAGGGTAGTGACAGAAAGAATAGGAATCCTGGGTGTTACATTATGCAAAAGAGCCTTCTCATGTTCACAGATTGGAGGTTCGCCTTCATCTTCCGTGGGCCCTACAGTGATGTCCTTGGTCATTTGTCTCTCATAATCAATGCCCGAGAACTCAGAATCAGTAGTGCTGCTGACTTTTCTTATCAGATTCTTTTCAATATTCAGCCCCTCTTCATACGAGTCTAGAATGATTCAGAACAAACATAGGGGACGACCGGCAATCCACTCTGAACCTCGGGATACCTGACTGTTCTCCTGACTATTCAATATAATGCCAAAGTTGTTCCAGTTTTGGTCCCCACCACCACCTCCACCACTTCTGGAAAACAGCCATGGTTCTGGCAACAATTGTTGTTTTTAAATGGCTTTGGCTACCAGTTTGTTTGCATCTTTAAATTAATACAGAAATGGTATGTTGGATTGTTTAATAGGATTGTCATGCTTCATGAGCTGGGCTCCTGGATACCTGGCGCTGCATTTGCTAAGCAGAATTTTAAAATAGCCATGTTTGGCATACTTGGATTGTAGAGTTCGGGATTTTATGTGTGTGTGTGTGTTGTGTCGTTACAGTCGTGACCGACTCTACGTGACTCCATGTCCATGGAGTTTTCTTGGCAGGAGTACTGGAGTGGCTTGCCAGTAATCATATCCATATCTACAGGTTACAAATAGAGATGGGCACGACTCAAAAAAATAATTTTTCGTTTTTCGTTTTTCGTTTAGGGGGTCCGTTTCGGTTCGTTTTCATTTTTCGAGGGTTTTCTTGCACATTTTTCGTTTTCGTTTTCATACGAAACGAAACGAAAAACATAAACGAAAACGAAAATTTTTCGTTTCGTTAGCATTCTTTTCAATGCAATGTGTCTGCCGTAACGAAAATGAAAAACACGGCAAAATTTTTCGTTTCGTTTCCGTTGTCGTTTTGCTTCTGAAAAATTTTTCGTTTTCGTTTTGTTGCGAAACGAAACGAAAAAACGAAAACGAAAACGAAAATTTCAATGAGTCGTGCCCATCTCTAGTTACAAATATGAACTGCAGCTTCACCGGTACCCTCCCCCTTCCTCCCTATGAACTAGACCAGGCACTTACTGGTCTTAGCGTGAGGCTCCATCCTCATATTTACTGTTCCAATCCCAGAAACAGATTGGCTGGCCCTCTCCTGTCTCTTGGCACAGCTGATCCCTTAGCTGGAGAGGCAGGGTGGAGAGTCTCCCTGCTCAGGTGAAGAGTGGTCGGCTGCCCAGGGAGGCTGGCTGGCTGGCTGGCTGGCTGGGCTACTCATATCTTACGGATAGGAATACAATGTGCCTGACTATTGGATCGGATAGGAGTGAAATTTTTAAAAAAGAAGACCACTCTCACAGATCCTGGATGGAACAGCAATTTGGTGGCTTGGAAAAGTCATCCAAAATATATCTGCCTGATTACTGTTAGTGGTGTGTTGGCTACGATCATGGACTCAGGAGGCCTGTGCTTGAATCCAGGTTTTCTCACATTAACATACAGCGAGATGAAAATGGTTCATGAGAAACTTTTGTACTCAATCGTATTGTTAAGATTGGATTTTAAGACAAGTACATGAGGCACCTTGGTGTCTCTGCAGCAAAACTCTCATTAAATTAAAAAAAACCAATTAGATCTCTTTGTATCCCTCTGGGCCAGATCCCCAGAATGTAACTAGGAAGCACATCTTTCCTCAGAAGGTGGTGGTAGAGGCCTCCACATGTTGGCCAATCTTTGGGGTCCCTCAGGGTTCAATTTTCCCCCCTGTAATGATTATCTCTTTCTCCTGCATAATAATGTTCTCAAAATATTTTACAAAAATGGCAGGAATATTGGGGAACTGGACTTTGTTTAACCAATTTGACACATTCTAAGAAATACATTTTAAATAATACCAGTTTTCAGTTGCAAAAATTTAGTCTAGCATATAAATCCAACTGATAGCTCATGGAGCATCAAAAACAGCAAAACAAAAAACTCCAAACACACACACACAAAACCTACAATCCTGTTTCATCCAATCTTACCTTGCATATTCATCTCAATAATTTCTGTACAGCAATCAGAAAGAGCCAGGCTATGGAAAAGGGCTCAAGGGCCATTCGTGGCATAGAATTTACTGTTGAATTTATTTCAGTTGCGGTGGAAAATAATGTGAAACTCTTTTGCTGGCAATGCATTGTAGCCAGCCACGAGACCATATTACCTATACAGTTACAACTATACAGTTACCAAGTTTTAGATGTATAAAGCAAGAAAAGCAGTAGCTAAAACTGGATCTGCAGAAAGTGGTTAGGGGAACTGATGAAATCCATAAGATCACAGAGGATACCCAGGTCTATAATCATTAACTAAAATGTTGCCATTGCACTGTAAATTGAACAAAATTGGCCCTCTTTAAATTCACAGTTACATAGTTACACTTTTGCATTTTGGAAAAGGAACTGATTATAGGTAACTTATAACAATGGTTGTCCCCTTACCTTTTGGTTGGGAGATAATCAATTCCACGTCATCAGGACAATTCTGAATAATTCTGACTGCACTATTAAAAGAAACTCCCTCCAAACTAATGCTGTTTACAGAGATGAGTCGCCCTCCTACAGAGAAGGATTTTAAAAATTTAATGCATTAAACACTGAAGTTAACACTGCATTATTTTAATCTACAAAATTGTCTAGATTCTAATTTAAGATCTGGAAATGATGACCTGGTTTAATGTGGCCACATCTGTCAGCAGGTCCTCCAGGAATAATGGAAGCAATGAAAATGCCAAAATCTAACTTCCCCACATTTTCTCCTCCAATGATTACAAAACCTGGGGGGGGGAAATGAGATAGCATTTTGATGGTGGAAATATATACATATATATTTAAACACAGAAACTGAACTTCAGGCTTCTCACTCCATTAGAAATGACTTTTTCCCCTAGGCCCAACCCTTTGGAGCTTATTAACAGCCCCCTGAACTCCAAACCTTTCCAAATTTGGGGGGTTTACAGGAAATAGTCCAAACTTGTTCCCCAGTGGTTTTGCTGCTGATACATGGCTGCTGGGATACCAATTTTGACTACTTTTTATGTACTCCAAAATAGGTATCACAGGCATGTTTTGGCACAAAAATCACTGGGGAGAAATTTTGGAGTCTTGGCCTCTTCCCTGTAAACCCCCCCCCCAAATATTTTTTTGGAGAAGTTTGGGTCTCAGGGGGCTGAGGTATTAAGCTCCAAAGGGGATACCCCTGTTTTGTTCCCATCTCTAGTGTGTGTGCTTGTGTTGCGGGTGTGGGGGGTCCCCTGGTGTCCAAAATATCATACCCAGCTCACTATATCACCAAAATACCGCCTACAGCCACACAATTAATCAAAGTCAATTTGAATAGTTCTGACTTGAAATAACAGAAACCCCCACCAGCAGAGGGAAAAAAAAACACAATGCCCGATCAGGAGGGAAAAGGGCCGGACAAATTCAAATTGCCCTTTATGTCTTATGATGAATTTTAAAATGAGAACGAATCCATCCATTTTACACTAGCAGCAAATCCTGCAGTATTGGATCCTACAGTTACAGCCTTAGACAATTATTATGGAATAAACATCTGCAGCCTATAGCTGATCTGCAGATGAACATGACTCTCACCACAAACACATGCATACTAGAGATGGGCACCTTAAAAAAAGACACACTGTTTTGTTGTTTCCTAAACTTTTGAAACATTACAAAATGAAACAAAACAGGAAACAGTGCTTTTTTAAAACAAAATGAAACAAAACACTTCTTTTTCCCTTTGAAAACAAAACACTTTGTTACTCTGTAAAATGCCTCCCTTACCCACGAATTTGGTGCCTCTAGGACCCAGGGGAGCCATTTTATTGAGTAACAACAAATCCTTTCGTTATTGCATCATTTTATTACATTTTTTTACAAAGATTCATTTACAATTGAAACAAAATGAAACGAAACTCTATTTTTCTGTTTCGTGCCCATCCCTAATGCATACACATATTGCCGGAACCACGCATCCCAGCTGCAAGCAATACATCTGGGCTCCACAGGTAAAGACTACAAGGCCTCCATAATTGTTAGCTAGGACTCCACACTACTGGCTTTCTTCTATTTGCAAAGCTCTTTTGCTTACGAATGAGGAAACATTTGGAAATGCTGGCTAACAGTGAAACTGTCCAGTGCTGACAAAGGGCCTTTTCACACGACCCCTAAGATCCGCTGGTCCCTTAAATTCGGACCAGAGATCTTGGGGTTCGTTTCTGTTCCTGCGTCCCCACCCCTCAGAACTTCCTGCTCCTGTCGGCGTGAGGGGGGGAGGGAAAAAAAGGACAAAAGAAGCCTTTACTAACCTGCCGGTGCCGGTTGAACTTGCCACAAGCCCCGTTACTTCCTGGTTCCTTCTCAAGGGGCTCTTAAAGGGGCGGGAGGCAAAAAAACAACAGACAAGCCAGGAGAGCCCGGCACTCTTATCCGCATCAATTTTTTTTTCACCTCCAGAGAGAAGGTACAAGAAAAGTGCGCTGGGTCACGCTAAAGTGGGCGGGGTCGCACTTAATTGTCTCCAAACTCCGGAGCTGGTGGGGAAACATTTCTAAGCTCCGGAGCTGGGAGCCATTTGCAGCACAGCTTAGGGGTTGTGTATAAACGCCCAAAGACTCATTGGACTTTGTGGGTTTGGAAAGGAAATACAGTATTTCCCCCATTTATGGCGGGGATTAGCGACCAGACCAGACCTGCGATAAAGGGAAATCCACATTATGTGGATGCTGGATCGGGTCAGGACTTGGGGTTCTGTTTGGGGGGCCCTACACTTACCTTAGGCTTGGCGCTACCCCCCAAACAGGCCTCCGACAGGCTTCCCAGACCCATCAGAGGCTGCAGAAGTGGTTTCCAGTGAATGGGAAGTGACTTCCGGTTTTCGAAAGTCACTTCTGGTACACCAAAATCACTTCTAGGACCTCTGACAGGCCCAGTAAGCATCTTGAAGGCTCCAGAAGTGGTTTCCGATGAATGGAATGTCACTTTCAGTTTGCCGGAAACCACTTCTAGGGCCTCTGACAGGCCCGGGAAGCTTGTTGGAGGCCCACTCAGGGCAGCGCCAGGCCTAAGGTAAGTGAAGGAGGCCCCAAACAGGCCCACACAGCTTGGCCGATATACCAGGACCACAGTATATGAACCGCAATATAGCAGGGGACAACTGTACTTTTAGTTTGCAAATCATGATACTATTTTATTCCCATCCTCAAATGCATTACATTTCTTACTCACCAAATCCACATTTAGGGTCACGTTTTAAAGTGACACAGATTATTTCCTTTTCCAGTCTGGCTACGGAATTTTCCATTTGAGAGCTTGGAAAACCTGATGATTTGGAAGCAAGAAAAAGAGGAACAGAACTAAAAGCACAATTTAAATCTGCCAGTTCTTACCAGGCTAGACAAAAGTTAACTGAAACTCAGTCTAGATAGGTCTGAGATAATGTTAATGCCCTTGCACTACTAGATTTGGGACAATTCAGATGCCTCTGGTTAGATATGTAAAATTTCCAGAAAGATTGTAGTCATTTGGGGAGGGGGAACCTTTGGGGGGAAACCCAGAAAAATGTGTAAAAATTTTGATTCCAAAAAATTAATCTCTCTAATTCTGGGACATAGGGTGGTGTGGGGCCTATCAGGTGGAGCTTTGAGGAGGAAGAGACAAAGTTTAGGGGGCCTTGCTGCTGACGTTATTCAACACTAGACATGGGCACGACTCGGCGAAATTGTCATTTCCGTTTTTGGTTATCGTTTCCGTTACGTAACGGAAACGGTAACGATAATTAAGCCGTCAGAACTCGAACTTGAACCGAAAAAAGAAAAATCTGGTCGGGTTTTTCATTTCCGTTTGTGGCATCACGGCGATCGCGCAATGTGAAGCACAGAAAAAGTTTTTAAACGTTTTTTTAAAAACCCCGACTCCCGGCCAAAAAAGCAGGCGAAAATATGCCTGCCTGAGGCTTTGCCACCTACCAGACGGGTGGTTTCTGGGGGGTCCCCAGCCTTCCCCCCCTCTTCTTCTGTCCTGGGCTGCTTGCACTAGGCTCGGGGGGGTCATCCTCGTCGTCTCGCCATGCCATGCGGTGGGGGGGATCCAAAATGGTGACCGCAATTTTTCTTTTGAAATCGTGGTCAAAAAACACACCAAATCACCACAGAAACATGTGAAGTTTATTTATTTTAAATGCCTGAATTTTAATAGTAGCAGCAGTGGGTTTTTTATAGCAATAAAACGTCGTATTGATTTAATTTAATTTAATTTAATTTAATTTAATTTTTTAATTTTTTAGACCTGCCCATTTGGGCTTGGCATGGGATGGGACCATGCAAGTTTTTTGAACCATTCCACCAATGGCATCGCCAGGTTTTTGACTGACACTTCTGGATGTCTCGGAGGGCATAAAAAGCCGAGGCACCTTCCAGAAACCCCAGTCGGGTGTATGGATGTGGTTGAGGGAGGAGGGCTGGCTGCTGGTGCTGGTGTCATCTGATCGAGATTGAGGAGGGAGGCTGGAGGCTTTAGGATTTAAGTTAGGAAGGCAGGGAGGGAATTGAATTTAGAAAATAATTTCTTTGATTCCCTGTAGCTTTGTCTGCTGAAGAGAATAGCAGTTTATTCTTTATTTCTTCTCTGGCAGTGAGGATTTTTTTCTGATATTGGATAAAGGGGGAGGTTTGACTGGGAGTGGGAGGTGTGGATTTATTTAAAAATATATTATATACTACCATTTATTTTCTATTTTCCCAACTTCAATTTGCTTGCACACACACACATTTGGGGTGCAAGCCAAGAACAGAACCTCTATCCTAAGTGATATCCTAACTGCCCACCCGCCTGCAGCCCGCGCCGCCGCCCGCCCACTCTCCCGCCCACGGGCGCCCCCGCCCATGGCCTCCCACCACTGCCGCCCGCTCGCACCTCCCCCCCGCCCCCGCCCCGCCCACTGCCTAGGGCACAAAAACACCTAGCGCTGACCCTGATTGCAGGACGCCCCTATGCTCTGGGAAGTCAAATTGTGCTAAATCGCGGTGGAAACGCCAAATGACAGACGACAAACGAAATGACAAATTTTTGAAAAATTTCGCGACAAACGGAAATGACCCGAAACGGACCCATTCCAACAAACAAAAACTCGAAAGTCATTTTTTCTAGTCGTGCCCATGTCTATTCAACACTGCACTGTTTCAATGCCCCCAACCTAGTCAAACAACACACATAGTCTGAAGCATGATTGGTGCAAAGGAGTGGGCAGAAAAGAGGAGAGTTGCCTATCAGTGACACTACTTAATTCTGCAGGGTGTCTTGGTTTCTGCAGGATGCTAAAGGTGCAATTAATTTATTAATATTCTGAAGTGGTTCTCTCCTTATGCCGCTTCAGCATGCTGGCCAATTGACAATTGCTCACCAAAATGGGTTGCTTGATATATGTCTCCATGTGACCCTATTGAGTTTGCACCACCCCTCTCCAGCAAAGCCCTTAAAAACTGTAAGAAGAGCACTTCTGAAAAAGCCACTATCAAAAACTGACTGAAGGAGACAACAGTGACAGCCAAACATGCAGTTCTCTACAAGCCCAATGCTTAAAAAAAACTTAACCTAACAATGAATTAATAACAAATTTAATAGAAGAGTTGCCAACATTAACATTACTTTTTTCTTTTTCATGCTATTGGTTTGGCATTAAAGAGTTTTCATCCTAATATTTCAAGCTCTGCAAAGAAAGCACCAGTATAAAGGCATTCCAAGTGCTACTCACCACCAGCAGCTGTATTCTGAGCTGAACTGATAGAAAGATAGTTACAACTTCTTTGATTTTCTTTCAAACTCAGGGTTATCTCTGATTGTGACAACCTAGAAGGAGCACTAGAGAGAGAAAAATGTTTCCATTATTTATTTATTTATTTATTTATTTATCTATCTATCTATCTATCTATCTATTTATCTATCTATCTGATCAGTTAATAAATTTGCACTATTCTGGGTGGTGTAGAAGCAACATAAGGGATCCATTGAACCTACAAAGTCATAATATGAAGCGTAGAAAGAGGCAATTCAAATCCAGTTACCCCGTTTCAGTCAAACAATGTTTACTAAATCCAAATTCAGTTCCTCAAAAAACATGTGGTTTATGAACTTGGAATATTGTACTTCTGTACTGACAATTCAAAAAAGCCAGGAAATGGCCCAACATTGCTGCACTATATTGTGTCTCCATTGCCAGCAGGAAAAATGATGCCAAGCCTTTATACTGCATAGCAATGGGCAGCCTGAACACCAATAGAAGCAGTCACGATGGTCTACACAGATGATCAACTAAACAGAAAAGCAATTGTCAAGACTGTTTTTCAAAAGTGTGAATAACATTTATGTTTAAGGTGTTATTTCTCAGCTCTGATCATGACATTGTGCTGCCAATCAGATTTGGCTAAAAGATAACATAGCAAGGATTTAGGAAAAAGGCACACCAAGAGGTGCTCAATACTGCTTTAAGTGTTTTTGAAAGACTTGATAGTTTCAGCTTAGCCAATGGCAAACAGATTTATGCCCTGAGATGGTTGCCTGATTCAGAACTAGCACTCATTGGTAACAGCTGCTTTTCAGGCAATTATAAAGTGTGGGGAGGAACAGTTCAAATGTAGGTTAGCAGATGGTAAAGGGTAGTAAGCTTGTTAATCTTCTTTTGTTACTGGAGGTGGAAATCAATACACATGCCTATTTTTGAAATAAAGAAGCTTGCTCTAGCTTCACATCAGGGCATAGCGTATTCTAATGTTCCTTCCACAATTATAGAAGCATTACAATGCACCATGATCATTGGGAGTGCGGTGGATCTTCAGGTTGTAGGCAAAGCTCCTACCCTTACTGGTACTGCATGCACAGTATTACAAGGCAATGTCAGTGTCAGGATTTTCGGCAGACTAGAGCCTCTGGCATCAGCGCCAACAATGATGCTTCTTTCTGTTGTCCAGCATTTACACACAGCACACACGGAGAATCCACACTCTCACACAGAAGTCTTTGTGCAGTAGTCTGTTTACAATATAACATATAACTGAGCAAACCGACAGAGTGACTACTCTTGTGACATTAGTGGCACAGAGAGAAATTTCATAGAGAATATGGAACAAATATATGTACATTTACCCACCACATTTGATTACACAGGTGTTCGATTAATTACAAAATCTATCAAGTCACACTGACTCTGTTATGTCTATATCAGTACAGGACAAATTAACTCTTTATATACCAACAGTCAGACCATTTCCTGGTGTACAATGTTCACGCATTTTCTTCCATTTTTTCTGTTGTTTATGCTGCTGTATATTCTTATAAATAAGACTGGTGGAGGAGCAAAATGTAGTGTCTATTTTTATTTACCATGTTGCTGGGAATCAAAGTACGAGGCTTCCAGGACAAACACTGCAATAGTCTAATTGTTTTTGCTAAAACATAAACACAGCAATGTTATTGCCATCATGTCCGACCTCACCGATAATTACCCTAATAGGGATTTCAAGGTTAGTGAGATATTTAAAGGGTGGTTCACCAGCTCATGTCTGTCACTTCACCCACTACAACATACTGGCTTCCTAAAACAGATATCCCTTACTTCTTGTGAGGGAAAAACCTGAAAAACCTGAGAGAAATTCCCTGCCCTCGCAAACTCCAGCTCAACAAGCACAGAATTATTTCTGTAGTCATCGGCAATTCAAGGTCAATTGAAAAATCAGGATGATAAGTATTTTATGTAATATCCGTAATCTATACCTAAAATGAGATTCATTTCAAGTCTTTTATAGGCATCATAGTTGAGCATAACAAGGCAAGGTTATACATGCACACCAAAACCATAAATCCTGGGCCAAGATAATAGAAGCTAGTTTTACTTTCATATTTGCTCAACAATTTTTTAAACAATTCCCTCAGTATTATCTAAGAAGCACAAAATGATGGATAGGAACATAGGGGAAGGATGGTTTGATAAGTGAATGGGATTGCATAAGCCTCTTAAAATCCACAGTTTCTTCAAATAGGGTATAGCTGATTGGAATGGTGAACAAGAACACTATGCTTCCACTACCACATAATGGCTGAAATCCTTTTGCTTTGCGGAGTAAGTCACAAGTGGAACAGACTCATGGAATTGGGGGATTTAGTGAGTCAACTCCACTATAAATGCCACTGACTCAGTGGGCCCTATTCCAGTTGCAACTTAGGCCGTTACTTCACGTCCTACTTTGTTCCACGATTACATTCATTCCGTGACAGTGTTGTTCCAGTCACATGGTTTTGTCCCTGTTCAATCCCTGTTTTCGTTTCCCCATGGGCATGATTACTTTTATTCTGACAACTGTTACTTCACATCCTTGTTTCGTGATAACTACTGGATTTCCCTGGCTTTGTTTAGTCTTATTTTTTTATTGTCAGGCTTCTGTTTTTCGATATTTTGAATCCCCGCTGCGGGTGCGTGGGCTGTCTCGGGAAGCCCGGCAGGAAGAGCCAGGAGAGCCCTCACCACTTGCCGTGGGCGCGCGGCGACGATGGTGGCGGTGGGCGAGACACCCTCACCCTGAACTCAGCAGTCTGCGGGCTGGCAGGCGAGCAGGCAAGGAGAGCAAAGCCCCACCTCCGGGCCCGAAGAGGACGGACCTACGCCTGACAGTGGCTCTCTGCCTGTCCCTTCAAGAGCTGCCTTATCCTGCAGGAATAGGCGGGCAGCCAAGCCTGGCCTGGCACAGGAGTTCCAGTCGGCTTTCTGACTTTCTCGGTTGTTGGAGTATTCCTAGAGTGAAAGGGGGAAACAGCCGTTGCTGTTACTTCACGTCCCTTGTCTCAGAACAGGAACCAGGAACAAAGTGTGACAACAGAATTCCCCAGCCCAGGGGCAGGTACGGCTCATCATGCTCTGTTCCCAGTTCAGGGGGCATGGTCGGGATGAGATTGTGTTGTCATGTTATGGACGTGAACTAACCTTTTTTTGTACTCCCCCCCCCCGAGAAGACCGAGGTGATGTTCTTCGGGAGTTCCCCATCCGGCTATGGAGGCCCCCTCCCCAGCTTGGAGGGTGTTTCCCTCCAGCTGGCGGACAGAGTTGGGAACCTGGGCATGGTCCTGGACACGTCCCTCACCATGGAGGCCCAGGTGGCAGCCGTGTCCACAACCACTTTTTTCCACCTTCGCCAAATCGCCCAGATTCACCCATACCTAGATGGCACCTCCCTGAGAACAGTTGTGCAAGCACTGGTGATCTCGAGGATAGATTACTGCAACACACTCTACATAGGGTTGCCCTTAAACCTTCTCTGGCGTTTGCAGCAGGTGCAAAATGCAGCGGCCAGACTGGTGGCGGGTGTGCGTCGTTATGACCACATCACCCCGGTTCTGGCTCGCCTGCATTGGCTACCCGTTGTGTCCCTGATTAGGTTCAAGGTCCTGGTTTTAGTTTATAAAACCCTCCATGGCCTGGGACCTGACTACCTGGCAGAGCGAATCACCCAGCGGTCAACTTCAGCCCGTCCAACGAGGATGTCGCGAGTGCACTCGCTTCAGGTAGCCACGCCCAGGGAGGCCCGGAAAACCTCGACTCGGAACCGGGCCTTCTCGATGGCCGGCCCCACTCTCTGGAACCACCTTCCTAGCGATGTGCACCTTGCAGAGTCCCTGCTGGCCTTCTGGAGGGTGTTAAAGACCTTTCCCTTCCAGGAGGCCTTTGGCGACCTGGTTTAGTTTAGGGTTTTTTTTCTCTTTCCTCTGCCGTGTGTTGTTATAATTTTATGATTTTCAAGTTCCCGCCAACCTGCAACTCTTACATTGGTTTGTTCATTTTAAATTAGTTGATTGTAGTATTAGTCATGTTTGTTTTGTTCATTTGACTGAATGTGATTCTATGCTGTAAACCGCCCAGAGTTCCTATGGGAAGATGGGCGGTATAGAAGCTCAACAAATAACTAAATAAATAATAAAAATACCAGTCCCAAGTGGGACAGCAAAGAGGAACGAGAGGGACGTGAAGTAACGGCCTTACTGTGTTAAACCATGGGATTTCAGTCCGTGTATATCACCAGAGTTGCCAAGCGTCAGATTTTAGGGTTAATTCTTTGTATATGAAATCTCATGGAAAGAGGATTCTGTCAGCCAGGCAACCCTATATAATGTTCATTCTCATGGCTTTGTGACATGCCATTTAGACATACTCAGAAGGAGGATTTCCTTTTTCATTCAGTTGCATACCCTGGAGCTGTTACTGTTGGAATTTACATGTTGCTCTTGAGATTCATCACACATTCCCTACATGGTCTACCTGTAATGCACAGGCCATATTACAATTGCTTTTGAAAGGCCTGTTTGCTATAGAATCTACTTCTCTGTCTCAGGCTTGACCCTGATATCTCAGGGATGGCAACATGGCAATCGTGATCTCAACTGCACATTGAAAACTGTCCCAACAGTTGCTTAAACATTGCTTCAAACTCTTTTGCTTGTTTATTGATCTTGCTTAAATTGAGTCTTTCATTAGTTCTTTGGTCTGTGCTCTTTTTTCAGCAACAGTTCCATGATTTAATAATACCTTATGGCTGAAGTTAATTGCCACAATGACTTCAAAAATATTCTTGAATTTACATTCTACACTTCCAGAAAGACAACCATACAATCCGACATATTTTAATGAATCAACATTCATTTTCTAAGTCATACCTGCCCTGGCTGCTTTTTTCATGGCTGGTCTGCATACTAATATTATCACAAGACTTGCTTATAATCCCAGTAGATAGACATCCCGGGCTGGTTCCATATAGTACATTTTCCGAGCAGGAGAGTCTCTGAATCAGATTGAGGTTTTCCCGCGGACCCATAAATGCAGAATTCGATCTTACTATTTCCATAAATCTACAGTCTTCTGTAATAAATAAGGTGTTTTGTCACTATAATGTATATGAACACGACTTTCCTTCAAACAGCTGTTCCCAATGGAGTCAGGACACTATGGGCAGTTTATTTCCCCCCATATATATTAACAGACTGAATAAATTATTTCCAGTTAGCATCCTAACAACTGGAAAATTCTCTTCATCTTAACTCACCTGAGGGAGCCTGGAGAAGCTTCTTAGAAGTCATGTGTGCATTGAATCCATGTTGTGCAGAACAGAGATCCAGCAAATATTTGCATGTTTTTACAGTATCTGTAAGGAAGGTGTACTTTTTCCCAGTGAAACTGCTCTCAAGCATAAACTTCTTTTTCTAATAAAACAAAAATGCACATATTATGTACTACTCCATGTAAAAATTTAACAACCACTTGTTTAAGGCGGCCATCAATCGCCATTCAGTTAAGAACTGCTATTATTGATTGAGAATGAACCCCGGAATGGCAGTTTCTGACAATCCTAGGGCACAGCAGGGCAGTGAACTGTGGTTGTCAGAGTAAGGGGTGTGAGAAAACTGAGGGTGGCAACATGCCTGAGGAAACAAGTGGTGGCTATTCGCTCATTCATTTCCAATTCATTTACCACTGCTCATGACAATTGCAGCCGGAACAATGAATCAGTGTTCACAGAAGGCTTTCCTCTGTAGCTGAGGTATGATCCTGTTCCTCACACCTGCAGCAGACTGCCCTGGCCCAAAATGTATCATAATTTAAACTGAAGGTACATAAGGAAAAACTTAAAAGGATCACAGCTCCTTATTGTTAACAAAAGTGACAAAGAGCTCTAGTTGCTGCCATTCTCCATTCATGAAATATATGCACATGCTTTCTTGGTCATGTGTTATTTAGGCTTCACAAAAGCTCCAGCCCACTAGGTGCTGTTTTTCTGCTGTTATATGTTCCTGTCAGTTCACTAAAGTGAGTTGGGAGGTGGCCACATTATGAACTAATGTCTGGATCAGTGGTTCTCAACTTGTGGGTCCCCAGATATTCCTGGACTGCAAGTCCCAGAAGTCTTCATCACTAGCTGAGCTGGCCAGGATCTCTGGGAGTTGCAGTTCAGGAACATCTGGGGACCCACAGGTTGAGAACCACTGGTCTGGACCATGTCAAGGGTAGCCAGGTGTTCATTACCCATTTAGGTTGAAAGTATGGGGAAAAGACATGTGCTAGCTTCATCCTCTCTATCATAGCTGCTGTGTCTATCCTTATGTGGTGACTGGTGTTGTTGAGAGTAGAGTCTCCCCTACTTGTGGAGGCCCTCAACACAACTGAAAATGTTGAGATATCAGGTTTCCTTGCTGTGCTTCACACTAAATATGGAATATAGTACTCACAATGGACTGATTAAGCAGCAACATAAACCAAGGTGTTGTGAAAGAGAATGAGTAACATTTGGATCATGGATTGTCATTAGACAATCATGGATAA
This sequence comes from Phrynocephalus guinanensis, assembly GCA_037367245.1. NCBI lineage: Eukaryota > Metazoa > Chordata > Lepidosauria > Squamata > Agamidae > Phrynocephalus > Phrynocephalus guinanensis. Next base: position 12,078,218 of record CM074735.1, read on the forward strand.
TGTTAAACTATAGCACATTCTGCATCTACTCACCTGAGCAGATATCCTCTCCATTTCCTGCCACTGAAACTGTAAGATGGATATCCTTATGTGGTTCTTCACTTCATAGACAATGATCCCCTTGGCACATATTCCTAACATTAAGTCACCTCCTGCTGTTTTCTTCTCGTGAAACACACGATAGAAAAGCACCCCATATTCTGAAAGCTGCTGGATCACCTTTGCACACCAAAAGGGAAAAGAAGTACAGTTACTCAATGGGATTATTCAAAGTGTCAACATTAAGGCAGGGAATTTAGGTAATCACCACTGTCACCACCATCACCTTTATCTGCAGATTTCAGTATCTGTGGGGCAGCCTGGAACTGATCCCCCACGGATATGGGAGTCCTGCTGTATATAACTAAAACAAAGTACAAGACAAATGTGCTGCCCTCCACCATCAGAACCTTATGGAGAAGTCTTCTTCTTGATTGTCCTCCTCTCCAAAACCGAATTTATTCTTGTGCTGGAGCTTTCTCTTCATTTCTTACTAGAAACATATTCAATAAATCTACCCCAAATAGTATAAAAATATTTTAACTCCCCACCCTTATCCTTTAAACTGCAAGTCAATTTATCATTTCTAGTAATATTCCATACTTTCATTCCTCCAGGTGATGTTCATGTTTAGAATTCCAGTTCCTAGCTATTATTAATCTAGCTTCTGTCAATAAATTGGTAATCAGTAATCTGGGTTTTTTGTTGCCAGCCTTCCAACTTGCCTGCCCACCTGGTTACATGTGAACAAGGTCTGTAGGGGAAGTACCTCTACCCTACCATCCTTACTAGTAAGGACACCAGAGATAACTTTCTTGGTCCTTACCAGTGGTCCTTAGCAGCTACTCCAAAACTGAGGAATTCCCTTCTGAGTGCAATCAGGCTAGCATATTTTAATGGCGGATACTGAAAACATTTTTTCTTTTTTCTTGTTGTGGCCTTAAATGGCTTTGAAATCATTTTAATTAGGTGCTTCACATTCAACCTATTTGTATTTAGGCAGGAAGTCAATCTGGGGGTTGTACTATAGAAAGGTGTGATGTCCAACACACACACACACACACACACACACACACACACACACACACACACACACACACACACCAAATGGGGAGACAAATTAAATCAATGAGACTTTCATAACTGTTGACTTAACAAGTTCAAGTCATTTGATAATTCTGCAGCATCTATTAATTGGATTTATCCTTACTCAGGTTATACTCTGCACAGCAAAACCACGTGAGATACGGGCAGACCTATTTATTTTTTAATTTACATGCCACATTCATGTGTAGTGTAAACACAGCAATGGTCACATTTTTAAGGAATAAATTAGGCACTGTACACTACAATATGACATAATTTGATGTAATTTTCTTTAGAGCCCAGATAACTTCTGTTAATGATAGTATGTACAGAATCAAAGAGGGAGGAGAAGATTATGATCCCCTCACAAAAAATTGCCCTTTCCTCTAAAATGTAGGCACTCTGCTCCCACACTCCCTATATTGGGTATGACCACAGCAAGCATGTGAAGAACAATATGACTTTCTCTAACATGGCCATCTCTTTTTTACCATTCAAAAACATCTGTTCAGACTTCTCTTCACAGAAAATCATTCCAAACAGAGCTTGCAGCACTTCTAAAAATTATGGCACACGAAAATCGCCCATAACTAAAAGCAGTGGGCTGATGCTTTGGGTCATACAGTGTCAAATTTCCACTGCCCTGCTATGGACAATTCCAGCACAACATGATATTCATTGTTATGAGTTTTTCAGGTTGTTTGACTGTGTTCTGGAAGTTTTTCTTCCTGAAGTTTCGCCAGACTCTGTGGCTGGCATCTTCAGAGGGCAAGGAGCTCAGGGAACTAGGAGTTCTCTCTGCGCTCTGGGGAAAACTTCACAAAAACTATCAAATCCCGGCTATGGAAGCCTTCGAGAATACATGATTTTCATTTCTCGGAGAATGAATTTCAAGCTTTGATTTATAGAGAACAAAATATCTTTAAGTTTTCAAAACTTTGATCTTTTCCCCTCCTTTAAAAGGACATAATTGGTTTTTTAGAAAAATGTGAAGAAAATGCCACAGTTCACACCACCATTATATGGCACAATATAAACCTACTCCAGTTCACTTCTCCAATGAGTTATTAGTGAAGTGTTTGTACTTTGTAGGATAACAAAAATGTGTATTTGGACTTTCAGAAAGCGAAAAACAACAATTGCAGAGACGATCTGTTAGGTCTGCTTAAGACATGCATAAAGGCTGAAATATACCTTTAAAAACTCAAGTTCCGCTTCTTCTTCAAAGAGGGAATGGGTCATACGGTGCAGCTTGGCAAGTTCATGCTGGATGAATTCTAAAGTCATTTTCTTAATTTGACTGGCAGGAATATAATCTTCTACCCGGAAATAGGTTTTCCCATGGACCTGGACAAGTAGAGTTGGGAGAAAGTTGTACCTCTCTGATCATATTGGACCATAGGTCGGCTGTCACAACAAGGCTGCAGGAGGTTGACCTTAAATTTTGAGAAGAAAATGGCAAAATCTCCTGCAGGCTCAAAAGATCCCAGCTGTATTTTATGCATGTGTGCCAAAAAACACCTGACCACCATTTCTGAGGAAAACCAGATTTGGGAGGAGAAATTCAAAAAAGGGCTGCCCACACCGGTCACCTTGAGACAAGTTAAACATATTGTGTTCCCTCTTGGATGCACACCATAACATGGTGAGAGGAGTTGAGTGTCTCAGGGGAGTTGAGAGCAGTATTAACAGGAGGTTAAACTCCAGGGTCCCCGAGGGAGAAGGGTCAGGCTCATCAGCTCAACATTTGCCCGTCCTGTTTAGGAATATATGGTTGCATCAGTAGAACATAACCAATAGCTCAAACCAGAGCTTTGAAATAACACATTACAAAATAAAAATAAAAATAAAATTGTTATAACATCCTCATTTTTGTGGATCAGTGCCCCCAAATACCCTCAAAATGTGAAGATTTAAAAGAATGTTTTGGAAAGTCATGGTAATAGCAGTCTCACTCATTGAAAATGTTAGTTTGCCTTTAATTTATACCAGGCAACCCAACCTAGAAAGCAAGTGTGATATATCAGATTGAGTGCTGAACAGGAGGCTAAGGAGAAAATTGCTACTCAGCATAGAAACTCATGGAGACGTGTGGCTTTAGTAAACTAATCCTTGAACATCTGACATACTTGAAAACCAGTGATGATAAGTTGCAAGAGACTCCATGAGACATCATCATCATCATCATCATCATCATCATCATCATCATCATCATCATCATCATCAAATGCCCTCTAAATGCCCTTGGACTATACTATCTTGATTAACACACCCAAGCTTCTATGGCAGTGTTGGCAAACCTATGGCATGGGTGCCAAAAGTGGCACTCAGAGCCCTTTCTGTGGGCACCTGACATTGCCCCTTCACGGCCACCTGTATTCAGGTTAAATTGCTGTGTTGCCATTAGTGGGTTTTGAATTGCAGTTTGGACACTCGATCTCTAAAAGCTTTGCCATCACTGCTCTATGGTATTTCATAGGGTTCGTGGCTGTTATAGTCTGTCCAGGAACACGATGCTGATAACTATTGCTCTATAAAGCACCAGTTAGGTACTCCTAATACTCTTCTTTATTATGGTTAAGAAGATTTTCCTGAGTGTATAGGCCTCATTAAAACCTGCCTCAGAGAGCTGCTGTCTCTGTAGCTCTCTGGCGCAGTTGCAGCTACTGAGGTCATGGCAAATGCCTTTGTACTAAACCAGTGGTTCTCAACCTGTGGGTCCCCAGATGTTCATGGACTGCAACTCCCAGAAGCCTCCACCACACACTGTGCTGGAAGAGATTTCTGGGAGTTGCCGTTCAGGAACATCTGGGGACGCACAGGTTGAGAACCACTGTACTAAACCCAAATCAAGTCAAGAGCAATGTCATACAAAGAAATAAATATATGCTGCAATCTCCAATAAATAACATTTGAAAAAATAATGCAATTTGGAGCAAAAACAACACAGAAACCTCTGTGCAAGATGAAGATGGGATGATATGGAAGGGCCCTTCTTTAAAGGTCTCCATATTCAGGAAAGGAAAGTCTAGCTTAGTTCTGAATTCTTAGTTGAACTGCCCATCCCACAGGCGCCTGAAAATGAAACACATCTTACATTATTTCTCTTCTAGTCTCTGTTTGAGAAACAAACTACCAACCACCATGTTTAATAGACTGTGTCCTAGATAAACACAGGGTGGTGGGTTTGTTTTTTCTCTCTTCAAGGATCAAACAGTGACATCACCTCTTGTTTTTCTTTTCTGGGGCTTCTTGGGTAGAGAATGGAAAGTAAAAATCCATCCTCCCTTACTGCAGAAATGAACTTCCTCTATTACTTGAGCGGGGCCCAAATCTAGAAAAAGCTACAAGATCTATGCCTACTCTGGAAATGTTGTTTTCTCTACAAGCCATTGTTCTAGCATTGGTCAGAACAGGCAGAATTTCATATCTTGATCAACTTCACAAAAATAGAGAAGCTTCTTTTAAACATATACCAGCCACACCCCACTCCACCCCACACAGCATGTACAAGTTAAGTCCTCTATACTTGTCATTAAATGTCATGTTTTTTGCACGAATCTCTCATTTTGCATCTGTCTATTGATCAGTCATGATGGAGAAAAAAAGCCAAGCTGCTTACCTGTAATGTTCATTCTTTGAGTGGTCATACCTGCATTCACAGAGAAGGCTGGTGCCCATGGAGAGTCAAAATTTGGAACCTCTAGATGGAGATAGCTCTCACAAGACCTTTGCCCCTCTGAAGGATATGCATTGCAAGGCTGCCCCCCCCCAGTTAAAACAGCTGGCTTTAATAAATAAATAAATAAGTAAAGTATGAAACACAAAGGTGTTGGAAAGAGAGAATGGGTGGGTCATATAGTAACAAATGTTCCAGCTGAACAACCTGTTTTTCCTTGTTGTGCTCGCTATGCATCACACAAACGAGTGAAGATCCCTACTCAAAAGGAGAACTCACAAAGCCAGGCAAATCAGTACCTGCAGTTTCTACAGCATGATAGAGTTGCTATTCCAAAAGAAGCATCCCTCTGAGATCTGCAGGAAGGATGCTAGGGTTGGAAAAACAACAATGGCTATGACCAATCTGCTGTCCAAGACATTTCAGGAAATGAGTTTTCTTTCTGAGAGGTCCTGGAAGTAACCATTGCTCTAGTGGCACAGTGGTTAAACATCTGTACTGCAGCTAAAACTGTGCTCCCAACCTGGGGTTCAATCTCAGGTAGCCAGCTCGTGGTTAACTCAGCCTTCTAGCCTTCTGAGGTCAGTAAAATGAGTACCTACCTTGCTGGGGGGGGGGCAATGTGTAGCCTGCATAATTACACTGTATACCACCCAGAGAGTGCTTGAAATGCTATGGGATGATACATAAGCAGAACACTTTGCTTTTTTTGGTGAAATGATTGTCCAGAACAGTTGATTTCACTCTTTTGTGAACTGGTATGCAAGTGTGATCACCTTCACAATCTACTCAGAAGGTATCTGAGATCCAGTTTCTAGGGTCACACTGAGCCAGAAACAATCATGAAGAACTTCTAAGAGTCCCTGAACTTAGTTTTTGCAGTGCTCTATCCAGGGCCAAGGTAGATGATGGGAAGAAGACTAATAGGTTGGTGTCCCCTGAGAGGGGAAACATTGAGACGACCTTAAGCAGGAAAGAAAGTTCAAACTGAATAACAACTTTCTCCTAATGAAAAGCTAACAATGGCTGGCCCATCCTCAATAGATATCTTCCTGCATGACTTGCTGTGACAATCGGCTACAAGGAAGGTTATTTGGCTAGCAGTCACTCCAAAGAAGCAGTGGCTAGAAGCTGAAAGGAAGGTTTCATGAATTGTGCAAGCATTGTATTTGATGACAGTGGTAGAACTACACTCAAGAGTTGACAGAGCTGCCTCACTGATATAGCATTACAGAGACTGCTAAGTTCCTGAACAAATAAGGTGATGCTGATGCTCAAGGTGTTGCAACAAGTGTTATTACCCTATATGGAGCAAGAAACGCCTGATGCTCAAGCTGGATTTTGAAAAGAAAGAGGCAGTTGAGATCATATTGCAAATATGTATTGTATCGGCTAATGGAACACACCATAATTTCAGGACAAGATCATTATGTATGTACTTGATAGACTACAGCCTTTGAAAATGGATTGGGGAAAGCTGTGGGTTGTTCTAAAAGGCATGTCTTGTCACTTAAACTGAGCTATGGACAACAAGCTACTGCTAGGACAGAATATGGAGGGAAAGCATGCACAAAGAAATTACCAAGGCACATTTAATCCCCATATGTGTTCAATCTTTATGCAGAATATCTCATGCAGAAAGCCAGACTCAATTCAGGTGACAGAGCAGTAAAACTCAGTAGAAGAAACATCAGGAATTTTACTGGTAGAAAGCAGCAAGGATTTGAAACAACTTTTATTGAAAGTGAAAAAAGAAAGTGTCAAAGCAGGACTGGAGTTGAACATGAAGACAAAATTCACAACTACAGAATAATGACACAACTTTGATGTTGAGAATGCAATGGTACCCTGATTTACAATGACCCTGACAACCGAGAATCCCAACTTATGAGTGGGCTTGAATTCCCCCACACACACCGCCTTACGATTAAGATGGGGTTTCCCCCGAGTAACGATGGTGCTTTGGGAGGAAGCGGCAGTCATTTTAAACATTGCACACCGCTCCCCTGTGCCCTGGGGAGGGGGTCGGGAGAAGTGGTGTGCAATGTTTTAAATGACTTTTAGCTATGGAGGCAAGTCATTTTAAACACTGCGCACCACTTCTCCTGACCTCCCCCAGGGTGTGAGGGAGCGGTGTACGATATTCAAAATGACTTTAAGCAACTGATCCAAGTACTTGGCTCAGTTGCTTAAAGTCATTTTTAATGAACCACCACTTCTCTCGCCATGCACCCAATTGGAGGGGGGAAAGTGGCGGTTCTTTAAAATGACTTTAAGCAATTGAGCCAAGTGCTTGGCTTGGTTGCTTAAAGACATTTTAAATGACCCACGGCTTCCTCCCAATGCACCCAATGGGGGGGGGAGCCACGGGTCATTTAAAGTGGTTTCCCATAGGAATGCATTGAAATCCGTCCCTCCGGGATGAATTAATTATCTTTTAATGCATTCCTATGGGAAACTGCTCCCCGAATTATGAGCTAATTGAATTATGAGCATGCGCTCGGAATGGATTAATTTCGTAAGTCAGGGTTCCACTGTAAAGGGATGTTGTTAAGGATTTTTAATACTTTGGTCCAATCATCAATCCAAAGGGAGATATGAGACAAGAAATCAGAAGATGCCTGAAAACGTGGAAGGACAGCAATGAAGAAATTTAAAAAGATCAAGTGTAAGGAGGTGTCACTGGAGAACAAGACCAGTATCACCCATGCTCTTCTATGCCCGATCATCATGGGTGGATTTGAAAGTGGAAAGTCAAGAAAGAGAAATATATATATATATATATGTTTGAAATATGGTGCTGGGCCATTGAACTACAGATTAGAGATGGGCACGAAATGAAAAAAAATTCATTCTGTTATTCGTTATTCGTTTCGTTACATAACGAAATGAATAACGAAAATTGTGATGAAATTGGAACGAACCGAACAGAACCATGAAAATTAGGTTCATTATGTTTCGTTTTTGTTAATGGCAACACGCAATGAAATGAGCTGTTTTTAAATGTTAAAAAATGTCCTGAATATCCGTAAAAACCCAGCGATAATTATTTATTTTGCCTAATAATACCTATCGGGGTGGGGTGGGGTCCTTAAATTGTGCATTTATGTCTTTTCTTAGATCGCTGTATTTTTTTTTCCTTTAAGGGGAGTTAGGGGATATCAACCCAAAATGGCTCCCAGATGCCTAATATTGATTTCTTGGGTATTAAAACGCCCTGGACATCTGTAAAAACACAGTGATAATTATTTGAAATTATTATCTACCAGGGGGTTGCGGTCCTTAAAACGTTTGTTTTTGTCTTTCTCCCATCACGATGTATTTTTTCTTTTCCCTTTAAAGATGACACACAAAATGGATTCCATCCACAAGATGGATGCAAGCCATGTGATGGGATCATGTAAATTCTTGGACAATTTCAACCAATAGCACGTCCAGGTTGCAGACTGGGTAGGTGTGGCAGCCACAGAGGGCATAAAAAGCTCTGGCAGCCCCCGTCCTCCTTGCAGTCTGTGGTGGGAGTTAGGGTGAGATTGCTGTCTCTGCGACTCATTACTTTAGGCCAGCCAGGCAGGTGTGTGTCTCTGTGTTCCTGCTGGCTGCAGCCTGGCTCTTAGGGGAGAGAAAGAAGAGATTTCTCTTGCAGCCTCCCTGTGTGTGTGCGTACCTCTCGGTGAGTACCCTCCCCTGCCCCGCAGTGCTTTCACTCTGCGGCTGCCTTATGCCCTGGGCAACGCCCGCTGCTGCCTTTGCAGCCTCCCTGCGTACCTAGTCTATACTGTGTCTCTGCCAGCATATTTTTTTAGTGTTTTCCCTCTGGTCTGGGGTGTTGGGGGACGTCTGTGCGCAGAAATGCTTTAAGTCGCGCAAAAAGTGAGTAAAAACGAAAAACGAAAAATGGAAAAACGAAATGAATTTTTTTCAAAAAATTCATGCAAAACGAAAACGAACCAAAACGGACCCGCAACGAAAAATGAAAAACCGAAACATCATTTTTTCTATTCGTGCCCATCTCCACTACAGATATCCTGGATTCCCAGGAAGAAGAAGAACTGGGTCATAGAGAATACCTAACCCTAAACCATCTCCAAAATAAACAATGTTGAAACTGAGACTGTCCTACTTTGAGCACTGCACGAGAAGGCAGCATTCTCTGGAAAAAGACAGTACTGGAAAAGACTGAAGGCAGCAGGAGAGGACAATTGGTACAAGATCAATTGAGTCCCTAAAGGAAGCCACAGGATTGAGTTTACAAGAGCTGAGCAGGGTTGTTGAGCACAGGGCATTTCGGAGATAGGATTGCCATAATTCAGAGATGACTTGACAACATGACCGACAACAAGGATGATGCTCTGAGTTGTAGATCATCATCCTACAACTTCTCAGCTATGGATGTCTCCAGTATTACCAGTGCTTTTTAAAAAGCAACCTTTCACGCTTTAGAAAACGGCATCTTAAAACTCTTTGTGGGGCACTGAGGTTTCAGTAGGGATGTACTGAGGATTTTTAGAACTAGAAAGGGGTCTGAAGCAAGATACCTGCAGCCTATATAAATTTTGTTGGCTGGCAAGGAAGCCTCAGGAGTGAGGATGGAGTTTTGACTTCCGTTGAAGAAGTATTTTGCTGCAGCGAATCTCCCAGCGGTCAACTTCAGCCCGACCAACTAGAATGACGCAGGCGCACTCACTGCGGGTGGCCACACCCAGGGAGGCTCGGAAAATGGTCACCCATGGCCGAGCCTTCTCTGTGGCTGGTCTTACACTATGGAATCATCTCCCAAGTGAGTTGCACCATGCACAGTCCCTGCCAGCCTTCAAAAAAGCTTTAAAGACCTTGCTTTTTCGGGAGGCGTTTGGTGACTGTTAATTTTTTTTCCCTGATTTTTGTCTGGCACTGTCTCCTTGCTATTTTTTTTATCTTTTTATGTTCAAATTGACTTTATTGATTTTATAATGATGTTGTATTTAACTTGGCTTATTGTCTGTTTTTGTTGTAAACCGCCCGGAGTTCCTTCCGGAAGACGGGCGGTATATAAGGGCTAACATAAATAAATAAATAAATAAATAAATAAATAAATAAATAAATAAATAATGACAAAGGAGATTCTTCTGGCAGCTGCCTCCTGGGATTATCTTTGTAAAATCAGAATAAGGAACAATGTCCACCATATTTGCTTGGAAATGAGTTTCAGGCATGGCACCCAACAATACCTCAGGAGCGTAATTCCCCAGTTCTGCTTGTAAGGCTAAAGCTCCCAGCTGCAGAGCGGTCTCGTTGTTGCAACACAAGTGCTCATCCAGCAAATCTTTTCGAAGCTGCAGGTAAAACTGATGCCGGGTTAAGCCGTGCCTGCAAAACAAGACAGCCAAGCATTTAAAAGGAATGCCAGTCTCCAAGTAGGGAAGCCAGAAGGTCCTTGCAGACAGGACAGCCACAAGACTTACTGGATAACCCCGAAATCATCAACAAAGAATTTTATCCTCAGAAAAATGGTGAAGTTGACAATGGATGTTTTCTTCTTGTGTTTCTCATTCCAGCCTTCTGGCGCCACTTTGTAAAGTTTTGTGTCGTCGTCTAGAAAGAAAAACTCTTTCCCTGAAGAAGAAAAGGTGGGCATGAGCACGTGTGACATTAAAGACTCTTCTGCCAATCTGCCCCCTTCCCTTGCCTCCTCAACCCATACCTCCTCATCCAGTTGACCCTACCCCAATCCAAGGGATCAAAGGACACAAAGCAGCTGGAGTAGGCAGACTTGGCTCTGGCATTTGCGTGACAATACTCCAAATTCCAGTGGGGAATGCTGAGAGGAAGAGGCCATGAAGGTGAGGTCAAAGCTGTTTGCCAGAATGCCAGTGGTGATTTACATTTGGGCAGGGGTAGGGGCGTATCTGGGGGGACAGAAGGATACATCTGCCCCGGGCACAGCAATCTGGGGGTACCTGGAGAGGGAGCAGGAGGAGGAAGCCAGGCACCTTCCCGCTGCCCAGCAATCCTCCTTTCCCCTAAGGCTTGGTGACTGCACCCCCTCCGCTGCCTCCACCACCACACACCAGGTGAACAGTGAAGCAGGCAGGCAGGAGCATGGTGGCCGTGGTGTCCTCCTCCTCCTCCTCCTCCTTGCCTTGATGGGAGAGGTGTAAGGCATGCATGTGCTACTGTGTGCGGGGGTGCACTCTCACACACACATGTCTGCCGGTGCGCATGCACGCATACGCACTCACCCCACACCCGCAGGGTTCAGCCCCCCATTGCTGGGTGGGTGTGATGTGTGTGGGGGGGGGGTAGCAGGAAGGGCACAAAAACAAACTTTCCCCCCAGGCGCTCCAAATCCCGGCTATGCCTCTGGCTAAGGCGAATCCTGTAAGCTGCTGTAACACATCGCTGCTCATTAAGAAGGGGCTGATTGCCTTCCTAGGCAGGTGCCTGATTCCAGGAATGCAAATGGCAGTTGGCCTTTTACAAGCCTAAAGGGCAAGTAGCATCCTGGCCACTGCATCTTAAATGCTTTAATCCAAATTGATCTACATTGCATTTTTCATTCAATAATTGTCCCATTGTTTTTTTCTGAAATGTGATTACTTTGCATCTTTATCTTACAGGCCTATTTATCGACTGTGATTATTTTATTTTTAAAAAAATCATTATAACACATGGTATCTATGAATAGCCTTAGGTCATCTCTGGTTACCTACTGAGGTGGAGAGGGGAAAAATCTCATTTTTCATTACAAAGGCTATGTATTGCCTCCAGGATCAGAGGCAGTGTGCCTTGGAACAACAGGTGCCAGACTTCATTGCACTGATGTATTGCTTGTGAATTATGCAAAGGCATCGCGGGACCGCAATACCCTGAAAGGGCTTGAGGGAAAGGGGAGCCATCGCTCGCAGCTCGCCTGCCCTCCCCTTGGGGGCGCAGGTGAGCGGTGCGTGATGTTTAAAGAGCTGTCCGCCAAGGAGGCAAGCACTTCTCTCCGCAGGCCGGAGCCCTTTCCAAAGATCGCTTGCTACCTGCCCGCCCGCCCTCTCCTGGCGGTTGCGGGTGCGCAGCGAAAGATGCTTAAAGGGCTCTCCACCACAGAGACAAGCGCTTGTCTCTGCAGCCGGGAGCCCTTTCCAAAGATCGCTCGCTACCCTCCTGCCCTCCCCGGGGGTTGTGGGCCTGAGGCGGCTCTCTGCAGCGTGCGGCGGCGGCAGGAGGGATTGGATCCCCCAACACCACCAGCACGCACTGCTCTGAGAAGTTTTGGAGCAGCTGGAGTGAGCATCATGGGGGATCTGATCGCCCCTCGCCCCCCAGGCCCCACCCGACCTGAATCTGCATATTGCGGCTTTTCGGTCATCACGGGCCGGGTGGGTCCCTAACCCCCACAATAGGCAGGGGGTTACTGTATCCTCCTGTCCTCCAGAATGTGGCTGATAGAGAGGAATAGTACAGATGGTTGCCAATGCCATGTTTAATTGGTAGGACCCAGCTCATATACTGGGTGACTGTCATTCCTCTCCTTTCTTTCCATTCCACAGCCAGCAACTCTGTGGGTCCCATTGCCAGTGCTTGATTTAAATCAGTAGTTCTCAACATGTGGGTCTCCAGATGTTCCTGGACTGCAACTCCCATAAGTCTTCATCACTAGCTGAGCTGGCCAGGATTTCTGGGAGTTGCAGTCGAGGAACATCTGGGGACCCACAGGTTGAGAACCACTGATTTAAATCATGTTGGATCTTAATAAGGGTATGGAGAAAAGCTGAGGCAGGAATATTTTTCCATGGGTGTCAACCAAATGCAGGGGGTGGGGCACTCTGAGGAGAAAAAGGTATTTAAGCTTGAAAACCAGAATCAGACACTAGAGATGGGCATGAACCATTGGTTCAGTGGTGCATCCCGGTTTGTTTAGCGCAGTGGTTCTCAACCTGTGGGTCTCCAGATGTTCCTGGACTGCAACTCCCAGAAGCCTCCACCACTCACTGTGCTGGGAGGGCTTTCTGGGAGTTGCAGTCCAGGAAGATCTAGGGACCCAAAGGTTGAGAACCACTGGTCTAGTGGCTGAATAGGCATTGAGGCTTCAAAGGCCCACCTCCTCTAGTGATGCCTCTGAGAGGGTGACTACCAGAAGAGGCAGGGCTTTCAAGGGCTGAACGCTTGTTTGGCCACTAAACAAACTGGCAAGAACCACGTCTGTTAGAGAATGGCTCATTCCCATCTCTAACAGACGCCAAGGCAACCCAAAGTATCTCTTTGGAAGAGTTGGCAGACAACTGACATAGGGAGGTCTTTGAAAATTGGATCAACAGTTTTTGGAATACAGTAGGAGATCCCTATCCACTGATTCATTAACCACTGATTCAGTTATCCACGGTTGGCAGAGGGAAAAGTTTAAATAAATAATTCAGCAGCCACAAAGCAAACTGCTGTCATAAACAGAAGCTGAAAAGCAAGCTACTGTCATGAAACAGCAGCCATAAAGCAAGCTACTGTCACAAAACAGCAGTTTTGGGGTTTTTTGGTGTTCTCTCTCATCTACAGTTTCAATTATCCACTGGAAGGCCTGGAACCAATCCGCAGTAGATACTGGGGTCCTACTGTATTTATAAATATTTCTATATGATAATTTCAAACCACAATCAGTTTGTTTCTCATTAATTGTTTTGTACACCACCTTGGGATCCCCCTAGAGGAGAAAGTTAAAAGTCAAATAAAATAAATTTTAGAATGCTCATCTTCAGCCTAAGAGTGTTTCTTAGCTGCTTCTCTATATGATAACAAAAGCTGACATCATACTTATCCAGTGCAATAAGAAGGGAAGGATATCAATACCTCTCATGTACGCTAAGCCAAAGTAGGAATGTTCCACTATATTGGTGTACACCATGACTGTACTGAAGACATCTCGCACCTTAGATTTGATATCACACTTCACCTCTAGGCACTGTCCATTCAGCAGAATGACACTGACATCCCTTTGGGAAAGATAAGACTTCCCTTTCTTTGTCTGAAAATATCCAAGAGATGAGAAGAGTTTGAGGGTTTCTGCTTTATTTAAGGAGAACATGCTTAATTTACTTGGACAGTGTGCTTGTTGCTTAGGCGGTTACTTCATGTTCATTTTGTCTCTCTAAGTGTTGCACTTTGGAGCAGTACAAAAAAGCAGAGAGAGACAGAGAAAAGGTGAGGGTGGGGAAAAGATTCAGGTGTGGGTGGGGACTCCAGGTTAATGTGCATTGACTTGTACATCATAGCATCAACAGCAAATACGGTAATACAAATCCAGATGTATTCCTGCATTATTTTTCAATGTTGCTGTACCATGAAATGATTCTCTGGTAGATGTGCAATCATGCTGTCCTCTAGACTAGTACGTACTTGGCTGTTCAGCATGCCGGGGAATGAACGATTTACGTGGAAAGAAGATGCTGCAGGAGGGAGTCATTCCTCCATATTCTTGGCTGACTTCCCAACTCAGTATGGAGGGATCCGGAGGGGGAGGCTGGTTTTCCAATTTGTTTGCTCTTAGTGCTCCCCCTAAATTTTGCATCCCAACACTCCCTGCCCTTCAAAAATCACCAGCAAGTGAACAGATTGAATGAATCAGATAATCACAAGGTTTAAGCAAGCTGGCGGTGGTATCATTATATGCAGCATGACAAACTTTGTGCGGGTTAATGGATGCATTATTTCAAAGAAAAAGATAACACACTCATAGCGTCGCACCGGGTTATCAAAATATCGCTATAGAAAGGTCAAAAAAGGGGGGAAGCTTATGTTTTCTGAGAAGGAGAAGGCTTTTGTTGCATGACAATAGTTACTACAAGGTATCTTGTATTGGTACAGGAAGCGGGACAGAAGAGTGACAAGAGAAAACACCACCCCAGCACCAGGTACAAGATCGTTACAGTTAGACTCGCTTGAAGGGGCGTGGCCCTGTTGTTGCACGATGGATGTGGGGTACCATTTTTTTATTGGTCCTAAGCACAACATTTACAGAGACAAAACAGACGTGAAGCAACCGGCTTTGATGGAGTTCTTCCAAGTGCTCAACAGCCATTTTATATTTGTTTCCCATAACATAATGCTCATGTCAGGTTCTGATCCCATAAAAAGCTACTGAAAGTATTGAAGAGCCTTGTTCTGAAGTTTCCATGTTGACACAGGGGATGACTACATTGGCCATTTATCCCACAATTTGCATCCGACTGGACATGGATGAATTTGAATTAAAGCCCAGTGGCTTCATATTACACCAGGCCTGCCCAAAGTCCGGCCGGGGGGGGGGGGGGGATCCGGCCCGTCAGGCCATTCTGAGTGGCCCGCAGCTGGCTGGCCTGCCCCTCCCTCCCCCTCCTTCACCCCATGTTTTTTTTTTAAATCTTCTGCCACCGCCAAAGAGCTTTGGGGTGGGCTGGCGGGCGAGCCGTCACCACCGCTGGGGAGTTTGGGGGGGGGGGTGCAAGGTCGCACAGATCACCTCTTCCAAGGGGCGACCTGTGGCCACGGCTCCGTGCTTCCTTTGGTCCCCACCTTCCTTCTTTCCTCCCTTCCTTTGGTCCCCACATTCCTCCCTCCCTCCCTTCCTTGTTCCCCACCTTCCTTCCTTCCTCCCTTGGTTTCCACCTCCCTCCCTCCCTCCCTCCCTTTGTCCCCGCCTTCCTTCCTGCGGGTGGGGTTGCAAGGGGTCAGTGGGTGGGGCTTGCAGTGGCAGGGTTGGGGAGCAACCGGCCTCTGACACATTCTCAGCCACCAAATCTGGCCCTCCTTACAAAAAGTTTGGGCACCCCTGTATTACACAATGTAAAGCTCAGAGTGGAGAATCCCACTGCAGAATTGTCTCCTCTGAGCAGGGAACTGCCTTTTCTGTTGTTGTTCAGTCATCACAGAGTGGGTGGGATTAAATTTGTTCTGACTGGGTTGACATCACTCTTGTCTGCCCAGCATTGTCCTCTGATCTGATGCAAAAGGGCACTTGTGGGGGTGTCAGTTCCCCTCAACCAAATGTCCTTTGCCCCTCACCCTCCCCCCAATTTTTTTTTTAAAGGTTTCAACTCTGCCGGAACACACTATCACTAAGGCACTTGGGAGAACTAGGAGGAAAAGAAAGAGGTCAGTTGCCAGTTAGCACCTTGTTAGCAACTAAATGCAGCTTCAGGTATGGAAGCCGCATGCAACCATGCTCCCCATCACATTATTTATTATTATTATTATTATTATTTATTAGATTTATATACTGCTCATCTAGCGGCATGGCCACTCTGGGTGGTTTACAACAATTCAGTGTAAAACAACAAATACACTATACAATAAAAATATAATAAACTAGGCAACACAACATAATATGCATACTAAGGTATAATAAATCAATAGGATCACTCATAAGTCAATCAAGAATAAGTTGAGAACAAGTGGGGATGGATAGCATAGTCAACATTGAGTCTCGACAATTTCACCCATCAACACCGGATTTCTATGGGTGCCACTG
Organism: Phrynocephalus guinanensis; assembly: GCA_037367245.1. NCBI lineage: Eukaryota > Metazoa > Chordata > Lepidosauria > Squamata > Agamidae > Phrynocephalus > Phrynocephalus guinanensis. Next base: position 12,094,489 of record CM074735.1, read on the forward strand.
AAAGTGGACTGAAGTGTATTTGTCCAATGATGTAGCCCTACCCATAGCCACTTAACAGATTCACACTTACCACAATTGATCCAGGTAATTGCAGTGTGACTGGTGGCTCATTGGACAAAATAATGAATTCTGGACCTGAAAACTAGAAGAAAATGTACAATTTAGACAAAATGCTTTCAGGATTGATTAATTTGTTTGTTTTCATAATGAACGAGTACATTCTTTTGTTGATCACATGCAAATGGCCAGAGTTGTGGTGTTAGAACCACAGCAGACATGAAGAAGGAATTTAACCTTTCATCTTCTTTTGTTCCTGAGGAAAACCCTTGCCTTTGGGGTTTATAAAAGCTGCCAGAACGAGACTTGCTCAAGTATTTAGGAGATGGTTGAATCTCTCCTTGTAGCAGGGTAGTATCTGAGCATGCTTAAAGGGGGCAGGAGAAACAGCAATGTGGAAAAAGCCTCCTTGGATCCCCCCAATACCGAATAATTACCAACCAGTCTCTGTTATCCTATTTGTGGCAAGGTGCCATGGTACAGGTGGTGACTTCTTGGTTTCAGGGGTTCCTGGATGAGACAGATTATCCATATCCATTTCAATCCGCCTCCAGACCTACTTACGGGATGGAGACTGCTTTGGTTGCTTTGGTGGATGTACTAAGCCAGGAACTGAATGGAGGGCGTGTGAGTCCCTGTTGGTTTTGCAGAACCTATCCGCAGTTTTTATGCCATCAACCATGGTATCCTATTGGCCCATCTCTCGAGGATGGGACTGGGAGGCAACGCTTTATGGTGGCTCTGGTCCTTCCTGGAGGTGAGAACTCAGAACGTAGGGGGACTCCTGTTCGACACCCTCTTGACTCTGCTCACTATACTCTCTCCATTTTAAGGAATCCTGGTGACCAGGTACAGACACAAGTCTTTAACTCCCATCTCCTTAGAAAAGTAAGTGTAACACCAAACTACTTTGCAAGGCTGCTGTAACCCATTCTCAGGCACAGAATTTGCAACACAAATATAGTACAAATGCAAGAGAAGTGATGCCTTTATTAAACCACAAAAACAAAAATCATCACACAAATTTAAAGCTTTATGATTCAATCAAAGTATCACCTATCTCTTGCATTTGTGTAATCCTGAGCCACCCAACCCAACCTTTTCTTAATTCTTCATAAATATAGTAGTGGCAAGTAGGAATGTTCCTGGGCTTCAGAAAGGAAAGAGAGGCAAAACAAAAAGATCCATCAATTACCAGAGGACATACTGGGTAGTTCAAGAAACCCCCAGATCAACTAAGGCACTCTTGCAAATGTTGATTTTTTTTTTTTTTTTGGATTTAAAATATTGGGGAATTTGGAAAAAAAGAAAGTTCTAGAGATCTAATGCAAGACAAAACCTCTCCTGGAAATTCTAAGAGCTGAGATTGATGTATTCCCCTTCTGTTCAAGCGAGTGCCCATTATGTGTCCACGTATAGCAAAGAGAGTGTAGTACTGTACTGTACTTTACTTCTTAGATTAGTTTCTTACACTTAGCATTATTTTGTTTTTTCAAAAAAAAAACTGAGTTTTCAATATGATGCAGTTTTCATGATGCAGCCAGCAAATATCAGATGGATAATGGGTTTGTACAGGCTTTGACTGAGTATCTCAAAGCAGAGTTAGGTCATAGCTATTCCATTCCATTCCATAAACCTTTAATGGCATTAAAACAAAGGAAGTACACAAACAGAGACTAAACAGTTACACAGAACATTATAAAATAAATCTAATCAATGGTCTAACTAAAGTTCACAGAGGGTTGCGCTTTTTAAAAAAAATACAGCTGTTAGAAATTCAGCCACCCAAGCAGTGACTAGTTCAGAATTGTCCTGAAGGAGAAAGCCCATATATCCTTTAGGAGGGCCTGGGAAATCAAGAAGGATTTGCTCCAAGAAGATTTTGCATAGCTTATTGTGTGCCGGACAATGACAGAAGATGTGGGAGACTGTGTTGGGTTCTAAGTGGCAAAAGTTACAAATCCTCTGAGCAAGAGGGATATTGTGGTATCTTCCAGACTAAACTGAAGAAGGAAAGATGTTAAGTCTACTCCACATAAAGACACACCTCTTATTTGGGTTTACTAACTTGTGGAAATAACATAAGTCTTGTCAAAAAGAGGGGGGGGGTAAATTAAAATAACCAGAGGAGCAGACTGAATTAAGACTAGAGGTAAGTGACTGAGTCCCTACTTCCAGTAATCTTGTCTTTATGATCAGATGAGCTCTGTTCAGTTCAAAATCTGCGAAAGAGTCGAGAGTAAAATCTAAGCTTTGAAGATTAATTACAAAAAGTCTGTTCCCAAGTGGAAGTAAAAGGGTCTTTTAAAAATCATACAGTAAGAAACCAGAAGAGGATTATAGTAAAGGCTTAACCAGTATTTTAAAAGGCCATATCCTCCCCTCCTTCCCCTGATCCTTTCTTTTTTTTAAAATTTGAAAATAGTCTTTACTGCATTTGCAGAAACATTATTGCTTGTGATGGGTCTCTGCTTATCTTCCGGAATGGGTGGGTATAGATATGTGGCACTCTGATGTGGGTTTGGCATTGAGGGAGCACATTTGTGTAAATGGGATACTTAATCAGTGTTTATCTTTGTAGTGATTTGATCCTCATGACTAGAGTCTGGAATAGGAAGGGGAGGAAGAGGAAATTAAGAATCTGGGGAGGAATTCTCCTTGGCGAAGCTGTCCCTGCTCTGTGGATGCCCATGCTTTTAGAGTCCCACAAATGGTGAAAAGAGTACAAAAATATTACTAATGTATCACCTTCTCTTTTCTTTGGAACAAATATCTTGAGGATGCAGGAGCTGGCAAAGAATCCTTTGGAGAAATGGAGAAGGCAGAAGATGAGCCTGAAGACAAGACATCATGTGGACTGTTGCTCTTTTGAGTGCTGTCATCCATTCCACTGGCTGATCTTTAAAGAAATATGTGCACATACACTCATTTTAGTTACCCAAAAGCTCAACAATTCAGGAACGTTACAGAATCTTTTGTATCTTTATCAGATCTCTCCCTACGTGATCAGGTCATAAAGTGACAGCAACTGGGTGTGGTATCAGTAGGAGAGAAGGTGAGAGGAAGCCGGCTGCGCTGGTATGGACATGGGCATGTCCCCAGAGCAGCACCTGCTGCCACCATCACCCAAACTGCATGCCACCTGTAAATCATTAGCCAGCAGACACGTGGGCAGCCAAAACAGAGATGGCAGGGAATTGTCAATAAGGACATGCAAACTGTCAACCTGTACTCTGAAGACGTGATCTAATGGGCAAAGTGGATTTTCAGGATCCGAAAAGCAGATCCTGAACCTGTGGGAAAACACTAGCAAGACGAGGCAAAGAAGACATGGGAAAAATTCCCAGTGGGCTTTACTCACATCAAAGGATCCACAAAACTGTAATTTCAGTTTGCTGCAGCTACTTAATAAGCCAGAACACCTAAGAGATAGAACTAGCACATGGCAATCTCTCTAGAGCAGTGTTGGCAACCCTATGGCATGGGTGCCAAAGGTGGCACTCAGAGCCCTGTGTGTGGGCACCTGACATCACCACTTCACAGCCACCTGTATTCAGGTTAAATTGCTGTATTGGCGCTTTGCGAAAAATTAGTGGGTTTTGAATCGCAGTTTGGGCACTCGGTCTCTAAAAGGTTCACCATCACTGCTGAGAGATTGTGCTTCCATACTTTTTGAAAGCTTCAGCACAAATTAGTTTTGCCAGACAGTGATCATGAATGCAACTTTAATAGTCCCTTATGGCTAATATCTCCCTCCAGTCTTAAATGGCAATTACCCATCATTGGTGGAAAGGACAGAGACAGAAAAATTTGATCATTGTACACTTGAAAGTAAAGATGACAATGTTGTTTAATAAAGATTAGAAGCAGGCGAGGGGTCTGATATTGTTCCTTTCAGAATCTGGTATGTGTGGTCCTTCAGGGAAATGAAGTAAGTAGGAAGGCTACCCTTTGTTTTAAAAGGACAAATGTCTGCTTGATTCTTTACTCTGAAGCAGATGCCATGGTAGTAGCAGAACCATTCCATCATGTCCCCACCACTACCCATTAAACAAAAGGCATGGTTCCGGGTGAATCTTGCTTACAAATCTTTTTTTGGGTTATGTGTTAGGTGTTCTCAATGGAGATGGATGTGAAGCACAATGAAATGCAGCAAAGTGCAGGGGAGCACAGCTAAGCGCTTTGTGCTGAATCTCCAGTGAGGCACCACACAGGTGCCAGGCTTCCCTTCCCCCAATAGGCCCAGTTTGGCTTGCTAGCCTATTTGCGAGCCTTAGTAAGTCCAGATTTTCAAAAACAGGAGCTGATGGGGGAAATTATCACAGGAGGGGACAATACTGGAGATGCCACCTAGGAACATTCATAGAGCTAGGAATGAATGTGTTCATTAAATTCCCTTTATTTCATAAGCCATGCAGTGAAAAGCTGAGAGATATTAAACAAGCACTTCTATGTGTTGCCATGGTAGTTAGGAATGGAAAAATATATAGTGCAGATCAGTGATGAGACGTGATTGAAAAGGCAGTGAGCAGACCATGTTTTAGTACGTGCTTTATACAATCTGACACCTTCTAGATCAGCTGGGCAACAAATTCAGTCCACTTTAGCCAGCAGCAATCATCATCGCCTGCATCATTTTAGAGCTGCAGAGCTAGAAGGATCAACAAGTCAACCCCCTGCTGAGGAGAGACAGTGCGGAATTGAAGTTCCCATCTCTGGCTCTGGAGCCAGATACCTGAACCACTGAGCTATTCAATCAGAGTGTGAGGTATGTAGTCCACGATAATGGAAAAAAATGACAGGTCAGGGGATGCAACTTAAATTATAAAAATAGCACCTTTGAAGGGCTTCAGCAAGAAAATATGCTAAATGGTCAAAATACAATGCCATTTTCCCTTGTTAAACCTGCTGTGGAGAGGTACTGTCAAATTACTTCCAACCTTAACAGGGGTCTCAGGGGTATATAAGATCTTTAAGGAGTAATGTACCATTACCACTCCAGTGATGTGAATTCAGGTCTCTCGAGCCCAAGTCCAGCCCTCTTAACCACTATACCACACTGTCTCTTCTTGAAAGCAGATTCCATGGGCTGCTTTAAAAAGGATGGTGGTCAAAAGGAAAAATCTGGCAGATTTCATACCAAGAGGATGCTGCCTACGTACAAGCCATGCACTACCCACCTTTTTAAAAATATTTATACAGTCTAAAGGGAAACCTGTGTGTGCCTATTTAAAAGGATCCAAAGTTGAGCTACTGCTTAAACTTGAACATACTTAACTTGAACATACTTCAGCAAGTGTTCAAACGAAAGCATTGGAAGGGGCTTTGTAACTGTCACCAAGATTAGTTAGGCAACACTATGTTCAGCTCCTTCAGCTGTAACCACAAAGGACAGTCTTCTTGGGAACTTCTTTGGTGTGTGTGTGTGGAAGTGTAAATCACCAAAATGTTGAATACACTTCCACAGAAATCTGGTTCTTGTTGTGTGTTGCTGATGCCACTGCAATGGGCATTATTCTAATCATGTATTTCTTGACACATACTCACTGTCCACGTTTGACTCAGAAATAATAAGTTTATGGAACAAAACTTTATCCCAGACTATGCTTAATAAATCTAAATCAAATGTTACAGGTACTAAGATGATTACTTTCTGTGGGTGATGAGAACAACAGGGTTGAATAATTACCTGTTAATGAACAGTTTATAGCTACTGCGAGCCCGTACGTCACTGGAACTGGAGTCCCATGATTCTTGGGTCTGTGGAATCCTACCTAAGATGGGAAAGAAAGGGATGTTATTATAGGTATCCCCAGGGCCGGCACTTCCATTAAGGAGAACCAGGCAGTTGCCTAGGGCACCAAAATGGAGAGAGGGTGCTGGCCAGCCTGCTGCCCCACCCACCGCTGGCCACCGCGTCCACCCCCTGCCCGCCAGCCGCCTGTTGCCATCCGCCCGTCGCTGCCCGCCCATCCCTGCCTGTCGCCGTCCGCCCGCCACCCCCCGCGTCCATCACCGCCCGTCACCATCCGCCCCCGTGCCCGTTGCCGTCCCCCGCCATCTGCCCACCACCACCCCACTGCCACCCCGCCCGCCACCACCCTGCCCCCCCTGCCCCCCGCCTGCCAGCCTGCCCCGCCTGCCCACCACCAGCCCCACCCCCCGCCCCTCACCTAGGGCACAAAAAAACAAACAAACCCTAGCACCGGCCCTGGGTATCCCACAAGCATGATTCAGAGGTCAGAACATCCGGCCCATCAAATCAGGTTTATGCAGGTTTGAAGCCCCACTGAGCACTGACTCTACCCATAAAAGACCTCTTTATGACAAGGAGATTATTAATCAGGAGTAATAGTTTTCTAACCAATGCAAAGTGAACGAAGAAAGCTGAATCATTGGAATCATATCAAACCTCTCCAAAGTGCAAAATATTTCTTTGGCAATCCAAAGTTTTAAAAAGTAGAGTATTGGGGGTGGACAACTGAATTGGAGTCGACAAGTCTCATTCAGAAAAGGAAAATACTTTAAAACAACAAGGAAGCCCAACACAAAAATGGATACCCAGTTCAAGAGCCAATGAAAAGTCCAATAATGGACCTCCTAGGAGGGCTCAGATTGAAGATCTGTCAGATCCTGTCCCTGTGCTGGGCAGCTCTTTCACATCTTGGCAGGATGGAGGAAGGTTCCTTTGCTAATTATAGCTCCTTCTCAGTTTCTGTGTTCCTTACACCATCCCGGCAATTCTTTGTCACCTATTTATATTCTTCCTTTGTGGTCTAGCCTTCCTTCCATTTCCTATCCATGTTTCCCTTCCCCCCCCAAGCACTCTCTCCGAGGATTTTGTGAAGCCACATTGATCCTCCCTTCCCTCTTATCTTTATGGCTGTCTTGTTGAAATTGTTTGCATTTATGCCTCTAGAATTTCATTTCAAGAAACGTCTTCCCATCTTGGACCCCTTTTTCTTGCTAGGATCACTTGCCAAGGAATCTTCCTTATCATTGTTCTGAGTTTACCACACCCCAAGGGCCTATGAATATTTGCTATGAAACTGACATTTCATTCAGCATTTCATTCTGTTGCCATATGTCTGAAGAAGTGGAGTTGATTCACGAAAGCTTACAAACATAATAATCTTTAAGGTGCCACATGTTTTCGTCTTTTGTTTTGGGTTTTTTTTATTTTGTCTGGAATATTAAAATTAGCTTTCCTAAAAATCGGACATAAATGTGCAGCTACACTCAGCTTTTCAACCATCTTTGTGTAAATTGGTAGGACAGAAACTGAAGCAAGGAATCCTCTCCCCACCCTGCCATTACCTTGGTACAGATTCACCTGTGGAGACAAAACTGAGGTTTCTGCTGCCTTCTCATGCAGCCTCTTCCTGACAGCGTTGCTTCTGCCAAGGGGGTCATGTACAGCGTCTTCAACGATTCCTTGTTCTACCTATACATAATGTACAGCAGTATCAAGACATGAAATAAACATATTTGTGCCTACAAGGAAAGGGATAATTTCATCAGATGCCCTATCCGGTTTCAAATAACAATATTTGTCCTCTGCCACCGAAGCGTCTACTTTTGATGGCAGAGGGGGCAAATAATGCATTTACACTGCAGTGTGATTGCTTCTGCCTAGTCCATACAGTTTCTTTCCGATCCTTTTATGGAGGAATACGTAGCCATCTGATTTCAAGCCAAGCCAAGCCAGCTACAGAAGCACTGAAGCAGAGTAGCGAGCCCATTCAGATGGGAAGTGAGTTGGTGCCTACATTTACTTGTTTCCCTCTTTCAGTCCTTTTCTTATTCCTTTTTTAAGGAGGGGGGACATATGAAACCGGGGAGGGGGAGGAGAGCAAAGACTCAGCAGACGGTGAGAAGGAAATAATTAATCAGTGCTTCTTTGCAGCTTTCTAATTCTTCCTGCAAAAGAGCTACTGTAGCAAGCTGCAAACAATGTCCTCCTCTCTCTTTGCTGACTCCTGCATGGTCCCCTAGAGCCAATTCCTGGAGAGAAACTAAACCCAGCTTCCTGGATACAATTTTGCTGTACATCCATTTATCCTTTCCCTGCTATGTAGTCACACCCAGAGTCTTGATGAACCTTATACCCCTGGGATAAGAGTTGGGGTTGTAACTGGGAAGGAAGGGAACCTATGTGGCTTTTCACGGCACTGGCTGCTAAGGGTCTTTACATAAAATTGACAAAGATTAGCGAACCATTCTTGGACAACTTGGCCGAAGAACTTGTGGGTTCCACTCATGAAATAAAAGAAGATCCTTGGGGCGTTACGTGAATTTTAGCCAACACAGCTTCATCCATAGAAAAGAGAGGGACCATCATGATTTCTCCCAATCTCCCATGCAACTTCAATATTTATTCAGGAATGAAAAAACTGAAGCAGATTTTAGCACAGTGCAGAAGCTGAAGGGGTTAGGGGATGAAGGACCTTTGTGGAAGATCTGTAGGAGCTGCAAGCTGATTCTACAGTGCTACTACAATATATTGCTTTGAAATACTGTTGTTTTCATCTATGTATCTTTTAGATGATGGAAAATGCACACTTCTTGTCAAAAGAAACAATTTAAAATGTGCATTGTTGGAAACATACATAATTAAGAATGGCATTGTTATTTCCTTGCATTAAATAAGTACTCTCCTTTTCTTGCCTTTATTCCCCTCCTTTGCATGGTGAAGCAAAGAAAGGATGGCATTATCTGCAGAATGACTTTTGACTGGTATCAGTACAAATCTATTGTCTTGAAGAGCAAAATAATCTTCCTATCATCTGTTCATAGAATAATAACCATTCCTTATGTGAATACCATACAAGTACTGTATAGAGGTGCTTACTTCTTGAGTGGTTTCTAATGCCGATTCCACTAGTTTCTTGATGAGGGCATTTGCTGGGAACTGGGACAGCATCTGATGTGCTTCGTATGCATCCAGAATGGACTCTGGAGACAGTCTCTTCTGTGGCAAATCTTCGCACAACATTAGCAGAATGGTATGCAACTCATCACTCAGCTGAAGAGGCTTAATTGATAATGGGGAGGGGCAAGAGGGAGTGGTATTTTGAATCTACCCAGTGCTTTCTGTAAGTACATTTTTGAAGCAATGTAGTGTTCAATGAATTATTTTAATTATTTGATTTATATACCCCCATGTAGCCAATGGCCACTCTACCTTCAATGATCTATAGTATTTTCCCTTCCATAGTCAAAAAAAGCAGCTAAAACTTCCAACTTTTCAGTCATATTTTCCCAACTGGGACAGTTTTAGTAGTTTTAATAAAGATGGGTTTTCTGTGCTCACTGAATTTCATGTGCATCTTTACTGAAGAAAACATTTCTTCCCATCCTAGTGGAGTGGGATACACCCACACCCACAAGAGAAATATGGTCCTCAGAGGACTTTCTCTTCTTCATGGATCCCATTCCCTTTTTCTTTCTTTCAAAAATTCAACTCAAAATGCATGAATTGGGTAACATAAACATTCAGAAAATTCATATCCTCTCAGCCTTTTCTCCCCATTTGTCGAAGTCACTGAAACGGGATGTTACAGGAAAACATGTAACCTGGACTTTACAAACATTCAAATCATATATTTTGAAACGTGAAATGCATGCACTGTTGTGCCTTACCTGGCTGGGAGGTAGCTGGTAATCTGCTGACCAATACAGGGTCATCCCTAATGAGTACACCAGCATCTAGAAAAAGGATACACATAACACTGGCTAGAAGTAGTAAACGAAGAGGGAAAGGCAAGGTAAGAAAAACTTCAGAATCATTTAATCCTTACATAACTTATACACATCAAAAGTGAATTAAAGCGATGGCATCGTGCCACTGGAATAAACAAATCAATGCTTCTCATCTTTTCTAATTCAGACAAACAATCCATTTTATTTGAGAGGTGGATAGGGAAAGCTGCAGGTGTGTGGAAAGAAGGGAAATGTGGACTACAGTAGTAAAAATATATAATTGAGCTTAATAACAGCTGTGTCTAACCTAGCAGTTTTCAGATGCATTGTACAATATATATTCCAGCATCTTAGGCATCAGTTAAGATTGTTGCATTTGTAGGCTAACACACTGGCAAGGTGTGGGGAGGTAACTTTTAAATTACATAAACTGCACTCTTGAATTTGCCAACAACAAAGAATGTCACTAAGAATCCACATATGAATTCATGAACTGCATAAAATTTACAGTAGTTCCTTGGTTTACGAGCATAATCCATTCTGGAAGCATGCTCATAAACCAAAATACTCATACATCAAAGCAAATTTTCCCATAGGAAATAATGGAAACTCAAATGATTCTTTCTGGGGACCCAGTTTCCACCATTCCCTATGGAGATATTTGCTTTGATATAGAGTATGGGAGCTGGGAGCTGCAGTGGACAGAAACCAACAGCAAGGACCCCCAGCAAGGGCTGGAGGGCAGGGGCTGCCATTAGGCACTGACAGGCCTGCAGCAATGGCAAGAGGCCAGTGCCGGTCAATGCACATGGCCCACCATGAAGCATCATGGGGCCCACAACTGAGCCCCAGATGCCACTTCTGGTCAGCGTTGAACCTGGCCTGGGCCCACCAGGCACCCCAGAGGCTTTCCGGAGCACTTTTCTTATCCCTTGAAATCAGTTACCATTGCCTTAATTATCATTTTAAAGATGGCGATTCCATTCAATCAAATGCTTTAAAAATATGCAATGAAATTATACTTGTCTTCTTTGTTTTGAAATTCCATGCATTGTGTTTAATACTTTCCTTGCCAATAGATATTTGACTTCCTGGCATAAAATCAGCTTGATCTACTTCAATATATTTAGTAAAATAAATAAATAAAATGATTGTCTTTGCCAATAACACCATAAATATCTTGGCATCCTGATTTATTTCAGAAATATGTCTATAAGTCTCAGGTTCAGTCAGATCTTTATTATTTTTCAGTTTTATAATTGTTATATTTATAATATAATTGGTGATTGAATTTATTTATTTATTTATCTATCTATATATTTATCTATTTATTTATACAGTTTATATGCCTAATTTAAAGTAATGGTATTTTTTCCCTTCATAACTTTATTGAAAAGGGATTTTAATTATGGATACCAACATTTTATTATACTGTAGTCCTAATCCAGTGTTGGCAAACCTATGGCATGGGTGCCAAAGGTGGCACTTGGAGCCTTTTCTGTGGGCACTCACCATCGCCCCTGCACAGCCTCCTGTAGTCAGGTTAAGTAGCTGTATTGGCACTTGGCAAAAAAAAAAAAAAATTAGTGGGTTCTGAATCGCAGTTTGGGCACTCGGTCTCTAAAACGTTCACCATCACTGTCCTAATCCATTAATTCCTGTTTTGTTTTATTTTACCTTTTTAAGCTTGTTAATGACTTCCTCTATTACCTCTTCCCTTATTAATTACTCCATTACACTCCCAGCTATTTCTTGAAGCTTCCTACCCCAATTCTTCTCTATATATTCTCTAAGTCTTTGGGGGGATAATCTCCCCACAATATATAATTTACATTAAAAATGTCTTAGAAGATATTTAATTTATCCCTCATCCCTTATCAAATTACATATTAAACCTACCTCATTTTTAATCATTGCAATGAGGCATTTCAATAGAATTGCAACAAGTAGGCTACTACTGTCTTCCTCTGTGAGTGCTAAAATTGAAGATACTTTACCTGAATATGACTTTACAGTGAGTGAATCAACATTGCCTTTGCTATGTGTCTTCAGCATCACTTCCCCCATGAACAAATGATTTAAAAAAACAATTCTAACAAATCTAAGCTCTGAAAAGTGAGGAAATGAAATAAACGTACTTCTGTCAGTCCGGAATACTTAATGTTGCCACACAATATTTCAGGAGCTTTGAAAGGTGCAAGGTTTGCCTGGGGTATGTTGTCTCTAAAAGACAAATTTCCTTCAGCTGAGAGTAGAACTGACCACGGACAAATCATGTAAGCAGGTGCTTCTGAAAGAGAGAGAAGCAAATATTCAGGTCCCTTGCTTTCCAGGTTCAGAAGCAAGTGAAGTAATGGAACCGCTGTAAGAGCTCTACATGGCAGACACGGTTGAATCCACAGCCAAGCGGACATGTGGTGGCTAGTCCAGAACTGTATGGATTGCACATAATGGTAAGTCTATCAAAATATCATATGTACATTGGTTTCATTATGCATAGTCATATGTTCTCTCTCATTCATCTCATAAACAAGTGTATATATACAGGCAGCTTCTTTTAAATGCACACCTTAATGTGGAGACTAAGAGTCTGATGGAGATGCCAAGAGCAATGCCACCATTCAAATCAGTAGCACAGTGTGGTGGGGGCACAGGATGCTTTCCCTAGATGCACACATTCTTAGGAGTGCAACATGCCTGTATGTGTACATGCATCAATGTGAAAACACACACACACACACACACACACACACACACACACACACACACACACACACACACGTGTGTGTGTGACAGCTTGAGGTTTTGGGGAACCTGCTCAAGTGGCCTTGCACCCCTGGCTGGCATCTCCTCTCACCCCTCCTGTTCTTTGGTGCCAGGCACATGCAGCTCATTTACCACCTGATTATAGCCTTTCTCCCAGGCTGCCTCCCAGGCTGGATCAGGACCAAGCCCATAAATGTGCCTCCACAAGCCCTTCCTCCACAGACAGTCTTCCTCCTCTGGCCCTCCAAGAGCCTATGGCAAGAAAGGAGCAGGCAAACTCCCCCCCCCCCATCACCTTCCTCATTCTCTCTGCCTTGCTGGTGCCTCTACTCCACTTGCTGCCCCTTGCCCAGAATTGTGACCCGTCTAGTGGTTAATGTGAACAAACATGACACAGAAGTACAATGCAGTATGACAGATAAAGTTGGAATATATAGAACATGAGAATCATAGATCAAGGCAAACGGGAAACTATGAAGCAAGAACAAGAATGTTCAAACATGGCTATACAGTAACACCTTGGTTTTAAGAGTAACGGTTTAAAAGCGATTTGCAAGACAAGTCAATATTTCTTCTGAATTTTGCATTGATCAACAAGCAATGCCTTGATATACAAGCACTGGAGGAAGTCACATGATCACAAGTGAGCCAATGGTGTCTCTCTCTCCTTCCCTCCCCCCCTTCTGGATTTAGATGATTGTCTGGAATGTTCTGTCTCAGGCAGCCTCCACAGCAGAGAGAGGCGAGGGGAATAGAGCCAGGAACATTTTCAAAGGGGAGTGCAGATTAGGGTGTTATTTTTCTTTATATTAATATTTTTCTTGAATTTTTTCCAACATTCTTTCTTATTTTTTCAAACCATTCCTATTCATGGGGCAGCTAGTCAAGTGTGCGAGGCATACCTCAGTTTGTGAAATCAATGCATTCTCTAGAATGTTTTGTATTCTGGAAAATTCCTAAACCAGAAACGCATGGTTCCTCTAAGTTTCCATAATTTCTTATGGGGAAATCTACTTTGATTCAAGAGTGTTTCAGTTTACAAGCATATTTTCCGAACAAATTATGCTCATAAACCAAAGTATTACTGTAATTCATATGAACCAACTAAAGGGTACATATATGACATTTTCAAAACTATAAAATGTTTTACTATGGAAATGACAAAAACTTAGGGACTAGTAGTTCTGATCCAGAAGCAAGATAGGGGCTCACTGCTAGAATGAAAGTCTGATTAGATAAATATCAATAATACTTTTTAGACATCCTGTCAACATAATTAATCATTCTTGAAGTCTACACTCAAATTGCAGAGGCTGAAGAAGAAATTGAAAGATTTTATGCATGAGTCCGGAAGACAATTGATCACACCCCCAAGCAAGATATTTATTTATTTATTTATTTATTATTGCATTTATATCCCGCCTATCTTCGAGAACGAACTCTAGGCGGCTAACAGCCACAGTCAATACAATAAAATAACAAATCAATAACAACACAATATAAACAATTAGTACAGGCACACCCAACATCACCAAAGGCAGGGGTCTGCAACCTTTAAGATATAAAGAGCCACTTGGACCCGTTTCCGACGGGAAAACCCGCTCGCTTTGCCGGCTCCCCGCCTCACCGGCCAATCGCCGCGCCGCTCCCAGGCCCCGTGCCTCCCCGTTGGCTGCCCTGGGGCCACTATTTGCATGCCGGCCAGCCGGCCAGCCCGCCACCTCCCGGAGCCGCGGCAAAGGTTCCAAAGAGCCGCATGCGGCTCCGGAGCCACGGGTTGCCGACCCCCGACCAAAGGCGATGAGCCTGATAGATAAAATCTTAGACAGCCTATCTATTAGTGGCGGGTAAAAAAATAAAATGCATGCTGATAATCGCATGTGATTGGAATGCAAAAGTAGGAAACAAAGCCAAAACCAATGTTACTGGAAAACGTAGGAGAAATCTACCAGGGAATTATCTTGAGTGGGAGAGGCTAACCATAACAGTTACTCAAATCAAACCAAACCAAACCAAACTAAAACAACCCTTGAGTTTATGAATGTGAGATATTGTGCTTCCATACCTAGATGCCCTTAGCACATCCAATCTCAATTGATTTCGGAAGCTAAGCAGGGTCAGCCCTGGTTAGTACTTGGATGGGAGACCACTAGGGAATACCAGGTGCTGTAGGCGCCTGGAGTAGGAACTGGCAAACCACTCCAGTATTCTTGCCAAGAAAACTCCATGGACATGGGGTCATGAAGAGTCAGTCACAACTGTAATGACACAACACACACACACACACACACACACGCGCACACACACACACACACACACACACACACACACACACACAAAATTCAGAAAGCAAGGAAATGGCCGAATGTTGCTGCACAATAGTGTGCCTGTGTTGCCAGCTAGAGAAAGGATGATACACTGGAAAGAAAGGTCAAAATCACCCATAGTATGTGAAAGGAAAACAATAAAGAAAGAGAAAAAAATCAGCTCATATGAAATGTAGTGTTGGAGGAGAGCAATATAGTTAGAAAAGCAGAAGAGTGGAAACTCAGTAAAATTGAGCCTGATCTCTCACTAGTGAAAAAATGAGACAGGTCACCCTCTCTTGCCATGTACATATAATGGAAATACAGAAGTAATCAGAATAGTCTTTCTTCTTCTTTTTCTTAGCATTTGTCCCACTTGGTGGTAGGGTCCACTATAACCACAATAATCTGTATTGCAGGGGAAAGTGAGTGGAGCAGTTGGAAAAGAGTAAAAAGACCTGACATGAATGGATTGACTCAGTAAAGGAACCACAGTGGTTCGTTTCCAAGAACTGAGCATAACTTACTGGAAAAGACAATATGGCGAGGATGGGAGGGTATTAGGAAGGGAAAACAACTGAATTTGAGATGCTGTTTTTTTGCAGGATCTGAGGAGAGCTGTTAATGATAGGACATTTTGGAAGTCAGCAATTTAAAGAAAATATGATCACAAAATTGTGGAGTTTAATACTGGCAACAAATAAACTGCAATTGTCCAAGATTTTGTGTACCTCAGCTCAGTCATCAATCTAAATGGAGAATGCACCAAAGAAATCAGAGGGAGGGAGTCTGGTACTTGAAATGGCAGGTCATAAGGCGCTAGAAGAGATCCTCAGGGGTAAAGAGCAGAGATTGGCCTAGAGACTGAGGCCAACAACATCTACAGTTTATTCTCAGTTGCTACGTATTGATGTGAAGAAAGCTGACTGGAAAAGGAGCAATTCATTCAGAATATAATACTGGGAGAAAGCTTTGTGGTTTGTGGACCATAAGAACGATGAACAAACGGATCCTAAATCAAATCAAGCCTAAACTATCCCTCAAAGAAAAATGATGAAACTGCAGTTGCCATATTTTGGTCACATCATTAGAATAGAAGATTCACTGGAAAAGACAATAATTAGGAATGAGGCTTTTTGATTATTCTCACCAAGCTCCTAGATTTCACCAGAAATTCCTCCAGACAGAATTCTGGAAGCTGTAGCCCAAAAAATCCAAGTTCATAGAGGAATTTCAGGAGATGTGCCTTGGCACGTATCTCTTCGCAGCAATGACCATTAGTGAGTGGAATGAGCTGGAATGGCTAAATTCCATGACGGAACTACAATGGATTATGGGACTGATACTTTTTTGAAGTGCAGCTGTCCAGAGCTTAATGAAGAGAGAAACCACCAATCCCCTAATCTCTTGCAGCTGGCATGGCATTTAGTCTACCCCTGGCCATTTCTGTCTTCTTCTTCAAGCTGATGGGCATCACTTCAGAGAAAGACTTGGTGAGGTACCGGTATGGGTACTGAAACTCCTCTGAGAATTTTGATGCTTTTTTTTTTTTACATTTCCCAGAATTCTGACGTGAAACATTTCTGATTAATTCTGGGAGCTATGGGGGGGAGTTCTATACTAACCATAATTCTATAAACAGTCAAAGGCAACAGACCCATTATGAGATGGACTGATTCCATAAAAGAAAAGTCAATATCAATGGGCAATTTTCACAATGGAGAGTAGAGATGGGCACGACTCAAAAAAATGGTGTTTTGTTTGTCATTTGGTCGTTTAGGGGTCCGTTTTGGTTCGTTTTCGTTTTCGTGATGTTTTTTTGCAAAAAATTTCATTTTTGTTTCGTTAGGTAATGAAACGAAAAAACGAAAATGAAAATGAAAAATTGCTGTTTCGTTAGCATTCTTTTTAGTTCAATGCATCTGCTGTAACGAAAATGAAAAACATGGCAAATTTGGTCGTTTCGTTTTCGTTTTCATTTTGTTTTAAAAAATTCATTTTGTTTTCATTGCGTAACGAAATGAAAAATGAAAACGAAAACGAAAACTCGCTCGTTTCGTGCCCATCTCTAATGGAGAGAGATCTCAACGTTACATTTATCCTCCCAGGAATATCCCTTGGAACATGCATATCTTCAGGGGAAGAATGGATGGCAACATTTTAAAGCAGTGTTTCCCAACCTTCCTAATGCCGCGACCCTTTAATACAGTTCCTCATGTTGTGGTGACCACTTGCCCTGCTTGGAAGAGGCCACCACTCTACAGACACCCTCAGCCAATCACAGCCTCTGGTGCTCAAGAAACTAATAAAACCCAGGATCTTGAAAGATGGAGGTTGGAACAGAATATAAGTTAAAACAATTCCAAATAGAGTAAGAAATGGAAATGAGAGTGAAAGAAATAGAAATGAAACAGAAAGACAAAAGACAGAAATGCAAGAACTTTTAAACAAATACAGGACTTTGTTTACACCTAATCCAGGAAGAGCTAAGGGGGTGAAGCATAAGATAAACACAGAAAATGCTGCTCCTGTAGCTGCGATTCCGTATAGAGTTACCAGGATATATATAGATAAGATCAAGGCTGAAATAGAAGATATGAATGATTGTACCATCAAAAAGTTGTTGGGTGACTCCAATTGTTGTAGTAGATAAACCTGATGGAACTGTGAGATTTTGCGTGGATTATTGTAAATTGAACAATGTCACAAAACCAGATGCATATCCCATGCCGAGGTTAGACAATTTAATTGAAACTGTAGGAAGATGTAGTTTCAACAGCAGCCTCAATCTAAGCAGGGGATATTGGCAAATTGAAATGGACCCTAACAATCAAGAGAAGACAGCCTTTTGTAGTCCCATAGGGTTATTTGAATTCAGTGTCATGAATTTTAGCTTAAGGAATGCACCAGCTACATTTCAATGTTTAATAGACCAAATGCTTCATAGTCTACCAAATTTGCAGTGCCTATTTAGATGACATTGCTATATTCAGTTCCTCATGGGAAGAACACATAAAGCATCTTGAGATGGTGCTCCACAGACTTAAAGATGCTGCAATGACCGTCAAAGCATCAAAATGCCAAATTGGAAATACAGAAATAAAATATTTGGGACATCATAGGAGGAGGAGGAGGAGGAGCCATTAAACTGTTGCAGACGAAGATTGAAGCAATTGACCAATGGCCACAACCTACATCAAAGAAGAAAGTAAGATCATTCTTGGGATTTGCTGCCTATTATAGAAGATTCATCCCATACTTCAATACCATAGCAGTGCCGTTAACAGAACTTCCCAAGAAGCAGCATCTGAATGTGTTGCAGTGGTTGCCTGGGTGTCAAGCAGTGTTCAACAGCTTGAAAAAAACCCTTAACATCAAAGCCTGTTTTGTTGGCACCTGATTTCTACAAGGACTTTTAGGTCTACACCGATGCTTTGTACACAGGACTGTGTGCAGTACTTTGCCGGGAAGGAGAACAATGGACATTACAACCCGTGATGTTCATCAGCAAGAAATTTCAATTGCAAGAGTGTCATCTGGCCACGACTGAAAAAGAATGTTTATCCATAATTTTATTCATAAGAATAAGAACGTAAGGTATTAATAGACGTTGGCAGCAAAGATACACAAGGTTACAACACATTTTTAAAGTGTGTCTGGAGTGTGAAAGCCCCAGTTCATCACACCTGCCTGATACACATTCACCAACATCCTGTTGTTTAGTGTAAGAAGATGCACTTTGTATGCTGTACCTAAAGTGGGCCTATTTAAGCCAATGAAACTTATGAAGGAGAAGGCAAATCAATTTCCCACTGATTCAGTGGGCCTACTGTGACTTATAACACAAAGCCATAAGATTTCAGGCTGTGTCACAGTAGATTGTATGCATGTGGGTGGGTGTGAATATATAAAGCAGTCATAAATTCAGAGACAAACACAAAGAGATAGCTATTTAATTTTTACCATTTAACTAATATTTAACAACCGGTACATAGGAAGTGGGAGAGTGCCTGGAGTACACTTCCTGAGACAAGGCATACCTCTGTGTAAGTCCTCCAGGAGTTGTTGTGTACCAAGTAGCAATAATGCCCATATTTCTTCTTCCTCCAGAGGACCTCCTCTAGTTTGCAAAATCTCAGCAAGAGTGATAGCTGTGCTCATCTCTGTGGAGACAGAAAACCAGTGTCAGCATCAATGAAGTTACTCATAGCAATGTTTCATAAGGCCAAAATCGTATTGCTGCAACTAGCTGCCCGGCATGGACTTCTCACATGCCTGGTCATAAGCCATTTTGCTGATGATCAATTAGTGCAATTAACCACAGCAGCTTCACACTATGCTTCCACAAATGCCATTAAAATTTGGGCCAATTGGGAAAAAATGGGGGCGCTCAAATAAATTGGCTGGGTGTAGGTGGCGATGACTCCTTTATTCATATTTGTCCTAGTAGAGAGGACAGCAGGTATGGCTCAGGTTCTCTGGGAAACAAGAGCTGTGGATGGAATTGCCCAGACAGATCAGGGGTCAGCACATAAGGGTAAATTGCATCACAGGTGAGGTGAGCTATTTGGTCACATCTCTGTAACATGAAAACAAAGACACGGAACCCAACCTGAAAAACCGAACTGACCACAACTGTTTTTGTTACAAATGAGTCGACCACAATATGTGGATCAGCATATCCACTTTTTGGAGAATCTATAACATTTGCTTGGCTCTATATGTTCAACCAATGGCATCCGTCTGTGATTATCTGCTGAATTTGTTTTGGCTGTGAATCCAGAGAGGAATTCTTAGTCTTTGCCTGAAAATGTGCTAGCAGAAGCTATTGCAAGGCCTCCTCAGTTAAGCAGTGCATTTCATCCACAGACTATCTCAGTTTTAGCATGGATTTATATGTCCCCTCCCAATACAAATCAAAATGCCACTAGAGTCTCTGAAACTGCCAGAACTTCTAGGCCAGACAAAGCATGCAGTGACTAAAAAGCAAAAAGCATTGGAGATCTGATTTCCAAATTAAGGTAATCAAATGATTTGAAACAGTCATTTTTGTCAATAAGCTGTGCTGGAGTGTTGATTCCTGGACTTATTCTTCTGTGCCGGAACACTGGCTTACCTCAGCTTTCAGATGAAGATTGCCCTGACATATGGTCTCCCTGTGCACAAGGATCAAATCTTCAAATTGATTCCTTCTGATCCCCCCATGTCATTCCACTAGCCATACTAGGAAAAGTGTGCAAACAGGGTTCATGCTGATGGTTGCACTTCATCACCCCTCTCTCCTATGGTGTAATGCTTTTGTCATTCTCGTTCTACCCATTGAGAGCATCCTGTCCCTAACATCTTCCCCACAACCCAATCTAAGCTCTGAGCAACCATGTATAGGTTGCTGACAGATATTTATGTTGGGAAGATCAGCTCTTCACTGTTCAGCCTAACATCCCAATTTTACAGACAAATTATAAAATACCAGTACCAGTAGAGACTGATCTAACTGAGGATCAGCTACAATCCATTAGAGTGCCAACACTGTGGCTGTAATGTTGATACAGTAAATAGGTATGGTTTGTTTATATCTGGTTTTCTTTTAATCCTGCCCCCCATGCAATCAGATCAGAAATAAACAAAAACAAAAAAAAAATGTTCTGGCACCTTGAATACTGTTCTATTTTAATGTCAGCGTTTGTGGATCAAATCCAGTTCCTCAGACATTAAACTGAGATGATACGACTGGCATGGTCCCATGACCAGGTAAAGATACAGGCAGCAGACAATGCCAAGTGTTCATTTGTAAAGGAATAGGAATATCAAACTATGGGCGTTTATACACGACCCCTAAGCTGCGCTGCAAATGGCTCCCAGCTCCGGAGCTTAGAAATGTTTCCCCACCAGCTCCGGAGTTTGGAGACAATTAAGTGCGACCCCGCCCACTTTAGCGCGACCCAGCACACTTTTCTTGTACCTTGTCTCTGGAGGTGAAAAAAATTTGATGCGGATAAGAGTGCCGGGCTCTCCTCGCTTGTCTGTTGTTTTTTTGTCTCCCGCCCCTTTAAGAGCCCCTTGAGAAAGAACCAGGAAGTAACGGGGCTCGTGGCAAGTTCGACCGCACCGGCAGGTTAGTAAAGGCTTCTTTTGTCCTTTTTTTCCCTCCCCCCCTCACGCCGACAGGAGCAGGAAGTGCTGAGGGGTGGGGACGCAGGAACAGAAACGAACCCCCAAGATCTCTGGTCCGAATTTAAGGGACCAGCGGATCTTAGGGGTCGTGTGAAAAGGCCCTATGATTAATTTCAAGTAGAGATGGGCACGACTTGAAAAAAAATTTTTTTCGAGTTGTCGTTAGTCGGGCCGGTTCCGTTTCGGGTCGTCTCCGTTTTTCGCGAAAATTCGCAAAAATTAGTCGGTTCGTTTTTTTCGTTGTCATTAGTACTGGTTTTTTTGGGGGGGGAGCGGGCTCCTGGAGGCACCTCTGTGGGGTGAGTGCCTCCTCTGGCCCGCTATAAGGGAAAGTGGGCTCCTGGAGGCACCCATGGGTGCCTCCTATCCTCACCCACTAGGAAAGGGGAAGCAGGCTCCAAGAGACCCCTCAACATGGGGGTCTCCCCTCCTCACCTGCTGCTGCTGCAAAATGCTATGCAATAGCCATATGGATATTGCATAACAGAATGTGCAGACAGTGACTGTGAAGACTAGTGGATGGCACTGAACCCAGAGCCATAGTGAGATGCCTAACTAAGGCTCTCGCACCACCATGTCTCACACAGAAGGGAATTGTACTTGCTGCGTGTAGTGCAATGCAAGCAAGTAGATCTGGCTTAGGGTTAAGGTGGGTTAGTGCAAGGGCTAGGGTTAGGCTAGTGACAGGTAAGGTTACGGTGGGCTAGTGGGTTGCACCTCTGGGTGCCTCTCTGACCCACTAAGAAGACAGTCTGTGACGTATGGGTACGGAGTCAAGGGTTAGGGTTAGGGTTAGGGGGGCTAGGGCAGGTTTTAGGGGGCTTTTTGGCACATCCCAGAAGTCTCCATGGCCAAGTGGCCATGCGATTTGTGGGATGGCTCCAAAAATTTGCATGGTCGTCCACTCCCACATGGCTGGCCACTCGGCCAGCCCATCATTGCGCAGGTGTAAATAAAATAAAATAAAATAAAATCAATGGAGGACAGAGGAGGAGAGGAGAGACATTTTGTTGCAAGAAAAAACCCACTGCTACTGTGAAAAATCTGGCAGTTTATAAATTTTCGCGTGTTTCTGTTGTGCTTGTGTGTTTTTGGACCACGATTTCAAAAACAATATTGCGTTCGCCGCCCCATTTTGGATCCCCCGCCCGCACCGCATGGCATGGCGATGGTGACTCGCGAGTCCGGCTGCCCAGGACGGGGGGGAGGCGGGACCCCCCTTCCAGAAACCACCCCTCCGGTAGGTGCCCTGCGCCCTTAGTCAAGCAGGCATTTTTCCGCTGCTTTTTTGGCCCGGGAATGGGTGGGGGGAGAGTTTAAAAGTTTTTTCCTGTGCCGTCCGTGCCGCTTGCTTGCGCTTTAATTGTGGCGGCCGGCGGCCGACGAGACTGGGCTTTTTGCTGGCTGGCTGCGAGCCTGCGGCGAGTCCCACAGAGCAGCCCACTAGGATGGGGGATGGGGGGGGAGGCCGGGGACCTCCAGAAACAACCCCTCTGGTAGGTGCCCTGAGGCACGGCAGGCATTTTTTCGCCTGCTTTTCGGCCAGGAACCGGGTTTTTTTAACGTTTAAAAAACTTTTTTTCTGTGCCGCGTGGCATCGCGCGATCGCGCGATGCAAGGAACGAGCACGACAAATCAGACCAAAATTGTTCGTTCGTCGGTTCGAGCTCGAAGTCTGGCGGAGTAATTCCCGTTACCGTTTCCATAGAGTAACGGAAACGAGTAACGGAAACGGAAACGGGAATACCGCTAAGCCGTGCCCATCTCTAATTTCAAGTGTTTCAGGGAAGCCAAGGGCAATACTGTCAAGTCAAGAGGCTTGATTCCACTTTGAGTCTGAATGTGTACTAGGTCATTCAAGATGGAAAGGTCAAAGCTGAGACAGTAGACTCTTTGCAAGATTAACAGTCACATTGGATGAAGAGAATATACAGTAGATAGTTCCAATGGTGATGGGGCTGTTAAATTCCTTGAAGAAGTACTAGTGAGTAATAGTGAAAGGTGGCATGGGGTATGAATCAAGATAAATTGGAACCTATACAGCAAGAAAAAGAATGTTTAAACATTGCAGCACTTGGTGAGAGCAAACTAAAGTGGACAGAAAGAACATTTTCATTCAGGTGAAATGTTTTGCTATGACAAAAATCAGAAGAAATGGAGTGGTTCTAATCCTGAGACAAGATGTAGCACAGACGGGTAGGGGCTATAATACAAGGGCCGACTGAAGAATGTTAATCATACTTAAGAAAACCCATCAACATAACCACTGTTCAAGTCTCTAAGTAATAAGATGAAGAACAAATTGAAAGCTTTTATTCAGAAGGAAACTGATTACATTCCCCACCTCCACCACAGCCTGTTTATTGAAAATACATTCTTCTTCTTCTTAAAGTGCCATGTCCACATAGAACAGGCATGTCCAAAGTCAGGCCCAGGGCCCAAATGTGGCCCGTTTTCAAATTTTGAGTGGCCTGCAGCCTGTTCTCTTCTCCCCACCGGCTCAGCCTGTCACGCATCCCTGCCACCTGGCCCTCCCCATGCTGGATGGAGACGTCAGCTCGCAGTTTTATGGTCTGCTTGCCCTCCCTGCCTCCATCCATCCCTCCAGCCTACCCACCCTGGCTCCATTGGTGCAGTATCCTCCCTGCCTCCTTGCATGTCCTAGAGAGGCTTGTCCAAAGTCTGGCCTAGGGGCCAAATATGGCTGAATGGTCAGCCACCACACATTTTCACCTCACCAAATTTGGCCCTCCTTGCAAAAAGTTTGGACACCCCTCTCATAGAACGCTGCCGATCAGTAGCCTGAACTGGTTTTAATCTAAAACTACTATAAATAGAGCACACTGTGTTCACTGCTGACCATTGGCTTAAGTTTTTAAGCCAGAATGTTCTTCTGTGCCCCGGACCATGCTTCCCATCTATTTTTCCTTGAAGGATGACTTGCAGTAGATGGTATTTCTCATTGTGCATTATGTGTCCAAAATATTGCAATTTTCTTCTCTTTATGGTATTGAGGATTTCTAATGCAAAATTTAATTTAAATAACATTTCTGATGGATTTAGACTCCATACAAAGAATAGATTTTTCATTACAGTACTAAACTTAATTGACTGTTGGCCAGAAGATCTATGGATTGAAACTCTAGAGATCTTGAATATTCAGAAAGACAATCCCTGTAGACAAAAATAAAATAAAAACTTATATGGATGACAGAAGACACACTTAAAATGACAGAAATAGAAACAGAATCCTGAATAGAAGTTTTCAGTGACTGTCATGTAAAGACCAAAATAACTATTATTTGAGTAATTATATTTTTTCCCCGCCCTTCTCTTGGAAAAGGTTCCAAGGCGACTTACAGGAAGGATATATATACATGCAAAGAAACACAAGAGAAACAGAAGAGAACAACAAAATAATAATGCTAGGAAAAGCTGGAGGCAGCAGGAAAGAGTAAAACCAAATATGAGATGGATTGACACTAAAGGAAGCCATGGCTTTAAGTTTCTGAATGTTCAGCAGTAGACACGGGCACGACTCGGTGAAATTGTCGTTTCCGTTTTCGGTTATCATTTCCGTTACGTAATGGAAACGGTAACGATAATTAAGCTGTCAGAACTTGAACTCGAACCGAAAAAAGAAAAATTTGGTCGGGTTTTTCGTTTCCGTTTGTCGCATCGCAGCGATCGCGCAATGCGAAGCACAGAAAAAAGTTTTTAAAAGTTTTTTTAAAAAACCCCCGACTCCTGTCCAAAAAAGCAGGCGAAAATATGCCTGCCTGAGGCTTTGCCACCTACCAGAGGGGTGGTTTCTGGGGGGTCCCCGGCCTTTCCCCCCCTCTTCTCCTGTCCTGGGCTGCTTGCACCAGGCTGGGGGGGGGGTCATCCTCATCGTCTGTCTCGCTGCATGCCATGCGGTGGGGGGGATCCAAAATGGCTACCACAATTTTTCTTTTGAAATCGTGGTCAAAACACACCAAATCACCACAGAAACATGTGAAATTTATTTATTTTAAATGCCTGAATTTTTATAGTAGCAGCAGTGGGTTTTTTATAGCAATAAAACGTCGTATTGATTTTATTTTATTTTATTTTATTTTTTATTTTTTTAGACCTGCCCATTTGGGCTGGGCATGGGATGGGACCATGCAATTTTTTTGAACCATTCCACCAATGGCATTGCCAGGTTTTTGACTGACACTTCTGGATGTCTCGGAGGGCATAAAAAACCGAGGCACCTTCCAGAAATCACAGTCGGGTGTATGGATGTGGTTGAGGGAGGAGGGCTGGCTGCTGGTGCTGGTGTGATCCGATCGAGATTGAGGAGGGAGGCTGGAGGCTTTAGGATTTAAGTTAGGCAGGCAGGGAGGGAATTGAATTTAGAAAATAATTTCTTTGATTCCCTGCAGCTTTGTCTGCTGAAGGGAATAGCAGTTTATTCTTTATTTCTTCTCTGGCAGTTTGAGGCTTTTTTCTGATATTGGATAAAGGGGGCGGTTCGACTGGGAGTGGGAGGTGTGGATTTATTTTAAATATATATTATATACTACCATTTATTTTCTATTTTCCCAACTTCAATTTGCTTGCACACACACACATTTGGGGTGCAAGCCAAGAACAGAACCTGTATCCTAAGTGATATCCTAACTGCCCACTCGCCCGTCCGCCCGCGCCGCCACCCGCCTGTGGCCCACGCTGCCGCCGCCCGCCCACTCACCCGCCCGTGGCCACTGCCCGCCCATGGCCCCCTGCCACCGCTGTCCGCCCACACCTCCCCTCCGCCGCCCGCCCCCCCCCCCCGCTGCCTAGGGTGCAAAAACACCTAGCGCTGGCCCTGATTGCGGGACGCCCCTATGCTCTGGGAAGTCAAATCGCGCTAAATCACGGTGGAAACGACAAATGACAAACGACAAATGGAAACGACAATTTTTTAAAAAATTTCACGACAAACGGAAACGTCCCTAAATGGACCCGTTCCGACAAACGAAAACTTGAAACATCATTTTTTCTGGTCGTGCCCATGTCTATTCAGCAGAGCTGAGGTCATTATTCATAGAGTCACCATTGGTCAGAGATGACTTGATGGCAACAGCAACAAGGCTGATTTCTAGACCTTGTCTGAAACACAGTTCATGCCTTCTGTTTTCAGATTCTTCCCTTCTTTTTCAACATTGTTTTATTTAGATCTAACAGCCTCTAATCACCACTGGAGCTTCCTCTACCCCCAAATATACAACGTACAAATAATTAAGAGTTAGATTCACTTCAGAATAACACATTTAACATGTAAGGGTCATTAGACGAAGTTCCTTTTGCTCAGATTTGAGCACTGTTTTCAGTCTTGAAGACCAGGGTGTGGTTCTTGGTTTTCCACAACACTCTGCAACAATGATGAGAAATGGAAAAACATATGAACATATGAGCCTTGTGGCGCAGTGGTTAAACAGCTGTACTGCAGCTATAACTGTGCGCATGACCTCCGGTTCAATTCCAGGTAGGGGGCTTTTAAGGTTCAATCACTCTTCCATCTTCCAAGGTCGGTAAAATAAGTACCCAGCTCACTGGGGGTGGTGGGCAACACGTAGCCTGCATAATTGCTTGTAAACTGCCTAGAGAGTGCTTTAAGCTTTATGGGGGTGGTATATAAGCAGCACACTTTTTAGGAATGTTCTGAATCAGATCAAAGTGTTAATGTAGTCCAGATTCTATTACACAGTGCCTGATTTGATGCCATTGGTAATGCCCCCAACTAGGACACTGGAGCAACTACATGGTCTGTCTCAAATTGTTTAGCAGATGATACTGCTTCTGAAACTAGAGATGATATATAGCAATTCTGACTAACAGGGCCACAACTGGGAGAGGGAGGGAGGCCACGCAGGTGCCCCAGGTGCTATGTTGAGAGGAAAGGGGAGGGCACCAAAATGACTATATAGCATTTGTACTTGGTACTATTTTGTGACTTCTCCTGCTGGTTTGTGTGTGTGTGTGTGTGTGTGTGTGTGTGTGTGTGTGTGTGTGAGAGAGAGAGAGAGAGAGAGAGAGAGAGAGAGAGAGAGAGAGAGAGAGAGAGAGAGAGAGAGAGAGAGAGAGAGAGAGAGAGAGAGAGAGAGAGAGACATGGTTGCCCCGGATGACACACATTCTAGTTGTGGGGCTGCTGACTAGTGGCCATAAATGAATCTACCCTACATAGCTTTGTTTAATCTCATTATAAAGCCATCCAGATTGTTTGAATTCTAAAGCAAAGAAATACCTCCCATGTTTGTTCTGGAACTTCCCTCAGTTGGCTCCCTTAGGCAATCCTGATCATACATATTTTTGAAGAAGGGGGAACCATCTCCCCGTTCACATTCTCCATTGATACTTCTGTAATTGCCATATACCTGTATCTCCTTTAATCGTTTATTTTCTGAATGAAGCAGCCCCAGATGCTGTGACCTTTCCTCTCTTAGCAGTAGCTCCATTCCTTCAAGCATTTTCAAACCTTTTACCTGATTTACAGTATCCTTTTTCATAAAATTAAGGAATGTAAGGGGTCCCAAGTGTTACTGAGTTCAAAGCAGTGGCTAAGCATTCCTGACAGGTACCCATCCAACATCTGTTTACAAACCTACAATGAAAGTTAGCCCACTACCTTCCAAGGTCATCCACTACTTTGCTGAATAGCTTTTACTGTCAGAAACATTTAGTCAACAGCTCCTTTCTTGTAATTTGAATCCATTGCTTCTGATCCTCCACAGAATATAAAATTTTTCCTTGTTCCAAAAGACAGCCGGACAAATATTAGTGAATGCTTATCATATCCCACATACCAGTCTTTTGTGTCACACACCTCCACATCAGTCATTGATGTTTCATTGCCTGTTTTTCCAGATCAGAGAACTCTTCACACCCCTTTTTCATATTTTCCACCATAAACAATTTAGGGTTGTCGGCAAACTTTGCCCCCTCATTACAAACTCCAGCTCAGCCTTACCTCTCATCCTAGTAGCATTTATGAGCCAGTTATGAAACAATCAGTCCTAACATGGACTGTTCCAAATCAGTATTAGCTAGAGCCACTGCAATGTCTACTCCATGGCAGAGTGCTGGGTATAGGGATTGTTCTTCCTCAGTCTAGTAAATCTGGCTTTGTTTGAAATCTTGTTGAAAACAATCCCCAGGGCACATAATGTTATTGTAAAATAATGGTTCTTCTTTTTCTAGAGGAAGCCCCCTCATTGAGCTAACTTGTGAGGCCATAGTACATAAGGTGTACATTTCTTGTTTGCCTTAATTACACTAGGTGACCAGAAGGGTTTTATCTGATTCTAACTTTTAAGAGAAGGTCCTGCACCACTCAGAGCAGGGGAGCATTCTTCTCCTCTTTGCAATAAAATAAAATAAAATAAAATAAAATAAAATAAAATAAAAAGGGTTCTGCTTATATACAGCCCCATACCATGGTTTACAGTTTTTAATTACAGTATGCAGGCTACACATTGCCCCCCCCCAAGCAAGCTGGGTACTCATTTTACCGACCTCAGAAGGCTGGAAGGCTGAGTCAACCATGAGCTGGCTACTTGGGATTGAACCCCAGGTCGTGAGCAGAGTTTTAGCTGCAGTACAGACATTTAACTACTGCACCACAAGGCTCCTCCTTGGTCTCATTTGGACCAACGCTAAAACAAAATTAATTCATTTGTTACGCTATCAGTAACATCAGATAAACACCCCACAGAGAATAATAGCGAATAGAGCACTCTGCATATCTGACAAATCTCTCTGACTGTATATAACTGGTGCATTTATAGGTCAGGTAATAAAATATCATACCCATTAAGTCTCCATCTCTCACCTCATTCTACAACATACATCTCTATATGAGAGACCACATTCCAGCTGAAGACTCAAGTTACCAGAAAAGAAACAGTAGAGCTCTACCTTTGCCAATATTTAAAGGTTATAGCTTTGCTTTATATGCTTTCACTCTTCTTTATGTCTGACTTGCATTCCATTGGGTTTAGGATTCACCTGCTTCTCGAATAAGGTTTGCAGCAGTAACATAAGGCTTCAGTTGCCTCTCTCTAATACAGGGGACTAACCTCTTGGATCACTGAAACAAGGATTACAACTCTAATTTTAGTGTTTCTAGTTTCAAGGTTCGTATAGCTTCTTAAAAGCCTAATCTTAATTAGAAATGACACCGAAATCTTCTTAACAGAAGCCATGTTCATGCTGTCTTCGTAACCTATTACAGTGGTGGTAGGTCACAATCCCTTAAGTGCCAAGACACTGTTGCCAGTTGATTACTTCAGTGAGGAAGGCTAACTGCCCTCTCAGTGGCTTAATTCCCTAGTTTTGCTGCACTGCTCCCGAAATTGGTTCCTTTTAAAGCAGAAAAGTGGGATATAAGTAAATAAATAAATAAATAAATAAATAAATACTCTAAATAATTAAATTGATGACTAGCTAACTCCAGCGAACTTTCTTAATTAAAATGCTAAAAAGGTCAGATTTCCCTCCAGATTTATCTGCCCCCAACCACTGCATACATCCACAATTTGACTGTAATTGCTTCATCAGCCAGTGGGATGCGTACTTCATTTCATCTCCCATTTTGCTGATGTAAATGTGCTTCACTTTTCTGCTCAGCTACAAAGAAATGTGTGAAATACATTGTAAGAGAATGGAAAAAACCAATGAAGTCCAAGACAGGCTTTTGTCTCCAGAGAGAGAAAAGACTGTAAAATTATACATTTGACACCTTGGTC
Organism: Phrynocephalus guinanensis; assembly: GCA_037367245.1. Lineage (NCBI taxonomy): Eukaryota > Metazoa > Chordata > Lepidosauria > Squamata > Agamidae > Phrynocephalus > Phrynocephalus guinanensis. Next base: position 12,124,249 of record CM074735.1, read on the forward strand.
TTTTGTGGGATCTGCAAAACTCGATTTGACTTTTCTATCAGGCTCATAAAAAAAAACAATTTGGTCAAAATTCTGAACTCTTTGTCTTAACCTCCAATTACCATCTCTAGTAATGATGAATACAGAAACTGTAAACTTGCCTTATTTGTAATATTGTTGTGATCCAATAGATAACTTTGTTTATAAATAATTTAATAAATAAATAAATCTGTTATTTGTCCCAAGTAGAGGAATATTGCTGAGAAATTATATTATAGATAAGATAAGATAAGATAAGATAAGATAAGATAAGATAAGATAAGATAAGATAAGATAAGATAAGATAACCTTTATTGGCATAATAGGTGAAAACATAGAAGTTTAACAGCATGCATTAAGAGCCACAAGATGTGCCTTTTAAATAAGGTTAAAGCAAATCAGAGGAAATTAAAGACTTGCTTCTTGAAACTATGCCTAAAAAGGCTGCTACTCTTTCAATTGTATCATCCGATGTGGAAGAGAGCATACATCGAACTTTGTCCAAATCTGATCTTCCATTTAACTTTAATAAAACTGGATCAAGATTTTTTTGCATAGCTTCTTATGTAAGTACTGTAGAGGATATAGAACCATATGGGCAGGAGTTTCCACACTGCCCAGTTTACAAGAGCAGCTCTTCTTGTCATTAGGGATACCATTAAATCTGCTGAACAATATTTCTGAAGGCGTAACACTACATCTAGCTAATGAAAAGGCTCTATGTTTTTGAGAAGATTTAAGAAATGATAAATATCCTGCCTGCTGGCCAGGTGTGAAATTAATGTGAAAATGCCATGGTGAGCAGACCCTCCACAGTGTTTGTTGCTCTGTGTCCAGAAGGCCTTTTGATAACCCCAAAAGCTTGTTCCTGAATGTAATGATCCAATTTGTTCTATGTCTAATCTCAATTCTTTTAGCTTTCTGACCCAAGTAGATGATCCAAATGGTGGATAACTATCCCTTAGAAGATGGTATAACAAAGTGTGTAGGTATGTATTATAATAAATTTTTAACCAAAATTGAGTTGTCAACAACCAAGCAGTAATATCTAACCAAGCGATACCAGTCTCAAGACAAAGAACAGCATATGGGACACATCTAGGAAGTCCCAACACTTTTTGAAGGAACTGCGATTGTATTTGCTCTACAGGATGGTCTCTGGCATCCTGCCAAATTGGGGTGCTATATAGGATCTGTGGAATAATCTTTGTCTTCCATACCTGCAAGGCAGCTGGGACAAATTGATTGCCTGTATGGCAGAATCAAAGAGTGGACTGTGCTGTAACTCTATGTATGGATGTGATAAAAACTGACAGGAAAAGAAAGCTGAGGGGAAAATTGATTTCTTTGAAATGTGATGTTGGAGGAGAGCTCCTCAAATGCCACAGACTGTGGAAAGATAAAAAAAATATTGTGGGATAAGATTGTATCAAGCCAGAACTCAAGAACTGAGCAAGGCCATTGACGACAAGGCTTTTTGGAGGTCATTCACAGAGCCGCAGTAAATCAGAAGCAACTTGATGGCACATAGCAACAACTTAGCTTAGGTCATTTTATGGTGGTGCTTTAATGCTTCCTGGCTAGGTGGAACAGGAGCCATGAATATCTCTGTGCAGGAATTATTTCTCTTTCAACACTGACACTTGAATTTTCCTCTGAAGTCTTGAAAAGTGGCAGAAAACTATAGAGACATTCAGTATGTGTGCAAAAAACTTCCTAAGTGTATCCACAGACAATACATAGATGATTCTGCTTTCTGGATTTAAAACTATACTATTTCCTGTTCATCTTGTCAACTTCATTGACAAGTAATATAAAAATTGCTATGATTGGGACAGTCAAATCCATATTATTTTCCTGTCAACTACACAACATACAAATCAAGGCAAATCAGCCTGGGGGGTTTCTGCCCCCAATAATTTTTCCCCTCTGTTGGAGGGGCTTCTGTTTTTGTTTTGTTTTGTTTTGTTTTGTTTGTTGTTGCAGTGAATATAATCAAATAGGCAAAGGCAGTCTGATTGCTTGTGCCAATGCATGCAGTTTGATCTTTTTTATACAACAGTGTAGTTGACACAGCTGGCAAACTGTGGGATCAGTATAGGATTTCACACCTGGTAGTGGCTTAAGAACTCTTGATTGATATTCAGTTCTTTTATACATTTGTATAAAATTGTATTAAAAACCTGTCTTCCATCTGTCTCATTTTATAGGGTCTTTCTCCCCCAAAAACAGTAAAAATGAGGAAATTAGTGGATTTGAGAAGTTTTGATAAAACATGGTATGCAGTTTCAAACTGATTAAATATAAAGCTTTACCTGTGAACTTTTACAATGGAATGAGACAATCTGGTCCCTTACAGTTTTAAAAATGCATATGTTCGTTCATTCACAAGACAGGACTAGCAGAGGCTTCATCTCCCATATCTACATTTTGTTAACAGCCCACTGTACTGAAAGGGAGAGTTTTTAAAAAAATAGATGGGAAAGCAGGTATTGGGGAACTGATTATCGATACACAATGTGAAAAACCCAGTTAATTCTTTCAGCTGCTGTTAGAGACACATATTTAAAATGGATATGCCTATACTAAATTAATTTAAAGTTTATTCCTGCTAAGTTCTATATGTTAGCAAAATCTAATAGATTTGTGCCTACATTCCCATATTACGGTTTCTTTGGGAAGAATCCACTTAATTATTTCAGTTTCAATTAGAGAAATATTCAGAATGATTATATTATATTATATTATATTATATTATATTATATTATATTATATTAATAAAAATTGACAGCACTTTATTGATCAACATTATTTCTACATTTAGACACAGAACAATAGTTTTTACATGAACATTAGAGCTAATCCCTACATTAGTAAAGGGCAGAGTAAAAATGAATGAAGCATCTTGGCCACAAGCGATATAAGTTCCGCTTACTATAAAGTCTACTCTATCTGGGACTAACATTAGATTTATCATTATTATTAATAGTAGTAGTAATCTCAGAAACTGCCACCGCTGCCACCACCAGCTGAATTCTTCTACTGCAACATGGAAAAATAAAGACAGTACATTGTGTTCTGCTTATATACCGCCCCATACTACTACAAGTAGTCTCTGGGCGGTTTACAATTTTAATTACAGAGTGCAGGCTACACATTCATCTTGGAAGTGGACCTTCCCATACAATTGTCACAACATATTCAGTTGTTTTAAGAATGCTTAAGCAGAAAAACCATTCCTAGATAGAAACCTGGTTCCCCTTTATTACAAATATCAGTACAGGACTTATCACTACAGTACAATGTACAATCCTGAATTTGGAAGAATACAACAGTAATGATAACATATGAAAACCAATCAGTTTATGGTTGTAAGATTGACAGATTCATATAAAATGAGTGTATATCCAGAGGCAATTATTCTATAACATATATAAAATATATAGATCTACAAGATAATACAGAGAGCATGGATTGCTTAAACTTGCCTTTTGCTTTTTATATAATGATTATTCTCTTATTTGTATTTTTTATTTCTCTCTAATTATTTGAAACCTTTTGGTTCTTTTGAAAGAGACAACTATACCTGTAAATTTCTTCCAGTTCTGCCAAGAAATAAAAAGTTGGCAGTTTCTTGCTTCTTCTTATTTATTTATTTATTTATTTATTTATTTATTTATTTATTTATTTATTTATTTATTTAAACCAAACAGTGAAGGCACTAAGATTCCTGGATCCATTTGGCTGAAACCTTCAAAGACTAATCCTTTCCTAAGAGATTCCCATGTTTGCAAATCTAAACAGATTTTGATTAAAGAGAAAGAAAACTACCATTGCTTTGGGATTTCCAGCGATGGACAATGGGAGGCAGATTTCTGAACCTTGACTTGGATAAGGACTTAAGATGAAATGAACCTTTGGCTTATATTGATCTAAAAAACACCGTGAGACATTTTTTAAAAAAGTGCTGCACTGGGGTCCAAATAAAATCTTTTGGTTGATGCAACTTCCTATTTTCTGTTAGTTTGGCCACAAAATGAAGTAATGCCTTCTCCATACTCATAAAAAATACCCTAGGTATGCATAAGTATCTAGGCTGGATAGAAAGGAAAGACCCTTGTAACAACAACAACAACTACTACTACTACTACTACTACTACTACTACTACTACTACTACTACTACTACTACTACTACTACTACAACTGTTGTTGCTGCTGCTCCTGCTACTACCACTACTACTATTACTACTTCACATGAACCTATGAGCCTTCAAAACAGTGGTGTCGGTATAACTCACTGAGACAGGATGGGAGATGGTCTACTCTAAGGCAGTGATGGTGAACCTTTTAGATACCAAGTCCCCAACTGTGATTCAAAACCCACTAATTTTTCGCAAAGTGACAATACAGCAATTTAACCTGAATACAGGTGGCTGTGAAGGGACGATGTCAGATGCCCACAGAAAGGGCTCCGAGTGCTACCTTTGGCACCTGTGCCATAGGTTCACCAAAACTGCTCTAAGAGAACTGATTGTGCACAGTTTATCCTTTGCAATGGAAGCAAAAACTATTGCCTTTGTACCTTGCTGGTAAGCCTCAAAGGGATATTTAATGGCTACCAGAGGAAACAGCCTTATTTTTTTTTCTCATCTTGGGCAATAAAAAGGTAAACTGTTAGAATTGCAAACACACTCCTTGTCTCTTGTTTATATAAACCAAAACAAAAGAATAAATAAAAACATGTCTGAAATTAAACAAAAACAACTTTAAAGAAAAAAAGTAAGGTTCTGTTTAGAGTAATTCCACTCTAAGCAGTTAAGACTTAATCAGGAATGGTTCTTTTGAGTTTCTGCTTTCAAAAGAAGTAAACATTTGGTAGTTTCAGATTACTGTATTAACACAGTTAAAATAAGAGAGAACTATGGAATAGTTTCACTCTAAGAAAGATATAGCATTATTTTTAACACACAGTTAAAGAAAAGCAACTGATAAGAAAAATACCAGGTCAAAACTAAAGTAGGTTCCACCAATTCAGCAGGCCTTCTATAGCTGGGATTAAATTTGGAATTAACTGCAAGGCAGTAATCTTAAACCATTCAATTGGAAATAAATTCAACTGAAAGTAATGGAATTTAATTCTTGATGTGCCAACCTCTAATGTATTTCACCATGCATAAGAGGAAAAATGCAAGACATTACCTGTCAGCGTTGATCAAAGGCAGTGTTCAAAAGAGTCCAAAGTTGCACCTTCCCATCTATCTTTAGTTAAAACGGCTGGACTGACGTTACCTACTGTATCTGTTTGCGTTGGTTCGTTGACAGCTTTGTTTGTGGGTGGTAGCTAAGCAATGCAATAGTGTAAGAAATTGTTTAGCAAATCAGCAGCAGCCTCCCTTTCTTGTCCTGGAAGCTTAGCTGGGCATCTCCCTGCAGCAGCAGAAGCCAACATCGTGATGGTATATTATTGTTTACACTCCCCTGGTTTAAAACAGTCTCTCCCTCATTTAAGATTTGCTCAGATTTTAGCTATCACGCTAATAAGGAACTGAGGAGTAGCAAAAGGAACCTAAGAACTCAATTGGATTATCTGAGGCATCAAACCGGATCACTGCTCAGGCAACTTCACTTGGCAGGAGATATCTGCATTCCCATTCACCACAATCAACAGGCGTTGTTTTCTTGTAGAAAGCATCTGAGACAACACTTTTACTTTAGTTCAGAGGTTTTCTGAAGTGGGTATAGATTTTGAACTCACATACTAGCAAGATACCATAAGTAAAATATATTAATGGAAGTCAACACAACACAGAGCTTATGGCTATGCTAAGATTAATTAACTGTGGCATGAACTCTCTAACCCTACATCAGATTTATAATGCTAGCTTCCGAGATAAATATCCCCCCCCCCAAAAAAAAACCTTGACTCCAAAACACACAAAATCCAAATGGTAGCAATATCATTGCAGGACACCTGAAAACAAGATTGAAGAAACACACATACAAGTTGCAGTGACATAGCAAATGTTGCTGTGCTGGTAGTTACTAATGTCCCATTAGGAAGCAGCTGCTTAGACTTTAATAGGTCTGCAAATGATTGTGTAACATTTACAGTATAACTTTTGATAAAAGGGTTCAGTGCAGCCTTCATGGATCTAGTGACAGGCTTGTTACCCAGCCTGTGCTCTTGTTCTTTTAGTTGGCCCAGTGTCACAGGCAGTATCCATTTAAAATCAAAGTGTTGTCTAAGCAAGGACAGACCCAAAGGTTTGGGGCATAGGGGTACTATATTGAATTTATGTTGCATTTTTATAATCTCCTTTTTATTTAGGCTTAATAATAGTAATAATCATGTGCCATTAAGTAAATTCTGACTTAAAGCGACCCGTTTCAGGGTTTTCCAGGTGGAGAAATGCCAGACCTGGTTTACCATTCCATTCTTCTGGGGGAGCTCTGGGACTAAGCAGCTTGTCTAAGGTCACACAGGTTGCCTCTACTCACATGTGACAATTGAACTCCCAGCCTTTCGCTCCAAAGCCGGATGGCTAAAGCAGTGAGCTATGTTCAGATAATTGTCCAGCATAGACTGTAGATTATTCATATTATTGCATACTTTCCTGTTCTTGTGATGGTTGTGCTAGATCCTGTCCTTTTAGAGCATCCTGCTCTTATCGACCTTTCCCCTATAGCCATTACACTAGTGATGTACACTAGTGTACCCTCCCGGAACAGTAACACGACTGAGATTGAGACATCACAGAAAACATTTAGTCCATACACACACACACACACACACACACACCACCACCACCACCACCACCAACAACAACAACAACAACAACAACAACAACAACAACAACAAAACACCTCACTGGCCTGAGCAGTTTTAAAATTAAGCAGTTCTGTCGCCACAACACATCATACTAGTCACCAAAGTCCTGCCCCCATGTTGAGATTGTTTGCAAAGTAGGTATCCTCTTACCTATCAATTCACAAAGTAGTCAGGGTGGTGTCCTCGCTGCCCACTGGATGTATACAACATGTAGAATCTTGGTGGAATTCTCAGTTGCTGAAGCAAGGGAACGTTGTCCCCAAAGGTTGCAGTGAAGGTAATTTATAATTCGCTGCCTTGCCAGACAGAAGCCAGAAACTCCTCAGATCAAGCTCCCTCCCCCATCCCAAATTCTTCTCAGCTGCACATTTTCCTGGATTTTTTTATACCTTAGGCACAGCAACAGCAAAGCTATTGTCCTAAAGGGCTTATCGCGCACAATGTACCCTTGAAAGACAATCAGCACAGCTAGAACTCATCACTTCTTTATCTCTTTCTTGCTACATGCAGCATGTTGATTTGTAAAATGGCAATCAACAACTGCGGACATAATGGCTTGCTTCTACACCTTCCCTTCTTTCCCATCCACAACACACTGCCTCATAGATCCTAACAGTGACACTGTTCTCCTACTACTCACTTCTCTTGGAAAATTTTGGTTATTTCCTGTCATTTACTAATATTTACTTACATACACTTAAAAGTACTTATATACACCTATATGCAGTTTAAAGAGTGACTAAAATAAAAGTATAATATATGCAAAAAGTTACAGGTTTCACCTTCTTCAGTTGCTGTGGTAAAAATATGCTGTTTCTCAGATAGTAACAATAAAACCGTCCTAGAGGATAGCATATTCCACAGCAAATGGATGGTGTTACTGTACATGCTGTCCTCTAGGTTCGAGGCATCAGGTGCTAAGGTAGTTAATATGCAAATCCAAAAGTTTTCCCTACTTCCTAATGTGCTTGGCTTTGGTAGTACCGATTTTCCAACGAAAGACAAGTACAGTATATAGGCCATTATCTTCACTGCCTAGGCAGTGGTTGTTCCAATTTCTTAATCAAGATGGCTGACGTGAATTCTGTATCTTATAGGTAGCTCTGTTGTTGCTTTGTTAATTTAATGCAGATGACATATTATTTCCTATACTCATTGTGATAAATTCCACTGCAGGGCTTACAAGTTACAGTATGTTCTGTCTGTCATAATAGGAAATTTGTGATAGATTCTGGACAAAGTTTCAAAAGACAGATTCAGGTCTAGGAGTTTTAGGTTACTTGTACTGCTTTGTCAAAGTAATGCCATTATTTTTGTAATGCCATTCTTAGATTATTTCTATTGTTCCTTGTTTTACTGAATTCCTTAAGCAATTTTCTGACCATTCATAATCACTCATAGTAATACTCTGTCTGAAATGTTGTTTGTACACGTTCAGCACCAGTACAATTAAACATTTCATCCTATTGTCTTGAGACTAGGGATGAAATGCTGTTTTGTCGTTTCGTTATGTACTATACAAACAATATACAAACCCAAAACAACCAAACAACCAAACAACCACATAACCGCTATTCTGCTTAAAATGACCTAAAATGCTTAAAATCTGCTCAAAGACTTAAAATGCTTAAAAACTTTAAATGCTAAGAAAAATCTGCTTAAAATATACACTAAACTGCAGCATTTTACCCACATTCTGCTCTAGGGTAAAAACTGTTCTTTAATCTATTCGTTTTTGTCCAAATAGTCCTATATCTCCTGCCAGATGGTAATAATTTAAAAAACTGATATCCAGGATGCGATGGGTCCCTCAAGAGTTTAGACGTCTTCCTTGAACATCTGGAGTTATACAGTTCTTCCAAAGACAGAAAATGATAACTAATTATCTTCTGGGCAGTATTTATTACCTCTGGAGTGCCTATCTGTCTGCCACTGCACAACTGGCAAACCAAACATAAAGCCAGTAAGTTTAAGTACTTTCTATTTTTGGTAAGCTACAGTAGGTCATCAGCAGTTTCTCAGTCAGTTGTTGCCTCCTGAGAAGTCTCAAGAAATGTACTCTCTGCTGGGCCTTAACAAATGCTACAGTATTTGTGCTCCAAGTCAGATCCTACTTCAATATAACACCCCAAAACCTACAGTCCGTCACCCGCTCTACACAGTCTCCATCAATAATCAAGGGCTGAATATCTGATTTCATTTTCCGATAGTCCACTATAAACTCCTTGGTCTTATTGAAATTGATAATCAAGTTGTTATTTCTACACCACTCTAACAACTGTTGCACATCATTCCGGTAGGCAGACTATTCACCTCCAGAGGTGAGTCCCACTTACTGTTGTATCATCAGCAAATTTGATGATTCTTAGGGTGTGTACGGGTGCAATCAGAGGTGTAAATAGTAAACAATAGTGCGCTCAGCACACAACCCTGATGGCATCTTAATGCTTTGTATACTAACCCACATGAGAGTAGGTCCATTGGATCAATTGGAATTTGCTGAGCAAACTCCTCCATAAATTCCAAATGGCCCTACCCTAGGAACGAAAATCATAATTACAGCAGGCCCATTTGAATCAATGGAACTTCCGAGTTCACTCAGCAAATCCCCACTGATTCAGTGCGCATACACTAGGATTTCAGCTCATAATAAGGAATTACAAGGAGCATTGCCCACCTTCTGTGCATGCTACCCAATGCTTTTACTCCATCAGCATATTGTATTAAACCATATGGGTTTGTAATGAGTAAAATATTTAATCTGTATTAGTAGAGGAAATTAGTAGAGACCACTTGGTAGTGGGGTGGCTAATTTTCTTTATAAATAAATAAATAAATAGCACATCACATACCCCCACCCCAATGCCTGCAATTTGTCTCACTTTCACCTATATATTTTTTGCAAACCAGAGGACTGCTGGTACTTTCACAGATCAATGAGCCTTTTTTGTCACTAGGAGGGGATAGCAAAAACAGACAAGGATTCTGTAGTGTAGAAGACAAAATACATTTATTTCTTTATATAGCAATCAAATCTTTATTACAGCCATTGAGCAGCAGAAGAAAATAAAATACAAATAAATAAAATATAATACTGTCCAGTGGTAATAAAAACATGGTTTCTCCCTTTATGTCCACATCACTGCTGTAAGCTGTTTCTGAGAGTGGCCAACGACCCCTCACAATAACCTTTATTTCTAATAGGGCTTCTCTGTTCCAAATTTCTAGCCTTACCAGGTCATTGTGAATGAGGGGGAAAGTGCTGGGAGGGGTGTGTGTGTGTGCCACAATATGTGTGCCAAAGGCGCATCCCATGCAAGCTACCCTGCGTGGATTTGTAGACCTGCACACAATGGCTGATCGGGAAGGAGAAGAAGGACGGGGAGGTGGGTGGGATGCACCTGCGACGCTGGGGGTGGGGTGGGGGGATGTCCAGGCTGCCTTTCCGAGCCCAGCCGGACTTAAGGCGAAGCAATCGCTTCCCCGACGACGGCAGGGACGGCCCGGGCCACCCACCCACCCCCTCCTCCTGGCCGCAGGGCCGGAGCGGAGGCGGAAGCTGCCTCGGATTGCCGGCAGCGGGAGACAGGAAGCGCCGTGCGTGGGGCATGCATGCTCCGCCTTTGCTCGGCTCGTCGGTGCGGCGGCCCCGGGCAGGAAGAGTCGCAGGCACCGCGGCGGCGGCGGCGGCGGCGGCCTTATTATAGCCCGTGTTGGGCAACCCGCGGAGGGTGAGCGCGCCTTGCAACCGCTGGGACGGGGCTTCCTCCTTACTGGGAGGGGGATCGGGGCGGCCGAGCCTTGCTTTTCCCTGCCGGGAGGAAGGCGGGCAGGCGGGCAGGCAGGCAGGCGAGGACCGGGAAAGGGCTTGCTTGGCACCGCGCCGGGCGCAGCGTCGGGCCCCCGGGGAGTCGCGGCGCCCTGCCTCCCTCCAGGCGAGAGGTTAGGAAGGAGGGAGGGAGCAAGCAAGCAAGCAAGCAAGCAAGCAAGCAAGCAAGGGGGAGGCGGGGAAGAGGTTTTGCAAGGCCTGGCTCGGATGGATGGCAAGAGGGGGTGTGGGGTTTCTTTGGTTTTTGCAGGCCGTGAAGGCGATCGTCTTGGGGGGAGCGAGCGAGCGAGCGAGCGTCCGCCTGGCGTCCTGGCAAATGCACCTCCTCAACGCATCTTCCATGCCCGGTGAACCTTGGTCCCCTGGCCCGCGGAGCCCAGGTGATGGGTGGGTGGGTGGACGGATGAAGGGGAGGCTTCTCTCCCCCCCCCCCCGTGGGAGCCGCTGCCTGCCTTTTCGCGCCCCCTCCCCCTCTAACGGGGAATGGGGGGGGCACTGGGATAAGCGTAGGGATTAGGAAGGTTGGGCGGTGTTAAGGAGTGCCGGGTCTACTGCCGCACTAAAATGTTGCTGCGGCGTCTTTGTTTATGTTTTTGGCCTTTCTTCCTCCGATCTCGAAGGCACGATGCATAGGCAGCCACTTCCCCTGCCCCCAGTTTTTCCCATCACAACAACGGGTATAGCAACTCGGCAAAGGTCGTTCCTCCTAAGAGATGCTGGCTGGCCTAAACTCGCCAGAGAGCTTAATGGGCTAGGAACCTAGTTGCCCCTAGTCTAACCACTAGCAGTTGGTTGGCTTCTTTTCAGATGTGTGAAAACATGAAGGGACCAAGAGCCCATCCAATACAAGAAGTACAGATCTCTGACGTTTCTTTAAAATGCTTAGATTTGTATACAGAAGTGGTACAGACTCTCTGTAGGCTCACATTGCATGATGACATTGCATTTTTTTTTGTTTTTGATCTCATTATCACAATTTCCCTTCATTTGCTCCTATGAATATTGGCGTACGTCTGCTAAATTAAGATACCACTTGACATGTTTAACGGTATGGTAGCAGGCTCCTAAAACTTGTGCCACAAAAGGAAAAAGGAAAATCAGTCAGGTTTCGGGGTGCTACAAGGTATTGCTGGAAACTCAGCAGGGATTTCACATGGTGAATAAACCTATTCTGTGGGATATAGGACTGAGCAGAAATCCCAGTAATAGCTGAATCTTCTGCATGTTTAGCAAATGTAAGACTCGCAATGTTTAATTTTGGCCTAATATATCTAATATAATTTACACCCAAGTCACTGTGTGAAGGATTCTAATTTAAAGTTCCTAAGCCTTACTCCCCAAGTTCGAGTATGCCTAGGAGAAGTTTTATGCTGCTTGAAACTGCATTTTTATGTCTCAGTACTTGACAGTTTTTCTTATTAAGCACTTCTGATTGTCTTTTCAACACGTTCTTTCATTCTCACTTGTTTCTCTTAACCGGTTGCTAACTATGAAAGTAGATTTGTTGCATGGATTACAATCCACCTGCTGTAAGTAGCAGAAATGTTGAAATAGTGCTAAATTTCAGCGTTATACTTTAGCAAATACTTTTATGGCTATTTACAAATGGTTTTGCATCTTGTGCATATATGTTCATTTAAGTAGTGCATAAACTATTGCAGTTATCTAACCATCACGTAGAGACATGAGGTGTTTGGGGGGGGTCTTGGAAAAGTTTCTGCAAAATGTTCGAATGCTCCAAATAGAGGCTGGTTATATTAAACACATTTTAACATATATTATTTTTTGTATGAAAGTTTTAATGTTCCACGAGCTTGTAAATGTTTGAACGAATACAGAGATTAACGAATCATGCTAGAACTGAAAAGGCCTGGGTTCAGATGTCCACTGAGAGATTCCTGATGAGACTTTGAACTGGGCACACTGTCTTACCTCCACAAGATTCTTCTGCATGTCTGCATTCTTGTGTTTTAAATTTGAAACACACAGATGGACCCCATAGAGCTGCGATGGCGAACCTTTTAGAGACCGAGTGCCCAAACTGTGATTCAAAGCCCACTAATTTTTTTGCAAAGTGCCAATACAGCCATTTAACCTGAGTACAGGTAGCTGTGAAGGGGTGATGTCGGGTGCCCACAGAAAGGGCTCTGAGTGCCACCTTTGGCACCCGTGCCATAGGTTCGCCATTCCCTGCCATAGAGTCTTAACAGGAGGAAGAATGGCGAGCTAAACTAAGACTATGATGTGATCTGAAGTAAGGTTACAAAGCAGCAGCTGTACTTCATATCATGTTATATTGGATATAAATTGGATTAAGTATCTCATTAAATTAATTCATTAAATCAATTCTTTGGCAATGCTGTGGAAAAGCATCAAAGGTCTTAGGAACAAGGGAGCTGTATACATCCTGAAATTTTCTGACAAAGCTTGAGCAGGATCCTTAGTTCAAGTTAAAACTTGAGGTGGGATGCCATTAGAATGCAGACTGGAAGTCTTATTTACTTCACTGTCTTCCTTGGCCAGTTAGTGTCTCCAGAGTGTACTTGTGAAAGGTAACCTTTTGTCCTTATCTGGCTGGTGTGTGTGAAAACAGAACATACTATAGAGCAGGGGTCCTCAACCTAAGCCCCCGGGGCCGGATGCGGCCCCCGAAGGTCCTGAATCCGGCCCCCGGGACCAACCGCAGCCCCCCCCACCTACACCCTGCTTTGCGAGCAAGCCAGCCTCCGCAGCTGCTTCTATTGCTGAGGCAGTTCAAAGCAGTGGGCTATGTCGCTTGTCCCACTCCCCCCAACTACCGCCCAGATGATCAGCATGCTGGCTAGTGGGGAATTTAGAGTGGGAGGGCTACGGCAAGGTCCCCCGCTCCCCACACCCACTGTGGTCTGGCCCCCAGTGGTGCCTGGGGCATGGTGGACCGGCCCGCTGTTTGAAAACTTTGAGGTCCCCTGCTATAGAGGGTGTCATAGTACAGTTGTCCCCCGCTATATTGTGGTTGCATCATGGGACCACATTATATGAAGGCAAGGGCTCTGGGGCAAGCTGCATGGGCCTGTTTGGGGGCTCCTGCACTTACCCCAGGCCTGGCGCTGCCCCGAGTGGGCCACCGATGGGCTTCCTGGGCCTGTTGGAGGCCTGTTTGGCGCAATGCAAGGCCTGGGATAAGTGCAGGAGGCCCCAAACATGCATCCCAGTCCCGCCCCGTCCCAGCATCCGCATAACGTGGATTTCCCTTTATTTCGGGTTGGGTCGGGTCCCTGTCCCCTGCATTAAAGGGGGGATTACTCTTTTATAGCTCTAACTGGCAAGCTTAAAAGTACCATTGAACATGTGCAGGAATCAATACAGAAAATCATAACTGGAAGTCACTACAACACACTGCCTTTCTCTGTTAGGCTGTTTTTAGAGCAATTCTTAACAGGGGGCATATGCCCTCCTGGGAGCCCCTGGAGCATTTGAAGGGGGCCATAGGCTGGAAATAATTCTTCATGCATCATCTTATAAGGTTTGTTATGCAACTTATAGAGTTCTGATTTGGCCTATATTCCTTTCAAATTGTGTTTATGACTGTGGGGAGGGGGAGGTGAAGTTTTGAATAAACTATGCAATCAGGAAATGGCCATCCGCTATAATGCCTGTGCTAGACCTTACCAGTGAATACAGCACAATCTTTCTGGATTTACTGTCATGCCCAAATAAGATCATTTCCACATTTCCCCTCCATGCCGTCTCTTTTTCCCTCTCACCTGCAAAGGAAGAACATTCTGCAGTTGAAGCATTTCAACAGAGATAGCCATTTTCAAATAACATATCGCTTCCTCTGACAAATTACTAAGGAAAACCCTGCCGGCAGATCTTACCGCTCAGGTGGATTAATACACGAAGAAGCATCCCTTCAAATGTGTGGTCCCTGGCATTTAGGGTGTTAAATTTAATCATGAACGTGGAATTCAGACTGGAAGCATTTTGGCAGGGGTGCAGGGGAAGGGCAAAAACTGGAGTGCACTGTTGGAAGTTGGCCTGAGGCATTTTGCACTATGTAGCTCATACAGCTCTCCAGAGACAAGAGGTTTCTGTCGATCCAGATTGATTACCCAGTTACCCGGTACCTCACAGAGTCTGCATCTGTGGGGATTCAGCTACATGTTATTGATCCATTACGGCATCCATCCAGTCCCTCAATAGCCTCAGCAAACTCAGACTGTAGGTGAAGTAGAGCCCTGTCTCATCAGCATTCTAATGGCATCCTATTTACGATCAGGTTAGTTGTTAGATGAGTGGTATAACCAGCGGCAATCCTCTTCTCTCTTTGGCACAAAATCTCAAAACTGGCACCCCAATGAATTGATTTTCTCATGAAGGAATTGAAATCCATCTTATAGATGATGACTCGCTCCTCCTTACACACACCTCCGTGATGCTCCGTTATAGGTTGATGCTGCGCCAAGTGCCTGGTGAGCAAAAAAATGAGATGGGTCTATCCCTACACAACTCATCCATCCAAGTGTCAGTAGTTTACGTCAGGGTGGCTGCTTAACCCAGTATCAAGTCATGGATGCTAGTTGTTATTCATGGGTTTAGCATTCAACAACACAATCAGCAGACCAGCCTTGCAGGGCAGCTTGGATCTTTGGAGGCAGATGAAGGGCTTGAACAAGGAATAGAGTTTGGGTAGCTGTCTCCTCTTGACATGTCTTGTCTACAACATCATACTTCCTTGTGTCCCAGAGATCACTGAAGAATCCAGATTTTTCAGAACATTTTTTAACACTTGTCAGTCACTATGGAGAAAGTAGCAGCAGAGACCAGGAGTGATGAGCCTCGTGGCGCAGTGGTTAAATGCCTGCACTGCAGGTAAAACTGTGCTCACGACCTGGGTTCAATCCCCGGTAGCAGGCTCAAGGTTCACTCAGCCTTCCATCCTTCCGAGGTCGGTAAAATAAGTACCCAGCTCGCTGGGGGGGGGCAATGTGTAGCCTGCACACTGTAATCAAAATTGTAAACCGCCCAGAGACTACTTGTAGTGGTATTGGGCGGTATATAAGCAGAACACTTTTTTTTGCTTTGCTTTTGATGGTAATTATTTCTCTCTGAATGTGTTAGTAACAATGTGTGTGTGTGTTGTGTCATTACAGTCATGACCAACTCTTCATGACTCCATGTCCATGGAGTTTTCTTGGCAAGAATACACTTAAGTGTTTTGCCAGTTCCTACTCCAGGTGCCTACAACACCTGGTATTCCCTGGTGCTCTCCCGTCCAAGTACTAACCAGGGCCGACCCTGCTTAGCTTCCAAAATCATGCGAGATTGGATGTGCTTAGGGCATCTAGGCAGCTATGTTGGTAACAAACAAGGAGGTAATTACTGAAATAGAGCTTTTGATGGCCAAGGATTAGGGAGGTCTGTGAGACCAAACCCAGTGACAAGGGACTCTCTCATTTGTATAATTAGTTGTATAGATGTGTTTGTATCTTGACTACCTTCTGATAAAAGAGAATCTAAATTTTGTCTCTAGTTTCTATTTTTAGTATTGAAAAATCTCTCCATTATTTATAGTTCGTGGGACAGAAGAAAACATTTTAGTATTATGATCTCCTGTGTAAACACTGCCTCTCCCAACCTCTTTTTATTATAAGTGTGCCATTTAGTTCTGTGTCTTTTCAGGTTTATGTCTTTTAAATTGAGCTGTTCAACTAACAGCGTCATGAGCAGAAGCAAGCGTGAAAATAACTTCTACAGTGTAGAGATCGGAGATTCTACTTTCACTGTACTGAAACGATACCAGAACTTAAAACCCATTGGTTCAGGAGCACAAGGCATAGTATGGTAAGGCCTTTCCTCTTTAAAAAAAAATAACTGTGGTGAAATCTCCGTTTATTTAAAATGGACATGTAGAAAATCTGGACAGACAAGCTGAAAACAAGGTGATCTGCCAATTACCTCCCCTGGCTCTGCTGACTTCTGAGTGGTCAGCGGAAGTAAATGAACTCAGAGAGTATAGAGTGAGTGAGACTGTAGACCCCAGAGCACAGAGAACTCCTAGTTCCCTGAGCTCCTTGCCCTCTGAAGATGCCGGCTAAAGAGTCTGGTGAAACGTCAGGAAGAAAAACTCCCAGAACACGGCCAAACAGCCTGAAAAACTCACAATAGCTAGTTGAAGTTTCCTTGTTTCTCTTCTCATCAAATTTTTGATAAGCTAATGAAAGGGCATCATCCAGATGCTACAGACCTTGTTAACTATTTCGTTAAGAGGTCTGTACCATAGCCCTACAACGATGTCACAGTTGTTTCTGTTTCCTTTGACTTGTATACCCAAATGCATTTGACCACAAAACTGTTGGAGAGCTCATTGGTTTAGGCCGGAAATTGGGAGTTTGACTCCCCACTGTGCCTCCTTGACAGGGTCTGTCTTGATGACCCTTAGGTTCCTTCCAGAGCTTCTGTTCTATTATTATAATTATGATTATATTGTTTCATGTTCCAACTCATGAATCACCTCACAGAGATACAAGTCCTTTTGATATCATGATACTCTTCCTTCCTTTCTGTTTAGCCTTCTTCAATTTATACTTTCCAGCCCCTTCTCTCTAGCTTTCAGTAATCCTATCTGTGCTCAAAGTTCTAGCTCAGTGGTTCTCAACCTTCCTTATTCAGCGACCCTTTAATACAGTTCCTCATGTGGTGGTGACCCCTTGCCCTGTGTGGAAGAGACCACCAGCCCCCTTTGGCAGACCATTGCCGCAGGTGCCATCGAGAACTTTCCTCTATAGGCATCCTCAGCCAATTGCAGCCTCCGGTGCCATTGACTGACATCCCCTCCAACCTATCAAGCCGTTTGTGCCTTTTTCTTCATTGGCTCATGACGACCCCTGTGAAATGGCCGTTCGACCCCCAAAGGGGTCCCGACCCCCAGGTTGGGAAGCACTGTTCTAGCTGATCTTGTTTGTTTCCCAAGCTCTACGTGTTGATGTAGAGACATTTGAGGCCTCCACATCTTAGGGACCATCAGTCTCCCTGGCAGAGATCAGTTTAAAGCTCTTCTGGAAAAACTGAAGTTCTGTCAGCTTCATCGGCATGCGAATGGCCAACCTTAACAGCTCACCTCTTATTTTCTTATTTTAAAAAGGTGATGGAAACAATCTTCAAAAATGAAGGACAAGGTATGTGTGAGTGTGTGCGTGCGCATGTACACACATGCACATACACGTAGGCACATGTGTGCTCGCACAAAGCTATATATATGCTGCACAGTAGACTTGCCTAGAAAAGCAGACAGCAAAAAATGAATATGCAATGAATCAAAATTAAATTTGCCAGGCATTAATTCTAGCTATGTTTTCGGAAACAGATGAATTAGTAACTTCTTATTCATTTCAGACAAGTGGAAAGCAATGGGTTGAGCACATTTCCCAAAGGAGGATGTTCCATGTTGTTCAGAAGGCTTTCTTTGCATGCAGTAGATATCAGTGTACTGTACTAGGTTTGCATTATGAATATGAATATGTTGAAATGAACTGGAATGTGCTTGGAGGGCTGATTAAAACATGTTCTTTAAAAAACAATTTCTCTGCCTCGCAGTAGTTGCACTTGTCTGCAGATGGTCTGTGATAGTCCCCTCCCATTAGCATTTCTTTACGTCATATTATGTGGGTTATAATGAGAGATGTATAATTTCTGGAGACTTCAGGATTTCCCCCCCCCCCCAGAAACACTCTGCCCCCCCCCCCCAATTTTTTGTTGTTTCTGAAGTTTTTTCCAATGGCTTCAACATTTCTGGAATTTTTACATCTCTAGTTTTCATGGACTTGAACCATATTGTTAACTTTTTGTATAGCTTACGGTAGGTCTTGAATCCAAATTGATTCAGTTTCTCAGTTTTGTTGTATTTTGTTGCATATATATGGTTATTGCAGTCCGGATTTATTTACAGTGCAGCCTACGACTCTATTCTTGAAAGAAATGTCGCAATCAAGAAACTAAGTCGGCCATTTCAGAACCAAACTCATGCAAAAAGAGCCTACAGAGAGCTTGTTCTCATGAAGTGTGTAAACCACAAAAATGTAAGTCTATTGATGAACAAATTTGAAGATAAATAATAATGTGTCAAACCCAATATAATGAGGGCAGCTGTATTTAAAAATTTCCATCATTTATATGTATTGTATGTCAGAAGATGCCTTTTTACATGTATATTTATTCAAGTTTTATGTGCACGTATGCACTAAGTCAGTATAAGGTAATGCATAAGTTACATCATAATACCTGCAAAGTTACTATGTCCATAAAGCAGCCCAAAACATTGAAAGCAGTATAGATAGCTGGGCATCTTTTTCATCTCACTTTCAGTGGAATTGTGTGATTCCAATACATTCCTAGGTTAAGGGTTCCCCAACTCATAGTGTGCAGTTGGCAAAATATCTTGATATATTAACTGGGTCTATAACCGTACAATAAAATTTGAATTTCATATATAAGAACTGGACAGCAACAGTTTTTGAGGCATAAGTTTGTTATAAACTTAGATCAAGCATGAATGGTCAACAATTAGAATCAATTATCATTCTGGGATACTTAATTCCTTCATTTCCTGCATCAGGCCTGCCCAACAGGTAGACCGTGGGCTACCGGTAGCCCACGAAGGGTTCAAAAGCAGACCGCCAGCCATCAATAAAAAGAGTGAGGGGATAAGTTCTTCACCCCTCCCTCCCCCATCCCAAGGACCACCACTGCCTCAGCAAAGTTCTGGTTAAGCCAGCCCACCGTCTCAGCTGAGTGGGGCAGTTCAAGGCCATGGTGCAGTCCCCTGTGCCCCCCACCAGCCAGATGACTGGTTTGCCACAGTCTTGTGACCAACTGAGTCGCTGGTGCGGAGTGGAGGGAGGAGAGGGGAGGAGAGGGGCGAGTGGTTGGGTTGCAGGTGTGCCCATCTCCTTTGTGCAGTGACATCTCCCTTCTTCCCCACCTGGACAATTCCCTCCGTAATGGATTAATTGATTTTCAATGCATTCCTATGGGAAACCCCTGCACTGCTTACAATTTTTTTACTTATGACCATGTGCTTGGAAGGGATGGATAAAATTCGTAAGTAGAGGTTTTAGTGTAGGAGCCCTCAGGCACTTTGGGCTGGAAAAAGTAGACCTCGGCCTGTTCAAAGTTGAACAGCCCTGTCCTACATGAAATATGCTCAGGCAATGTGTACACAAGTCTTCCATGGTGGGTCTGGTTTGTGCAATTAGTTCATAAATAGAAGATGGGTAAGAAAGATGGATGTAATTCTTTATCTGTTGCACATGGCATCTTGCTGACTGGAGAGGCTTCTCCGGTAGTGTATATTGCTGTTGAACCAGTTGAATTATCTATGTTTTTGCTTATTTGTTCAAGGGAAGCCAATAGCAGTTGTTTGTCATGAATGCTTGTCATTCATTGTATTTCTCAACATATATTGTTCAGAAAGGTTGGTGCGTGATAGAGATGCATTCTGGATACTGCTTCTTTCTCATGGTAGGCACATCAAAGTCTAAGTCTAAATCCTTTTAAAAATCTAGGACTAGGGTTTAGCTGCCTTTAAGTCTTAGATTTAAATTAGCAAACCATGAAGAAGTTCCAGCAAATTTCTGAACAGTTTGAACGTATACTGTTTTGCTGTTTGTTCCCTTCCTATGTTTGTTACCTGGTGTAGTAATTTAAAAGGCAATCCAAATCTATTTGGGGGAATGTCTGACTTCCTTTCTCCCCCCCTAGATCATTGGCCTTTTGAATGTCTTTACTCCACAAAAATCACTGGAAGAATTTCAAGATGTGTAAGTGTGATTGTTTGGAAGTCTCTTTTAAGTTACCTTTTTATTGAATACACATTTGATGATGTGATCAGAGATGTTGCTTTCGTCTCACTTTACTTTTTGCTCTCCCTCAAAAGTTACATAGTGATGGAACTCATGGATGCAAATCTCTGCCAGGTGATTCAGATGGAGCTTGACCATGAACGAATGTCCTATCTTCTCTATCAGATGTTGTGTGGTATTAAACATCTCCATTCAGCTGGGATTATTCATAGGGTTAGTGAGATTATTGTAGCTCTTCTAACATGTCTGTCTGGGTATTTCCTCCTCACCGTAAAGCAAATAGCAGACTGTTGTCAATTTGAAAGGGGATCTGTGCTTTTGCTAGACTTATATGTGATTTTATTAGATTAAAATTATTTGCATCGCTTCTCAGCTTTTAAAAAGCTATTTAAAATGTTTGCATTCTTTGTCAAAAATGTTTCACCATGCCTGTAGCAAATTGGTTACTCCGAGAAGGCCATATCCCTCCAGGCGAGGCTGGTAGTGAAGGGAAAGCAGGTTTTAAGAAAGGTGGTTGTGGAATTCCAGGAATTCTGATATAAAAATGTCCCTTTCCAAGCCAAAATGTGTGTCGTTGTTTCTCTGATAAGATGGTTGATATGCTAAGGCCTAACTCATTGTTGTAAAGCAACTGATGGTCTATTTCATCATTCTCGAAGGCGGTCGAGTGAGACTCGGCAGGCTTTGTGACACTAGATTGTAGGAATAACCCATCGGTTTCAAAAAACTGCTTGTGGAGCTTCCTGCACATTCAAATTACTTATTTCCCGTGAGCATTCAATTTGCCTCAAGAGGCAGAAGATTGCTACAAACAGTTTGGATAGATTCTTTGAAATATCAAAGTTCAGTGCTGCTTCTGTAGTCTCAGTTCTGCCCCATCTTTTATGTTATCACACTCTACTTGCACATCTTACGAAAGACCATACTTTTTGATTGAAACAGCATATAATGGTAGCTCTGCATACTTTTTGTGGACGGCAATTAACATTGAAATTTGATTGAAAAGGTTTACTTTGTCAATGGTGGATTGCCATGTTGATCTTCTGGGAACTACAGTATTCAATTTGTCTAAAATATACCTCCTATGTGACATGACCAAGAGGTTCTGGGTTGTTGTCGTCCCCCCGAAAAAAAATCCTAATTGCAGGTTGTTAATACAACTCAGATATCATACTCATCTAGCCTTAAACTAATAGTAGCTTTACTAGGCAGTTTTGCAAGGAAATACACTTGTATAAGCGTTTATTTCACAGAAGTAGTTTTTTTCATCTTTGGCAAAGATCCTTTGTAATGATTGCATACCGTCTGCTGTGGTATTTGATATTTGAACTTGATAGCCATGCTTTCTCACTCTTTTTTTAAGGATTTGAAACCTAGCAATATAGTTGTAAAATCTGACTGCACTTTGAAGATTCTTGACTTCGGACTGGCCAGAACAGCAGGAACCAGTTTTATGATGACACCTTATGTAGTGACTCGTTACTACAGAGCGCCAGAAGTTATCCTAGGAATGGGATACAAAGAAAATGGTCAGCAGCTTTAATGTTACTTAAAACAATATACTTTATACCTTCTCTTCTTTGCCTATGATACTTTGCATTTTCCTTTGGTGTGTATTTTTAAATACTTAACCTAATGATCTAAAGATAGAACATTTTTATCTCTAGTTGTTATGTTAAAGTCTGCTAGGAATTGCATTATACAGTATAAGCATTGAACAGTCTTGCATAGATAATGTTTGTATAACACATATTTTAATGATACTCTTCTGATGCATCTCTGAAAATAATATTTTCTCAGGAGTCTCACAGATATTCCTTGATCTCCCCCAGAAACAGGTAGGCAGGGCTTGCTGTTTTTCCTTCAGAAGAAGCCATGTTGTACTCTGTCTCAAGAACTGTGAGATTGGGTTGATCTGATGGTCCTAACAGCCTACGTTAAGTTGTATTTTTTTTTCTTTTGGTTTTACTTCACTGCTCCCGGCAGCACATCCTCCCCCCCATGCTGGCCACTGCTGATAGCAAGTGTCCACTCTTCCCAAGTGGCAGTAGCTGGCCTCAGATCTCCATGTGGTTGCTTCACTCACTCACGCTGGGCCCGTAGGTAAGAGCAACAAAAGTAGTGGCCAGCAGAAGTGACTGCCATGCATTGTTCAGTATTATTTTCCTGTCTGCTAGGGCAGACAAGGGATGCTGTTCTTGCAGTCCAACACCTTCTCTCCAATAATATGCCTTCCCAAGGCCAATCTGCAAGATTCAGACAACATCAGCAGAAGTTAGTCTCATAATCTTACATTTGAATTGCACCCATGATTCCTGAATTGAGTCAGTTGTTCTGCATGGGAATCATGGAGACTGCCAAAAGAAGAGGCTTCCTTTTCTTTGTGTCCTGCCCTCACATGCATCTTATATCTAACAGTGTTTTATCTATTGCTTCTTCACAAGATGACACATAAAATGCCCTCTACTTTCTGCAAATCAGGGTGAATAAAAGGTCTAAGTACCAACATTTGAAGGCAGGTGGTCACCTTAAGTATTAATTTATGGTGCAAAAGAAAATCTCATCACCTGAACAGATCCTGGTGAGCAGGAGGATTATATTTGATGTTTCTCCTCAAGGACGGGTGGCTTTTGCTTCCCACAGCAACCAAATCCAAAATTTCACCACAAGATTCCAGCTTATTTAACAGCTCTCCTGGAGACAATTCAAAATCACTTCCAACTTATCATCTCTTGTTTCACAGTATTCTGAAAGGATTTGGCTCAACGATCAATCAAGAGCAAGCTAATTGAAACTCTGAGTAGTTTACCTTCTGAAAAACTGGATCGTGGCTTGCTGAATCCAGTCCCCATGCATCACTCAAAGGGGAAATACATTAATGAACATAGCTGGGCACTCCAGATGTGTTTGACCACAACTCCCAGAATTCTAAGTCTAGATTTTCAATGATAATGAACTGTTGGGAGTCCAAAATAGCTGGAGTGACAATGGCTTGCCACCACTGGTCTATAGCCTCTGCTCACTCGCACTTCTAGGCCTCTCCTTCCCAGAGTGCAAGTCTCAAGGTCCTCCAGCTACTGGCCATGCTGCTCACAAGGGAATTCTGAGAGTTGTAATCCAAAGAAAGGATCACACCCAACTCAGATTTTGCCCTGCTGCACTGGTCAGTAAGAGAAGGCAAGCATGAAGGCTCAGAGGCAGCAGTGTCCTGGTTCTCTAGATAGAGCAGTGGTTCCCAACCTTCCTAATGTTGCAGCCCTTTAGTACAGTTCCTCATGTTCTGGTGAACCCTTGCCCTGCTTGGAAGAGGCCACAGGCCCCCTTTGGCAGGCCACTGCCGCAGCTGCCATAGAGAACAGGCACCCTCTACAGGCACCCTCAGCCAACCGCAGCACCTGGTGCCATTGACTGACATCCCCTCCAACCTATCAAGCTGTAACTCACTCTTTTCCCCCTCTCTCCCCCCCTCCAGACTCAAGCCTTGTGCCTTTTTCTTCACTGGCTCATGGCGACCCCTCTAAAATGGTAATCTGACCCCCAAAGGGGTCCCGACCCCCAGGTTGGGAACCACTGAGGTAGAGCCATGGTGTCCAGTTCTTCCCATACTACTCTGAGAAACTGAGTTTGTGATCAGGTAGCTCGCCCTTGTTCACTCTTCTTTTCCGACTGCATGATAAGAAAGATTGAACTGTTATGGGGAAAGGAGTGCAGAAGGCATGTTGGCATGGATCCTTTACCATAAAACGGTCCCTATCTACCCCCTTGGATAACCTTTCAGGCTCTGATCAGAAACACCAGCAATTAGGGGTGATTTCAGGGAACATTCACACACAAGGTAGCAAAAGGACATGCACCCCAAAATGGCCAAAGGCACATGGAGCTATGCAACAGGATTTCAGCCATTGCCCGCTATATATGGCTAACCTATGATTCTATCCTAGGCATTCCCCCTTCACCCTCCTCGTTTTCCTTCTTTATCTGCATTTTTATAATTTTAAAACTCCTTTTAAAAAAAAAACCCTGAAAGTATCTAGGCTAGAACATTTCCTGTGATTTGCTCTTTTGATTTCCTTGCTGGGAGCGTTTGATCTGAAGGAATATCAGAAAATAGCAACCCCAACTGCAGTCAGTTGTGCTATAGGCCACTTTCTGTTGCAGGTGTAGAGTACATCTCGCTATTCTGAAATGTGTGGGCTATGACGTGACATATTTATTCCATGCCATTTTCCAAATTGTGCACCCAGAAATTTCAAAAAAAAAAAAAAAGGATTGATAATGGTGCTGTTTCTGTCTATTGGTGAAATGTTTACTTCAGTGCTAAACACAACATTCTTAGAAAACAGAGTGCACACATTCTAATAAAGCACACATTACAGCATTATTTCATTAGCAGGGGTAATTGACAAAACTGGAACATTCCCAACATGTAAAAGTAGATTTTATTCACTAATAAAAATGGCTGTCCTATCCTTTATCCAGACATTTGTTGTGCAGATAATAAGATAACTTTCTTTAATGGTATTTTTTTCTTAGATACATTGGGGTAATGTTTATTCTTCTTTGCAACTTTTTTTAAAAAAATGAATATTTTGTATTCTTTTACTTGGAGGGAGAAGACCACTTACAGAAGTCAGTTGCAATAGAATATTATTAATTTAAATTATTTGTATCCCACCTTTCTCCTTAAAAGGATCCTAGTCCTGTTTAATCATAGTAACAAATCACCTTAGCATGTAAAACCAATACTGATTTTAGGGACCATTTAAACTTTTAATTTAGATGCATTCCAAAGTAATTCTTCACTGCAGTAGTATATTCTTAGTAACCAGTTCTTAGAATTCACTGAAAATGGGCATGAATAAGATTTTATTTAAAAAATAGAGTGTAGTATTGTTTGTTTGTTTGTTTGCTGCCCATGTAGTGGCAGGTATCTACTCTGGGTAGTGGGTACACTGCCAATAAAAGAATACTTTAGAGATACTTTCAAGATAGCTTATGAAAATAAGAAGATGCAAAAAAGAATAAACTATAATAACTTACAAAATGTTAATAACATATATTAAAATGTCTGAATACCTATTTTGATGCCATATTCACTTGTCATCAAAAGAATAAGGTGGTGGAAAGGAAGTTCCATAAATAGAATCACTGCTGAGAAGGCAAGTCTTACTCGTTTTTTGAACAACATAAGCTAATAATGAGATTGCCTCAGTATCTGAGCAAGTTTTTATAGGAGTAGGGATCCCTTCTGGTATCTGAATCCCAAGCTGTTTAGAACTTTTAGGATCAAATTGTGCTCAGAAACAGATTGGAAGCCAGGCAGGATATTTCAATACCAATAAGATTTTCTCACTGACTCGTCCAGTGCAGCTGCCTGAGAGCTATACAGTGGTCCCCTGCCCATTCGTGGCTCATATACTGGAGTCCTGCTATATCGTGGAACCGTGGTATATGAAAAAAGGCCCCCTGGGGTAAGAGGGAAGTCCTGTTTCAGGCCTCCCTTACTTACCCCAGGACTGGTGGTACCCCAAACGGGCCTGTGAGGGCCTTCCCAGGCCTTCTGGAGCCCCCAAAACGGCCTCCCTGTGAACCAGAAGTCACTTCTGTGTTGCCGAAAATGATTTTTGAGGCCTCAAAGGGCCTTTCTAGGCCTGTTGGAGGCCTCAGAAATGATTTTTGGCGACCAGGAAGTTACTTCCAGTTCGCAAGGAGGCCCTTTTGGGGCCTCCAGAAGGTCCGGGAAGGCCCTGGCAGGCCCATTCGGGGCAGCACTAGGCTGGGGGGGGAGTACAAGAGCCCCTAGCTAGATCCCTAACCCCCGCAATAGGCGGTGGCTCACTGTATGTTATTTGAACCACTGTTTCCAAACAGGCTTCAAAGACTGTATTTAAGCTCCTTTTCCCCAGTAGCGCTAGATCTGTCCCACAGGAGACCAGTCTTACAAGGTGGAATATATTTCTTGCGTCACATCCTGCCTGATCTTCCAGGACCAAACTCAGATCTAGAGGTGCAAACATGGTTCAATAGGGTGACTGCAGTCCATCCAGAATGATGGCTGGGTGTGGGCATGTGTCCTTTCAAACAGGCAAATCAACTGCTGCTCCCACAAACCTTTTGGAATTTGATTTCAGTTAATTCATTCTCATGTAACCTGTACCTGAGTCTCATTACTGTTTCAGGTGTTTTCTGTGCATTATGTGCAAGATCTTAACTTAGCTGTTTTTAAGAAATCCATTTACTGATCATCTTTATGAGTTAGATCAGTGATTGCAAACTTTTCAGAGACCGAGTGCCCAAACTGTGATTCAAAACCCACATTTTTTTTGCAAAGTGCCAATACAGCAATTTAACCTAAATACAGGTGGCTGTGAAGGGGCAATGTCAGGTGCCCCACAGAAAGGACTCCGAGTACCAGCTTTGGCATCCGTGCCATGGATTCAACAACACTGAGTTAGATCATAAAAAATAATTGCTAAAGTAATTATCTGCTAGGGATTCCATATGTATCTATATATGGGAATTATCCTGTGGGTTGTCAAATGTTTCTGGATTCATGCCCAGAATATGCTGTTGGCAGATGGAGCCTGATGTGTGTTCTGACATTCATAGCTTGATCCCATGGTTGCTTCTTCCTTTTTTTGTGCTTTCTCTCCAGTTATCAATAAATTGTTACATTCTGCTGCTTGTTAAAAAATATAAATTCATGACGGTTTGCTTTGCTTTTTCTTTTTGTGCTGCAAAAATAGTGGATTTATGGTCTGTTGGGTGCATTATGGGAGAAATGGTTTGCCACAAAATCCTCTTTCCAGGAAGGGACTGTATCCTTGTGCTGTTGCAGCATGCAGAATTTTTGGTTCCTCGTTCTTGTTGTGACGATACCTCTTCCCCGCCTCTCCGTTTCAGAAATGCTCCTTCTGGGAAATGCCTCCTGTGCATTTCTTCAAGATAATACTTACCTACTCCTATAAGTATTCAAATTATTTGTAGATGAAATTGGATTCTGTTGAGGCTGCATCTAGCCGTAGGAAATAGTCTCTGCTGGTACAGCCGCAAGCTCATCTCTTCCTCTCTCATTCATTTTTCATCCTACACTGCTCTTTGTTATCGTTGGGTATTGTTACTTTCTCTCTTTTTAATGTTCTTTTTCTTTTGGCTTGTTTTCCCCCAATCAGTTAATGTCATTGCATTTTGTTTTCAGTTGACATTTGGTCAGTGGGGTGCATCATGGGAGAAATGATCAAAGGTGGTGTGTTATTTCCCGGTACAGACCGTATCCTTCCTGTGGTGGGCTGGAATCTGAAAGCTCAGTGTATTCTGCTGGCATTTTCCTCTGCAGTGTTAAATATTACTCTTCCCACCTAGTGAGGTTTTAAAGTTATATGTAAATTTTAAATATAAATACAGTGGACCCTCTTATAACAAACGGTTTGTACAACATAAAATCTGAACAACAACAAAAAACCGGAGAGAGGGAAAATTTGCTTACCAATCGTTTCTGGGGCGAATCCGTACAACATAAAAATGGTCGCGATTAGGGATTTACTCTGCTTTCAATGCATTCCTATGGGAAATTTGTACAAAGGAAAATTTGCTTAACAGAATTTAAATTGGAACAAATTAATTCCTTTATACAAAGTACCACTGTATTTGTGTTTCTGCATTCCCGCATTAAAAGCACCAGATACTTTGTATATAGATAGACCTGTTTGCCCAGAAACGTGTAGCTGGTATGCTTCAATGCAGCTGTGTACTGTGTTTAAGCCGTTTGAATGGTTATGCCCTTGTGGCTAGTCTTCTCCAAGGGCTCCATCTAACAGACTTTCAGTAAGGGTCATGATTATGAAGGTCTGATTTCTTGTAGCATCACTTTCTGCAATCACTTTTTATTATGCCAAATATATTACTTTTTAATGTTTTTCTTTAGTTTTCTGTTCTGACTATATCTGACATCCTCTTGATCCTCATTTGTTTGTGGACACCTTCATTAACAGGGCTCTTTACTGTGTAGGGTTGCTAAGATGGAACAGTAGGTACACCTGATCTGGATACACTCCGTAGAGTAGTTTGAAGAACCCCATTGGCAATTTTTTCCCCAAGCCTTGATGTTTCCCCCCCCCCCTTATGTTCTGCTTATCCAGGATACAGATGAACTACCAGTATATAGTTTTAGAGAGTGTATTTACTTAGTATAACAGTTATGCTCAGGTCAGAATTGACTTGATGGCACAGGATTACATTAATTCCCCCTGACTAGTGCAGAAAAATAATTTTAACATAAATATAAGTTGGGTGCTAGGCATTCATTTGAATTGGCAACTTCAAATACATGGCACAAACTTGAATGTTACAGTAAAAGACTTAATGACTTGGAGGAAAGTAGTGATTGACTTTGATGGACAAGGATGCTCTGTGATTTATTCACTCTAATTCATAAGGGGTATTTGAATGCCTTTTTTCTTGGTGAGAGTCACAACTTAAGTTTCTCTGTTGCTACTTCAGTATCAATTCATTCAGGAGCAGAAGACAGTATGCAGGTTTTTAACCCTCAGTTATAAAAAAGATACTATGTCATGTTCAGCAAAAATTGGTTCCCTGTTTGGTTTGCTTGGACACCCCAGATAAGGGTTGTGCATGTAACCGACAAAGCAGCATAGAGTTTAACAGATAGCAGAATATAGCTTTTTCATGTGGCTTGCAAAGTAGTTTAGACAGCTTAAAAACTAGTATCCACAGATGCTCAGAGCTTGATATTACATTGTAAGCTGAAGAAGACCTTTTAAGGAAAATGCCATTTAGCTTATAGCATATCAGAATATTGCAGGCTATATAAATTTGTATTTTAATCCACGTGAAGTTGTAGCTAATATTAAACATGTGATTTACTAAAGTGGCACAAGAAGTTCACAAAGGGCCTTTTTACACGACCCCTAAGATCCGCTGGCCCCTTAAATTTGGACCAGAGATCTTAGGGGTTTGTCGCTCTTTGTGCATCTCCACCCCTCCGTACTTCCTGGCTGCCGGCTGCGTGAGGGGAGGGAGGGAAAAAAGGGACAGAAGAATAAAGCCTTACCTCCCGGTGTTGGTGGACGCTGCCGGGGGAGCCCCGGTCACTTCCTGGTTCCTCTTAAAGGGGCGGGAGGCAAAAAACAAAAACAAAAAGAAGCCAGGAGAGCCCAGCACATCCGCATCAAATATTTTTCACCTCCCAAGAGCAGGTACAAGAAAAGTGCGCTGGGTCCTGCTTAGGTGGGCGGGGTCGCACTTAATTGTCTGCAAACTCCGGAGCTGGTGGGGAAACATTTTTAAGCTCCGGAGCTTGCAGCCATTTGCAGCGGAGCTTAGGGGTTGTGTATAAACGCCCAAAGACATGGCTTAAGTTTCGGAGAAGGTAAATATTTGCACACTTTTGTGGCATTTTGGTTAGCCCTAATAGAGGCATTTTCTGCTTGTTGGTTTGAAATTAAATTTTCGTAGACCAGCATGGAGATTTGGGGGTATTGTTTGTTTTTGTTTTTTAGGGGGTGTCAATTCTGTTATTTCAACTAAACTAGAATGAGAAGACTGCTTTCTGGAATGCAGCCTGCTTTCTGGAATGAGAAAGCTACTTATGGTTTACACAAATTTTTGGACAGTGGCTGAATCTGCTATTTTTAAACATTTACTCCTACAGCCACAAAAGAGATCAGGGCATGTTGGATGTTACTTGGTACATGTTTGCTCTTCTCCAAGAACATTTAGAATTCTCAACAGAGCATTGTGTACAAATAAATTATATTTTTGCCAAGCTAAAGCATCTAGACTGATTGAGATGAAAGTGGATTGTGTTGCTGTTTGTTGGGCATTTTTAAAATTTATTTTGTTCTTTTCTTGATTTTGTGTACCGTCTAGAGTTATTTATACAATCTGGCGGTATATAAGTTGTAAATAAAGTAAAAGAAAGGCAAGTAAATTGCAAACTACCAGGTGGACCATTCTCACGAGTACAGAAAGTATCCCAAATTAATACCTAACTCGTGTCATTGTTTAAATGGATGATGATAAGTAGAATTTTCAAAAAGAGCTTATCAGAGCTTATTTTTAAAGTATATATCTGTTAAAGAATAATAGCAGCATCCTCTTGGATAAACCCAATTATTCTGGTGCTTTTGCAAGTGCCATTTCTCAAAAATAATTTTGGAGAACCATTGAAATCATTGAGAACCATTGAAAACCAAGGCAGAAACTCCAGCAAATTCTTACATACAAGAACATTTTTCTACCATATTCTCAGCAGAAGAGAGGACATGCTTTCTTGAGTTCTGTTTTTAAAAGCTAATATAGTAGTAATAAATTATATTTTGAGTGAGAAAGTGCATTCTATATAAATACCTGGTCTGTGCCTTTTTAAATGCTGCATAAACATAATGAAGAATATGCCCCATTGTTGTTTGAGATGAGAAAGCAGCCTTCAGTATTAAAACTGAATCTTTAGCTTTAAATCGGAGTTTTCTTGTCTTTCCTTTCTAGTTTGGTGCTGATATCTCAAGCAGAAATACTTTTATTTTCTAAAAACCCTGATAAAATATTCGCCCCAGCATAGTCTATGTTCTGGCAGATTCGCCTTCCTTCTTAGTATCAGTGATGAACAAATTTGAATCATTTGCTGTTTTATGCAGTATTGCAGGTCTCTGTCTAGGCCGAGCCTTGAATTGTTAGATTGTCACGTGGCCGCTCCTCCCACCATGTCCTGTGTGCAGACAGACGTTATTCTGCTTAATCCAAGTTGAGCTGACAGTTGTTAAAAGCCAAAATAGCTGAAGAGGAAGGCAGCTGTTGGGCTCTGCATTTCCCCTTCCTTGTTCTGCCAAATAGTTATTGTTGGTCATTTTTATCCTTTTCATTGCTATAATTTGAATGTATTCTTAGATGTGCAGTTTTTCTTAGCGCCTTGATCTCAGATATTGATCAGTGGAATAAAGTTATTGAGCAGTTAGGAACACCCTGTCCCGAATTCATGAAGAAACTACAACCAACGGTGAGGACTTACGTGGAGAACAGGCCTAAATACGCTGGCTACAGTTTTGAGAAGCTTTTTCCAGATGTCCTATTTCCAGTTGACTCTGAGCACAATAAACTGAAAGGTAACATTTGGTTATTTTTCCCCTCATTCTTTTTCCACCTCAGTCATGAAAAATAAGGCATCTATTTTATGCTGTGGTAGCAGCTTTCTTTTTGACAAAAAAAACACCCAGTAGTAAACAGTGTTCCTCACTGAATGCTGTCCTAATATAGTTGGACCCCAGTATCCGCTGGGAATTGGTTCCAAGGCCTTCCCGTGGATAATGAAAATGGTGGATAAGAGAGAACGGCAAAATGTCCCCAAAACTGCTGTTTTGTGATAGTAACTTGCTTTACAGCTGCTATTTTGGAACAGTAGCTTGCTTTACAGCTGCTTTTTTATGAAGTAGTTTGCTTTACAGCTTCTCTTTGTGACAGTAGCTTGCTTTGCAGCTGCTGAATTATTTATTTAATTTTTTCCTCTGCCAACTGTGGATAACTGAATCAGTGGATAATGAATCAGTGGTTCTCCATCGTGGCCTTCGTGAAGCCACACAGATGGGTTTCCCAGGCACCACTGTGCCAGAGGTTGGACTTCCCTAGCAATAGGAAAGTTCGTTAGTCTCCACCCCCACACCCTGTGCATGTGCGTGGGTGTTCCTGCCGAAACACCTCAGTTCTTCTTAACCACCATGGCTAGAGGTTCTACAGAGCTAGTCTCCGTGACGATTTTTCAGATTTCAACTAGATTCGCGCCTATGTCTTTCTCCCGACCTTTCAAAAAGTGCTCCGGTTGCGGCGGCAAGATCCCGCATACAGACAGCCATGAGAAGTGCCTCTTTTGCCTCGGCGAAAATCGTCGCCCTGAGGCTTGCACCATCTGACGTGGGTTCAGCTCCCAAGCCCTGAAGAACTGCCACAATCGGCTGGCTTCTTTTCTGGTGGTGCGTTCTCTCCATCCGCAGCCTATGGAGCAGAAAAAGACCCCTACGGAGTCCGTCCGTAAGTCTGAGGGGTCGGGGCAGGGGGAGAAGCCCAAGAAGATCCCCATCCTCGAGGGCATTTCGAAATCAAAACCGTCACCCAAGGCCTCAGCAACCAAGTCCCTCAAACTGGTGAAATCACCGAAACTGGTTTCGGCTTTGGCTGTGGCTTCGCCTAAGGTGCTGACTGTCAAGACAGAGTTCTCGGGTTCAGCGGTGCCCATGTCTACCCATCCCGAGTTCCAACAACTCCTTCCATCACACACCTCGGATTCGTCATCCAATGATGACATGGCGTTGCGTCCGAACATCAGCCTCATCAAGCCAGAGGGCACGCCGACTTTGGAGGCTGGGACCCATCGGTCCACTGCGCTGCCTGCGTGTTCACCATCAGCCTCGATTCCATCGAGAGCAGCATCCTTGCCTCTCCCAACGGTTGAATTCGAGGACCGTATGTCCTCTCTCCCTTCGGTCCCGGTGGCGTCTTCAAGAGCATCGGATTCATCCCGGGGGGATAAATCCTCCAAGAAGTCACACCACAAGAGAGTCCACCTTCCTCCAGTTCCATCAGTGCTAACTTCGGATCCGACGGTCAGATTCGAAACTTCCACCGCTCTGTCGATCCCATTGGTTTCCGTCACCACAGCTGTGGCGCACGTACTAGCTCCCTTGGACCCGAGCTCTGCCTTGTCGGTTTCGATGAAACCTCCCAAGAAGCGGCGTTGGACCGGACACCACCGATCCCCAATGCCCTCGGTAGTAGTGCCTCCAATTCCTGCCTTCTCCCTGAAATTTGATGGCCGTCAATTGTCCATCCGATCCGCTGATTCAACGGAGATTGAGAAGCAGATAGCAGTCTCTTCCTTGGATTCATCGGTGGACTCTGAGATTTCTGGTCTCGAATCCGAGGCCTCGGATTCAGTACACCTCGTCAGGTCTCCAGATTCAGAAGTTGAAGAAAAATCACCGTATTCGTCGGAATCGATGAGAAATTATGCCAACTTTCTGGTGCGGATGGCAAAGACCATCGACCTCCCCATCCACCAGCCAAAGCCAAAGCGTGTCTGCCATATCTTTGGGCGCATTGTGGCTGAGGAGACTGCTCTGGTCCATCTCACTCTCATTCCATCTTTCCTAACTATGGTGGAGGACTCATTCCAAGCGTTGGCATCAACATCAGTGTCGAGAAAGCTGGAGGCTCTTTATAGAGATCCTGATGACAAAGCCCCCTACCTCAACAAACTTCCCGCTCCGAATTCGGTAGTGGTAGCCTTGTCTCAGGTGCAATCACGCACAAAACAAACGCCTATCCCTCCATCTAAGGAAGGCCGTAAGTTGTACTCAATGGGAAGGAACCTTTATGCCTATTCCACTCTCCTCCATAAGATTGTGAATTATCAGGGAGCGATGAGTGCGTACCAGAGGGAGCTCTTGGCGCACTTGCACTCTTTCCTTGAGCTCATCCCTGAGGCCAAGAGGGCAGAGGCTTCTGCCCTCTATGAGGAAGCCATGGCGCTGGCGGCCCAGCAAATGCGCACCTCCAAACACACATTTGATTGCTTGTCCAAGGTACTGAACACCTCTCACCTTGAGACGGCATGCTTGGATTTGCACCACAGGGCTATCCAATGAGCATAAGGCTCAAATCAAAATCTTTCAGGAGCAACCAAATCTTATCCTGATTGCCCCTTGGTGGCCCAGGCAGCCCTGGTTTGCCTCCCTGCTCAAGATGTCCTGCTACCACCTGCGACTCCCTCAAGTTTCTGGACCTCCTGTCCCAAAACTCTGGCCAGGTCCTTCAGCCAGATCTTCCACGCCTACAACTGACGGTGTGGAGAATAGTGAACTCATAGACTCCATCATTTCTGCATGCCGTAAACCATCCACCACTAAACTCTATCACTACAAGTGGAGGAGGTTTCTGCTCTATGCGGCAGACAAGGGGTTTGACCCTATCAACCCTTCTCTTACCTGGGTGCTCCAGTACCTCTTACATCTTAAGAGGTCTAGTCTCACCTTATCATCTCTTACACATCCACTTATCCGCCATCGTCACACACCAACCGCTGACGTCGCCTGCATCCTCGTTTTTCCGCCATCCTCATCTGAAGCTCTTCCTGTGGGGCTTAAAGAACACATTTCCTGACCGGAAACCTATTCCCCCGCAATGGTCCCTCTCCCTTGTTCACAGGGCTCTTCAACGACCTCCCTTTGAACCCCTTGCCACCATAGATCTCAAACTGCTGACTTTAAAGACTGCTTTCCTGGTGGCAATCGCTTCCGCCCGCAGGGCTAGTGAACTATGCGCCCTCCGTTGCGATCCCCCCTACTTGCAGTTTTATCGAGACAAGGTGCTAGCTTACCCTGACATCACCTTCCTACCTAAGGTGGTGTCATCCTTTCACATATCCCAACCCATTATCCTTCCTACCTTCTTTCTCAACTCTTCCACAAGGGTAGAAAGGGATTTGCATTCTTTGGACATGAGAAGGGCTTTGGCCTTCTATATATCCAGAACTAAGATTCTTTGGAATTCTCAGAGACTTTTTGTCTGCCATGACCCTGTGGCCGTGGGTCGTCCAGTTTCCTCCCAACGTTTTGTTTGTTGGGTAGTGCAGACTATCAAATTGGCTTATGACTTGGCAAAACGGCCTTTGCCATCCACTGTTAGAGCTCATTCCACCAGGGCTATGGACTCCTCAGCGGCATTCCTCAAGGGTGTTCCCCTGGATGACATATGCCACGCGGCCACGTGGTCCAGACCTGAAACCTTTGTGACCCACTACAGGCTGGATGCCCACATGAGGTCGGCCACTTCCTTCGGGAGGGCAGTGCTTTCCTTCGTGACGGTGTGACTACCTTTCTGCCAGTGAGTACTGCTTTCAATCACCCATCTGTGTGGCTTCACGAAGGCCACGATGGAGAAGAACCAGTTACTTACCTGTAAAGGTGGTTCTTTGAGTGGACCTTCGTGAAGCCACACAGCACCCGCCTGCCTCACCTCGGACTGTCACACCTTGACTGGAACTTACCTGTCATACTGGCGGTCAAGAGGAACTGAGGCGTTTAGGCGGGAACACCCACGCACATGCTCAGGGTGTGGGGGTGGAGACTAATGAACTTTCCTATTTCTAGTGAAGTCCGACCTCTGGCGCAGGGGCGCCTGGGAAACCCATCTGTGTGGTTTCACGAAGGTCCACCCGAAGAACCACCTTTACAGGTAAGTAACTGGTTCATACGGGGGTGCTACTGCACTCATGAATATCTCCTGATTTACCTGACTAGATATAAGCACCTAAATTGCTAAATTGGCATGTTTCGAATGTAAACCTATCTCGGTCGATCTCTGGGCTGGCATGCTGTCTATTGCTAAAAATGCCCCTCTCTGGATTTTTAGATCTGATTTCAAATTCCCGAAACCAAAGTTGAATGCACAGAAAGGAAAAGGACTCCCTATTAAGCACAGGCAAATTTTCATCTGTTTCTCAGCATACGTTTACAAATACTAAGAACTTTTTAAAAATGTGTCAGCAAAAACGCCATAAACTGGAACTAGAAGGCACTGCCCTTTTCACCATGCCTTCTTCATAAGTGTATATCCTGTGGGGCTGGAGCAGTTAAGGGGCTGCAGCATTCTAAGGTTGGAATGTCACATGTTGGAAAAGTGGGAGGTCGCTGCAGAGATGAAGCAGAGAAGCCCTCTTTTCTCACAGGCACATTGAACACTTGCTCTTCTCTGTCAGAGTTTATGAAATGGAACGTGTCACCTGACAGGTAAAAATCTATTAATGGAAAATGTCGTGTGTTACCACACCTTCATGTTGAACAGCTTCTAGGCTGCGTGAAAGCTGTGTGTGTAGGCAGGAGATACGGTAACTGTTCCTTCTGCTCATGAACCCTCCCAGGTTTTCAGCACAATGGGGAGGAGGCAACTGCTGGATATTTTCCATATAGCATTTCATTTGGGTTGGCAACAGAGAGCCATAAATGTCATTCCCCCTTGTTATTAAACAAATATGCCCCAGTCTAGTGTAGAATTACTTGCTCTTGTGGAATATTTTTATTTGTTTGAGAGTGCTTAATTCATGTTGCCCTGAGTCACAAAGAGAGAGGTGATGTGGAAATTAAGTAAGTAAGTACAGTAGGAACCTAGTATCCATTGGGAGAATAACCCAGGAGACCAAAGGAACATCCCATCCCAGGAGTGATGTTCTTCTCTTTCAGTTGATTCCAGGCCTTCATATGGCTAACAAAAACTGTGGATAAAAGAGAACACCAAAACTGCTGTTTTGTGACAGTAGCTTGCTTAACGGCTGCTGTTTTGCGACAGTAGCTTGCTTTATGGCTGCTGTTTGTGACAGTAGCTTGCTTTACAGCTGCTGTTTATGACAGTAGCTAGCTTTGCTGCTACTGAATTATTTGTTTAATTTTTTTTTCCTCTGCCAACCATGGATAATTGAATTAGTGGTTAATGAATCAGTGGATACAGGGGTCCTACTGTAAACAATTAAATACAGTAATTACCTCTGGGGTACGTTGCAACATTCATATTTTTGCCAGTTTTATTTCACCTTTTGGCCCCATGACAGTCTACTGGACTGACAAGCAAATCTGTCCTCATCCTTCTAGTTTGTGTTGCTAACAATGCACACTCATAGTCTTCTTTTATGCAAAAACATACATAGTGATGCAATGGCCTTGGTGGTGAATTCATCCTATGTCATCAGGACTATGCCCTATGCCAGTGGTGGCAAACCTTTGGTACTCCAGATGTTTTGGACCACAACTCCCACAGTCCTTTGTCATTGGCAGTCTAGGCTTAGAATTCTGGGAGTTGTGGTCCAAAACACCTGGAGTGACGAAGGTTCACCACCACTCTGACCTCATGTTGTCCAGCCATGATGTAATGTAAGCTCCATATCAGTCCTCCACTCTTGGCTAGTTCTGAGTTTTGAGCTGTAGCCTGGTTGGGAAGGGGGCGGATTCTGCAGCTGTAAGTACAAGACCCTTGAGCTTTGTGCAGGAGGGGAGGAAACGGTTCTCTCTTGCTCTGCCCTTGCCAAATGGTTGGAGTCCATCTGGGAGGTAGAGAAGGAAAAGTGAGATGAGTTCTGGCTCTGTTCTTTTACCTGACAAGTATCAGGCTTCCCTTCAGCTTTGAGGAGGTGGGATCCTTTCCTCTCTTCTGCAGCAGCTCCATAGTGCATAGAGCCCTGTGCAGTGTTGTCCCACATGTTTCAATTTCATTTTCTCGTAAATGTTTCTCTTGCAGCCAGCCAAGCAAGAGATTTGTTGTCCAAAATGCTGGTGATTGATGCATCAAAAAGAATCTCAGTGGATGAAGCTTTGCAGCACCCATACATCAATGTCTGGTATGATCCTTCGGAAGCGGAAGCAGTAAGTTTCTCTCTTCTAGATTTCTGCTGCTATATGTCTGAAGAAGTGGACGTGTAGTCCACGAAACGTTACATTAAAATATGAAAGTTAGTCTTTAAGGTGCCACATGTTTTGTGTCTTTTGTTTTCTTTTGTTTTTCTTTGATTTTTGCCTGAAACTCTTCTAGATTCTGTGCCATGAAAAAGTTGGATCACGATTTCCCAATGCCAGAGGGTAGCCTAGCAAGGATGCTCTTCTGTTCTCTAACTAGAGATTTATTACACATTTTTAGATTCAGAAGATTCAGGGTTGAGTCCAGTTCTTTCAGCAAATCTGGGCTTTTTTACATCCTGGTCCAAAACGTTTTACAAAATCTTCTATTGATTCAGTACATGGTGAGCATGTACAGACTCAGAAAAGCTCAACATGATTCCTGCATTGATGGTTTCTGTTGGCTTTGGTGTCTGGATATCGCTAAATCAGATTGCTTTCATAGAGTTATGTTGTGTTCCTGCCATGTGGCCTTTTGCTGACCGAGACCAAGTGAGATTGAAGGAAAGGGAGATAAGAACTGGCTGGCAAAGCATCAACAAAAGAAGAAAATGGCAACTAATCATGACGAAAGCAACAGAGAGTGTTTGGGGACTATGATGCTTATACTAGTTGATCTTCAGCTTTGGTGGGGGTACCTGCCTTGTTTCTGCTTTAAATGTCAACAGTCTATTACATGAATTTTTAAAATAGTGATCCCTATTGCTGCTTTTTGTTGAAATTTCCACTTTGTCTGCTCTCTGATAATGCTACTCAAAAATCTGGAACCTAGAACCTAGAACCAGGCACCCTTGTTCTTTCAGTGGTAGCTTTCAGCTCATGTTTCATAAACAACATGGAGACAGGCACACAGATTGTAAAGTTCTTTTCTAGTTCATAACCTTACTCAGCCACTGTTGGTGTGATATCCCGGAAATGATATAAGAAACATGTTAGTACTGCAGCTAACCCTATTTCATTCTAAACGTGTACTACTTGGGTCAGTCAAATTTCCAGTGTAGCTAGTTTAGGTGCTGTGGTAAAATTTAGGACTATTAAAAGTTCTAAACCTGTATTTCTGAAAATTAAAAAAAAATCCTGAACAATTTAGAGGCACAATTTATGGGAAGATCCATTTAAATGCCATTCCGAATAGAGTGAAAGGTTGCCTTCCAGAAACTTCTAGAGAGGAAGAGTTCTGAATGGTGAAAGGTGCTGAGATACTTTTCTCGCTGAATTACTTCAGTGCTTATTCTCCAGTATGGAATTGAGAGGGCATGTTTATATTTAGAGTGACATCTGCTGTCTTTTTGTGAATTTTAACTGCTTCATCCTGTTATTAGCCTCCTCCAAAGATACCAGACAAGCAGCTAGATGAAAGGGAGCACACAATAGAAGAATGGAAAGGTGAGAAAAGTATATTCATTTTGGGGGGAAATCTGATATGATATATTGGTAAAGCTTTTGTTACATTATTTTTAAATGCTGAAGAGGCAACAGATAACTACAGCAGTGTCCTAAATCTTAACATGAGTATGTCAGG
The DNA here is from genome assembly GCA_037367245.1 of Phrynocephalus guinanensis. Classification (NCBI taxonomy): domain Eukaryota; kingdom Metazoa; phylum Chordata; class Lepidosauria; order Squamata; family Agamidae; genus Phrynocephalus; species Phrynocephalus guinanensis. The sequence continues at coordinate 12,163,737 of CM074735.1, forward strand.
GGCTTTCTTTGTTCCTTCAGTCTCAAAATTGCTTGGAAATAAAGCAGTTAAGTGCCATACCAGTAATGGGCTTCTTATTTATATAGTGCACTCAGCATTGTACCCTGCATTGTGGTTAGTCCAGCATGGGACCTGGATAGCTACAAATGGCACAGTGGTGGTCCCAAATGGTAGAGTTGTCTGTTCAATGGAATAAACACATAGTGTCCATTCAATTGAGGTTACCATTCTGTGTTTAAGTGCCAGCAGGTAACCAATATGATCACCTAGAACAGTGTTGGCAAATCTATGGCACGGGTGCCAAAGGTGGTACACGGAGCCCTTTCTGTGGGCACGCGACATCATCCCCTCACAGCCACCGCACTTCCTCCGCTCAGAGCATGCCACTGTGCTCTGTGCAGAGAGCCAGGCAAAGGGGAGGCAGCGGCTTGTGGGCTCATTCATACCTCCAGTGTACTCTCCAGCCACGCCACTCTCAGCATCCCAAAAGCGGTGTGATTGGAAAGTAAGCTGGGACTACAAAGGAATCCACAAACCACTGCGTCCCCTTTGCCCGGCTCTCTTCAAGGAGCCATTTTGGTGGTCTCAAAATGGCTCTGTGCGGAGAGCCGGGCAAAGGGTGTTGTGGCTGCGGGAAATTCAAAAGCCTGCTGCTCTTCAGTCCTCGCTTTCCCACAGGATAGCACTCGAAGCCTTTGTAACTCGGGCTTCCAATGTATTCAGGTTAAATTGCCGTGTTGGCACTTTGCGAAAAATAAGTGGGTTTTGAATCACAGTTTGGGCACTCGGTCTCTAAAAGGTTCGCCATCACTGACCTAGAATGACAGAGTTTGAAAATCATTAGATGATCTGAACATAAGTAGAACTGCTGGGTAGCTTAGTGGTTTAGGCATCTGACTGGGGACCTAGAGGTTGAGAGTTTAGTTCCTTACTATGTCTCCCTGACATGCGCTGGACCCAATGATCCATAGGGTCCTTCTAGCTCTGCAATTCTGTGATGAAGAAGAAACAGATTTCTAAATATTTAGCATTCCTATCACACAATCTAAGTAACTAAGGGCGTTTATACACGACCCCTAAGCTCCGCTGCAAATGGCTGCAAGCTCCGGAGCTTAAAAATGTTTCCTCACCAGCTCCAGTTTGCAGACAATTAAGTACGACCCTGCCCACTTTAGCGCGACCCAGCGCACTTTTCTTGTACCTTCTCTTTGGAGGTGAAAAATCTTTGATGCGGTGCAAGGATAGTGAGTGCGGGGCTCTCCTCGTTTCTGTTTGCTGCTTTTTGGCTCCTGTCCCTTTAAGAGCTACTTTTAAAGAGACGAGGGGGTTGGACTTGATGGCCTTACAGAGACGAGAGGCAGAACGAGGTGAGCAGCATGCTTTTCTTTCTCTTTGTCTCCCTCCCTCACGCAGCCAGCAACCAGGAAGTGCGGAGGGGGTGGGGACAGAGGAAGAGCGACGAACCCCTAAGATCTCTGGTCCGAATTTAAGTGGCCAGCAGATCTTAGGGGTCGTGTAAAAAGGCCCTGTGTAACAAAATAGGTGCAAACCTTAAGAAACACTACCTCATCATACATATAATATTCACATGCATATACCTTGAGGAGTTCTGATTGTAAGATACAGTAGAATTGCCACACTCAGTCATCTTGTTCTGCTGAAAACCATATTTTATTGCAGTTACTGATTATTTGTATATTAATGGATAATTTCTTATTTTGTTATGGTTTATACGTATAATTAGGTTTACCTGGGCCACCAGGTGGCAATCTTCATTCGCCTAGTTTTTTGTTTCTGCTATTATCTATGTATTCTTTTATTATTTTAATTTGTATGTTTTGCTTAATTTACTTATTTCACTAAGTCAGACAGCCTAGAAGCTCAGCCAGGCAGGCAGTGTGTCAGTCAGTCAATCAAATTTCAGTGTTATGGAGGGAGGGGGCTGTGGCCTCTTATCTTGTCTTTTCATGCCATCTGTGAAGCCTTTCCCCCCACCAAAGGGAAAAACAAAAGTGAAACTAGTATGACGGTGAACTTACTGATTGCAGAATGATCAAGTCCTTTGACATTTATATTGAGGAAGGGGTTTGAAACCCTATTAATGTGTTGCCTATCTAAAACTGCAGTTTGGGTCTTTTTTCAGGAATAGGAATGTTGTTTGTATTATTTAGAATAAATAGGTCAAGTAAGAAGCACGTAGAACCATAGTACAGTGGTACCTTGTATAAAGGAATTAATTCGTTCCAAATGAAATTATGTTAAGCAAATTTTCCTTTATACAAATTCCCATAGGAATGCATTGGAAACAGAGTAATCCCATTTTTATGTTCTACGGATTCTCCCCATAGGCGATTATGTTAAGCAAATTTCCCCTATCTCCAGAATTTTTTATGTTGTACAAATTTTATGTTATACAAGCTGTTTGTTATACAAGGGTCCATCACTGTATCAGTAATTTGCATGTTTAAAATAGAATTAACTCTGCAATTCCCATTCATTCCCCTTTGGGAACAGTTATGCTGTCAAAGGGCTGAAAGCCACACGTCAGTTCACTTCCACTTGCTCTGCGCTACCTAACTTTGACTAACATGCTTTTTAGATTTTTATATCCACGTTTTTATCATGTCTTGTACTGCAAATCACCCAGAGTCCCGTCTGGGGAGATGGGTGGTGACAAACCTAAATACATAAATAAGCATAATGCCTCCCTCCTGCCCATTTTTTCTTTGGGCAGTGCAGAGGAAGAATTAGTGCAGTATGTTTTTCTGGGTTTGCACAGGTCTCTCAATGTATGGATTCCTTTTCTGTATTGACCAGAAGAGGTCCATATACTGAAAAGTTACAGAAGAGGATTCCACGCCCATCCCTTTTTCTTAATTCCTACAGAATCTTCTTTCCACATGTTCTGTTTTGGTCACACTTTACATTGGTTGCCGTTTGGAATAACGGCTGCATCTCACTGCCTTGGGAGTTGGTAGGAAGATAGGAGGCCTGGTGCGGCTTTGGGACTTTCTTTATAGCATGTTTTTTCCCTCTTAACTTGTTGAGCATCAGCTATAAAAGAAGACTGATGGTTGCTGAATCAAAATAACTGGCTCTTTGAATTCACACGACTCCTCCTTCTGTTCTGAGCATTGATGCTGTCAGAGGGCTGGAAGCCATCTGTCAAGCTGTAAAATAAATAAGCTGTTCCTTTTCCTTCTGTTTCGGGGTCAGAAGAAACCTTGCTTATTGTGATTTTTCCCCCTGCAATGTCAAGTTTGAGATCTGATCTTTGAGCTCAGTATTCTCCCCCATCTCTGGTTGTTGCTTCCCCCGGTCCCCCCGACCTGGTTGTAATGGTAAAATATAATTCATTCGGACCAGCCCAAATGTAATTCCTGCACTAAGAAGAGCTCTGCTGGATTAGGCCAAACACTGGAAGGAAATATAGGTAATAAAATAATAAAATGATAAATAAATGGGTAACCCATGGACAACACAGTTAATGTAAAAGTCCTTAATAATTATCCTCTTTCTAGGGGTTTCTAGTATAATTTAGTCAAAAATAGACTACCATTCCCTTCTACTAGCAGTACTTTGGGACTGCGCAGCTTGCTGAAGGCTACTCAATCTGGCTATTCTCCCAGGATACCCAGTGAGGAATTGAATCCCAGCTTCAGACTCCACAGCCAACCAGGCAGCCCTTCCAAGAGTTTTTACTGCAGATACTCACAAGTAAGATGGTAAAGTGTAATATGCCTCTCTTTAGTGAAAGGTATATAGAATCAAGTACAATTTAGAAGGAAGGAAAGTAATATCTTTTTGCCTTTGAAAGGCGAAGTACATTGAGATGCTTGCTTGGTTTGGAGCCATGAGAGAAGGGAAATAATGAAAAACAAATAAATGCTTAAGAGAGGGAGAAAAAGAGGGAAATGTATTTTTCACCTTTTTAAGTGAAGCTTGGGAGAGCCTGTGTGGCATAGTGGATAGAACCACTCCTTGCACCTCTTACATACCTTGAAAATCCTGTTTGGGTTGCTGTAAATTAGAACTGACTTGATGGCGCATAAGGGCAAGCACATCCGATCTCGCCTGATTTCGGAAGCTAAGCAGGTTCAACCCTGGTTAGTATTTGGATGGGCGACCACCAGGGAATGCCAGGTGCTGTAGGTGCCTGGAGTAGGAACTGGCAAACCACTCCAGTACTCCTGCCAAGAAAACTCCATGGATATAGGGTCATGAAGAGTTGGTCACAACTGTAACGACGCAACACAACAACAGGGCAACTGAGGTCTGTAAAGGCACTGTAACGGCCACCTCTCCCGGAGTGTAATAGCTTTTTAACTATATTTTCTTCTCAGTGTGCCAGCAGTTCGGGCTTTGGGGTAAGGATCCATTGTACATATTGATCTCTGTGGGTGGTAGATTTTACTGGTTCTGGTAGTGGTTGTTCCATGCTGTGTCAATCTGTCTGACTGAGTGATGACCTTATGAATTAATGACTTTCAAAAGATTGTTTCCTAGAATCTTCTGAAATACCAGTTGTATTGCTGTCAATGGTCTGGTGGGCTTTGGCCTCTGTAGAATGTAATGTTACGGTCATGTAGCTCTGAAAACTACCCTACAGTGGGATTTCACCAATTCATTATGAGCAAAGAGGACATATCTTAACTGCAAGCTGTCTGTTTATTTAATGTATGCCCTACCTTTCTCCCAGAATGTAAACCAAGATAGTGTGCCTCTCTTCCCTCCACCACGTAAGTTACTTGACAAAAGCTGACCCGAATAAGGACGCTTTTACACGACCCCTAAAATCCAAGGCAAAGGCCTCCCAGATCCGGAGCTTAAAATTGTTTTCCCACCAGCTCCGGACTTTTAAAAAAATTAAGTACCACCACGCCCACCTAAGCGCGTCCCAGCGCACTTTTCAAGTACCTGGCCTCCAGGAGGTAAAAATCTTCCAATGCGCATTGTAAAGCTGTGAATGCCGGGCTCCCTCGCCTTCTGTTTGTTTTTTTGTCCCCGCCGCCCCTTTAAGAGACAGGAATCACTACGGGGCGGCTCGGGGCAGCTTCGACCGGCAGACGAGGTGAGTCTGCATTTTTTTCCTCCCTTTTTTTCTCCCCTCACACAGACAGGAACAATGGAGTGCGGAGGGGTGGGAACACAGGAAGAGTGACAAGCCCCCACGATCTCTGGTCCAAATTTAAGTTGCAGGTAGATTTTAGAGGTCGTGTAAAAGCGCCCTAAATGTGACTGAAATCTAGCATCGGTTTCCCATTAGTAAATGATCACTGAGTTGCCATTGAGAAGGTTCCTGTGTAATCACCAACATGTTTGAGAAAGTGACAAGAGCAAAAGAAGGGTATAGCTCGAAGACCTTAAGCCCAAGGTAGACTCATATAGGGAAATAGAAGCATTCAGATTATTTGAGCAAATGTATTATAAAGTTTATCCCGCCTAGATGCCCTAAGCACATCCAATCTCGCCTGATTTCGGAAACTAAGCAGGGTCGGCCTTGGTTAGTTCCTGGATGGGAGACCACCAGGGAACACCAGATGGTGTAGGCTCCTGGAGTAGGAACTGCAAGCCACTCCATTATTCTTACGAAGAAAACTCCATGGACAATAGAGTCACGAGGAGTCGGTCACAACTGTAATGACACAACACACACATTATAAAGTTTATAGGTCATAACTGTCAATTCAACTTGCTTTTGGAAATGGACTAGCATTTAATAATTATAATAAGGAGGTTGTGTGCCTCTTTTTTACTGGTCCAGGCAGCAGTTTTGTTGCCATTCTGGACCATCTTGAGTTTCCAAACACTTGCCAAAGACAGCGCCATCTGAAGAACATTACAGTAAGACTGTGTTCCTGATGCAGTAGTTTCAAGTGTGCCGGCACGCTTTCATCTAGTGCAGAAACGTAGGTTTAGGATTGAATCCACGTTTTTTACCCAAAAAGCAAAACAATTTTCAGGGAATTTAAGCGCATATTAATTTCCTGTTCCTGATCTGCCTTTCAAATAATTTGAAGTAACCTTGCAGTAACCTTGCCCACTTGCAGTCTATTACAATATTAACAACAACATCTAGTTTAGAACCAAAACAGAGTTGAGTCATCCTACTTACAACCTAAAACTCTCAAACTTTGGAAAGTATCTCCTACCAAATTAGGAATTGTGTTCCTACTGATACACGGTAAAGTCTGGATGATGCCATGTTTCCTATCAAGGAAGTGCCATAAGGTTTCCTATCAGGGAAACTTCCAGGCACAAACTTTATGGCTGGGAGATTGTTTCTCGTGCAAATTAAGCTTACAGATAGTCAGTTGGGTGGGTTTCAACATCTTTCTGAGCCTTGGTGAAAAAGTGCCTTAGGCATTTACTAATTGCAGGTAGGTATGTTTATTACAGAGACTCCAGAGATAAATATATACCCATCTGTATTCTCTTTGTAGAGAGAGACAGAAGGGCTTTTTAGTGTTGCATCTGAACTTCAAAGGCTTCTGCCCCAAGGCTGCATATGGGGGAATGAATCAACCAAACACTTGAGTAATTGTGACTTGCATTGCTTGACTTGCCCAATGTGCTCTTTTCTCAGAGGGCTGATTTGTCAGACATACCGGTAGCTCTTCTAAAAAAATGTGATTGTTAACATATGAGACTGCATCTTTCATTTATTTGAAATGCCACTTGGGTAACTCTGCACCTCATGATTTTCAGAGTTGATTTACAAGGAGGTCATGGACCTGGAGGAGAGAACCAAGAATGGAGTTATACGTGGACAGCCTCCTCCTCTAGGTTGGTTGCAATAAAAATGTTCAGTTACTGCTATTTATGTGACACACAGGTAGACTTAGTCTCATGGGCAATGGCTCTGCCTAATATTCTGCATGTATGTATACATGAGTTCTTCTTTATTCATATATGGTGAAAGTATGCAGATACAGTAGTCAGCTAGATGTGGTTTCAGTGATGATAGCAACTGTTTTAGGGAACAAAAATAATCACAGTATTAGTACGTAATTGGCATTCACCTGCTTTCAGTTCACTGTTGTCCTCCACGATCAGATAGGCAGGAATATCTACAACTAGAAAGGCTATTGGAAAATAAGTATTGTAGTTTTAGGTAGCTGTTTGAAAATCTGCAGAGCCTTTGTCGTTTTATTAGCTGTAGCAACAAACCATGCTTCAGTAAGGGAAGAATCAATTGATCTCTGTTCTCTGTTATTTATTTATTTATTTTAGGGTATTTTTACCCCGCTTTTCTCTTTGAAAAGGACCCAAGGCGGCTTACAGTAATGAGGGATAATATACACTCCAGTACAATTAAGACATATTCAAGTATCGAGAACAGGGAACTGAGGGACACCCGACAGCATCAAATTTATGAGATCAAGGCTCTTCCTTGAGCAAGATCAACAGCAGGCTTGGGACTTCAACAATACGCTCTGCTACTGATAGAAACAAGAGTACTAGAAGAGATTGATTAGCCTAGCACTTAGGTCATTGAAGAATTGAGCCTCGTGGCGCAGTGGTTAAATGCCTGTACTGCAAGTAAAACTGTGCTCACGACCTGGGTTCAATCCCCGGTAGCAGGCTCAAGGTTCACTCAGCCTTCCATCCTTCCGAGGTCGGTAAAATGAGTACCCAGCTTGCTGGAGGGGGGGGCAATGTGTAGCCTGCATTACTGTAATTAAAACTGTAAACCACCCAGAGACTACTTGTAGTGGTATGGGGTGGTATATACGCAGAACACGTTGCTTTGCTTTAAATTGAGTCTTACCCATCCTGTTGTGTGCTGGGCAAAATTCTCTGCAGACTCCAGCCCGAGAAGCACCAAGTTAGTGAAAGACAAAGCAGTGGGATCAGGTACGGAAGGGCTTCTCAGAGTACATAACCAGGGCAGGGAGATGCAGAGTGACTGTCCAAAGGTCTAACAAAATCCACAAGGCATAGTCCAGAGGGTCCAGGAGGCTGACCCATGAGTCCAGGCATGAAGGAAATAGATATAGGAACTAATAGACCCATCTATAGTGGCTTGCAATATGAAGAAAGGACTTTGTATAGGTGGCCTGCTCATGTTTCATTTGGCAGCAAAAGGAAGAATGATGCTGTAGAATTTGGCCCCGGGGAGGAGAAGGCTACTTATGAGGGGGACCCCTGTTCCTGTGGAGGGTCTTGGAGAGTCCTTCGCTGCAGTTGGTCACTTCATCTTGGAACTTCAAACTAGTCTCAGTCCTTCAGTTGTCTCTGTTTCCGTGGACTAGGTGGAAGTCCTGACTTTTACTCAGCTCTTGTCACCCTCAGGCTTTGGCTCCTGACTTTTCTGAGGATCTAAATTCTGAGACTGGGCACTCCCCCCCCCCCGATGCTGAGTTCTAGAATGTTTGGTTCCTCCTTGATGAAAGACTCCTCTGATAGGGACACAACATTATTGTCCTAAATGAAGACTCCTTGTCTGCATGAGTGCTGAATAAGAGGGCATTTTTCACTATCCTCAAGTTTGCTGAGAGGTCACAACAAAACATGAAATCTGCCCATCCTCTACCTCTGGGTATACCAGATTAGATTATGCTGTAGCTGACAGGGCAAAAAATGCATGGGGGATTAAAATTATAGTGACTTCTCTCTCTCTCTCTCTCTCTCTCTCTCTCTCTCTCTCTCTCTCTCTCTCTCTCTCTCTCTCTCTCTCTCTCTCTCTCTCTCTCTCTCTGGCCCTTTTGTTTGTCTCTCTTAATATCTAAGATAAGGGGATAATCACATCAGCAGTTAAAACAAGTAAAGCAAATTATTGTTTGTTCAGTTTGTTAGAACTTTATGTGCACAAGACTTAAGTTTCAACCGCTCATGAGCAGGAAGCATTGACAGCTAGCTAGCAGAAGATAAAATGAGACCAAAGGCTGCCGTTGGCTGCTCTTTCTGTTACTGAATCGATGTTCTGTTTCTCATAGCACAGGTGCAGCAGTGATCAGTAGCTCTCGGCATCCATCTTCATCGTCCTCTGTCAATGATGTGTCGTCAATGTCCACTGACCCAACACTGGCCTCTGATACAGACAGCAGTCTAGAAACATCAGCGGGCCCCTTAGGGTGCTGTAGATGACTACTTGATGTAAGGGCAGGGTTGGGGAGGGAGTGGGGGAATCAGGGCTATTATTTTGAGGCAACTTCAGAAGTAAAGTGGGATTGATTTCAGAGTGCTAATTTTGAACGGTTAAGTTGTTTTAATAGCAAGCCACAGTGCTTCCCTGTAATTAACTGTACAGTGTTAAACTTAATTTTTATCACAGATTTGGGGGGGGGAGTACACGTTTCATTACTGTGATGCTCATTTTGTTTTTTGTTTTTAAAACTGCCTCTGTAATATATGTGTTATTAAATGTAATGTTGCTGTTCAGTTTGCTACATCACAGCTTTATTTAAGGTTTTTCCTGCCTTTCAGAATAGCTTTACTTGTCTTTACAGAATTTTTATTATTATTTTCCAAGCTGTACACTCAGTATTTTCTTTTTAGCCACATTGCTGGGTGAAATGACTGTAAGTTCATGTGTAACAGCCAGGATAGCAACTCTGAATAAAGAGGTGTGTATGGTTTATAGGGATCCCTTAGTAATTTTGAGCAGTGTTGCATCAGAAGCAAAAGGATTCTGCCTAGAGTGACATTCTTCTGGCATGACCTCTGATCACACGAAACAAGGTGGTGGCACATGACTGAACAAATTGATGCTACAAATAAACATTTTATTGCCAGTTGCCTTTAGCCTGTCTCTTCACCCACAGCTAATGCGGATCCACCAAGCAGATTCATGTTTCCACACATTGTTTCTGTGCAGTTCCTTTCTCTATTCATTTTTTTTTTGTATTGCAACTGATCCTCTTCTTGATTGCAAAAGCTCCCCCCGCCCCACCAAAAAAAGTACTTTTTTCTCATCCATGCGTTCCTTTAGAGAACAGTTTGTGTAAGTGGACAAAGAGACACTGCTTCAAATATATCCATCTAGATAGATTAACAGCATTAATCTTTTTTTTAAACTCACTATAGCATTAGAATAGCATGGTTGAAATCCCCAAAGCTGAGATCATTCTGAAGCCATGACTTTTTTAGTCGTTTTCAGCACTGACATCCCAATTTTCTATGAATTATGTAGAAATGCTGAATATCATGTAAGTGGTGTTGCTCCCTGCTGAAGTATGTTACCTGTTTATAGTAGACATCACTGAATGATTTGTGAGTGTGGGTGGGTGGGTGTGCAGCTGACCTAATTGCTGTATGAGTAAAACAATCATTGAGAATATATCCTTAGAAAATGCAATGTTTTTTGTGTGAATTAAGGCTGTACTGACTGCCTTAATGTAGATAGGAATATTTTGTCTAGTGGATTTAAATGTGAACAGAAATGTACGTCCAATTATTAAACAAAAATAGCACAAGCATTTTGTTGGATACAGTCATGAAGACTGAGAGACTTGATGTTCAATTTCTCAAGGAACTGGCCTGAAATTGTTTTGTGTTTTATTCATCAAGTAAAGGTTTGGTTCATTTTTTTAAAATAACAGAGATATTCCTTTCAAAACCTACTTGTGTGTGTGTGTTTAATAGCTGCAAGAAATGTAAATACAGTATGTTAAAACTCAGTATAAGAACTGGATATCATGACTTCATGGTGTTCGTCTGGAAAATGGTCAAATGCTGCCCGGTAGGTACAAAGAAAGCTTGAGACAAATTCTGAGGCTGAATGGGTAATTGTTGTCACACCCTGATGAACATGTGGCCTCTTTTTCTTGCTTATTGCCCTGAAAATCACTAGACTTGCTTCTCAACATAACATTTCTGAAATATTTATTTGCAACATTTATTGACCGTGCAAACATTTAATGGCCCTTGGCTTAGAATTCTCTGTCCATTTCTGTGCCCTCCACTTTTAAGGAGGCTCCTGACAACCTGGAAAGGGTCCAGAGGATGGCAAGCAAGATGGCAAGCAGGGGTGCCCAAACTCTTTGTAAGGAGGGCCAGATTTGGTAGATGAGAATGTGTCAGGGGCCAGTTGCTCCCCAACCCTGTCCCCCACTGCAAGCTCCACCCACTGACCCATAAGCCCCATCTACTGACCCCTTGCAACCCCACCTGCAGGAAGGGAGGGAGGGAGGTGGGGACCAAGGGAGGGAGGAAAGAAGGAAGGTGGGGACCAAGGGAGGGAGGAAAGAAGGAAGGTGGGGACCAAAGGAAGCACAGGGAGCTGTGGCCACCGTAGGGGAATGTGTGGGTGAAGAAGGGGGAGGGAGGGGCAGGCCATCCAGCCGCGGGCCACTCAGAATGGCCTGACGGGCCAGATTTGGCCCCCGGGCTGGACTTTGGGCAGGTCTGGGTTAGAGGTACACATGTAGCAAAAGACACAAAAGAAACAACAGTGGCTTAGTTAGCTACACAGTAGCTAAGCATGGAATAAGGAAATCATGGAAGATGGGTGATTTGGAGAGGGCGAATTTCCCTGTCTACAACCCAGACAAAAAGGAACCTTGGAGCTAGAGACCATCAGCCTGACACCAATCTTAGGGAAAATTCTGGACAGATTATAAGGTGGTTCCTCTGCAAGCACTTGGAAAACATTGCAGTAGTAACTAGAAGCCAGTGTGCATTTCCCAAGAACAAATCCAACAAGACTAATTTTATCTCATTTTTGATTAGGTATTCTCCCTAGTTAGATGGTGGAAATTTAATAGAAGAGTGAAGTTGGAAGGGGCCTGTTTATTTATTTGTTTGTTTGTTTGTTTGTTTGTTTGTTATATTTTTATACCGCCCATCTTCCAGACGGATCTCTGGGCGGTTTACAAAAGGATAAAAACCAACATCAACAGCAAGTAAAATAAAACAAAAGACTAGTAAAATAAGGAGGGAGAAACCCTCTGAAGTGGGCGGCACAGGCGGGGGGGGGGACGACAAAAAAACAAAAAAACAAATAAATAGAAAGGTCGCTATGAGGCCAACAGGTCCAACTCCCTGCTCTATGCAGGAATACAAATCAAAGGATACCTGTCAAGTGATTGTCTCCAACACCGGTGGAGCACTCACCACCTCATGAAGTAATCTTTCACTGTTGCACTGCTCTAACAGGATCCCCCCCCCCCGCCCCCGGATACTAAGCTGAAAGCAGGGTCCTCTTAACTTGAGGCCACTGTTGTGTCCTGCACTCTGGGGTGATCAAGAACAGATCCTTCTTTCTTTGATGGCCTTTCAAATATTTGAAAAGTGCTATCTCTCTCTCTCTCTCTCTCTCTCTCTCTCTCTCACACACACACACACACACACACACACACACACACACACACACACACACACACACACACACACACACACACACACACACACACACACACACACACACACACACACACACACACACACACACACACATTCTTTCAGTCTTTCTTTATAGGGCTTCGATTGCAGCCCCCAGGTCATTCTTGTCACCCTCCTCTGAACTTGTTCCACTTTGTCCGCATCTTTCTTGAACTGAAGTGCCCAGAACTCAACACACTACCCCAGCTGAGGCCTAACCAGTGCTGAAAAGAAGGAGACAAGCACCTCGTGGGATTTGGAAATTATATTTCTGTAGCCTAGAATAACATTTGCCTTTTTTGTGGCCACATCACACTGTTGGCTCATATTCAGCTTATGATCTGCTAGAATTCCAAGATCCTTCTCACTCGTAGTATTGCTGAGCCAGGTATCCCCCATCTTGTAACTGCATTCAGTTTCTTTTTCCTAGGTGAAGTGCTTTGCACTTACCCCTGCTGCTCTATTTCATTCTGTTAGTTTTAGCCCCAGTGCTTCATTCAGCCTATCAAGATCATTTTGCATTTTGTTTCTGTCTTCCTGGGTATTAGCTATTCCACCAATTTGTGTCATTTACAAATTTGACAAGCATTCAGCGCACTCCCTTGTCCAAGTCATTAATAAAAACGTTCAAGACCACCAAACCCAGGACTGAGCCTTGGGTACCCTACTTGTTATCTCCTCTCCCTTAGAGGAGCCATTAGTCATCCCCCTCTGAGTATTCTGTAATCTATTTAGTTTGCTCATGAGGATATTATGGGGAACTTTGTCAAAACCTTTGCTGAAGTTGAGTTAAACAGTGGCAAGAAAAATATGAGAGTCTTCTGGAATTGCATGGTGTTCTGAATTAATGTGTCATGCAATGTGATCTGATCTTCCTCTAAGTCAAGTGTACTAACAAGTGCCTAATACACACACACACACACACACACAGAGAGAGAGAGAGAGAGAGAGAGAGAGAGAGAGAGAGAGAGAGAGAGAGAGAGAGAGAGAGAGAGAGAGAGAGAAATATGATCTTTCATGTCTTTGTTGAACATGTTCATAATATGACTGCTTTATAATCTGTTCCAGGGTTTTTCATGGGATTGATGTCAGGCTGACTGGCTTATAGTTCCCACATTCCTCATTTTTGGCCCTTTTTGAAGATAGGGAAAACATTAGCTCTCCTCCAATCATCTGGCACCACCCCTGTTCCCCATTATTTGAAGTAAATTATGGATAGCAGTTCTGAGAGTTCTTCAGCCAATTCCTTCAGTAGTCTTGGATGCAGAGTTTGTCCCACCCTGGAGATTTGAACTTTTTCAAGGTGGTAAGGTATTCTTTAATTATTTGTTTATCAATCTCCAGCTTCAATCCTGTCCCCTCCACTTGCACTTCACTTAAGTCTGAAAGTTCAGTCGGTCTTATGGGAAAAGACTGAGGTACAAGAGGAATTGAGCGCATGCGCCTTTTCTTTGGCACCAATTTCCCATCTCCATTGAGGAGCTGTGCCGCTATTTCTTTTCTTTGTCTTTTGCTTCCCACATATCTGAAGAAGGGTTTATGTTGCTTTTAGTGTCTTTAGCTAATCTCAGCAAATTCTGTGCTTTTGCTCTCCTAATGCCATCTCTGCATTACCTTGCTACTTGGTCTGCACTCTTCCTTGACAGCCTGGCCTTTTTCAGGTCCTCCCTAAGCTTTTTGTGTAGCCACACTGGCCTTTTTTGCTGCTTCCCATCTTTTTTTCCTACTGGAAGTGACTGTGGTTTTACTTTTTGAATGTCTTATTTATAGACTCCCACCCTTTGTGGACTCTTTTTCTTGTTAGGGGACCTTACTCATCTTTGTTCTGAGATGATTAAAATTGGCTTTTTAAGATCCCAGCATATGTGTGTGGCTACACTCTGCTTTGTTTTCCTTTGAAATCAAGAATTCTAGTAGAATGTGGTCACTCTCACCCAGAATTCCCCTTACTGCAACTTACTCCACCAAGTCATCTCTGTTGGTTGGAATCAAGTTGAGGATAGCTAGTATTCTGTTTCCTTTCCTTGAGTTTTTCTCCACTGTTTGTAGGAGAATATTATCAGCCACACAAACTGTAGTCTGTACAATGCTGTACATATCATATATCTTCAGTTTAGCAAAGCTGAAGTGAACATGTATTATGTCTTAACCGAGCGCCTCATATTCTGGTTTGCCAGCTCAGTGCAGGCAGCATAGAACAGCTGTCAGATGGATACACAGTTGGTAACGGAATCATACTCAGAGAATCATACATCAAGCGGCACCTTCTCAAACCGGGAGGAGGTAATAAGGAGTACAGTAGGGATCAGTCATCAGCCTGATGCTCTTCAACATTTTTATTAATGATTTGATTGAGGGGGTGCAGGGATGTGCATGAAGAAAAGTTGGTGTTGTAATCTTGTGTCTTCCTATTTGCATTGTTCAATATTCCAATTCTCTAGTTTTTCTGGAAAAAAAATCTAAAAGAGAAGACACTACAACTTTTCATTACACTACAACTTTTCACGTTGCAAATGGATTAAGATTTAATTAACTGATTAAAACAAATGCTTTGTCAGTAGTAGCAATAATAGAAAGACCACAATGATATCGTTGCACAGTTTATTCAGGACAGTTATTCACGCATAATTAATTTTTTGAGTTCAGTATCACAAAAGGCCATTAGGAGGGTTCATGGATGATACAGGTTTCCAGTAGGGTACCATCTTCTGTGGCCCAACCACGGGGGAGGGCTTTTAGCTTCAAGCTTTCTTTGTCAGCTCTCCAGAAACTTCTAGCCAGGCAGACACATGTAGGGACAGGATAAAGAACCCATTCAGAATTTGATTCAGAGATGGGAGAGAGTTGAAGAAGTCAATCAGAAGTAAGAATTTTATCAGTGGCGAGCAGTGTTCCGCAGTAAGAAACATGTAGATCGTGTGGATGCTAAAACTTGCCATGAACATTCATCATTCACATTAAAAGTTGTCAACATAGGATGGCAAAAATGCTGGTTTCACAGGGAAACCCAAATGCAAGCAGACTGGATGCTGAACATGGCGCCACTAAGTTGGAGAAAATGGAGAATTTATCCCTTATCTTAGTTCAGGTACTCTGCTGCTATGCACGGTTGATTCAATGGAGCCATCAAGAGATGGTACTCGAAATACAAACATTTTATTTTCAATACAAGATGCTCGACCACTTCTTAACCAATCTTAGACCTGTCTTCAACTGTCAGAGTGTTAACATTTGTAAATCAGTAATTTACAGCAAAAGTATTTTCATGTCATTGTAGTACTATTCCTGATACACAAGTGAAATAGGGGAAATCGGAGAGAAATGGGCCAGTTCTGTTGCTGGAAATAAAATGGGGAGCAGACGATGGGGCATCTACTCTCGCCTTGTCTTATTCTGGGAATTTTGCTGCTTGGCCTTCTATGGTTAAGTTCCCTAATGTTGTGAAGAAGGTTTCCATCTCTTCCTGCAAGAGGTAGTTTCTTCTATCCGCATCTTTCCGTGCCCGCTCCGAGTTCCTCAGCTTGATCTCCAGCAGCATATATTTCTTCCTTTCTTGATCTAGCTCTTCTTCTAATCTCGCCACCTTCTTCCTCAGTTCTGTGCTATTTTTCTCAGTTCTTAAAGCCAAGCAAAACATTGATTAACTAGGCCCTAGTTACTAGGGTCATTCCAAAAGCGTGTACCAGCCACTGAAAGTCTAAGAAACTTAGGGCGTTTATACACGACCCCTAAGCTCCGCGGCAAAGGGCTGCAAGCTCCGGACCTTAAAAATGTTTCCCCACCAGGTCCGGAGTTTGCAGACAATTAAGTGCGACCCCGCCCACCTAAGCGCGACCCAGCTGCACTTTCTTGTACTTGCTTTTGGGTGGTGAAAAATATTTGATGCAGAGAGTGCCTGAGCTCTCCTTGCTTCTTTTTGTTGTTTTTCTTTCGCCTCCGCCCCTTTAAGAGCAACCAGGAAGTAAAACCGGGGCTCGGAGCAAGCTTCCACGCACGGGAGGTAAGGGTTTCTTCTTTTGTCCGTGTCTAAGGCTTTTTCCCCCTCCCTCCCCTCCCGCAGACAGAACAAGGAAGTGTGGAGCGGGTGGGGACGGAGGAACAGCAAGGAACCCTCAAGATCGCTGGTCCGAATTTAAGGGACCAGCGGATCTGAGGGGTCGTGTGAAAAGGCCCTTAACTATGGGTGATATCTTCATAGGCTGCTAGAAGAAGAAAAAAGTTTCTGAGCTTTCAAGACCAAGCTCTCTTTTTCAAAGCAGATATAGAGGTCCAAACAGGGCAAGGGACGTAATTTGCCAGGAGAGAGTTCTTAAATGTTCACTTGGCAAGATGGACGCTAGGCTTCTTCTTAGAAGGCACAGGGAGATATCACCATAGTTATAATCTTTTGGGGGGTCATTTTAGGAGTAGTGTGATTAATTTATTTTGCTGCTGGGAGCAAACTGAATTTTTTTACATTCCCAATTTGTGCCTGTTTCAAAAACAAAATTTTCCGTTCCATCATTTGGATACTTATCCCTCTGTCTCTCTGTTACTCCATCATGAGCCAAACACAAACAAGGCATGTCAACCTGCTACACTGCAGGGCCAGCCCTCAGTTGGAATACAAAAATGTTTTCATGACACAGAATTTTACTGGAAGTAGCTGATATCACTGGCTTCCTTTTGTAACCCTCTAGTGTTTTTCTGTGGATTTTTAAAACTTTTCTGCTGCTTCAGATCTGTTAAGAGAGAGAATGTGGAATAGCTGCACTGTTTGTTATCTCCCCAAAGATACAGTGCCTCCTTATGCAGAGCATCTCATTAATCACATTTCTGAAACTTTTATCTGCATGTCTCTTGAGGCCCATAGATATTTATCTGAATATTTCTCTGTGAAACCATACAAGATGAGATACAGTTGAGTTACCACCCTGGAAGTGACTTATGGTGAGCCTAATAGGGCTGTCAAGGTAAGTGAGACATTTAAGGAGTGGTCTCACCAGTTCTCCTCCCCCTGTAATAGTCCCCATGGCCAAACTTTGTTCCCCAGAACCCTAGTCTGTCATTCTATTCACTACACCACACAGGGTATCCATAAAAGAAGTGCAATTGCTCTGCAATAAGCCCTCATTATTAGCATCTTGATCATAAGCAGTTGTTGAACAAACTTCCATGTACTAGCCCAGGTACAAACCTTAGCAACTCGGCAGCAGAAGCTGAAAGGCAGTGGGACAGACAAACCAATACAAGTAACAACGGGCCTCAGTTTCCGATTTTCCTACATAAGTGGTGGGTCAAACAGAGGTCAAAATTCTAAGCAATCAAACAACCGCTGGTTACTTAGGGGCTCTAACATTTCTAAATACTTCTTAGCCTGCTTTGGGAGCTGTGTATCTTACCTTTTGAGAGTAGTCTCATACTCAGCCTGTTGTTTGCTCAGCTTTTCCTTCAGCTCAGCAATGAGACTCTGGAAGTCCCCGCTGTAGTCAGCAGCTTCTTGGGGAGTAGTTGTCAGGTTGTTGTGCTCACTGTTGCTGCTGCCGCGTTCTTTTGACCTCTCCATGGGGTCACCTTGGGAGCTTTCACTGTGCGGCAAGGAGTTATAAGTCACCCACTCCATTGGAAGAGAGCTGAAGGCCGAAGAGTCAGTTGCCCTGTAGGCAGCGCAGCTACTGACTGAACCAATGGTAGCCGAGGTTTCACAGGAAGACGTTGACCATGTGACATTAGTGCTACCGGGAGTACTGTGAGCGGGAGTGGAGATGGGGACATTGTCATAGGTTGAGAGTCTTTGGGATGCTCTTGAGTCTTTGGCCAGCCCTCCAGAGGATGGCCTATAATGTCCCTGAAGGGGATACAGTCCATTCATTAGCCAGTTTCCACTAGAAGGCAAGTTTTGGCTATTCAACAGAGTACCACCCATTTTATGCCTAAGCAGTCCAGCATCCTGTGGCTGAAAAGAGTATTTCCAAGTAGGGAATGCCTGCCCTCTCTTGCTGGGGTTGGCCGCAGAAGGGTCACAAGTCCTTTGGCCGTGGCCATCCTGAATGAGGGCCACAGTTGCAGGAGACGGTGCCTTTGGAAGGAAGTTAATAGGGCTGGCAATGCTGCTGTCTAGCTTGTGTTCGGCACTGCCAGGATCCTTTGAGATCCAGTCCATGACACCATGGGGGCACCGGTAGTGAGCTTCCACTTGATCTCCGGAATCCTTAGTTAGGGAGTCACCAAAAATCTGTCCACGCTGACTTATCAAAACAGTCATCAAGTGCTGAACCAGGGAATTACCTATATGGTCAATGTTAAGACAGACATGTTAAGACATCCATCTTTCCAAAGAAAACAGAGAAGTTTTATGAGGGAAACTGGAGCCTCTATCCAGTTTTATTCTTTATAATTCGACTTCCTTATTGGAAAAGCAGGACCCAAGTTCAAAAAAATATGTATGTATGTACTTACGTAGCATTCCTGCATGTATTATTGAATCCCAATGTCAAAACATGGAACAAAACCAATTATAACATTTGTGCTGCCAGGCTCTTCCAGATGAAGGACAATGACAAGGGAAATCGGGGACTTGTCTAATACCAGACCAAGTTTAAGCTGGTCAGGCAGATCATCCTAGGAAGAAGCTAGAGCTCCAGAGAGTCTGACCTTTGACTGCTCTCTCTCTCATCATAGTCTTCACAATTACAGTATTCATATTCTAACAATGTTATGTGCTTTAATAAGGCAGCCACTGAGAAACAGCAGCAACAGTGGCTGTTCCCCATCTTCGAGACAGCAATTTAATGGTCAGTCTATCTTATTTAGTGATTAAGGACTGTTTCCCACTTCCTTCTGCCTTCAAAATTGCTATTCCCAATGGCTTTCAGAGCCACAGCTCTCTGATGCTTGAACAGTCCCTAACCACTGAGACATATAATAGAAAGGAACAAATGGTCTCCAGCAGACCTACAGGGAAGGTAGATTCCAGGAAGGAAGATACTCCAATCGAAGACAATTTCAGGCAATTAAGGCACAGGAGAATTGCAGTTTTATCCAAAAAGCAGTGGTAAACAATGCTTTATCTTTAAATAGAATGTGATAATAAACTCAGCATTAAATTGTTACCCCAGAGCTGGGAAGCTGTAGGGCCAATTTGTTACCATTATAAAAAAAAACTGTATAACTCAGGAAGATCTTGGGGAGGAAAAAAATATGTTGGGGACCACATGTAGCCTGCAGTTGCAGGATAACATCCCTTTGCTCCTGTCTTCAGCTGTGAAACACGATCTGTTCAGATCACGCTGAATGTTAACACAACAATTCCAATCTTCCTTCGAGGCGGGCATCTCTGGTAGCGGGAGGAATGAGTGGCGGGGGAGAGAGAGAGGAGCAATAACAGTGCTCATTATGCGTTGCTCTCAGAGGTGAGCACTTTGTGCTTCATTCAAATTCATATGAAGCACAACTGTGGTACCACAGGTGCCACAGAGTGCACCCTCCAGGGGCCTGCTGGTCCCCTTACTGGACACTGTACAGTGCTGGAATCCTTCTTCAGGAGCAGTGCTGCAATCTGGACGAGTCCTCACCATTCCAGGCAGCTGTCCACTTGTCTGTTGTGTGGGGTCGGTTCCATGTCCGGCCTCCTATGCCAGAGTGGTCTCACAGCTCAAGAAATGTCCCCAATTAACCCCTGAATTAAAATATTTATGTGTGTGTGGTGTCGTTACAGTCGTGACTGACTTTTTGTGACTCCATGTCCATGGCGTTTTCTTGGCAGGAATACTGGAGTGGTTTGGCAGTTCCTACTCCAGGTGCCTACAGCACCTGGTATTCCCCGGTGGTCTCCCATCCAAGTACTAACCGGGGGTGACCCTGCTTAGCTTCTGAAATCAGGCGAGATCAGATATGCTTAGGGCATCTAGGCAGCTAAAATATTTATGTACGGAGTTGCAAAGTAACTCGGAAGAGATGCTTTATATTCCAAGTGAACAATTATGTCTTTAAAACAAATTAGCCATGCTTTCCTATAGAAACAACTTATCACATGATTCCATGAAACATGAGTGGCAATTCAGTGCACAATTCTTCTCAAATGCTAAATACCCACATGTTCACAAAGTATGGAGCTGCTGGATATTATCTACTAGAGATGGGCATGAACCACTAGTACCAGTTCGTTTATTCACCAAACAGACGTTCAGTACTTCAAAGCCCCACTTCCTCCGGTGGGCATCTACTCAGAGGCAGCAGCCTGGCTTCACCGACTCAGAGTGGGCAGCCGCTGGGGAGGCTAAGTTATGAAGCACCAAACACCAGTTTGGCCAAGAAACAAACTGGCACCAATGGGCAAATTGACAGTTTGTGCCCTTCTTGAAACTGGCAAGCCACTCCAGTATTCCTGCCAAGAAAACTCCATGGACATGGGGTCACGAAGAGTCGGTCACAACTGTATGACACAACAACAACAACAACAACAACAGCTGTCTACTTAACCATGGAATTAGCTTTGGCACCTTTCTGGGTCTCAAGTACCTACTTTCCATTATAGTTACCAGGTCTTCTCCTTGTGGCCGAAGAATATTTGGTCCAAACACAGTGGCAAGATTTTGGACGCTCATCTTGTTATGGATGGAGTGAGACTGGACTTCATCGAGGAAACTTGAAACGCCCCCGCCAAAGAGAAAAGTGATAAGTTTATACATTGCCAGGTTCCAAGAAAAATCAACAACTCAGTATTTCCAGCACTATGACCGTAGCTCAGACATGTCCTGAATGTTTTTACATCTAAAATCCAGAGTAGATACATGAGTGGTTCATGGGGAGTTTCATGCCATTTATTTCACTGGCACATTAGCATTGGAAGCAATGAAGAAGAATGACAGACTGCATTGCTTCCTCCCTGTTGTCCAGAAAAAACAGTTGGAATCCCTATATTATCTTCCTGTAAAAACAAAAGTGTAGGGGTGTGATTTTGACTGGGCCGACACTAAAGGGGGCCCCTTTCCCACTACACCTCCCTAAAGACCGCCTGATCTCTACAGCAACTTTCAAGCATATCTCAAATATTATTTAGTTGGTCCCAAAAGGAAACTGTGTTTCAGGCAGAGTGAAATGCAAGAATTTTGGGAGAATCTGGAAAGGGCATGAAAACTACTATGAACTGTCCTAGCCCTTTCTGTGTTTCATCAACCATCTCCCAGTTTTCATTTTTCAAAAAATGCTGATTCACATGAATCTGGCTTTGCTAGGTAATACGAGCCATTCCTCATCCTTGTGATATCCAGTGACTGTTCTTGTTAGTCATGTCAGTTTCCTTTTTTTTTACTGAAGACAAAGACAGTCCTGATTGACTTAGGGTATTTGTACACGACCCCTAAACTCCGCCGCAAATGGCTCCCAGCTCCGGAGCTTAAATTTTTTCCCCCACCAGCTCCGGAGTTTACAGAAAATTAAGTGCGGCCACGCCCGCCTAAGCGCGTCCCAGCGCACTTTTCAGGCACCTGCTCTTGGAGGGTGAAAAATCCCAGATCCGGATATAAAGGAGTGAGTGCCCGGCTCTCCTCGCTTCTGTTTGTTATTGTTTTTGCCTCCCGCCCCTTTAAGAGAAGGAATCAGGACGACGGGGAGGCTTGGACCGGCAAACGGAGGTGAGCCTGCATTCTTTTGTCCCCTTTTTTCTCCTTCCCCCACGCAGACAGGATCAAGGAAGTGCGGAAGGGTGGGGACGCAGGAAGAGCAACGAACCCCCAAGATCTCTGGTCCGAATTTAAGTGGCCAGCGGATCTTAGGGGTCGTGTGAAAAGGCCCATAGTGCATCCAGCTAATTTTAGGAAGCACTTCAAGCCTCAATCCTTCAGTGTGTAGAGGTACTCTTAAACATGGGTTGAGATTGTTCCCAGTAATGAACTTTGCTACATAACCATGGACAGACCATTACCTCTCGCCAACATCACTTGGAAGATTTTATAATTCATAACAATTTTCTTTATCTTTTGTGGACATATTCTTCAGAATTCTTTTATTCCATATTTTATTCCAACCATCTTCTAATATTTCATTGCGCAAATCTTCTTGCTATTGATATTTTAACTCTCCTGTATCTTGACTGGCTTGAATTAGTAATTTATAGATTTCACTTACTGTTGCATTTGTTTTCAGAATTTGCTCTTAGCTGTATTTGCTCTTGGTGACACTCTCAAACAGCTGAATTTCATTGACTACCCAACAAACAAAGAGAAGACTGATTTTGAAAAGAAATGGCACCAAGAAAGCAACCAACCGAGGTTGTGAACAGTGAACAGGCATAAAAGCATAAGAGGATGGAAACAATCCATCTACTTGTTCACAGGATATTTTGTCACACTAGAATAGGTTTCAGCCAATAGTCTTCTCTTTATGGACATGACTTACTTGCAGATGTACTCAAGAAGGTTGTAGTTGGCTTGTGGAAGATTTTTCACATGCTTTGCTAATTCCAAAGTCCCCTAAGAGATGGGAGAAAACTAATATGAGCTCTAGGGTCCATATCCATTTTTATCTGTCCAAGAAGGCTATGCACACTGTTTGATAGCCCCAACTAGAGATGGGCATGACTTAGCGGTATTCCTGTTTCCGTTTCCGTTACTCGTATCCATTACTCTACGGAAATGGTAACGGGAATTACTCCGCCAGAATTCGAGCTCGAACCGACGAACGAACAATTTGGTCTGATTTGTCGTGCTCGTTACTTGCATCGCGGCGATCGCGCAATGCCAAGCGGCACAGAAAAAAAGTTTTTAAAAGTTTTAAAAAAAACTGATTCCCGGCCCTAAAAGTAGGCGAAAACTGTCTGAGGGCACCTACCAGGCCAGAAGGGTGTTTTATTTGGGGGGGGGGTTCCCCGCCCCCCTCTCCTTGGCTATTGCTACTGCTGCGCTGCGCTGGTACCAGGCGGGGGGGGCATCCATTTGCCATGCAGTGCGGGGGATCCAAAATGGCGACCGCAATATTTTTTTTGAAATCGTTGTCCAAAACCCCACCAAAGCACCACAGAAACATGCGAAAATTAGCTATTTAAAATGCTTGAATTTTTACAGTAGCAGCAGTGGGTTTTTCTTGCAAAAAAAAGTCTCTGTTGATTTTATTTTATTTTATTTTATTTTATTTTATTTTATTTTTTTACACCTGCACATTTGCAATGGGAGTGGACCATGCAAATTTTCCACCAATCGCATGGCCACTTGGCCAGGTTGACCACAGAGACTTCTGGGATGTGCCAATCGGGCATAAACAGCCCACTAATCGTAGCCCACACCCGAACCCTAAGCCTAACCCATACGCCAGTACACTGTCCTTCTAAGTGGGTCAGAGAGGCACCCAGAGGTGCACCCCAATACTCACCCTAATCTCACCCGTAACTAGCCTAACCCTAGCCCTTGCGCTAACCCGTCTTAACCCTAAGCCAGATCTACTTGCATTGCACTACATGCAAATACGTGAGACACAGCGGGTGCAAAGAGTCTGCCAGTCCGTCACTTGTGGCTCTGGCTGACTCCTGCAGCTCCCTCCAGGAGCCCGCTACCCCCCCCCCCCCCAAACCAGTACTAATGACAACAAAAAAAGAACCGACTAATTTTTGTGAAATTTCGCGAAAAACGGAAACGAGCCGAAACGGACTGCCTCCGACACACGACAACTCGAAAACGTCATTTTCCCTAGTTGTGCCCATCTCTAGCCCCAACCATTGGCCTGCCTTGGAGATTACATAACCACTGGAATACATAAACAGGCATGAGTCCCTCAAATTTTATTTTGAATCCAAGATTTCCTCTTGGATAGTATTTCCTGTCTGCTTCCTAAAAAAATTCTTTTATTATTCAACTCCTCTCACTTGAAGGACTGCCTTAAAGGAACCTCGGTTTGAGAAATGAAGAGCTTATTTACACAGGCTCAGTTTGAGCTGACTGGTTTGGGCTAAAACAGTATCAAATAACAAACAGATTTCTAACCAACATAAGGTAGGTAGAGGTCTGGTATCTCATTTGATACAATCCTTGGATCCAAAGGGCATATGCATCTCAATTGACCCTGTTGGTCAGGCTCCTTTAAAATACAAAGGAAACGATCTCTGCCTTTTCTATTTAATGTCTCCTCCCAGTTTTGAGAGGAAGATTTGTTTGTTTATTTGTTTATTACAAAGATTAAGTGATGTATTTCCCTAATTGGTTGAAAGAAATGTTTTTGCTTCTTTCTCCTGTTCCATGGAGTAAAAGAAGGTTTTTAACTCCTTGATTTAATTTCCCAGTTTTCCTGTATCATTAAGTGGTTAAGATATCTGTTTAACCCACTAATGATGACTGTGTCAAAGAAACAAAGCAGGAGATATATTTGGGGGGCCACAGGTAAATTCAGACAACTTATTCCTTGTCTCTCCTGCACAAACTCCCTCCCTCCCTTCCCCTTCCTCCCACCAATATGGATCAGAATTTTCCAGTGTGAATGACCCTGCACCTCAACACAAAGGAAGAAAAAGGAGAGTAGAAGAGGAAGCCTTGGCTTGGCTTGGGAGGAGATAAGAGAAGAGCCAGTCAGGGAGCAGAGCTAGAGTGGCTTCAAGACTAAGGCATACAGTACAGGTTTTATTCTTTTTACAAAAGTCTGGGTTAATGTGGCAACAGCAGAGTCAACAAAGGAGTAGCTGTAGGAGACAAGCAAGTGTTTATACAGAATCAGACAGGAATTGTTGTAGCATTGCAGGTATAAGGTGGCAGAAACACACACTTTCGATTTCATCTATCAAATGTCAGACTAGTTAACAGATAACATCATTAGCCATCTTTATGCTTTCCTCAAGACCCAGAGTGGCATTGTGGCTAGAGAGCTGGGCTGGACATGGGAGACGTAGCTTCAGATCCCTACTTGGCCACCGAATCTTACTAGAGTGGCAGTGGCAAATTACTTCTCAAACCTCTTACATTCTGTTGAAAACCCTATTAGAGTTGCCGTATATCAACCATAGTGTGCAATCATCGGGGGAAGAAGGAAAGTACTGTACATGCAAAGAAAAGTGGGGGCATATCTTCAACCACTACCCTGATGCTGCATAGATCCTCCCAGTCCTGTTGGTCACAGGTTTCTACAGACATATGAGGAAAATATTATTGTGCTGTTCTGTACGCGCATTATAAGGCCTGTGCCCCCTTTGGTCTCATACACTCAAGGCTGTGCCCCTTTTGGTGTCACATGATCAAGGCTGTGCCCCCTTTGAATACACCCCGACATCCATCTGGAACATACACAAAATGAACTTCTGTGTAGCTAAAATCACATTTACTGAGTAATTATTGCCCACCCCAACATTGTGGCTCATTCTTCCACAAATGCTTCGTCTTCAGGTTGCTACAGGGAAAGGTTATAAAGGTCACCCACCTCCCCTTGGTCCTTGGAAAGCAGTTGCCCACAGGAGAGAAAGTCCTCATATCGGGTGAAAGGAATGACAGGCTCTGGAAGCTCTCTGAGGTAAAGTTTCAACAGAGACGCAACTGTGTGGACATCGGTGTGGCTGCAAGGAAGGAAGCAGAGGGAGAGGTTTTGTAGCATGGAGAAAATCCCAGCTCTGTCAAGGAGCCCTTGACAAACGTGGCAGGACTTACCCTACTGTGTCTCCGACTTTATCTAGGAATTTTTTTTTAATAAAACCACTAGAGGAACAGAAGGAGGTCATGGTAATTGCAAACTGCTCCATGGCAATCAGAAGTTTGGCCAATTCCATCATTCTCAATGGATGGGCCTTCCCAGTAGCCCGCTGCCCTCCCAGAGTGGACAGCTACTGGAACCCACGAAGGGGGCAAAACCGTAACAAAGGGACACATAAACAGACAACACAGGCTTACCTGTCAAACAGGGGCTTTTCTCCGGAGTCAAACGATTCCTGCAGCTCTTTCACCAGATTGGCTTGCCCAGGCATGCGGAAAAGTCCTTCCTCCGAGAGGCCATGCTTCCGGATAAAGTCCACACATTGCTCTACCAACAGGGGAGCCAGGTGCTGCCCGTATTTCTTTTCATATTGGACCGTTTCTTCCAAACGCTGGCCAAAGATCCCTGCCAATGGAAAAAGGCAGGCATTATCTCATTGACCTCAACCCTGATGTCGGAAGATCTGTGATTCTATGAAAAGTGACTGAGCTAAGATGCATCCAGTAGAAAGAATAGCTGTCAGATTAATTGTTTTGTGCCTGAAACATGCTAAATACTAATTTTTGACATACTAATACTATTTTTAGGGATACACAGGGATCCAAAATGGAAGTTGGAGCCCTTGTGTCCTCCACATGTTTTAGACTAGAACAGCATTGATTTACAATGTAAGATTGGCTTAAAATGGCAAGCATCATTTGCACTCCCACACGAAATAAGGAGGTGAGACAAGGTATTGGGGTTAACTGGGCCACACTTTATTAACTGGTAACATATAACTCAAACCATAACAGTTAGAAGGGCCTGGCTCCAAGTCGATCATTGTTTGGTACCCCAGGGTTTCCAGGGACCCCTCCAACCAGCAGCCAAGGGCAAGTTGATGCCCACTGTTGGCGTGGTCCACGAGACGCTGCCCCCCCCAAGGTCAGCAAATTCTCGTACCACTCCCCTGGTCCCGTACCCTCGCTGCAGGTTGTTCCAGGTCCAGAGAGGCATCCCTGCGTATACTTCCCCTAACGCTGTAATTTCTCGATCCGCAGCATCCTGAGGTTGGATGGGCTAGGGACGGATGGAATCTTTTCTGACTCACTGGCTGCCTTTTCACCTCCTTCCTGCCACCAGTGTGACCAATTTGATGGCCCTTGCTCTAAACCGCCAAGTACCAGTGTGGGATAGGTGAAAACCCCTGCTCTCTCTAGCCAATCTTGAGGGCGAGGGAAGAATTCCTATCCGGCCCCAATCAGGTGACCAGTTAGACTCACACTAGTACTGGAATAGGCAGTGGGTGGGTGGGGAATGCTCTTCGGCCAGTATGCTGCTGAGGGGGGGGGAGTCCCCTTTTATATGGTCCTTCCCCCCTCCCCTCGCAGGGCTGACTCATCGCCTGGTCTCACGCCTATTTGCGTGCAAGGGCAAATCAGTCCCGTGTTCAGAGGGAGCCTGGCGCGGAGTGCCAATTCTCAGAATTTCAGCCGGTCTTTGTATTTTTGGAAATGGAGCGTGGTCCTAGTCCATCACTCTATCTGTTCCAAAATAGATATGATCCAGTGTTTAAAAGACACTTTGTTCTTGGGAAATGTCAGCAGTCAGCTTCCTCTCTGCTTCCAAAATCTGTAACTCTTCAAATTTGATTTTATTCAAAGTGCTCCCCTGTAAATCAAAAGGCTAACTGGAGAATCTAGCTGGATTTCAGGAGGCAGAAATAAGGACTGCACCCTCAGAAACAATGAAAAATGGTGTTCACACAGTACCAGATCAAAGGCTCAGTTTTAATGACATGGAACTCAAGGTGTACCAAACATCAGTCCATCAGTGCTGTATTTCAATGCCTTTGGAAGTTCACTGCAAGGAGTAACAATGATGACAACCATCTAATTTGTATCCATCTTACAATGTGCAGCATCATTCTTTCCTCTAAACACAGATCAATGATGCATGATCAAGGACACTGCAGGAAATTTCAATTTAAGGGGAAGAGGAAATGAACCCCTAAACCAGGAACAGCAAGTGCAATTCTGTATTATAATTAATGAGTCGGGGTTCAAGCCCAGGTAGGCGGCTGGAGGTTGGTAAATTGCGTACCCAGCTTCAAGTGGGAGGAGAACAACGTACAACATAATCAAATTGTAAATCGTCCACATAGTGCTTTAAATGCTATCAGATAGTTATATAAGCAGCATATTTTGCTTTGATTTAAGCGAAGGTGGAAAGATAGAATGTAAAGAAAA